>CM047005.1:16531673-17172837 GCA_025698465.1 Gossypium longicalyx | reverse complement strand
CCCTTTACCTGGCGGTTTTTGTTCTCATCTCATAAAAGCAAGAAGTGCATTTTCTGATTTGGTTTTTTCTTGCAAGCGGTCGCATGCTTCTTGGCTTGTGCTTTGTATGTACACTAACAAATGATGGAAATCATTTTCGGAGGTGCTGTGTTTTGAAGATACGACAGGGTATTGGTGGAAACTGAAAAAGAATGCAGGACTCGGAAGGTAAAAAAAGAAAAAAGAGTTAAAATTTAGGGTTCTACACGATGTAACTGAAATAAGAGCTCCTTAGGATTACAACTGAGTTTTATATCATTTTATAAGAAAATCTTAAATAGGGTTTTTCATTTTTGATCCTTATAATATTAGCTCTCTTTTGTTAACTTCCAAATGTTGAAAGTTACCAGTGTATTGATAACATTTTCCATCGTTAAAAGAAGATTAGAATTTACAAATTTTCAAAAACAGGAACCAAGTTGTGTTTATATGGTATGTTGTGTATGTATAATTTAAATCTTTTCTGTTAGATTTTGAGGTTCTTCAGTCGATTCTGAACTATCCTACGTATTTGATTTTCGGGTTATGGCCATTTCTGGTCTAGATCAATTTAAGCTTGGGTTATTCATTTCGGTCCCTTGATCCTGTGCAATCATATATCTACATATCTTACCTTAAAATAGATGGTTTCGGGGTTTGGGTAACTTGGGTTATTTTGGCTGGCTATTGTTGGTCTAGTTATTCGTTTGGTCCTTTCAACTTATGCAATTCCTTAAATTAGGTAGTTTCGGGTTTTAGTTGTTTTTAGGTTTGGGTCATTGCTGGTCCAGATCATTTCATCATTCGGTCACCTCAGACTCAGGTCATTTATTTTGGCCCCTTTAACCTGTATAGTCATATAGCCTTATATCTTACCTTAAAATAGATAGTTTCAGATTCGGATTTGGTTCAAATCATTTCAATATTTGATCATTTTACACTCAAGTATATTATATATATATATATCTTACCTTAAAATAGATGCTTTCCCTCACATTTTCATGTGTTTGTATATATATATATAACAATATATATTTCCAGGTCTGACAAAGTGTCACAGTCATTTACTGTAATAAGAATTTGCAAGATATGAGATTGTAGCTGGGTTTTATTGTCCCTTGCTTTGGACATACAATAAATTTAGCGGCTTAAAATTATCAAATTGTCTTTTCAAATTTTTCTTTCCCAATTCAGTGTGAGACAAATTTATGAAAAAAAAAAAGTTAAGTGAAAAGGTTTTATAGAGAAGTGGTCCATTCGTTTGCAATAATTTCAATATTCAGTTTTCAAGTTAAACCTATTTGTAGGTCCTCCTGCTCCCTCATGCCACTTTATTTGTCTCATATTGTATTTTAGTGATTTATATTTAAAATATTACATTTTAATCACTTATTTTATCGTATTATAATATTTTAGTCACTGAGCATTAATCATGTTAATGAATGTAATGATGAAGTTGATGTAATACGTTAAATCATAATTTCAAGAAAATTTTAGGTTAAATTATACAATTAATACATATATCTTTTCGTTTTATAATTTTTTTTTTATGTTTTTGAATTTTTTTCCCATTCTCCCATTTTCCTTGTTTTCCTTTCTTTTAAGTAGTTTTTATGTTTTTCATTTGTTAAATCTAGTCTCTATATTTTTATTTTTGAACAATTTAAAATTTTCTTTTATTTCTTTATTTTCCTTTTCTTCTTTCTTTATTTTCTATCTTCTCGTATTCTTCACAGAAACATAATCTTTCCTACCAAATAAACCAAGTTCTTGTTTCTTTCATATGGTTCCTAAATTGAATTTCACTTGAAAATCGAATATCAATCATTCTTAATCAAATATCAATTTCAATATAACCTAATTTTGAAACTAAAATTGGATCTAACTAATCAATATAAAAACCACATCCTTAATCAAATCTAAACATAAATTGAATTCTTTATATTTAAAATAAATTGTTTCTTCCCAAACTTTTACAGAATCATGTAGATTATTCATTTCCTTTTCTTTTATTTTTTGAAGAATAAAATTAAGCAAATGATAAAATTGATCTAAACCTTCTTGAATATTCCCAAGCAAGCTTGATTGGAAGTCGAGCATGGATGAATTGAAGAGAGAGCATGAAACCAAACTAGTTTGATTAAAGTTAGAAGTAAGTTTTGTATGGTGACCTTTTTAGTCATTGAGAGTGTAGAGCTCGTTTGAAGAATCAGAAACAACGTAGTTTTGAGAGGGTGAGAATGTTGTAGGTTAGATAGATAAGGTGGTCAGGGGGGTTGGTTAGGAGGTTGTAGGAACGAGCTCAAGAAACTTTGTTGAGGATGGGCTGCCATAAGTCACGACTGGCGAAGTCTTCGAGCGAGGTGAGCTTGTGGACTAGGTCATTGAGAGATCCATATTGGTTCGTTAAAGTGATAATGGACGATAAGGGTTTGTAATTGTGGTGAGAAAATGCGAAACAAGTTTTATTTTGATTTCAACTTTTCTTTTACATAAACATAACATAGAAAAACTAGTTAAAAAAATGGAGAGGGAGGAAACAGAGAGAAGCGGAAGAGAATAAAAAAGAAGGAAAGTTAAAAGAAGATAAAAGAAAAAATTAAATTGTTCAAACGAAAAAAATATGGGAACCAATTATATAATTTAAACTAAAATTTTTGTTTGAAATGATGATTTAACGTAGCACATCATTCTTGTTGCACCGTTATGATAACGGACTCGATGACTAAAATGCTATAACGTTAACTTAAGTGACTAAAACGTAACATTTCAAACATAAGTAGCTAAAATGTAACCTAAGTTAAACAAAAATGACTATTTTAGTAGTTTACCCTTTGATTTATTTTAGTAGAACTAATATTTTCACTATATATTTTTATATAATGCTTAGAATTACCTATGATTTCTCTCCAATCCTTAAATAGGAGGCTAAATGCATTTCAACGCGTTAAACCACATCTTCTGCACTAGCAACAATCGATGCCAATCGAGTTAAAACTCAATCGCTCATTAGCATATAATTTATTACAAAATTATCAATTAAAAAATACATTCTAATAAATCATATCTTTTCTCTTATAAAATAAATCAATGAAAAATATATTTAACGAATTATGTTTGATAAAAGTAGTAAATGACATTTTTATCTTTGTTCTTTGTACTGAATTGATCATGTTTCAAGTATCATTAACAATGTTGTTTGAGCTTAATTGGATGACAGGTATCAATCTAGAGAATGAATCGATTTTTTTATTATTCTTAAATTCTTTTGAATTTTTACTAAATTTTTAAAGCCCCAAAACAAATAAAAACAAACCCAACTACTCAACGCAAATTAAATATTAAAATAAATTATAAAGATAAATAGATAATATTATTAATAAAAATGTATTTACTAAAAATAAACTTTAGTAACAATAAAAAATCAAATAATTATAACTAAAATTTTATCACACATGAATATGTGTGGAAACTATATATTTAGAACACAGAGGTATGTTTAAAATAATATATAATAAATAATGAAGCGTATGATTTGAAATTAATTAATAATAACAAATGAAATATGTACAATATTAAAATGAAAAAATAGATTAAATTGTGTAGAAATTTAAAATAAACGTCAGATTAAAAGTATTAAATGCATTACAATTGTTTATCTTGATATTGCCATCAATCTTTAGTTGAGTGGTAAATTTAAATGCAATTGACATGGGTTCAAATATCATTGTATACATATTTTCTATTTTTTTAAATAAATGACTAAAGTACCTCGAATAATATAACTTATTTTAATTAAGGTCATTTTTGTAATTTTTCTAACTAAGTTGGTGCCCGATTGACTATAACACCAACTTAGTTAGGAACTAAATAATGTATAACATGTGCATAATAAAATTAAAATGTGTAAAAATATTAAAATAAAACTTTGGTTATGTGGAAAATTTAAGGTATTATTAATACAATTGATATGGGTTCAAATCTTATCATATTTATATATTTTTAGGTTAAAAAAAGTACCATAGAATAATATAACTTATTTTAAATATAAAAGAATATTTTTGTAATTTTCTTAATCGAGTTGGTGCTAGATTGACTTGGGACACCAACTCAATCGGGGGTTTAAAGAATAGTAGGTATAGATATACAATTGATAGAAGTAATAATGTGTGTATAATAAAATTAAAATAAAACTTTGGTTGAGTGATAAATTTAATGTTTCATTAATACAAATGGTGTGAGTCCAAATCCAATTATATTCATATTTATTATTTTTTTTTTAAATTAAAAAGACTAAAGTACTCTTGAATAATATAACCTATTTTAAATATGAAATGACATTTTAGTAATTTCCCTAACTAGTTGGTGTGTGATTGACTCGTGACACAAACTCAGCCAAGGGTTTAAAGAATAATATAGATACAAATATATACAATTGATAGAGGTAGTAACGTATACATAATAAAATTAAAATGTATAAAAAAATTAAAATAAAGTTTTAATTAAGTGGTTAATTTAAAGTTTTACTAATACAAATAGCAGGTTTAAATCTCATTGTATCCATATTTATTATTATTATTTTAAATTAAAAAGACGTGCTTCAGGTCAAGATTTTAAAGAATAGTATAGATCGCCCCCTGCTTGACCATTGTGTTTCGCCACATTTGTTCTTTGCCCTTTAGTTATTGCCCTCTCCTCTTCGTTTCTGTCCGTCGATTGTTGTCCTCTTCTCCTTACGTTGTCCATAGACCGCTATCACTGTCTCTCTCAATGGTAACGTTTCTCTCTCTCACTCACTCTTTGTAGGAAATTATTTTTATATCTGTAAAAATAAAAGATGAAATGGAAAAAAATATTTTTGAAAGGAGGAATTAAGAAGAAAATACAAATAAAAAAAAAAGAAATATGTTTTATTGTTTGTAGTTGATTTTCAAAGTTAGTTGAATGCATTTTTTTTATAAGTTAGTTGATTGACTTTTTGGTAGAGCTATCCAAAGGTCGAGTTACTCGTCTGAGAATATGTGAGGGTTTGGATAAGTAGACAAAACCCCAAAAAATGGACTTGAAGAAGAATATAGGCCCATTTTTTAAGCAGTCAAGGCCTTAGACAAATTTTTAAAGCTCGGGTCTTTGGCTACATACAAAATATATATTAGGAAAAAATATAATATTAGTAGATGAACTTATTCACTTCTCTGATTGGTACCTATAGTTTTTGTCTTAAATTGGTACCCAAACTTTTTTCGTCTCTGGGTTTGGTACCTAAGCCTAGCAGCGTTGACCAGGATTGGCGGAATAAGACTATGACACATGGCATAAATGATGTCATGATCTAAAAATATAAAAATCAATAAAAATATTTTTAAAAGTATTTCCTTTTTTTCTTTTCCCTAGTGATCTTTCTTCTTCCCAATTTCCTTTTCTCTTCTTTTCTCTACTAAACATGTTTGCTTTCAATTGAATTCAATTCCTCTCTGTTTGTTAAACACATTTTCTCTTCTTTTTCTCTGCTAGACACATTTTCTAAACACATTTTTTTCTTCTCTTTGTTTTATATTTTGAGTCTTGAGTTCATTTTCTTTTTGAATTTTTGCATTCAATTTTTTTCTCTTTTTCAGTTTTTGGGTAGTTGAATTTTTTTATTTGTTTCTGAGAAAATATGAAAAAAACAAGGAATATGACTCCATTAATAAAAACAAATAACTCATTCACAATAAAAGAAAAATTAACAAATAATAAAGAATCCAACATTCAAACAATAAATAACAAAAAAAGAACCCAAATCTTTAAAAAAATTTATAAGCAAAAGAATACATAAAATATATGAAGAGATCTTTTACCTATAAATATATAATCCATGAAAGGTAACAATGAAACCATTGATTTTTGTGCATTGGAAAATAATGAAAATACAAAAGAAAAGTAATAAACTAACAACACTTCAATCAAAACCAAGAAAAAGTTGTAGAATCTTAACAGTCAAAGCCCCTATTTTCTCTATAACAAACCCAAAAAAAAGAAGAATGATAAACCAGAAATCCTATGGATCCAATGAACAACAGGGGCAATTCCTCCATTGGATTTGTTGACGCTTTACTCCATGACCTAAAGAACTTCTACTAGAAGAAAATGATTCTTTGTTGTTGCCATGGTAGAGACACTATCATACTTCCTTTGGCTCCTCAACTACTCTAAGCCTCACCAAAAGCCTTTCATCAATAGGCGGTGGAGAGTATAATTTCAAAGCTCAAGGATCAATCTTTTTTTTTCATTTAAGAGATTTTTTGAAAATACAAGACAAAATTTGAGAAGACGAGGAAGAAAAAGGGTTTGATAGTTGGAGAAGGCCATGGATGGGACGATTCATTCACGATGTTTGCTAGAGTTAAAAGAAGATGAATAGGAGAATAAGAAGAAAATAAGTTAGAAAAGAAAAGAAACAAACAAAAAAATGAAAAGGAATAGAATCATGATTTGTTTTGGATGAAAGAGAAAATTGTTTTATTATTTTTAAAGGACAAATAATTAAAAGAAAATAAAAGGAAAATTAATAAAAGGGTCTAATTTATGTACCAAAGAGGATGACACGTGGAGTGCTGCGAATGGCCATTGTTACCACATCAACAAAAAATAATCTTTTTAGACTCAGGTACCAAACGTGGAGCGGAAAAAAGTTCGGGTACCAATCAGGACAAAATCATAAGTACCAATCTGGAAGAATGAACAAGTTTAAATAATATTATATTTTCCTATATATTATAAAGATTATATATATATAATTTTAATATATAAACCAACCCAACCTAAATATTTTAAATCTAAAGCCCAAACATATTCAAAATAAAACCACGCCCAAACCCAAACCTATATAACACCTAAAGACTAATGTAACACCCAACCCATAACCGTCGAACAGAGTTCGAGGCATTACAGATGGATAGAACATTTTAGACCAATTGAATCAGATATCACATAACACCAATGCACGAATCACCAACAATTCACCTTTTATGAAGGTCCACGACCTAAAACATACTTTAAAGGACGTTCGGGACTAATTCAACACATTCGTAAATTTAGAACCAGAATTTTTCAATTTCATGGTCACACGCCCATGTGACAAGGCCGTGCCTCACGGCACCTCAGACATGCCTATGCAATCCAGCCGTGCCAAACAAGGCATTCATATTCGGCTTTCACCCACGGCCAATAGATACGCGGTGTACTGCTGGCGTGGATTCAGCTACATCGGCCAGGCCATGGCCGATGACACGTCCATGTGTCTTAACTTTGTGGTCTTAGAGAGTTCTGCCTTCCTACATGGCCACAAGGCACGCCATGTTCCTTGACCGTGTGGCACTGTCAAAGCTTAGTTTAAGCCAACTTGCCACCCGGGTCATTCTACAAGCAATATTAAGCAACATTTATACTAAAATTTTCAGCCAATTCCATGCTCAACACATACTTCATTATAACTAAATCATCATCATTCAATAACGTATTCAAATCCATGCCAAAACACATTAAAATTCTTACTACAACAACATGCCCAAATGCTCATTTCATAATTCACTTATGGCACCTTATAACTCGTGTAAACTTACCATTTCCTCAACTTGGCATCACAAACCATTTACCAAACTAAGCACAAACATACCATTTGCTAGCCAACTCCTCATGGCATAACTTATATACATATCAAGTTTAATTACAATGACATTCTAGCCTATACATACCATACTTAAAAATATTTACACTTTGAAAAGTATCAAATATTGATTGATAGTGCGATGATGCTTCAAATGATCCCAATTAAAGGTTAGCTTTGATGATCTATAAAGCAGGTGAAAGATAAACATAATAAGCTTTAAAAGCTTAGAAAGCCATATACAAATAAATTATCTCATGCATCAATATCTTTCTCATCAATTTAGCAAGTTATACATAAGCACGTATAAATGCATAAGCAAATTCACAACTACTTCATGATATACACATTCAATTTATAATTGAATCCATCCAATACTTTCCGCTTCAATACTCAAATGAGTCTCAATGCATACTGAGTCACTTGATTCACTTATATTTTCTTTCCGACTTAATTTTACCCGTTGAACCATTTGGAATTGTTAAGGATACTCGAGTAATTACTTATAGCTCGTACAATGCCATATTCTTGATATAGTGCCACATGTTAACTGCGTGTCGATGCCGCTTCCACACGGTACATGAAATCGATTAACGATGCCGATGTCCACACATGGTCTTACCTGCGTAATCGTAAGACAATGCTCACATCCCACACAGTCACCACATGTAATCACATTTCATTACCTAATGTCATGACATTTGTATCCTATACTATTCCTAAGTTCAGACGGGACTTTATTTATCACAACTTGTCGATTCTTGTTCGTATATAATCATTTGGCATTCATAGAAATTTAATGACAAAATAACATAAACATTTCAATGTAAATGATATTTATTTTCATATGAACTTACCTCATTTAAATGAACGAAACGACTACTATTCAACTACTTTTGATTTCCCCGTCTAATTCCGTTTTCTTTGGTTTTGATCTAATTCCAATAAAATTAACTCATTTAATAACTTATTCATTTAAATTCACTCAAGAACACATAAATGGGCATTTATAATCTAGCCCCTAAGTTTCCACATTTCTTACAATTTAGTCCTTATTTCACAAAACACAAATTACAATTTCTTTCAATTTAATGCTAGCTGAATTTTCCTTACCACCCTAGCTGCCCAAAACTTTCATTTATTTTACATTTCAACCACACATTTTGAACATTTCTCAATTTAATCCATATGTATTTTACCAAAAATCACTTAACAAAACTTGTATATTAAACACTGCTTTCATTTTTCATCATCAAACATTCAAGAACACAAACACTCATCAATGGCATATCACGAAATCATGGACACTTTTAAAAATTAAGACGCTGGCTAGCTATAACACGAAGCAACAATCTCAAAAGCGTAAAAATCATAAAAATCGAGGCTAAATTCACTTACATGCACAAGTACTAAGGCCGAATGCTTCCAAAGCAACAATGAGTCTTTCTTTTTCTTATTTTTAGACCACACATGAAAATGAAGCTAAATTTGATTTTTGTTTTATTTTATTAACTATTATACACAATTGACCATTTTGCCCATGATGATTTATTTCACCAAAATTTCACCAACTAATGTCCATCAATGTCCACTATCATTATCAATGGTATAATTACCATGCAAGGACCCTAATTTAATAAACCATAGTAATTAGGCACTTTAACAAATAGCATGCAACTTTACATTTTATGCGATTAAGTCCGTTTTCATAATTTCACATTCAAACGCTAAAATTACTTCATGAACTTTCACACATAACAATTAATATATTCTAAACACCAAAATAATATTAAAATAATTTTACAACCTCAAATTTGTAGTCTCAAAACCACTTTGTTCGACTAGGGTCTAAATGAGCTATTACAACTAAAACCTCAACCCAAACCTAAATAACACCTAAAAGACTAAACCTAATTTCTCCTTGTCATTTTACTATCATCAAAAAAATTCCAAACCTTTTAACTACTCACTCTCCATGTGACCCAATTTTTAATGGTACAAAAAAATTTGAGACCTCATTTACATAAACCAAGTGCATAAATATATGAATATTTAAAATTTGTAATAAAATATATTAAATATTGGTCAAGTAATTTTGTTGAATTAATAGTTAATTAAGACTCGTGGACTAAATTGCGTCCAATCACTATATAGAGTTTTAATTAACAAAGGCTTGGGGACCTAAATAGAAATTAGCCAAAGATTCAAAATGGTAATTAAACCATTTTAAACTTGGATTTAGTGGATGATGATGCTATTTCATTAATTTAAGCTAATAATTAATAATATAAGTAAACCATGAATAAACCAAATTAAATTAGATTAATTAGTCCCTAATTAGCATATATATATAATTAGTGGAAGAAAGATGTTATCATCTTCCTCATTCCACCATTGTTGTCCTAAAGAAGAAGAACCTAAGGAAATTTCTATAACATTCGCCATCATATGATAAGCAAATTCAAGTTCTTTCTTGTAATTTTTATGGATTTGGGGTCATGAGAGCTTGATTTGCTAGCTTATGTATCAATTTGTGAAACTATTAAAGTTTTAGGAAGTTTCTATTGTTGATTTCTTAAGAGTTAGGCTTGAAATTGATAGATTTTAAACTTAGAATATGAAATGATTAGATTGTAAAGTTAATTTAGCTTGTTTGTTAACTTTGTTACATTAGGGACAAATTGAATAAATGTAAAATTTATCATGAAATTATCTTAGAAATAGAAATTATAAGGTCTCTAATGAGAATATATGGAATCAAATTTTAATCCAAAGTTAGGAATCGAAGTTATGCCTTTCCTAATTTCAAGGACTAAATTGAATAAAATGTAAAATTTGAGGAAAAAATAAAAATAGGTTTGTATAGGATTATGCATATCATGGTATAATATAAAAATGTTTGGTATTGATTGGTATAATATGAAAATAATTGTATAAATCAATATTTGGATGAAAGTGGAGGAAATACAGGAAAAGCTAAAATTATAGATTAGTCCCCGAAGTATCTACTTATTTCACATTTTGAAGAGGTATATTCACGTAGAATGTACTAACTTAATTTGTGTGATTTATATACTTGCATTTAATTTGATGTAAATATGTATATGTATGTTTGAGTATATAGTGATATATTAGTAGTTTAGCACGTATGCTAGAAAGAATTGGATTGAAACATATGAATAACTACAGGGTAAAATGTATGAAATTGATCTATTACAGGTACAATATTGAAATATATGTAATCAATGCCCATGCGAACTTAGGAAAAGCTTAGGATACAATTGATATGCCAATAAGGTTATACACGTGCTTGATAAGAGATTTTACATGTTATAACAAGATCTAGCATTTGTTGCAGATTCTTGGGTCATTTAATGAGATCTAGCCTTGTTTTAGGTTCTCATGTTATTTAACGTGATCTAGCATCGTTGTAGATTCTCAGACTATATGTAACATAGGTTTAGCCCAAGCAGTATCAGAGTCCATTTTACTACAATTCCATCAAGAGATTTTAAATGATATTTGCTTTTAACTTGTTATGTGACTTGAAAATGTAAGTGATGTTACTCATGATATAAGAGTATTTCTAACCTATTTGAATGTTAATGTTGGCAAGTGACTAGTTAAGACATTATGTGCCAAAGATAACCAAATTCTATGCCAAAGTGATTGGTAGTTGTTATAATTATAGGTGATCAAGGTAAGCATAATATTTCCATTTGAACTTCTTAAGCATTCATAATGCTTACTTTAGTTGTTTTCTTCCCTTTGTAGATTGTCACCCTGCGGAACTAGCCAAGCCGAATCAGTGAGAAGCACACACTATTAACGAGATGGTAGAATTATGTCTATTTTGATTCTAAATGTGTAAATGTCTGATTTTTTAGTGGTGTCAGAAGCGAAAATTTGAAACCTCACTTTCGTATTTTGAGTCTGTAAATATTAAATATTAATATTTACAAGGTTAATATAGAATCATATTAAAGTTTGTCCAATAATTTTTTGAATTGATAGTTAATTAAGAAACGAAGACTAAATTGCAAAACTTTATCGATATGGATTTTTAAATAGCCAAAATACCAAATGAGTAATTAGACCATTTTAAATTGTAATACCTTAAAACCCGCCTAGAAGTTTAGATTGAATTCTAGAGGTTACATTGATCAAAGTGATTTGAAAACAATTTTACAAAATGAGTTGTTAAAATATTCATACAAACACGCTTTTGCTAAGCAAACGAAACCATTAAGGGTTCAAAACAAAATTTTATGTTGCGTCAAACATTCGTAAATAAAGTTCCATGATTCTAGAATTCACCCAAAGCAATTCGAAAACCCAAAATAAAATTGTACCACAGTCCTTATAGATTTTACAGTCCAAAACAGTTCACAAATTTAAGTAGTAGAAGAATCATTTATTGACTGACTTAAAATGTATCACTTGAGACCTCCTTATGCCAAGTCCAACTTTAGAAAAGAGAGTATCTAAGGGAGAGAACTAAGGGTGAGCTATACGAGCTCAGTGTGAGCACAAACAGACAAAAACAAAAGATGGTAGTCTAACGGATGGTTGGATAACGAATCATATGCCTACAAATCACATACGAATAACTTAAAGCGACAATCTGATAAACTAAGAGTTAACGTTAACAAACCTATCTCATATATGTTGTCATTCCAAGCAAACATGTACCCAAAAGATATGGATGAAACAGAGCATTTCATTAAGATGCTAACTAATCAAACAAACAGACATAGACTCGTATGTGAATTATGCAACAATGAAAATCCGCCCAACCAACGAACGCCACTTCGACCGCTCTGCACACCACATATGAGCTAATAAAGCCCAACCAACCATGCATACCACATAAGACCTCGAAAGGCCAATCCACGCTACATACCACATATGTGGAACTAAGCCATTGAAATATCAATATCAAATGAGCTAGCATATGTGCGACGTAAAAATTTTGCCGGTAATTGAGGGCGATTTATTGAAAATTTGAAAACCGACTTTGATTTTATTAAAAAGGAGTCGCCACCAATCCTTTTTCCTAGGTGTGATCGGACACCTAATAAGTCCTTTCTTTTAAAAGAAAATTTTGTTTTTAAACAAAAAGAAGACTGAGTTTAGGTACGTCAAAGCCGGAGAAAAATAGGGTTAAGAGCGGTTCATACGAGCAAGGTATTAACCCTCGCGTCCAAAATTGGTATCTCGTTAAGCGTGTGTTGTCTTAATTTTCAAAAATACGAGTTCAATGTAACATTTAATCGTGATCCGATCAAAACAAGAATTTTTAAAATTTTAATTTCTTTTGAGGAAGGCGTTCTTTTAATACAAGCCGATTGATATTCACCCAACATAGCGATGAAATCGCGACTTAATGCTAAATCGGTGCATTGCCTATTTATTGAAATGTAAAAAACAAAGAGTTATTTAGACAAAAACAGCAAGTAAAGAAAACATATTGATAGTTAAGATGAATCAATAGTACAAATTTGGAACACTCAATAATAATAAAAAAGGAATATACTGAAGAAATAATATAAAACATTAACAATAATATAAGATAATGATATAAACAATACACGTATATAATAACAATATAATAAGAGATAATGCAATACAAATAGTGGTAATATATATATATATATAAACATATGGATACTAGATCTAAAAAATATATATGATACAATATATACTAAAAAATAAGTACATATAAATATAATTACATTAATATATATAAACATATCATATATGTATTAAAAACATATACGTAATAGTAATAAAAAGTATATACATAGTATTAAAAATATGTTTATAATATAAAGAAAGATACATACATATAAGGTTATTAAAAATATATACATATATAGTATTATGTAAAGGGTTAATATAATATTAGAATATATATACATGACATATGGAAAATACAATTATTAGAAAGATATATATACAGCATATATGTAAAACATGGCTACATATATAGTATTAAAATATTTACATAGTAGTATACATATTAGAAATAAAAATGACTATTAATGGACACATAAATATATACATATATATATAGAGAAAGCGTTAGCAGTTTATGTATTAGTTGATAAGATGATTATAATATTAAAATAACCATTGATAACCTTTAGCATATAAATATTTATACATATACCAAAATAATAGAACAAATATTAATAATAATATTAATATAGTATAGAAATAAATACAATAATAATCATAAAATAATATAAATAATGTGTACATGAAAAATAATAATGATATAATAATGATAATAAAAACAAAAAAGACAATATGATATAATAATAACGTAAGGAAAATAAAGTAATAATATTTACAATAAAAGAAAATAAAGAGTGTATTTAAAAATATATACATAGTATTGTTGGAACTAAGGCTCCGTTTGTTTGCAGATAAATATTTTCCAAAAATGATTTACGGAAAATGATTTACTTTTCCGTGTTTGGATGAATCTGTGTAAAATATTTTTACATTGTTTGTGATTTCAAAATATTTTCCTGAATAAATTGTTTTAAGAAATTTACATATTTAAGAAATTATCTTTTCTTTGTTTGATTGAGTTTATTTTATATATATATATATTTATATATATATATTAATAAATTTATATTTTAAAATTGTTTTACATGAATTGCAATGATTTATTTATTTTAAATATATAATAATACTTAATTATTAAACTAGAATATTAACCGTCATAATAAGTAAATTATTTGTAATTGTGTTATAAAAAATAAAAATAAGGATTGAATAATTATAAATTAGCTTCCAAACCATAATTAATACTAGAAATTAATAATATTATCCAAATGCATAATTAGTATTACACCACATGATAACAACAATATTATCCAAGTGCATAACTAATATTACACCACATGATAACTAATATTACACCACATGATAACAATATTGTCCAAGTGTATAACTAATATTACACCACATTAAAAGTATCAATATCTTCAACCTGAAAATTTTTGAAGCCAAATTTTCTATGCTTCTTACTTTTAACTAAAAGCTTTGCTTGATTCATGACTCACCGATAATCAAACACGAGAACACAGTCATCATCAAATCCTTTACCTCCATTGACATCACTTCTTCGTAAAGATGTGGTGTCTTATCCTGATAAATTGTTCCAAAACATTAGCAATTTTGCCAAGTTGTTCACCCACAAATTTAATTTGTTCATCAACGACACTTTCTTGAGCATTTTTTCTTTTACGTTTGGATGTGCGGATGAAGATACATTTGTTCTTACCTCTTGATCGCTTCATTCTCGCAGTCTATAGGCACTGAATCTTGGTTATCATCATCCAAATCTATGTCAGAAATGTTCTGCAAAACTCCTGTTGCCCTTCTAACAACCAAAACCATTTCATCATAATGATCAATGCTTTTATTCAAAATGGTTCATACTTCTTGTGTGCACGTTGGATATTATACACAATTAGAATAACAAGTAAAAATAATTGAAATATACTTAACATATATATACATATATTACCATGCTACATCATATGTCGCTCTATCACATGTGATCATTTTCATGTTATCATCCCATCCAAAACCACTTTCACTGCTGTTGTGCATATAATGCCACTATTTTTCAAATCCTCAAATGATTTTCCACATGTTTTGCATCGCATTGGACTTGAAATTTTTCAGAAATAGCCCGACAACTCGATTAATAGAAACTACTTTGAAAGTATTAGAAACTTATTTCCTTCTGGGCCTCTCTGCTAGAATTTTAAGAAAAAGATATTCCATTGGTTTTGTCCACCGTTGCTTGGAGGTCTCTTCTTTGTTGCCCTTACCCATTCTACATTAATCATTGTTATTGTCAATCATTTCAATATCCAACAAGTTTAAAACATAATAAATTCAATATCTAACAAATTCAAGACATAATAATTTCAGAATCCAACAAACATAATAAACTAGAATTTAGAATCCAACATTAACAAAAAAAAACAATTTTAATACTAAAACATACATAACATAGAAACAATAACCCTAAGCCCTAAACCTACCTAATATTTCTAGCTATATAATCAATCCACATAGTTTGTGCAATTTCATCTCTCTTAGCAGACCATTCTCTTTTGCTTCTCTTTCTTCTCGCTCTGTAAGAGTTGATATTATAAAATGGACTCAGGCTCCTCATAATCCTTGGTTAAGTAAATCACTAGGATCAACTCCATGATATGATTATGAATGATGGAACAAGCCAAAACTATATCTACTTGAGTTTGAAAATTCCAAAATGGTTCAGCATTTAATACACGCAACGTTTCTTCAAAATCCCAAAACACGCTCAATAGTGATTCGCAATGATGAATGTGAAGATCAAAGAGTTCCTTTGCATTTTCGAGCCTGAGCACTAAACTCTTTTAAATGATATCGACACCACGATATAGGGTAATGTATCCATTTCAATGCCATATCCAAAGATTAGCAAGATAATATTTACCTACAATTTGACAAAACATAATTATTACTAATAAATTATGAGTTTACTAGAACTATTTGATATTTAATGTTTTATAATTCTTACCTTCCGAATTCTTAATCCTCTTGGCGTGAAAGTGCATCACTTAAAATCGAGAATCATGTGCACTACCTTCCCAATCAGCTAGAACATAGGAAAATTTCAAATAAAATGTAATGGCATCCAATACATTTTGTGTCGTCCCCCTTTGACAACGATCTTCCTTGAATGCTAAGTGGAACGGATGTCGAACATGAGTTCCATCTAATGCTCCAATACAATCTTTAAAATAAGGATAAAACCTTGGATTGTTTTGATTTCACTAGGAGTTGACTCATTAGGTAATCTAATAACTATCTTATACAATTTCAAAATAGCTCTTAATACAACCTAAAGTAACGGTGAGTTGTCTTAGTTGATCTATAATATCTAGATCCAATCACTAAACCTTACATTATGACCAATTATATGTAAAAATATAACTACTTGCTCTCTAATATTCACGATTTAGTTGATTGTAACAAATTATTCCTACTAAGAATATCACACAAATTAAAAAGGCTATCAGTCTCATCCTTATCACATCAATACAATGCTGGTCACCACTATATAAAATACTATTAATATAATTTTTCTTTCATAATCTCGATTCACCCGGGGTGAGAATCAATTTCCTTCCTAGTTTTTAATTTTTAAATCCATAGAGCCCCAAAGCTAAAATTGAAGCCACGACTCGACAATTGCATTTTGATCTTGATTACGATCCATCTACACAAAATAATGCCACAAAATATTTGATCACTACAAAAAGATGCAAACTTTTCATAAGATCACATATATGACTAAAGTTACCATGACTAAAGTGCATACATACATATATGAAAGTTTCTCAAGCAATGACTAAAGTTACTATGACTAAAGTTACCATGATTAAAGGGAATGGAGTTAACTAACCAACCCAACTTAAATAATAACAAAAAGGCATAATTTAAGACATATTCATCACAAGAAAAAAAAATAAGATTAATGAGAAATTTTAAATTTAAAACATATCAAATTTAAATTTAAAATTTAAAATTAACAATTTTATTTTACTTATAATGTAAATGTCAATAATCAATTAGATATTGGAATATATAATTAAAGCGATTTTATATTTATTTGCATTGAACCTCTGTGGTCCATTGGTCTTTCTATCATTTAATTTTTGTTTTTGGTTAAATGTTTTAAGAATAAAAAAACATGTTTTAGAAATTGAAAATTCTTTTTGTAAGTAAAATATATTATTCTCTTTTTCTTGGACATAGAAGACAAGATTAAATTTAAAATTTGAAATTAAAAAGTATTTGGATGAAAAATTTGAATTAAATCCTTAGCTTTGATTATATTTTATTAGTGAAATAGAAATAGTCATCAAACATTTTAATCCAAAAATGAAAAGAAAAGTAGTTAATTGTATGAATTTGCCATGTAATAATATGTATAGATTTTAGCCCAGGTTGCATACGAGAGTTGGGTGGAATTTTCAAAGATTTGGGGATAATGTTTTATGATCATATCAAAAATATATATTTATATTTATTTGTAAAATGGATACCATAAGAAAATATGATAAATTTATTTAATACAATATTTAATATTTAATATTTAACATTTTTATTTAAGAATTAACATTTTCTTCTAGAGAATTGAGATATTTTAGTTAATAATTTATTTATATAATATTAAGATAGAGATAAAGATTACGATTTGAATTGTATCAAAGAGATATCGATAAAAATTAATAATTATTCTTTATAAGTTAAAGAATTAATTAATAACTTAAAAATAAAAGCTTAGTTAATAAAATTGTAATTTAACTATAAAATTAAGATTTTAATATTTTAAATTGAAAATTTGTAATATATAAATTATGTATAAACTATACTTAAATTTGTTAAAATTTTAAATGGAACTATATTTAGATGATTGATGTAATTATGTTTTAATATAAAAACATCAACCATGTTTAAATTAAAAAATCAAGAAGGAAGAAAATGGATCAAGGCTGAGCCCACCAAAATCTAGAATATAGAAATTGAACTTGTCACTATCTTTTATTCTCATAAATCAAAATCATGCATATGCCATAGTAAAATATTTATAAACCATATGCATAGTTAAGATTAATTTTAAGTTAAGAGATTCATGCATTTTTTCTAACAGATTTCCTGATCAAATATTTTAAAGAGAATTGTGACCTCACCAATAGATGCATTAAAATGATAAGATCAAAATAAGATGATAGCTACTCATAATAAAAATGATAAGATGGACACAAATCCTAGTTTGCTTAACCAAATGATAATTCCACTGCATTTTCAATTCCATTTCTATTAGTTATGCCTAATGGAAAGGGTAAATCATATAGTATTTTTAAAACTTTTGAAGTTTGGCAATATAATTAGTAGTAAATTTTTGGAAATATAGTTAATTGATGGACACAAATTCAGTATGGATCTTTTTCTTTGAAATCATGCTTATATTATGCTTTTTAATTTAGACAAATGTTTCAGCTTCAGGGCAGATTTCATCCCAAATCCAAAGAAAATGGAGCTTTTAATTTGATTTGGCTGCGAGATAATCTTAGAGAACTAATAGTTCACTACAACAATAACTTGACATACATCTTTCCAGTGATGCTCATTCAACATTTATCACAATTAAGCATTCTAGAGATAAAGTCATGTGAAATTGAAGGGAATAATTGGCAATGATGACACTTTGGCATCATCATCACAAGGTCCTCGATTGGAGATGAAAATGGTATTTCCTAGTTAA
Source organism: Gossypium longicalyx (assembly GCA_025698465.1). Taxonomy (NCBI): domain Eukaryota; kingdom Viridiplantae; phylum Streptophyta; class Magnoliopsida; order Malvales; family Malvaceae; genus Gossypium; species Gossypium longicalyx. Next base: position 17,153,821 of record CM047005.1, on the reverse strand, counting down.
AGCAAATAGTACTTGAAGATTTGCCAAAAGCTTGAGAGCTTCAGCCCTGGGTTATCATTTGAAATTCCCATGTTTGGATTTGCTTAACGTTAAGCAATGTTCCAAGATTATCACAAGTTTCACTGCCAGTTATTTAACATTGATATGCGTGCTAAAGCGATCAGTATCTATCCTCCCAACACTCTTTTACTATTGTTTCTAATATATATGAAATTGAGTTACTTTTCTTCTCTTTTATATTATTCTCAACAAAGTTTAATTTGTTATGAAATGAAGGCATCCCAACTAGATGATGCTAGTCCTCACAAGAAGTTATTTTTGGAAAAGGCATAGACCTACTTTACTACCTCAGTACATAGAAGAAACTGGAGAAATTCACCATTAAAGTGAAAATGTTGCAGAAAGCATACTTGAACTTAAATCTCACATCTATAGCATGTGCGACCAGTCTACACTAGTTAACTACCGATTGAATGAAAATGATAATCCCACCAACAACCGAAAATATAAGCCAAAGTCACGCCGACTAGCGGAGAACGACCATGGTTTGTTGTGTAAAGCGAAATAACCAAGAATGAAGAGAACCAAGAGGACAACAACCACAAAATCAATCTCAATCCAAGGGAATCAGAATCCATAATACATGCAAATGAAAAGGAGAATCACCAAAACCACAACTCCCACATCACAAAACCCATCACCAAAACAAAATGAAAAACGAGAATGAAGATGCCATACCTTACGAGAGAATGAGATCTACGAAAAAGAGGGAAGATAAGCGAAACAGCGTGTAAATTTTCTGAGAAAAGTAATCGACAAATTAAGGAAAAAGAGAAGATTTGAAGAGCGAAAAAGAAGAAGAAGACATGGAAAAATTTGAAGAATGGAAGAAAAGAGAAAGCGAGCGGATGAAAAACAAGCCTGGATGAAGGAGATGGAAAATGTACACACAATTGAAATCATTGAGGCGTTTCCCACCCAAATTGAAGAGAGTTTACCGTGTCCAGTAAAATATTTTATAACGCTTACGCGTCTGTGCTTGAGTCAAGCAGGTATTAAGAGACATAATTTATCAAATTAAGAACTTGGATCATTTTGTTTCTACATTCACAGCTTTCTAGCTACTACCTGCATTACAGATTACAAGAAGAATAATATCTACATTGTACAAACTCAAAATCAAGATCGTAAGTTTTCCTAAATCTAAGACTCATATATGTATTCACTAATTTTTTTTCTAGAATGGTTGGTTAGAGCCAATTAGTACAGTTTATTAGTTAAGTTGCCTGTTTCAGGACTTGGCTGGACTGACCTCTGTTTACTGCAGACCATATTTCTCTCTGTGAAGAACTTATATGGCTATGCCATTTTGTTTATCCTGAAACTAGACTTCATCAGGATATCAAGACTATAAAAATACACCACCTAATTGTTTTTGTACACAATTTATGGTGAATTTCTAAAGAAGTTGGAACAGGGGATCCAAAAATGCATTCTAGCCCTGTTTCACTAAAATTTAAATATCAACTAACATACAATTACTTTACCTGTTCTGGTTGTTTTATGTGTAGAACTAGACACATTAGGAAGCTGGTTCATGTTTAATGCATCGCCAAATTCGATTTCTATGATTTTTAGTAAATTTCCGAACTCCATCAGTATTTGCTACAATGTTCTGTTTAGAACTAATTTCATCACTGTACGAGTTCTTATGGACTAGATAACCCATTAACCTTCCATGACATCAGACATAGTCTAAATTAGCCATTTCCACGACTTATCATCATTGCAAGCATTTTCTCAGCCAAATCACCACCATATCTGAATTGTTTACACACAAAGTGAATTTATTTATATGCATGCCATGCTTAAGTTTCCTGACCATTTACCAAAAATAAAAGTCCCTTGGATGGTTGTTCAGTGAACCTTGCGACCTAACTCCGATTCTAGAACCAGCTTGTTCAAACTCTACATTGAATAAAAGGAGGTAATGCAGCATAAATGCTTAGTAAGTTCATATACAAATAACAAGTAACATAACAATACAATTATACCAAACAACCTTAGTATGGTATCCTGCTGAGCATATATCATTTCTAAACATCATTCATCATCTTACTACCTTATGAATTTGCGGTGTCTATTTTACCAACCTTGAGGGTTAATTACATACCTGTCCAAGTATCCATTTCACAATACGATACCAAAACGTCACTTACATTTTAAGTATTCTTCATTTCACTAGAAATTTTACACGTTGGGCCCTTCAGAATATAACTAGGATACATGGATAATTTGCATATAATTTCCACATATGTAATCAGCAATCCCATGTAACCCTTCCTAAAAATGAACTGGGACTCAACTCCAGCGAGCTCGGTGATTCGCATCCATAAGTGAACTCGGACTCAACTCAGCTGAGGATGTTGGACATTCGCATCTATAAGTGAACTTCGGACTCAAACTCAACGAGTTCGGATGCTCCAACCATCCTAGTGACATGTCACATGTATCTAATCTATTCCTGAGTTTCAAAGCAGTTTTCCTACGGACACATATCACTTGCCGTCTTCCGTGAAATCATACAGCTGGCATTACGGTAGTACTTTATATTTACAACAAGTAATACACAATTTTGCATTTAATTGAAAGTAACCACAAAGCAGCTATTTCGCGATAAAAATCAGCATATCCTTATAATTCACGTCATTAACTTAAAAATAACAATTGTGCTACATTATTTACACATAGACTTTTCCAATTGCCAAAATATAAAGATTTTGCAATTTAGTCCACAATCTTTTCTTTTCTTGATGGGGTGATTCACGTCTTTCTTGATCTAAAATACTTACATTTAGCTTATTTAATACTCACATTATCAAATTGGTGCTTTAATTCAAATTTTTAGCAAAATTACAATTTTACCCACAAACTTTGCATGTTTACACTTTTGCACTTAATCTCGGGTTTAAACTTGATTCACTTGATAACATGTTTATAACATAGTTTGATCACAGTCACTTCTATGGCATGTATCAAATTCTCCTCCTAACATGTGTATATGACTATAGGTGTTTTCTGGAGTTATGCCCTTTTACTCGCTCACTCCAAATATACGTAGCACCAGTTGTCTAACTTAATTCAAAACATCATATTCTATCATCAAAACATCAAAATTCTGAAATTTTACCTAACCGTTATTTTCCAAATGCATGAACTCTAGCTGAAAATATTACTATCATAGCTATCTTTAGGTTGGATTTTACCACACACACTACCTACTACTACCACAAACTGCACAAATCGATGATCATTAAGCGTGGCTTGGAGATCACTTACTATGAAGCTTGAAAGTTAAAAAAGCCCTAGCTGTGGAGAGAGGAGCGTTAGACGCCAGCTACGGGAAGATGATAACCAATTTTGTGTTATTTTCCCTTTTTATTTCATTTAATATCGAAATGACCAAAATGCCTCATTATAAACACTTTTAAAAATTCCTACCATGTCCTAATTTTGTCCATGTATTTAGGTTGGTCAAAAGTACCGGATAAGACCTCCTAATTAATGTCTCAAAGCAATTTCCCTTATAAAAAACTTCTAGAATACAGGTTTTTGCAACTTATTAGATTTAATCCCTAACTGCAGAATTAGGCTACGTTCTGCCAAAAATTTCTTCACGAGAATACTACACAATTGATTATGCAATCAACATCGCAAACCTCAAAATAATTGTAAATAATTGTTTTCCATCACGAATTTCTAGTCATGAAACCACTATTCCAGATTGGGCCTTAATTCGGGATGTTACAATTTTCCACTTTGGATAATGTTTCAAAAGCATCAAACCGCGTGAAACCGGAAAACATTTTCCGGAAAACATTTTCTGACTAACAGACCCTAATAATGAAAATTAGGAATAATGGTAATAATGGTAATAATATATGTATCGTAGCGTAGTAATAATATATTGATAAAATGAATAAATATAATAGTGATAATAAGAATATTAATAATATGTGTCACATAAGGATAATGATAAATAATATTTAAAATACAATAAAATAACGAAGATAATATAAAAATCAACTTAAATTTCAAAAAGGTTTAAATTCAGGTTAAAAGCGAGAAGTTTGGAGGTGAATTGAAAAAAAAAGAAGAAAAGGGCTAGCTTTTAGCAGCATTGAACAGCGGCAGGCCTAAAGTCTGCAATAATCCCATTTCCTAAAATGCCTGACATCGGCTAGGATTAGATTAATCGCGACAAATTGGAGACCAAATTAGAAATAAGAAAAATAGCTTAATTGCATAGTAAAAAAAGCGGAAGGAGCTAAAGCTGAATTAGCGCTTAGATTCGCCTTCTGTAGTTCTAGGCGTTCCGGTCGATGCGTCCAGTGATGTGCAGCGTCCGTTTTGTGGTTTTAATATTGATCGTTTTGGAGGGCTGTAAAAAGGGCTCTTTTCTTCAAAAAATTACATTTACGCGCTTTGAAAGGAAAAAAGAGAGAGGGAGAGGGTGGGTGATCTCAGACCACGATTCGATCGAAATCGCGAGTAAAATTAGCGGACCATTATGCGCCCGATAATACGTGAAAAGATAAGAATTATTTTTTCGACACTTTTCCTTAATAATATATATTCTATGTGTATATTATTAGGAAAATAAAGATGTATGTATATATATGTGTGCGAAAAAATCAAAAAAATCCTTTGCTTAGTTTGTTTTGTTTTCTTCTTGAATACTTATTATTATTTTGTATTTTTTTGGGACTATTTTTTGTTTGAGTATATGATTTTTATTTCATGAATTTACTAACTTATTTTACAAATGATTCGGGTTTTATAACCCCATGTATTTCCTATTGTCTTTGTCTTTTCTTTAGTTCCTTGTGAGTCACAGAGTGGGCGTAGGTGGCGTGTTGCAGGTGGCTGGTGAATTGTAGGCGGGTTGGCGAAAGTCGGAGGAGTGATTCTAACGGCGCCCGCTGGTAGAACTAGGAGTTAGATTAGGAGGTTTTGTTTGTTTTTGATTTTGAGTTTTAGTGTTTAGGTTGACACAGAATTGGGTTTGAGGTTTGGGTTATTGTTAGATTAAGTTGCAGAGGTTGGTTTAAGTATTGGATTCTGTTGGGTTTTTACAATGTAGGTGGTTTAAGTGGGTCGATGGGTTGAGGAGTTTGAAGATTAGTTTTGATTCAATTTAGGTTACAGTTATGGTGGGTCAGAATTGGCCTCTGGCAGTGCCCCTCTTTGCTCATTAGTAGGTACATGAGGAATGAAACAAAGACACAAAAGGCAATTTTGCGGTCTTGCCTAGTCTTGGCTTCTTTGGTGCTCTGCTTGTTCAACTAGTCTTCAGTCCTGATGCGTGTAGCTTTAGTTCAATCATTTGCAAGGTCGGAGATATGCCTTGTGGCTTTAATCTACTCGCATCTTGCGGATATAAAAGATCCATTATCATGATCTACTTCTTGCTGTCCTCTTGGGGAAGATGGGATCTGCAACTTCAATATGCTCCCTTTGCAACTTGATCTGACTCCAACTTGAGAAGAATCTGCTTTACCGAGAGAGATGGGACTTGTAACTTCAGCCTACTGCAGCTGGTATAGTGGCCGAAATCATTGTCTTTGATTAACTCAAATGCTTATCGACGGCATGTGACGCGAGATTTCAGCTCACCTCTACTTAATTGGTACGACTTTTGATATGCAGCGAATTTGAAAAGCGAATGCAGCGAAAATGCCTGCCGGTGTGTGCCGGACGCAACTCACCTCTGTGATCTGAGTTGGTTTTTGAAACATAAATTGAAAAAGGGGTTGAAAATACCTCGTGATCACGAGGCTCAACTCACCTCTACTTAATATGAGTTGATTTTTGATAGACAATTCAAATTGCCTGGCGTGTCTGAGACTCAACTCACTCGCAATATGAGTTGATTTTTTGAAAAGCATTTGTTCTGCTGCGGCGTGTCCTGACTCAACTCCTACATAATATCAGGTTGATTTTTGAACCAGAAATTAATACTTTAACATGTGCTTGAAGCTCAACTGCCTCTTGCAGCCTGAGTTGATTTTTAGAAGCGAGAAATAAAACCATCGAGGATGCCAGCTTTATGTCCTGCAGGTGGAACTGAGTGTCTTCTTAGCACATCGATATGTTTTCATCACGTCTCTCTTGCTTTCATGGAGTATGCATATATGCATCTGCCATGATCTGTTCATATCATATTACATGTTTGTATTAAACACCATGAATTATCTCTCATGGGTATGTTATCATTGTATCGCATGATACGATTTTTGTGATGATACTGCATTCCTTCCTTGACTCTTGACTTTCTCTTTGGGCCTGTACCCATCCTCAACTACTGAACAATCTGTGTTTCTAAGATATCACACCTTTTGGTTCAAACTTGTACTTTCTTTGTGGCTCTTGTACTTATCTAATTCTTGCTCAGTTGTCTTAACATTTCTTTTGTTTTACAAATTGTCATTTCACTCTTGATTTTTAAACATAATATTTCTTTACATCCTGCAGGTTCTGGATTAAGGTAACCTTCCCATCCATCTCATTGAGAATCAAAGCTCCACCCGAGAATGCCTTCTTGGTACAACATTGTGATCCTTCCCAACTTTGGTTGCCCCATTTTCCCTCGTAGTCTTTTTTTATTGGGAGAATCTTTCTCAATACGAATTCTCCCTCCATTGGAATTCTCTTGGTAAAGTACTTTCTTGTCATGGGCGCGATCATTTCTCTTCTAAAGTACATTTTGTCCGTGACAAATTGCCTTTAAACATCATTTTCTTGATGAGGTTTAATTGGTCATATGAGCTGAGACCATTCTCGCTTCCTTCTAATTTCGACTCATTAAGACTTTCATATGAAGGGATCTCAACCGATGGGTAACAAACTTCCATTCCATAGACCGTAGAGAAAGGAGTTCTCTCAGAGATGCTCCCGCACGGATGTCACGATATGCACATAAAGCAGATGGTAGCTTCTCGTGTAGTCTTTATATGTCTCGATCCATTTCCCAATAATCTTCGCAATATTCTTGTTGCGTGGCTTCAATGGCTCTATTCATTTTGGGCGATAGGAGTGATGAGTTATGATACTTTATTTGAAATTGTATCACACTTCCTTCATCATCTTGTTGTTCAGATTTAGAGCATTGGTCTGGAAATAATTCTTTTTCAGACAAACCATATCGATAAACAGTTTCCTTTTCCAAAACTCCATAAGCGCTGATCTCAGTCACATTGTAATGGTTGACTTCTATCCATTTTGTGAAGTAATCAATAACAACACAAATATGAACAGTGTCCCATTAAAGCTTTTTAGAAGTGAAACCCTATACCATCTATGCCCACATAGAAAAGGCCACGAGAAGTCGCGACATGAAGAAGCGAAGGGGCTACATGAATCTTATCTGCCATAAATTTGACATTTGTGGCATTTTCTTGCAAAACTAATGCATTCGCACTTTACCGCAGCTCAACCTAGTAGTGCAGAGTCTCCCATAATCTTCAGCCGCCATGTGTGAAACCATTGTGCATGTGTCCCCACAAATTCCTTCATGGACATCTTCAAGTATTTTAAAGCTTCCGACAATATCTGCATTTCAAGAGCACCCATCTTTTCCTTTTTTGCACTGGTGTGTCCCCATCAAGAACAAATCATATTATCATTCTTTACGATTGTTCTTTTTATCGTTTTCATTTGTTTGTTAGAGAGATACTTTGGTTCTTGACATATTCTAAGATATCAGTGGAACCATGGCGTCCATCGACTCTTTCTCAATCTTGAAAACAGTATGGGACTTCATATATCTCATTTGGAGAGGCATTATTTACCCCTTCTCTTTTAAGCTTTAAACATTTTGAGCCAAAGTGGCTGGGCATGATGAGTTGGTTTTTCTTCTAAGTGAAAATAATTTAAAAGTTACTTCTTGCGAATTCTTTAATCAATTCCTACCTTACACTAGATCACCTTTGTATTTAACCAATTTTGGATCTCACTTCCAATCTCCGGAGTTTGAAAGTAAATCATAGCGCTTATCTCAGATGTATACCCTCTAAAAGTTTTGACGTTTACAGTTCAATTCTTTGCATGAAGTCCCATGATACAAGCCTCATATTCCGGCTATATTATTGGTACGTGAAAGAATTTAATCTAAGCGGTGAATGGATAATGGTTCCCATACCCAGTGATAAGACCGCTCAATCCATGCCCCAATGCATTTGTGCACCATCAAAAACTCATTTTTTCATGACTTTTTCTTTTGATGACTCGCGATTCTTTTCATGTGTAATGCATGCATCAGTCTTCATCAAAATCAAATCTCAATAGCTCGTATTCTCCGTTGTTCGAGTTGCTAAAAAATCAACGATTGCACTTCCTTTTTATTGACTTTTTAGCTCACATAGGCGATGTAATTGTTCTGATTGTAGGATCCACCATGCGCCATTCTTCCAGTCACGAGTGGATTCCATCATGTAATTTATTGATTCCATTCAAAATTATCCATGTCATGTGATACAACATATATTGCCAGAGCCTCAGAACTACCCAAACCAAAGCGCGAATGAATTTTTCAATTGTGAGTACTTTGCCTCATATACTCTGTAAACTTTTCTTGAGATAGTAAATCGCTTTTTCTTTTTCCTGACTCATCACTCTGTTGCCCTAATCAGAACTCATTTGAATTTTTGAACACGATCGGATACAATATAATGGTCTTTCTGGAGTTGGCGGGTACACTATGCAAACAGGACTAGACAAATCTTATTTTATCTTGTCAAAGCCATTTAGCCTCCTCGTTTCATTCTCCCGGATTATATTTTGAAGGAGTCAAAATTGAGTCACATTGGTTGGTAAGTTAAGCAATGAAGCTGAGCGATGTAGTTCAACCTCCCTAAAAATCCTCTCGACTTCTTTTTGCGTGTGCGGAGGTGGTAGTTCTTGTATGGCTTTTATCTTATCTGGATCAACTTCCAATGCCTCTCTCTGTGACAATGAAGCTAACAATTTTCCAAAGTAGCCCTAAACGCACTTAGTTTGTGGATTAAGCTTGGTGGAACTTTCTCAATCTTTGAATAACTTTACGAGGTTGCCTACATGCTCTTTCCCTCTTGGATGTGGCAATCATATCATCAGCGTGGACTTCTGTTTCTTTTGTGCATGTATCATGTCATGAAACAACACCACCATAGCCTCGATCGTTGCCCAGTGATTCTTTAATCAAGCAGCATCACCTTATAACGAGATCGTTCCACTATATCATTCACAAGTAGTTTTCTCCATATCCTCAAGAGCCATATTTATCCTGATTATAACTTACAGAGAATCCATCTATGAGCGAAAATAATGAATGTTTGGTGTTATCTACCAAAGTATCGATGTGTGGCAAAGAAAATTATCTTTAGGTCTTGCTCTCTGATTCGGATCGCGATAATCCACACATTCGTACCTTGCCATCTTCTTGATCTAGAGACTATGTTAGCTACCCATTGTGGGTACTTGAGACTTGTAGGAAGCCAACATCAAATTGTTTCTTGACTTCTTTTTTATCTTTAACATATTTCGAGTCTCATTAAATGTAGCTTCTTATTGAATGAGTTTGTATTGCAGTTTGAGTGAGAGTCTACATGGACCATTACATCCTTATCCAATCTGGCATGTCTTGATCGACCATGCAAATACATCTTTGTACTCATGAAGCAAAGCGATCAATTCATGTTTAGTGTTATCTCTGAAATGGAGGTCCCAATCTTCATGCACCTCTTTTCTTCATTTCCCAAGTTTACTATCTCAGCAGATTCTTGATGAGGTAGGAATTTGTTTTATCTTCTTTGTTCTACCATTCTTAGTAAGTCGAGAGGCGAGACATAGTCTTCAACATTTTCTCGACTTGAACTCTCTCACAAACAAATAGCCTTCTCACCAAATCGATTTCAAGATTTATATTGAGTTTGTTCATATCGTTGATATCTGAGCACACTGAAAGTTGAATGAAAAGAAAACTATAGAGGAGCATCAAAGTATTGGGACCAACAAGCATAATGGCATGATGTGAGATATATGCAATGTGATCTTTGTGAGAAGAGGGAAAAATTATGAGAATAGAAAAGACCATGACAAATGCATCTCATTAATGTTCATTTAAATGATAAAGAGCAAATCATAAGCTCTTTACAAAAGAATCCCTACTATTACTTAGGGACACACAAAAAGATGAGTGTTAACATTGAGCATTACTACTGGAGAGACTTAGAAACTACAAGGAGATCCATGGCGGTTTCAATTGTTCAAAACGAATCCAAGAGGACAATGGCGTATCATTGAAACATCTTTAATTGCATCATTTCTTTTGTCAATGACATTTATCGCGACATTACGAAGACCCTTTTAATTAATAACAGCGTGCTTGTGGATTATCTTCCCGAGGTATATCATTCTATGAGATGTAAATGTTTTTGACAAAGGAAGATCACGTCATGGGCTCCCATTCTAATTCTTGACCTAAAGCTCTTACAATTCGCCTTTCTCGATCTTTACGCATTTGTTTTCTTCTTTTGTGCATATCCGATTCGAACCCTAAACCATATCTCCGAGCCTTATGGGAGCGCAATGGTGCTTAGACTCTAGCTATCCATGGCGATATCTTTAAACCTTTCCTCGCTCGGGCTCCACTTTCCCACGATCGACTTGATTCCCATCTTGGTATTCCTTAACGGCTTAGGCATGAGAATCTTATTTCCTTCAGCATGAGCGTAGCATTGATGAATTCGAAGGAATGGAAGGAATATTCTCGCATCCTTTGCTTGCCGGTATGGTGTATCATGAGAGATAGATCGACAATGTCTTCCTCACCCGCTGGTGACCAAAAGACCATCCATGATAACCTTCACTTTTTGATGGAGAGATGAAGGCGCGCGTGATTGGATCAAGGCCTTAGTAAAGGCAATTATCTGAAGGCGTGATGTCCATGACACGAAATTCAATATCATATATATAGGGGCCCGCCTACTAGAGGATATCGATATTTCCCATGACTTCTTATCTTGTCCCATCTGAATGCCGCCAATGTGGGTGACAAGGCCTTAGATAAGACAAATCAATTGGAATTCTAGAAAGTGTGGCCAAAGGCATGACATTGAGTCTTGACGTTGTCGATGAGCACATTCGGTATTATATAACCGCTTACAGCGAGTTGTGATGTACAATGCTTTTGGAGCCCTACCATTTGTGATATTTACGTCATCACTAAAAAGAAATAAAATTATCAGCGTTCGGGTTATTCACCCACATATCAAGCTTTTGACAGATATATTGCTTGCCACGTAAGCTTGATTTAACACTTTCAAGTAAACATTCGATGTGGTTACAGAATTCAACGATGAGGATATCACCAGAGATTCATACGGTTGTTTGCTTAAGCTGTTCCCACGACATTATATTAACTATGCTTGATGAACTTCAAGAATTCATGTGCTTCGCTTTTCATTCCACGAACGCACCCCAACTTCTGTTCGGATGGAGTCTCAAGTTTGACCTCGGCCTCATGCATCAGTGCCTTTCCTTTTTGGTTCGAATCACTCGTCTTTTTCGTCGGTTCAACCATTTTAGAATAGCATCTTCTGCTACGAGTAAAATGTCCTACTTCACCAACATTTCCGATCCACGGCTTTGGATTTTTCACCTTCAGGTGTGATAATGTTGACATCGTATTTCCATGGTACCACCTTGTTACCTTTGTAAAGGAAAAGACATGGTACTTCAATTATCATTTTCGGTTTCACTTGTTCCTTTTTTGCATCGTAATAAATCACCAATGGTCGATCGGCGCTATAAGGGAAACTTGATGATTGATTGTCAGAAGCACATACTTCTCCCTCATCGGTCTCTTTGTTAAAGATCCCAATCTCCTTGTTGTCCATCATGTCTTGAAGTAACTTTCTAAATTTATCATAAGACTGAATGTCATACCCTTTAATACCATGAAAGTCACAAAAGCATTGACCTTTTATACTTTCTTCTTTAAAAGATGCAACGAGAACATGAAACATTACTTTTCAACCATCACCTTCCATATCTTACGTAAAAGGTGTCTTTATTTGAAACATGACTTTTGGTTAAGCCATTTGCCTTCTTGATCACCGCGCGCTCACTTTCCCTTGATGTAGTTAGGAGCGGATTTCCAATTATATTGCTAGTACCATCAAATCGTAAGATGCTGCATCAATAGGGCCTTGAACCCTCCTTTTAAATGCCGGACAATTTTACACGCTAGGATGCCCCTAGTTTCGGCGTGGTACATGCACAGCGGCATTAGAGATCATACCATTTTGGTTATGTAGGCTTCAAGGGTGCCATATAATGTGGGGATATTAATTGTTTTCCAACGATTTTGGAGTGCAACTCTCAGTGTGACCACGAGGAATTAGGGTGAAGCCGAGGTTTTCGGGATTGGATCTTGTCGGTCTTTATTCATCTTTAGGTTAGCTTTGAGTTGGCATGGTGATGCACAGTAGGGAGCGTAGTAGTGGTCTTTGATTATTTGTGGCGTGAGGCGGGTAAGAAGGGTAATGAGGTGGTACTTGATAATAAAGGCTTTGGGGAGGATAATAGAAGTTTAGAGGTGGGAGATATGAGGTCGTGGTGGGGGTTGGATCACGTATTAGAAGTGTAGTGATTCTCGATTCCCACCATATGAAACCACGCCTCTTTTTTCTTCACAGTCTTTGCCCTTTTGAGCTCTGGAACCTTCCATCCTTCCACTTTTAATGGCATTTTCTATAAGTTCCCGGATATTACAATATCTGCAAAGTCTTCGTGGCGCTTCCTACCAACTTATCATAAAGCGGTGCTCTCAAAGTATTGATGAAGAAGGAGGACCAGTAATTTTTATTTTAGTCAATGAGGTTTACGCTTGGCGAGATATCCCTCCACCTTTCTTGGCGTATTGCCTAAAAGTTTCCGTCACTTCTTTTCATCATCTGCGAGTTAGTCGATCAGGTACCATGTCGGATACATGCTTGTATTGCTCATAAAATATCGGCGCTAAGTTTTTCTATGATCGAGATTCTTTCTCTGCTAAGTTGATTATACCATCGAAGGACCGATCCGACCAAGCTGTCCTGGAAACAGTGTATTAACAATTTATCTTGATTCACGTAACCAGTCATCTTCCGAAAAAACATGACAAGATCAGCCTTTGGACATTTCGTTCCATCATATTTTTCAAACTCTGGCACTTTAAATTTTGGAGGTAAAACCAGATCGGACACTAAACTAAGCTCTTTGGTACTTAGTGGAGAGAAGGTGTCAGCACATTCTATCACCTTGAGCCTTTCTTCCAAGTACTTTATACTTATCTTGGGCATTATGATCATCTATTTTCAATGCTAGTTATTTCTACTAGATCATCCAAATGGGAACATTGGGATCAACGAGGATTAGCTCAGGGGTTACGTCACGAATATACCTTGCCCTAGATTAGCATGAGAGTGCGGTCGTTGCTCCAAAGCTTGCGGGTTCTCCTCGAGAATATTCTCTTTCGTTGCATGTGCATGAGGTGGAGTAAATCACGGGGATGAGCGGATCCACGATCATGATTAGTTCTTGGCTGAGGCTTCATAATGTCAGGGCTCTGCATTTCCTTTGACCAAAGCTGTCATCATCTCCATCATTTTGGCCATTTGATCCCTTTGCTCGAGCGATTCCTCTCGAGATCTTAACATCAGATCTCTTGCTTCCTGTTGTGACTTGGTCAACTGCTTTTGCAATTCTCTTTGGGTCCTTTCTATCCTTTCAATTCTCTCATTGAACTCGGCTTTCCATAATTCTAGCTTTTAGTAGCGTCCTATAAGAATGGCGTGATTCCAAGCTTGTAGTGCCACAATTTATGGATTATCACGGTTTAGTCTCGATGAATAATTATGGTGATATGTACATGCAATGAAGCGAGAAGAATGAATAAATGACAAATAAATGTTGAATAAATGACGAATGAATGTTGGTCATGAATAAATATTCAAGAATTTTGGTATTGATTTCAAGATAGCCCTACACTTAGGCATTTCATTTATCAAAAGAGTCTATTACAAAATGTTTCGCCATTTTTTTGATTCAACAGTTACACAAATTTCCTAGCCACATCGCCTTGTTTCTTCACTCGCTCTAACAACTCTGACATGCTTGATCTTTGGCTCGGAGGAACTATGGCCGAGAGTTTCGGTTTAAATCGATAATTGCACAACTTGCATAAGCGCCTTATGCAATTTCATTGATCAAAAAGTCGAGTTACATTTCCTTTTCTTGGAGAGCTCTTTCGTAGGTGTGAGTGTCTGCAGGTCGTCTTGACTATTCTTTTTCTAGGGCCTTTAGGAGATTATCAATTGTTGCTTTGATGAGCTTGTAATGCATTTTCTAAATCTTGTATTTTCCCTCTTAGCTCTTGATGTTTAGGCTGACTAGTCATTAGTTACTGAACACGGTTTCATATTCAATATTCTTCTTTCTTAACTCTATCATATACGTGCAACTTTTTCCTCTTCTTTTTTTTCGCTTTCCCTTTCCAAATTCATCCCACCTTTGATTTTGCTTAGCTCTTCTTTCCATTACGCGACGCGATTTTCCCAACCCACTATTTTTATAGTGCTTCTTAATTTCTTATTTTCCAAATGAAGGTCCCTTAAGTCATTTCGGCGATCTCAACTTCTCTTTAGATTTTCCACGATTTGGGACTTTTCAATCTGAACATCGATCTTTAGTGGTAGTTTTCCTCTTGAAGAGAGCGATATCTCGTAACAACTTAGCCTTTTCACGCTCAAATTCGTGTCTTGTTAATTCCAGCTCGGATGACATTTCTTCTAAGAAAGGATTCTGAAAAGTGTAATTCATCGATGAGACTTGTTGACTATTCACTCGTCGTTTTGTCCATATGTCATAATCTTGAGTGATAGTATCAGCATAGAGAGCTAATTCCATTACGTGAACTTCTTTTCAAGCTTTGCGATATCCGGACTCTTTTCATGTAACCTTCACCTGTAAAGGCAAACTCTGACTGTGCCAACCCTCCGGTGGCGGGTATGAATTGTCGTGAAGCAAACTGCCTTTGAATCATTAATGGAGCATATCCAACCCCTCCCCATAATCCGAGTAAAGGCACCCAATCTTGGCTTCCTCATTTATATATCAGGCCAGGAAATCACGAATCCATGGTGCTCTCAGTTATCTCTTGTGTGAAGGATTTGAAAAACGAAACTTCAGTGCTTGCTTTCGGTGACATCTTTTGGCCAATCTTTCTCAAAGTAAGCCTTTAATGAGGCGAATGTTTTTGAGAACATATGGAAAGGTGTGCGCTCTACTTTCCAGAAATGGCTCAGAATCCAGACATTAAGCAACTGCGCGCATCCGATAAAACGTCCTTCCCCTTTTCTCCTACAACTACTCAGAGATCTAAAAGTCTCGGCCAAGATAGTTGGGACGGGGTTGATCTCTTTCCCCAACCTTTCGAAGAAATCCACTACTGCGACTTTTACATGCCCCAAAACCTTTGGGAAGATGATCAATCCGTAAATGGCCAAAGCAAACAGATCCATTCTCTTCGCAATATCTAGATGGTTTTGAACTAAGTCACGCAGAGAAAACCACGGAACACAACTGACTTCATTCTTTTTCTTTATCTGTTTTCAGCCCATATATATCGGTCATTCAGGTCAACCTCACTAGCTTTTCTTGAAGGTCATTGGCTTAGGCTCTTTCACATATATCTTGTTGAATTGCACATTGTCAACACGAAGCAAAGCAACATATTCTTCTATGGTCGAGTCATATCTTCACGATTGAAAGTAAAGCAACTGTAAGTTTGGGTCCCATAATCAAACCATGGCTTGAATCAAGCGTTGCGTCTCGTTGATGGCGATCAAGTGAGCTATATCCCGTATTTTTAGGTGAAGATGCCCCTGATATACAGAATCCCACTTTGTTTCCAAATCCGGGTCAAGTCTTGAGGTTATTCTAACGAAAGTTTGAAGTTACATGTTTGGGAAGATTGGAGATACATCCTTCCGTTAAACTGTCCCCTTTTGCTTTACGGGTTTTGAGAGACTAGTCTCGAACCACGACATTTTCTCGGTTACTTGCGTAATTGACTCCTCCATAAAAAACCCGTTTTTGGCAACCAATCTCTAATCAACATCTTCCTAATCAAGATGCCTATGATGCATGATGAAATATAAAAAATAAAAAATAAAAAATAAAAAATGAACAACCTTGGTTAGTAATCACAATAAATATGAGCAGAGAAAATTACAGAAAATCCAAATAAAAGTGTAAATGTCAAAGAAATAAAAGGTAAGAGGCGTTCCACCCGTGTACTTATTTTGGTGATTATTAACGGAAGGAGGTTCGACAAGGCTCTAGTTAGGTGGCTCGTATGGTTCACTATATGCGTTTCAGTTCTAGACAGATACTCGAATCGTTCGTATTATCGTCTACTAAAACTAGTACGAAGCCTCGGTCGTAGCCCATCACAAGCTCACGAGTTCAATTCAAGGGATTACATTTACTTATGCCTATGCAGAAGGATAAGTTAACTCACGAAAGCATAAATCATATGTAACCCGGAAGTATTCACTAGCCTGTGCGGAGGGACGAGTTAAATCACGAAGGCATAGCGTTTACTTCCACTTAAGAGGACGGAGCCCGGGTAGATAGCTCATGTTATGCAAAGATGCAAGTGCACGGTGTGTGGGGAGAAACTCACAAACCTTTACGTTTTATTTAAAAACTAAATTAAAAAAACTAAAACCATAAAACTTAGAGCTGAAAAACAACAAGATAAAACAAGTTAGAAGAATATTTACAACATGATGCAAGTGCATAACTTTTCAAAAACACAATTTTGGGATCACGACTAAACATTAATTTGAACAAGGAATTTTGAAAATTTTGACAACACTCGTTTAATTCTAGACTCGACTCTCAAAATCGGTGCGCCCGATGGAGTCGCCGGTGTGTGCGACGTAAAAATTTTAAGCTTTAGATCGCTAATTGAGTCGATTTATTGAAAATTTAAAAACCAACTTTCTATTTTATTAAAAGCGGAGTCACCACCGATCCTTTTTCCTAGGTGTGATCGGACACCCAATAAATCCACTTTTTTTTAAAAGAAAATTTATTTTTTAAACAAAAAGAAGGTCGAGTTTAGGTCTACGTCAAAAGCCAAAGTAAAATTGAGTTCGGGAGTCGGTTACGCGCGAGGAAGGTATTAGCACCCTCGTGACGCCCAAAATTGGTATCTTATTAAACATGCGTTGTCTTGAATTTCAAAATTGCGAGTTCAATATAACATTTAATCGTGATCCGATTAAAACACGAGAAATTTTAAGTTTTTTTTTGGTTTCTTTTGAGAAGGATGTTCCATTTTTAACACGAGCCGATTGATATTCACCCAACATAGCGATGAAATCGACGACTTAATGTTAAATCGGTACGTTGCCTTATTTGTTGAAATCAATTAAAAAATATGAGTAAAACATTATTCTAATAAGAATTCGTAAATAATACAAACAATGATGCAATTAATAATAAAAATATTAAAATCTAAGAATATTAAAATAACAATAATAATATTTACAAGAAAATAAAAATAATGTACTATTAATATAATAAGAAAAATAATGTACTTAACAATAATAGAAAATAACAATATGTACATAAAAATATATATATACATATATATGTGTATATACATGTTAATAATGATGAAAAGAATAATAATTATACTAATAATAGTGGTAATGGTAATGATCAAGGAGTAATGAAGTAAGTATAAGTATGTACAAAAATAAAAATAATATAATATAAAGTGGAAAAAATAATGATAATAATATATTAATAAAAGAAAATATATATATATATATATATACATACATATACCTAAAATATATTCATAATAATAGTATTGAGTATTAAAAGTATATATATAATATAGACAAAAATATATGCATAATATAGTATTGAAAGTATTTACATGGGATAATATGTAAGAAAAATATATAAATAATATAATATTAAAATATTTACATAATATATATACATATTAGAAGAAAAAAACGACTATCCCCGAATAAATTCGAGAAGGTAGGTTTTTTTTTATATTTGTATTATATTTTTTTATGTATTTATAATATATATATTCATGCAAACGAATAAATTCGAAAATAAAAAAAATAAATAAATGAAAAAAATAAAATCACCTTGGGTTTTGAGTTTGATCTTGATATATTTTTGATTTAAGACTATCCCAGAATGTTTTGTATTTTTGCAAAGAAAAAAAAAACCCCTTTTTGTGTTACATTTCTACGGCTTTATAGCCAATTTGAATACATATTATGTTGTTTCTTTGCTCTTGCTCTGTGTTGTTTGTTGCGTGTTCGTCTCTCTTTTGCGGTGATGGAGCAGGGCGGTGGTGGCGATGAGGCTAAGAGGAGGCGTGTGGGCATGCTAGTCGACCAGCTGAACTTAGGGGGGGCTAGGGTTTTTTCTTTTTCTGATTTTGTTTGGGCTAGGATTAGGTTAGGCTATTGGGTTTGGGTAATGGTTAGGTGGGCTGAAATTTTGGGCTTCAATGTAAATGGGCCAAAATTGACCTACAACAACAATGATTCGATTTAACCTGAGGCAGATGAAAGACAACCACATTTGGGAAGAGTAGCTTTTAGTCAACACTACAATAAACCTTGTCAAGTCTTTCTTAAGTAGAGTACCAACTGTTACGAGAACTAGCCCAAGTATATCTCAAACCAACAAAGCCTAAATCAAGCAATTGAAAATCCTATAACACTCTTTATTATTGTGGCAACCATTGCGGTTCAAAGATTTGAAATTAGACTTATCCAAGGAGGTCGCAATTTCATTGAAGCCACCCCCACTAACAAAGGAAGTTCTAGCGAGACCAATCAATTTGAACCACTACTTAAAATAAAATATTCTATAAAAGATTACCCTCTTTTAAAAAACAACCATTTATTTTTAAAATTTTACCACTTACTTTTTTGAGAATAAATTTTACCATTTATTTATATATATTACATATTTTTATTAATATATTTTTACATAATTTTTACCTAGGGTATGAGATAATTTATTATATTTTAAAACATATCCCAAACAATGCATTTATGATGATTTGCTTAGAGAAATACTTCCTCATATTTTGATTGGTGACATAAAGAATGTGTTTATTGCTCCTATTCCTTTTGAAGAAATTAAATACTTTGTAACGTTTGGAATGAATGGTAATAAAGCCCTTGGGCTGGATGGCTATTTTGCAAAAAAATTTCAAGCATGTTGTAGTATTATGGCCTATGAGGCAAGATGTTATAGAGGCTGTGAAGTATTTCTTCTCTACCATCTTCACTTTAGTGTAAAAAATCCCGAACCTATATAGGTTTATGATTTTTTTTTATCTATCTCTTGATGTTAAATTATATACAAATGTGTCAGTAAAATCTTTACTAATAGAATTAAACAAAGCTTACTTGCTTTAATTTCTAGTAATCAGAAGGCTTTTTTGGGCGATAGAAACTAGGCTGATACTCTTCTGTTAGCACAAGAATTGATACATGGGTATAGTATGTCCCCAAAATGTGCTTTAAAAGGTGAACCTTGGGAAATATTTTGACTCCTTCACTATAAATTCATTTTTAGATGTTCAAAAGTTTTGGGTTTTCACGATGTTTGTAGAAATTGAGCTTGTGCTATCTTCAGTGGCTTTGAATAAGGCAGGGGACCCCTTATCCCCTTACCTATTCATTTTGTTCTAAATATTTTGTCAAGTCTCTTAAATCTTGTTGGTAGGTATAAGGTTTTCGTTTATCATCCAATGTGTAAGAAATCACAGTTAACTCATTTGTGTTTGGAGATATTTCTCTTTAGAATTAAAAAAAAAATCAGGCCAGAATTGATTTAATGGAGTAGTTAAAGATTTTCAAGGCTCAACCAAATCAGTTTTTCAAGTAATTATAAGTGATAACCACTGGTTCACATTATTCAAACTTGATTTTCATTGGCGGTCACAAAACTACATCCTTTTGTAATATCAGTCCATGCCAACATTCAAAAGACAGGTAGATACTAAATAGTACCCTAAACCCATACTTTATGAAAACTTTGAACATTTCTTTCAAAAAAAAAAAAAACAAAAGCTTTCAAAATAAAGAAAAAGCTTTGGAAGGATTTGATGTTAATTGATTGAAATAAAAAAGATAAATTTTAAAAAAATAATAATAAATATTATTATAAGAATTTGTATACCTTTTAGTATTTTATTTATATATTTTTTAAAAATAAAATATTTATTTAAAAAAAGTTACATCCTTAAAAAAAAAAAAAGATAATTTGTCAAAGTGAAACTTAAATCAAAATCATGAAAAATTTCAACTCAAGATATTATTTACAACCAATAGAGATGTTTATATATATAAGCGCAAGATATTTTGTTTGTTGACACCTGCTTATGTCATGAGGCTAAAATTTTAATGTTACGGGATTAGAACTTTAGTTTGGTAAACTGCATGACCTTAGGCAATTTCTTAGGTTCAAATTTACCTAAGTCAGCTTTACTCTCAAAAAATGAGAATTTTCATAAAAATTCTCTAAAATATCGAAGTAAAAAGCAATGAATAAACAGAAAAGCCATAAAAAAATAGCGCATGTCAAGTAGTGTTTGAGTAATGCTCTTAAAAGTATTCTATTACTTTAAGGTTTACAATTGAGTGATTACTGAGCGAGGATAATGCCTCTTTTTGTAGTTGAGCTCCCACAAATCCAATGGTACAGTTGAATTACGTCGACGACTAAAATTAATGTCTATGTACAATATGAGACTTCTAAGGATTTAAACTATATATACATTACAATAATTATCCTGGTAACTCTAGTAAAACTAGAGTGCTCCACTAGGTTACTAAGGCTTCAAGTAAATGAGTTTCTCAATGTGTTTCACGAATCAGGCCAGTGCAAATGATTTAAATGAGCGCTATTTAATAGATTGACCTCTATGGGACACACTTTGCATGTTCATCAGGAGCTTTAATCCGTGGTCGCCTGTGACACTTAACGACTTAATTTTACTTAGTAAGTTTAAGTTAATTTATTTTATTATTGTAACGGGCTAAATTTTCTCGGACCCAACAAGCTCAAATTAAATACAAAACCAATCCAAATCCCTAACCCAAACCAAAACCCAAAAGAGCCCAATAATTAGAAAACCCTAAAGGCCCAACTGACCCAAAATTTTAAACAGAACAGAGAACCCTAGCCCCAGCCTATCCTCTTCTGCCGCCGCATGTTAGGCATGCCTCTGCCCTTGACCAGCAGCCTCCACATCTTCCGCTCACCCACGTGACGTCTGACAACTTTCAACCACCCTCTGACCCCGTCCCATCGCTTCCGTCTAGGCCTCCAAAACAAAAACAAAAAAAAAGCAAAAGCAGAGCGAAAACACGTAAAGCAAAAAGCGATAGAAAATGTGTATTTTTGGGCTATAAGAGCTAGATCGAACCAATGTAAAGGGGGGGGGCAGAGATTTTGAATTCGAAAACATCAATTGAAACAGAAGTAAAATTACTAAAAGGTTGTTCATTCACTGTTTTTCTCTTTTATTTTCCTCTTTTATTTCTTACTTATTTTTTGTCTATTGTACTAGTATACAAAACAAAAGGAAAGATCTCTTACTGTCGATTGGCGCCGATCTAATCGGTGGTTGCTTCTCAGTCCAAGGGCAAATAGATCCTGGGGATCTGCTAAAGCCACGACGAAGGATGGAGCGCGCACAGCCACCACTAGCCTGGTCGGCTAAAGGGAGAGGCGATTGAGAGTATTTAGAGAAGAAAGGATTTTTGAAACCCTTTTTTAAGAAAATAATCGGCCAAATGAAGGTTTTAGGGCAAAGTTTATCATATATATATATATGTTTGAAATGGTGACGTTTTAAGCCCTTAATCTTGATATTGAAACGGCGTCGTTTCACGACGCAACCCGACGACCCGACCTGCATAGGCGCAGGGATCCGCATGTTTTTGCGGAGAGGGGGTATTTGCGCGTTAAGTCCCTCCTTTTCGCGCTGGCATTCAATTGGGCCCATTTATATTTTCTTTGTTCTTTTTTAAATTTATCTCTGCAATTTGCACGTAAATTCAATTTAGTCAGCACCTAAACGCTGCGTTTTGGGGGCAGAGATTAATTTCCCAATTGCTCATTGCGCTTTTACGCGCATTATATTTTGGTCCTTGTACGCATATTTCCTTGTTTTTCTTCCTGATTTTATTTTTCTTACGATTTAACCCTAATCAACTTGATTTTAATCTTTTTCTTTTTTATTTATGCATTTCTATATGCATTATTTATTCTAAAAGATTTTATATCTCATTTTGTACATTTTATATGTTATTAAACTATTCTATTGTTTATTTTAAATCGTTTGTTTGTTATTTATTTTAGGTTTTTACATATTATATATATTTAAACTATTATTCGTTTTAAATTTTACATATATTATTTATTTCAAACTATTATACCTTGTTTATTTTGAAATTATTTATATATCCTATTATTTTAAACTTTTATATATTATTTATTTTGGATCATTTATATATATATATATATGTATTTTTATTTAAGCGGTTTCTAGACATTATTTATTTCAAATTTCTCTTTTACATGTTATTTATTTTAAATCTTTTTATATATTATTTATTTTAAACTACTTCATTTATTTATTTTTTATATACTGCAATGAAACTGTTTTATGTTGTCTATTTTTAAATTGTTTTAGATATCAATTATTCTAAATGACTTCATATATTATTTTACTTTTTTTAAAACCGTTATATACATTATTTTATTTTAAGTTGTTTCTCATACATTATTTACTTTAGATTTTTATATCTCGTTCCTTGTACATACTATTTATGTTAAATAGATATAAGTTATTTATCTTAAAGCTTTGTTTTGTATTTTGTTTATGTCAATTTTTATATATTTGTGCATTTTGAACCCTTTCCGTATTATTTATTTTAAAATTTGTTTTTTCTCTCACATATTATTTATTTCAACTCTACATATTATCTACTTGAATTGTTGTATATATTACTTTGTTTAGTTTTCTTTGATTGTTAATGTCAATTTTAAAATAGTGTATTATGTGAATATTTTAGTTATGTGCCCTATAAATCATTTGTTATTATATTCATGTTATTGACATTCATTAACATAACATATTATTCATATACTATTGTTACATGTTATATATTACATTCATATTTTATTTTCAAATCATATCGTGAATTATGTTTCAACATACTCATACATAATTAAGCGGCTCTATTATACTCCAAATCAAATATGTATCGTTTAAATATCGTATTTGCTATTATTCAAAAACTTTTTCTAAAAATAAGGCAATATTTAGTTTTTTTAGAAATTCGAAAAATTGTGCTTTAACTTCTTGGGTTTCGATCTTTCTCGTTTAACCTAAATAACCGAATATCCTTTTAAAATATAAATGCATGAATTCTGAAAATCAAAAGACAGGCTTATTCTCGAGGGTTTAAAATGTTGTGTCCTAACATACTGGATGTGACATTTTATTACTTCGGGACAAGAAGGCCTTTAGCATCTGTTTCAATTTATCCAAACATCTTTGTAAAATTAACATTGATTAAAAGGGATCGTATTTTAAATTCTTCTCGAGTTTTCAATTTTCGACATTAAGACGTTAATTAATCAATTAGGTGCCAATTTTGGGCGTTACAAGGGTGCTAATCCTTCCTCGTACCCAATCGACTCCCGAACCTGTTTTTCTGAATTTCATAGACCAAAATCGTTGTTTTAGTAAATCAAGACTGTTTATTAAAACAATCAAATCGCTAGGTGATCTGATCACACCTAAACAAAAAATATTAGTGGCGACTCCCAATTTTCGTTTTCATTTACAAAATCAAAGTCGACCCTATTTTTCAAAAAATGGTTTCGACAATTATTATTTTGAAAAAAGTAAATAAAACGAAATCCCTTTTTTGCTAAATTCAAAATGGGACTAAATATGAGGTTAACTAATATATAGGAAATGGTCAATTTAATGTAGAAGCATTTATCACGTTTATACGGCAGGGAGAATCTCAAGGGTTTTAGTTGAAGTCTCCTCTCCACCACCCAAAATTAAATCATCCTCCTAATAATTTCTTTTTTTTTTTAGGATCATAATATTTTCCAGGAAAACAATTCCCTAAAGAAAAAAGAAAAAATCATTCTAGGTATTATTGAAGATAAAGAAAAAAGATTAAAGCTTTACAAAAATCAATAATGCCTAGCAAGTTAAAGAAGGCAATTGGTGCAGTGAAAGACCAAACCAGCATTAGCCTTGCCAAGGTCGTCAACACCAATTCCGCCAGCCTCGAAGTGGCGGTCCTCAAGGCCACCACCCACGACAAAGCCCCATTCGACGAGCGCTACGTCGATGAAATCCTACGAACCGTCTCCTCCAACAAGCTCTTCGCGGGGATCGCCGCCCGTGTCATCGCCAAAAGATTAGGCAAAACAAAGAATTGGGTCGTCGCCCTCAAATGCTTGATGCTTGTCCTTCGCATTTTCCAAGATGGAGATCCTTATTT
Source organism: Gossypium longicalyx (assembly GCA_025698465.1). Lineage (NCBI taxonomy): Eukaryota > Viridiplantae > Streptophyta > Magnoliopsida > Malvales > Malvaceae > Gossypium > Gossypium longicalyx. Next base: position 17,129,141 of record CM047005.1, on the reverse strand, counting down.
CCCTAAAGAAGTCCTCCATGCAATGAACCATCGAACCAATATCCTGAATCTCCCCACTTTCAGAGATGAATGCAGTTCCAATCCTTGCGATTACACCACTTTCGTTAAGTCTTTCGCCTTCTATCTCGAAGAACGCTTGGAATGTTTCCTCACGGGGAAGCTTCAAAGGCGATTCACGTTCAAAGAAAACAACTTAGCCATCCCAGGGCACGTCTAGTTAACCAACAACCTGTTCGACACATGAAGCCCCCCATGTTGCTCGATCGGATTTCCTATTGGCAACGTTTGCTTGCTAAAGCTATTGCCACAAAGCCCATAGGTTCAGCCAAGACAAACCGCTTGATCTTGGTTTCCTTCCATGCTATCGTACGAGAAAGCTTCGATCTTTACAGGGGACATATCTAACGGGCTCGGGCTTGTCTTAGATGGTTTCTTTCATTTGCAGCATCAATCATGCGTTAATGCCATCAATTATTGCGTCAAAGCTAGCAAACAATTCGAAGAGCTTTCGAGTTTATACGAGTATTGTAAGAGCTTGCCAATTGGGAGAACCTCGGATTATCCGAGTGTGCAGAGGATATCAGAGGAGCTTATTGAGACATTGAAAGTTTTCTTAAAAGACCAAGCTTCGTTCCCATCAGCTGGGATATCACCACCTACGAAACCACCTCGTTTGCTTCGTCTCCTAACGTCAGCCGCCAAGGATCTCTCGGTTTTGGAGATAGAATCTCAGGCCGGTTCGAGCTCGATTGTTTGTACATCGTTGGAAGAATTGATGAATCAAGATGAAGAACCTGTTGTAACAATGAGGTCATCTTTTTCGACGGAGACTTTCTGGGAGTTGTCTGAAAAACAGTATCGCGAGCAAGAAGATTCGTATAATGCCGCTGAAACTGGCTCCAACCATTCCTTACCCATCATTGATCAAGATCAAAATACGAGTTTAGATTTTATATCCTTCGATGAGTGGCCAGCAATAGATGCTAATAAAACTCAAGGACAACAAAGTTCAGAGCTATCATCATCTTCAGCTAATGGTAACAAGGGTTGTTGGGAACTTGCTTTAATAGAGCCCACACCGTCGCCACAACCTGTGCCACAGGCTTCCCAAAACTTGGCTAACAATAACTCTTTCTTCGACAACTGGTTTCAAGAAGATCAAAGAAATGATCAGCAAGCTTCTCAAAATAGAGCCAATGGTGCCTCTTTTCCCTACAATTGGTTGCAAGAAGATCATAGAAATGATCAGCAAGCTTCTCAAAATAGAGCCAATGGTGCCTCTTTTACCAACAGTTGGTTTCAAGAAGATCATCAAAATGATCACCAAGCTTCTCAAAAAGGAGCCAATGGTGCCTCTTTTACAAACAATTGGTTTCAAGAAGATCTTAGAAATCATCAGCAAGCTTCTCAAAATGGAGCCACTGGTGTCTCTTTTACCAACAATTGGCTTCAAGAAGATCAAAGAAATGACCGACAAGCTTCTCAAAATGGAGCCAATGGTGTTTGTTTTACCAACAGCTGGCTCCAAGAAGATCTTAGAAATCAGCAAGCGTCTCAAAATGGAGTCATGGTTCACTCATATATCGATGACTGGCTACTGCAACAACACCATCAACAACAATGGCAAGCTTCCAATGATGTAGCCAATGGCCATACGTGTTTCGATGACTGGTTAAAGGAAGATAAAAATCCAGAGCATGCCTCTAATCAAATTATCGTATCCGATGGCCGCTCTTATTTCGATGATTGGTTTCAAGCAAACCAAAGAGACCAAGAAGAACGAAAATCAGCTTCGAATGGCGGTAACGAAAGCTGGGAGCTTGTATTGGTAAAAGGCACAACGCCACCTTTACAAGCTTCTCAACATTTAGCCGACGGAATCCAACCTTCAATGGCAAATCATTTATTTGATCACAGACCCATAGTGCCTCAACGCCAATACAACCCATTTCTCGAAGATGAAACAAATATATCAGCAGCCATTGCCACCACTGCCAATGACAATGTTGCTGGTTTCCATGAAAGGTTCTTCCCAATGGAACCAACATTTCATGCAACACCAACTTTTTACGCTCAAAGTTGTAATGAAATACCGATACCGACGTTTCATGCGACGTCAGGTTCTTTTTCCCAGCATCCTAATGGGACAACAACAGGGTTTCAGGGTGGTGAAACTGGCGAGCCTTTCGCTCCATGGCCAACTATGAAAGTTAACAACAATGTGTCAGTGGATCAACAAAATGTATTATTTCAACGACAGTTGTGGTTGCAGTGAAAACACGATCGTAGCAAGGCTTTATAGTTTGATATATTTGTTGAATGAAAATGTATACAATTCAATTTGAAAATACCTTTGTAAAACAAATTCACTTGAAAAGATAAAGAGAAATGGATTGCAAATATTAAGTGTTCATATGACCAAATTTCACTTCAAAAATATTGACCAACAAAAATTTCACTGCAAAAATGACTGTCCTAATTAATTCTTCGTGAAGTTGCAACATATAAGCAACAACCAATAAACTACTTGCATCTATTTTGAAATAAAAAAACAGTAAGAACAAGTTTCCATTTAAAATTCCACCTAGAGGTGTTCATAAAAAATTATAAGCTAAGAGGATTTTAGGTGTCATAATCATTCCAAATTTCAAGCAAACGATCAGTAACAAAAAATTTTAAATTAAATTGAGTTGTGAAATGTTAAGGAGAAAAGATTGGATGAAATGTATTAGTGATAAATAATCTTATGAGAAAAGATTGTATATATATATATATATATATATTTCATTTACGTCAGAATAATACTTTTAGAATAAATTAACTATTAACTATTATATATGTAATAGCTACTAACATGTAATGAATATTAATTATTTCTTATAATAAATAGTTGATTTTTAAAAATATTTAACAATAAGGTTTGAATAAAATAGATATTTTTTTATACCTCATATAAGGTAGTCATTTTTTAAAGTTTATAACTATAATATAATTGTACAAAATACAAATAATAACTAGAATTGTTGACGAGGGGTATCAGTAAAGGAGGAGGAAGCGGTGGAATAAAGGAGACCGATTTATCAAAATAGGTAGAGGGTCAAAGAAGGTTAAGAGGAGGAGGAGGAGGATTATCACTATGAAAGTAAAGGAGATTGAGTGTAGAGAGTAAGCATTTAGGGTTGCTAATAGGGAGAAGACCCATTTGTCATCGATAGAAAGGGTATTTAAAGGGGAGACCCTCTTGTCTAGTAGTGGTGATGTAATAGGTTATTACCAATGGGTTATCATCATGGAATGCATGAGAGACATATATGGTGTGATCTATTTTGTTATTTAGGCATTACAAGGTTATTATGTTCAAGTGAAGCCCAATGTTTCTTAAAAGAGCATTTACACTTGGAAAGTGTTCACATTAAAAAGCATGTGGCCTAGAGGATGAGGGTTAAATTTAATCCTTTAGGCTTATTAGTTTCAAAATTTTCTAATTTATTTCCAATAAAAGAGTAAGGGTCAAATCGAATAAGTATGTAAATGTTGAGGGCTAAGTTTAGTATTGTATCTTTTATATGAACACCAAAATAAACATTTAACAAAAGGGCTATTTTGCTTACTCGTCTAATATACATAGATTAATTTTCCCATTTTTTTTGGTTAATTAGTTAAAATGCAATCCAAGATATAATATAAGAAAATTTTGGGGTAGTGTTACCTCTAAAAGCATAATTAAAATTTATACTAAACTTTGAATATGACGTAGAAAAAAATAGTGACATGGATTAATTTAATTGATGAAGGTCTAGATAATAAATTTTTTTTTTTCAAAATGAAAAAAATGAATTGTTACGTCTGCAAGATCATTTTATTCTAGTAGTCAGAGTGGAGGGAGAGGTAGATAAATAGTCTTGGCCCCGGAATGATAGATTCTTTATTAACTCCTTTAATTTTTAGGAAAATATTAGTTAATATAATACCAGATTTGTATTTTGACTCTTAAAATATATTACTCAGTCAAAAATCAAAAGAAGCAAAACTTTTTTTCATGGAAATACTAAACTGACTTAAAAACATAACCAAAGTACTTGATGTTTTTCACGACTAAATCATTATCTAAAACTTTGTATTTGTAAAGAGATGAAATATTCTAGTTTCTTTTTTCTGCATTAATCCTTAAATTTAAGTTTCTTCAAATAATTAAAATTTTTTTTAAAGGGTATTAGGAAGTATTGATGTGAAATTCTTTGATAGTAGCGAACAACTAATACCTCCAACTTTGTAAAGAAATGTTAACGAAAAATGTTATGCCGTAGCAAACAACAGCGGCTAACCTTCTAAATTCAACCGCCTTCAGTTCGCGGTGACTGAGTTCACAGGGTATTTTCAAATAATGAGATTTAAATACATTGAAAATCAATGTGATAATAAAACAACTGAACAAAAGCATTGGACTTCTAAAAAAAAAGAGAGAACCACATTACAGTAAATAATACTGTTTGTTTTGTTTGGCGGGAGAGAGTAAAGGAAGATGGAAAAGGTTGAACACAATTGCCAATGGTAAATGATAGAAGCATTAGAGAGAGAGAGAGGAAGGAAGCATAAAGCTTTAAAAGGGCATGACCAAGTAATTTATATGCCCCTTTTCCAACAGTTTGCTTAGCATTAGCATTTAGCAGCTATATAGTGCTGCCAGGAGTGTGCATGATAGGGTAATTTCATTATATATATTATATTGGTAGTAATGTCCATTAATAAAACAATCAAAGATTTAAAAAAAGAAGAGTGAGGAAACGAGAATCAAGAAGAGCATTGGCATGTGAAGGAGTGGGGAAGGAAGAAAGTAAAATAATGGACCACTCAATCTTTGGGTATATCTAGTGTTGGTGTAGTCAGGGAGTTGTATATATATTTTATAATGTTTGTTTTCCCCAAGTGAATGCGATGTCGCTATAATCTTGCACTCTTCTGGGGACCCGCATTTTCTGCCTTCTTTTCTATGTCCCTGTCTCTTCACAATATATGCTACTTTTAGCCTCTGTTTCCTATATCTGCGTCGACCCAATCTCTCACTCCGCACCATTCCTCCTTATTGTTCATTTCCTGGCTGCTGTGCTTGCTGAATCTATGCTGGCCTCATCTTCCCAATCCTCCTTTTGACATTCTCACCATCATTCATGCTCATGCTCCACTGTTCCCCTCCCCCCCCCCCCCGCCCTTTTATTTTACACTCAAATACCACTTTTCCTCTTGTTAAATTTATTATTTAATACAACAATAAGAGTAATTAATGCATTAATTATAAAACATTTTATTTAAACTATGACGGATAAATAAATGTATTTACCTTTGTCTTACTTTTAAACTTATTTGATGTTATTTACTTTGTAAAATCCGTCCCAAGAATACATGATGTCTCCTCTTTTCCCCCCTAGTCCCAACATTGAAGATTGCAAACAAAGTGAGGCAATGAGGGGATCCACCACCTGTACCAACTACATAATCATTACCATCGATTTGGATTGCTTCCCTCCCATTTACCTACCTATTTGGAAAACCCTAAAGCTTTCCACAAGTAACTGTCAGCCATATATTCTCATGCCATGAGTTAACATCATCCTATATGATTACCACCCCCCGAATTTGATCACTAACGTCCCACCCCATAATATCAATATCCAAACAAACATCACAACAATACCTACCAAACTAAAATTCAATACCGAATTACATTACACATAAAGATTAAACAAACAAACAAACCTTTAATAATTTACATTATAGAACAAAGTACAAACATTATAATTAGGAAAAAAAAAAAAAAAAAAGGGAAGGAAACATAACAATCATCATACCCTCCTTCTTACAGCTCAGCTTTCATCAGTGAATCAAATATTACTAACAAAAAAAAAAAAAAAAAACGAGGATACTCCCTAAAAACCGCATCCATGCCTTTAGTTATCATCATTTAAATTAACGTAGTGTTTAAAATATATAATAATAATTAATATTTTGCTTTTGAGGTAAAGTTTTGGAGTATACGAAGTGTGTTTGCCGCGTTTTCAACCACAGCAGTTCTGACAGTTAGAAAATTCCAAACCTCCTCCTGCATTACAAATTAAAAAAAAATGAATTCACGGCAAAATAATTCACGTGCCATTCGACGTATCTACAAATCTACTACGTTAATTTAGACGCTACTCCACTATGCTATGCATCGCATGGTGTTATCTACTTTATCTTCCTTCATTACCACGTCAGCATATTATTACGAATAATAATAAAGAAGGGTCCAACGTATTTATCATTGTGAACTTAAACATCTATCTATGGCTTCGCTGTTTTAAGTTTTAGTTTATCCATCATTTTCCCCGGATTTAGGTGACAAAACTGTGTACCAGTAGTTGTGTTGGGGGGGGGGGGGGGGAAAGCAGGGGTAATTTCGTACTTTAACCGGTCAAGAATGGTGCTAAAATAGAGAACAGTTATTCCACGCACCAACAACCAGCTTTGATTGAAACCCTAACAGAGTCCTGAATTACCAATTATATCCTCGTAAAAGGAACATACCTTAGTTGGCGGGGAGGTGAGTAGCTTTACTGGTTATTCCCTCCAAGTCCTGCTGAAAATGCTTTTTAGCCTATTTCCAGCTAGTCTCTGAAGCGCTTTCTTTGCTCCGGCGACTTCAATTTCCGCCAGACTCTGCAGGTGCTTATTGGCACCGGCAGCCGTCAGTCTCTTCCTACAACCACCGCTTCCTCCACCCAACACTGCAGTCACCACCATCAGTGGAAACTTCTTTGACACAGCCTCATTTTTGGGGTCCAACATCTGCACCAATCTCATCACGCTCTTCTCATCCCTAACCAACTCCTTCCTATTTGACCGGACCGTCAGTAGCGAAACAAGCCCCTGGGCTGCCGCCTCCTGCAACCCTACTGGCTTTGGTGATTCCATTAATTTTACCAAAGAACTAATGCAACTAGAAATGGCACGCTTGTTTCCATCACTAATCGATAACTTTGATAACAAACAAGCTGAAATCTGTTGCAAAATCAAGTTCCGTGCTTAATAAACTCGCCCAATTGGATAATGAAGGCCGTCGAAGATGATAAAATCTGTGAAACGGAATCTAAAACCGAAAGCGAACTGATCGTGCGGAGAAGATGCTCGACTGTATCTGAACTTGATAAATCTTGAAGTAGATGCATTAATCTTGGCAATCCCTTCTCTTGTATAATCAATGCACGAAAATATTCGCCCGAAGAAGAGAGTATCGAAATGCAATTGGCTGCTTTTTCTTGGGCGGCGCTGGTACCCGAGATTAACAGCTGGAATAAAACAGGAACCGCACCTTCTTCACCCAAAGCCATTCTAATATCTTCCACGGAAGCCACGTTTCGAAGAGCGCCAACCGCGTGGGTTTGTGTCGGTTGGGAGCCAGATCGGCAGGCTTCTATTAATACCGAAACTCCGCCGTATGCTGAAATTGCCCAAGTGTTTTCGGGATCGGCGGTGATTGCTTCAACAGCAATCGCGGCCTTTTCTTTTAAAGCAATGGAACCTGTTTCAAGGATTCTCAGTAAAGGCCCTAATCCTCCTTCCTCGAAAACAATTTTTCTCAAATCTTCGCTTGAAGAAGCCAGTACCGATACTGCCAAAACGGCTTGTTCTCGAATTAAAGGTTGGCTGTTAACTTCGAGAAGACTTATCAAATAGCCAACATTTCCCTCTTTAGCAACCAGCGGAGTAGATTTCTCGTTGTCGTTGAGAAGCTGAAGAAGTGATTCTAAAGCTTTCTTTTTGAACTCGATGCCTCCGATCTGAAGTCGGGTAAAAAGATCCCTGATGAAAAATCCCAAATCGTCTTTATCAGATCCAGGTCCCGGGTGAGACAAAACGATGGCGTTGGACTGGTGAAGAACGCCAGACCTAAGAAGCAGATCGAGATCATGGAGATGGTTGGAGAGAGAAGACGAAGCCATGTCGAGGTCGCTTTGCATGAGGAGTTTGCCGCCGGTGAATGAAGAGAGGATACATTGATCGGAGAGAGCTTTCAAACGCTGAAGGGTGGAGAGAAGGGAAGGGAAAAGATTATGAAGCAAAGAGTTGTCGTTCCAGTGAGGAGATTCGGAGATAGAGGAGAGAGATGATTGGAGGAAACAGAGCTTCGATCGAAGGACTTGCCACCGTCCGACGAAAGACCGGACGGTGAGAGAAGAAAGGAGGAGGAGAGAGAGAGAACGCCGGTGATTAAGTCGAGAAGCGTCTGCGGTGGTTGAATTTCTGGTTGCTCAGACAGCGGCGGCGGTTGTTGGGGTGGATGCATTTGCGGTTGAAGCCCGGATTAGGGACCGGAACTACAGGTATTAAGGTGTTAATAAGTGAGAAGGGAAAAACATGAAAAGACTTGGGGAAAAAAAAAAAGGCACTTTGGTTGGACGGAAAAGGGAAGCCAAGGAAATGGAGAGAAAGAGAGTTCCAATAATGAAAAAACAAGTCCAGTACTGGACTGAGTTCACGGGGCAAATAACATTGGATTCGAAAAAAATAGAAATACCTATAACATTAACAGTAAATTAGTAATGTTGGTTGTATTTGGCGCGAGAGAAGAGAGAGGGAAAAGGCTGAACACAATTGTGAAAGGTAATGATAGAAGCAATAGAGGAGGCAGAATGAAGCTTTACAGCTTGTTCACACAGCAGCTTTAAATAAAAGGGTATAAGGGGCTCATTATTTATCACCTTTTACCAACACTATTAAACAATAAATAAATAAATAAATAAGAAAAGTGGAACAGGTTGCTTAGCATTTAGCATTTAACACTTAGCAGGCATACTGATACATAGTGACTGCAGGCATTGGTAGGGTAATTTTCAGTTTTTCACTGTATATATTGGAAATAACGACCACTAATTGAACTGAACATCAAAGATTAAAGAAAAGGGGAAAAGGAGCATGAAGCAAAAGCATTAGCAATAGCATGTGAAGGTGTTGGGGAGGAGGGATGAAACAAAAATGGACCACTCAAATCTTTGGGGGTGGGTAAATCTAGTGTTGGAGTAGTCAAGTAGTATATTTTTATAATGTTTCTTTTTCCTAGATGAATGTGATGTCGCTGTACTCTTGCTTCTTGGGACCCGCTTTTTTAGCCTCTTTTTACTGTATCAAATTTAGACTTTGTTTCCTATAACTGCGCCGAGCCTCACTCACTCCGCACTTGGCTGTGCTTGCTGAATGCAGGGTCCTCTTCCCATTTCGTTTTCCCTTTTCAGATTCTGAGTATCATTCCCCCTCTTTACAGTCCTCTTATATTGTATACCATAAGAGTAATTAATTAGTTCGTGTATTTTTTGACTCGTAAGTATAGATAATATTTCATTTAAATTATGAATCTTTGTCTTGTTTTTAAACTTATTTGATATGTAAATTTTGAGGAGAGAGGCCCTAATTATGTGATTTAGATTAAATAATACGTACATGAAAGCTAGTTTACTTTTTTTTTTTTGTAAGCCCAACATTAAAGATTGCAAACAAAGTGTGACAATGAAGGGGGCCACCCCCACCATTACATCCATCATCGGAAGCATCGCTAAATATTAACAACATAATCATTACCCTCCATACAAGTGTTAGGGTTAAGGTGGGAAGGGAAAGAAAAGCGTTTGCTAGGACATAAACCCAAGGAGAGGAAAAGGGGTTTTCTCAGTGTGAGTGAAGCGTTAGAGGCGAAGGGAGACCTGGCTTCGCTTCCTTGCTTACTGGGCCCTGCTTTGAGCTAAAACAGTCGGTCAACTACGGACGTTGACTAAATATCTTTCCTCAACACTTTTCTGCCACGTCAAATTAGATAATACTTTTTTTTATACAAACGACGACTTTTCTGAAAGAGAGAGAGAGGGAGAGAGGTTGACTTCTAAATTGGATATTGTATATACACCATTTCCAAGGTGATACATTAATTAAGTAATTTCATTGGTTTTTCTTAATATTGAATGAGATGCTTTATGAGTAGATGAGGGATGAAGATGAGTTCGTTTCGGCCGCACTAGAATTGGATATTTGCAAAAATCATTTTAGATGAATGCCGTGGGCCTCTAAATTTGCAGGCGATTAGGAGTTTTATTTTCAATCCAATTCTTTTATACAAGATCTTAACAAAAAAAGAAGACATCTTTTATAAGAGGAAAATAAGACTTTTTAAAGTTTTTTTTTTTTTATTGTTATATGTAGGGAGAAAATATTTTCTATGTCAACTGAAACAGATAATTTAAAATAAGAAAAACAAGGAATAAATAATAATAATATTTTTGAGGTTTTTTTTCCCAGAATACAGAAATTATTTATCATATTAGACGTGATTGTCAATTAATGAGATAGAGATAGGAGCAGCTAGAAGCTGGGAGATGGATCCATATTTTTCAGACTTTAATCTTCATATCATCATATAATGTGGAGCAACCACCTGACATTTTGCTTCTTATTTCTATTGGGAGTACCTTAATGGCCGCATCAAAGACTGCATGTAAAGCAGTTGCACACGATTCCATTAATTAGAATTCAACACAAATTTTCAGTTCAAAGATTATGAAGACAACGTTGAAAATAGTTCACCTGCTGTGTTTTTGAGCTACACTCGATGTATGCAGGGGCCTCATTCTATTTCTTTTATTCCTCCCCCTTAGAAAAAGAAGCTATGCAAGAAAATTATTTTAAATGTTAAGTGGAACGTGTTACCCTTGAATGAAAAATACTAACTAATAATCTGTAAATATGTACCTGAGCTGTAGAAATAGGCACTGCGTTAGTTGATGTCATGAAGCTTGGCCAATGAAAATTTTCAGAGTAAACTGCTTCTGAAACTCCTAGTTACTTTCATTCTCAATCATCTTTCGGCCCACATTTTCAGAGTAAAATGCTTGCTTAGTTAACACCATATTTACCTATGATGGTAATAATCACAACCGGAACTTGGCTTTTGTTCTGTGTCATTTGCCTCCGCTTCCTCGTAAGAGTTTGATATAGTAACACTCCATCATGTTAAAACACACACACACTCACTCACTCACTCTCATATACATATGCACTTTGACATGTATGGTTTGGCTGGAACCTGGCAAGCTTGTCTTAGTTTTACAGTTAGTTGTTTTCTGTTAGATACAGTTGCAGAAGAGGTTTAGTCTAGGTTTACTGTTAGAACTAACCATACTCTATAACTGATCTAATTCTCTCTGTATATAAATCAAGCTCGTCTCTATTGAGATATTAGACCTTTTTATTAATAAAACAAGTAGATCATATTTTCCTTAGTTCTTGGTTCTTTCCATTCATTCAATGGTGTATAGTTCTTGGTTCTTTCCATTCATTCAATGGTGTATTCTTGGTTATTCAACATTATCTTAAGAGGGATAAAACTTTGTGGTGCTTTTGGGCTCCAACTCAGCTTCCATTGACCACCCACTTATACATTGAAAGTAAACAACAGATTAAGAATTGTATAACAAGCCAGACTTGACAAGTACTTGGAAGAAACCAATCACCTATTGCCAAATATATGAAATTGAAAAGAAAGAAAGATGGCTGAAGTGAAGTCGATTCCCAGAGGAGGTGCCGATTTCAACCCCTATACGGTAGAAATGCATCTATTTGCTAAAATAAATTTTATAGCGCTGATAGTGAAGTAAAAATTACTTTTGAAGATATCATGCGAGATCATAATGGCAACTGGCTCGCTGGATTTATGAGCATTGGCAGCACCTCTGTTATGGAAGCAGATACGATACATGGATCTCGGCCACTTAAGGATGAAAAGCAATTCATTCGTGATATCAAGCAATTAAAGCAAACTCATGAAAAGCTGTAGTCAACCATGAGTGAACTGGACGAAATTCAACAAGGTTTGGACAGGAAAGAGCGTCTGAAGGTAGCATGTCCTTACTCGGTTAATACTGCTTTCGGTCGCTTATTCGGTTCTTCTGTTTGTACTGCCTTTAAAGAAAGAAACCAACCAATTGAACCGGCCCGGCCCGAAATATGGACCTAAAAATTTGTCTAAATTCGGCTCGAAATAAAATTATTAAATCCGAGTCTGGCCCGGCCCGGCCCATATTAAATATTTTTAACTTATTTCATTAAATAAAAATTTTAAAATATAATAAATTAAAAAATAAATATTAAAACAAGAAACAAATAAAAAAATATGACAAACAATTCTTAAAACAATACACAAATTAAAAATATAATAAAAAGTGGTTATATTAAAATTAAAAATAAAATGTAAATATGATTAAAAATAAAAATATATATATATTTAGTATATAATTCGGGCCGGGCCCGGGTCAAAAAAATTTATTCAAGGCCCGACTTGTTTTTTAAACAAATTTTTTTTTGCCCAAATTTATATTTTAAACCTATATTTTTATTTGAACCTTCTTATTTTTTGAGTGAACCTTCGGACCGAACCGGATAACCATGCTGATGCACACCTCTATCTTAGACTCATAGACAAACCTATATTTTTGTTCCAGTTCTTATCGAACATGATATAAGTAGAAGTACAATAAAAATATGTCGATGCTACTCTTGTTTGAATTTTGCAGAACCAACACTTTTGGCAGTTCATGGATGATTTAAATAAAGCAAATGAGTTGGCCACGAAAGGGGATAAAGTGGCACTATAAAATATTTGTATTAAATGCGAGTTAAAAGTGATATTTTTAGTCACTGATTAATGTAAAAATAAAAATATTTAAAAATTCAAGATAATAAAATAAAATAAAAAGTAAAATAAAATGATTATTTTATAATTTTTTAAAATTGAAAAAAAGAAAATACTGCTAGTACTAATGTAATTTAGTCAATAAAATTTTAAAATTTTAAAAAATAATTAAATAAAAGACAGGAGGGGTTTAGTCCTCATTTTAGGCTCAAATTGGGTTGAGAAGTATTGAGCTTTCTCTATTCACTAATTTCTCTTTTCTTTTTAGGTTTTATCCTTTTATATTAGGAATAATGTTGTAATAATTAAACTAATAGTTTAATCGATTAAATCATTATTTTTTATTCAATTATTATAAATTAAATAATAATAGAAACATGAAAATTAATTTTATAAATTATAGTAAAAATTAAATAATTAAATTAGTTTAGATTTTTTTAATGCTTTTTCTTAAATTCGATTTTTTTTATCTATTCAATTAATTTTACATTGATTCACTCATTCTCTAATTTTAAGATATTAGTTGGATAGTTAAATTTCGATTTAATTAATTCAATCAATTAATATAATTTGATTCTAACAACCATCTAAAAGGTAATTTAAAATACTATAAAACAAAACCTTTGATAATTTAATAAAAAATATGGGAAGTACTACGTAAATGTTAGCCTCAAAAGGCTCAATTTGGCCGATTGACTACCGCTACGTAAATGTTAATAAAGTGGATATTTGCGGCATTATCGTATTAGAAATTATTAACATTGAGGTTATTGGTGTCCGCTAGAATTAGTCAAGTTAGGGTGTATTTGGTTAGCTTGAAATTAGTGCGAAAGCTCCTTTATCATGTAATTATTGTACGAGTTTTAAATAATAAGATATTTACTAGTCTGGATAAAAAATAAGATGTAATGGTCTTAACCCGTAACTGTCGCCGGAATAGGTTAAGAGGCATTACTGGACTTGTAACTCAATTCAAAACAATCATTTATTAAATGTCATCTCATTTCAGTAAATATCATTCATTCACATTCAATATGTACTTAAATCGAGCATACAAAGTTTAAATCATGCATGCTGGACTAAATCAGTAACATATGAAAAATTTAGAAACTTAGAAAAATTCCAACATTTCAAATATCACACGCCCGTGTGAACAGGCCGTGTGCTTCACAATGCTAATAGACACGCCCGTGTCTTAGACCGTGTGAAAACAGGGCATACATACTGACTTGTGTCACGCAGCTGAGGACACGCCTGTGTGTCAGGCCGTGTGAAAATTGAAGAGGTTACTGACTTGAGTCACACGGCCGGCCACACGCCCATGTGCCAGCCCATGTGTCACACACGGCCAGTAGACACGCCCGTGTGTCTAGGCCATGCCAAACCTGTAGGATATACTGACTTAATTTGAAAGGGTACCCAAGGGGACATACGGCAGTGCAGCATGACCGTGTGTCGCACACGACTGAGACACACGCCCGTGTCTCTGCTCGTGTGGACAAAAATAGGCCATTTGTAAAGCCATTTTGCCACCCTATAAACACAAGCATTCATAAGCATAAATAACCACATTTTTTACAACTCAATAGGCAGCCAAGATAACCATTTCAATACACATTATTTGTCATATCAAAACCTAACAATTACATGCCCAAATACCTATTTAACATCATGCATAATCCATTCATTTAACAATTATATATCAAAACTTCACTTGCATAATTTCATTCCATCATTACCTTGCCAAAACATACCATAATTGAACACTTATACACAACCAAATATGATACCAAAATAAGCTAAATCACATGTCTTAACTTATATACAAAATGTACCAAAACCATGATATCAAGTAATATAGTTATCATCTTTTAAACTAACCTATACATGTCATATTTACAAATATCCACAAGTTCAAAAGTGTGCAACTCTGACTTGTCCGAAACGAGCGAGCTAACGAGCCTCTATAAAACGTAGAAAAAGAAACAGGGTAAGCTTTATAGCTTAGTAAGCCCGTATAATTCAGAATTAAACTTACCATTTATACATAATCAAAGCAATATATAAAGTGCAACCAATTCAATTAACAAATACCTAGTCACAAGTATCCATCACATGTTAGTCATTTAAAAATACATGAAACCATCCATTAATACAATACTTTGCATCATTTCAAATTCATATATCATATATAACATTAATAATATTTATAAACCGTAACTCATCCGTATAACATTATTTGTGCCCGTTGAACCTATAAGAAATTCAAAGGATACTTGGGTGAATAATATTAGTAATCCGTCAATTTGTTATCATTTATGCTCTTTCGAGCCATGATCATTAAGCTCCTCCTCAACTGATGAACAATAAGCTTATACGAGCTGAAACGATAAGCTCCAATGAGTTGAAAACAGTAAGCTCTTACAAGCTAATATATCGGTAAGCTCATACGAGCTGTGGTGAGTCCGCAACAAATGCAGGAGCTCGACCAAATCAGTGACCCTAGTGACATGTCACTCGTATCCTATGAATTCATATAGTTCAAACGGGGCTCGGTAACAAGTATAATATATCAATAAGGCATTTGTATTTCAAAGATATCAATTACTCAATCACAAATATTCATTTCAAATATTTTCAAAAATATATAAGTTCGATTCTAATTATATGAGCTTACCTCGTATCCTTGGATAAAACTATCGGCTATTCGTCCACTTTTCGTTTTTCCCGATCTAGTTCTGATATATGCTTATCTTGATCTATATAATATCAAATTAACTCATTCAAACTTTCATTCAATTCAATTTAGCCTAAAACATTCATTTTGGCTAATTTACAATTTTACCCCTAGACTTTTGACTACTTTGCAATTTAGTCATTAACACATAAAAATGCAAAATTGCACAATTAGGCTATAACCCATGATAGCCGAATTTCATAGGGACTCCTAGAAGCCCATATCTTTCATTATTTCATACTTTTAACCACATAATTTTACATTTTCTCAATTAAATCCCTATTTGACATTTTTGTCAAAAATCACTTTACAAAACATGTAAAACTATCATCAAACTTCCATAATCTATCATTAAACATCAAAGAACTCATGTATTCAACAATGAAACTTTACAAAATCATGAAAAAAATTCAAAAATTAAGGTACGGGCTAGCTAGTATATGAAGCAACGATCTCAAAAACGTAAAAATCATCAAAAACGGATTAAAAACCGTACCTTAATTAACAAGTATACCTTAGCCGAATGAAAAGAAGAGAAATAGCTTCTCTTAGCCCTAACTTTCAATTGAACAAGATGAGTATATGGTTAATTTGGCTTTTGTTTTAATTAACATATAATAACTATGCTAATTACTATTTTAACCTTAATGAAAAATCATTAAAACAAGTATAGTAATGTCCATAATTGCCCATTTAAACAACCAATGGTCCATGTCGTAACCATTTTTTGAAAAAAAAAGGGAATCGACTTAGATTTTGAAAATAAAAACAAATAGAGGAGTCGCCACCAATCCTTTTTTTGATGAGGTGTGATCGGATCACCTTAAATTAATCATTTTAATAAAAGTTAAGATTTACTAAAACGATAATTTTTGGTCTACGAAAATCAGAAAATGAGTTCGGGAGTCAGTTACGCACGAGGAAGGATTAGCACCCTCGATACGCCTAAAATTGGTACCTAGTTGATTAATTAGTGTCTTAGTGCCGAAAATTTGAAAACTTGAAAGAATTTAAAATACGGTCCCTCTTTGTATTAACGCTAAAAATGATTAAATAAATTAAAACGGATGTTAAGGACTCTCTCATCTCGAAGTAATAAAATATCATGCCCAGTAAGTTAGGACACGACACCTCGAACTTCGAGACTGAGCTTGCCTTTTATTTAAAATTAATGTATTTTAACTCCTTTTGAAAATGATATTTGGTTAGTGAGGGTGAACGAGGAAAATCGAAACCCAGTAAGTTAGGGCACGTTTCCTCGAATTCCCGAACACCGAATATTGCCTTTATTTGCGAAAAATCTTATTTCGAGGTAACAAAATGTCATACCCGGTAAGTTAGGGCACCACACCTCATATCTCCGAAAATAAGCATTTTTTAAAACTCGTATTATGATTTAAAAGAATATTCCGTTATTTTGGTAAAATGAGAAGAATCGAAACCCAGTAAGTTAGGGCACGATTTTCTCAAAATTCCAAACACGGAGTATCGCTTTTTATGAAAAAATTATTTTCTTCGGGGCAAGGTTAGTAACATAAAATAAATGCGTAAGGAAAATAAAATGAACGAATACATAAGTAAATAAAAGAAATATAAAACATGACAACACAAAATAACAATAATGATGAAAACGATAATAATAATAATGTTGATAATAGTCATAGTGGTGGTGAAACAATAATATTAATAATAATAATAAAAGTAGTAATAAGAGTATTAATATTTATATTAATAATAATGATAATAGTAATAGAAAATAATGAAGAAATGATAATAGTAATAGTAATAAAAGTGAAAATAATAGTAATAACAATGGTAAATACAAATAGTAATAACAATAATACAAATAATTAGTAATCTAAAGTTTAAAGTTATTTAAAAGATATAAATAAAATAAATGATGAAATATTAATAATAAGGGTAATGACATATAAATAAAATAAGTGTGCTAAAATAAATGTATTAAATTAGTTAATATAAAAAAATAAATAATAATAACGCATAAGTAAATACAAAAAGGAAAATCTAATAACAATAATAGTAAAAATACAATAATAATAATAGTAAAAGATATAATAACATAATAATATGATAGTAATAGTAACAATATAACAATAATAGTAACGATAATAATAAAAATAATATATTAAATAATAGTAATAAAAATAGTGCTAATAATAATAATAATAATAATAATAATAATAATAATAATAATCTATTAAGTTACAATGAAAATAATGATAATGATGATATAATAGATAATAATAGTAAAATAATAAATAACAATAATAAAGTATAATAATAACAAGTGATAATAATAATAACAGTAACAATGGTAGTAATAATATATTGGTAATACATAATAGAGGAGTAAAAAAAATAGTAGTTATAGTAGTAATAATATAAACAGTAGCGTATATACGTATGAAAAATAATGGTAGTAAAATATAATAATAGTAATAACAATAGAAGTGGTAATAAATAAAAAAACAATAATAATAATATATTAAACAACAAATAATAATAATAATAATAATAATAATAATAATAATAATAATAATAATAATAATGATAGTAGAAAAAAAAGAAAAAAATAAAAATAATAGTAATGATAATACATTAAGAATAATAATATGTTGATAATAATAAATTAATGAACTAATAACAAAACAGTAAGTAAATAAACACCAAAAGTAAAAAATATTAATAGTAATATTAACAAAACAATGATAACAGCAATATATTACCTTAATTAATTTAATTACAATATTGAAAATAACACAAAAAGGCTAAATTGAAATTAGAGTAAAAGTTAGGGGGCCAATTTGAAAAGAAATGTAAAAAAGGGGGACCCATTTGAAGCGCGTGCGACTGCAGGGGGCCAAAAGGACAATTTACTCGAGCCCCTAAAACGACGTCGCTGAAGGGAGGATCAAATCGCAAAACGCGATAAATTTCAGGGCCAATTTAAAAGAAATAAAAACCTGATTGCAAAAAATAAAAAAAATGGAAGGACCGCGCGCGCAATTAAACCATTATACGAAAACATGCAGATCCTAAGGCGGGTCGGGTCGGACGGACTGGGTCATGCTCAAAACGACGTTTTGGGGTTAAAAGGCAGCCCCCAAAACGACGTCGTTTTGGGAGGCTATAAAAGGCCAAATTCTTTCAAAAAATTTCATTTGAGCTGCTGGAGAAGAAAAAAAAAGAGAGGGGAGGGGAGAGGTGCGATTTCCGACCACAAGGCCGGTCACCGTCCGGTCGCCGGACCGTCGCCGGCCACCGTGGTAAAAATTAAATTTTTTTTGATATTTATCTAATATATATATGTATATTGTTTTTTATAGAATAGAGGTTGTATACACAAACAAATTCGAAGTAAAGAAAAAAAATAAAAAGAAAGTAAATAGACCTTTGATTCGATCTTTGAGATATCTTGCTGCGATTTTTGAATTAATAATTTGTTTTCTGTTGTTATTCTCCTTTGTATTTCGAAAGAGAGGAAAAAAAGAAAAAAAAAACCCTCTTTTACCCGATTCTTTTGTGGCTTATATAGCCCATTTTTTACAAGATTTCAAATAAAAAATGCACGCTATCTTTTCCATTTTAATTTCTTGCAAGTGCAGAGGCGGTGGATTTGACCCAAGTTGGTGGCCGGTGCTGCAGGGTCGTCAGAGGTAAGTGGGGAGGCTAGGTGGTTAGGGTTAGGGTTTCGGGATTGGGCTAGCTTAGGTGGGCTTCTGTTGGGTTTGTTGTTTGGGTTAGTTTAGGTATTGGGCTTGGGTCTTATTTGTAATTGGGTTTAAGTGGGTTTGGGGTTTTGTAAAATGGGCCGGGAAAATTGGGCTTGTACAGTCCAAATACAACTTAAGGACTTCTAATTTAATAAACCATAGCTATTTAATACTTTTAAACAATAGAACTCAACTTTTATGCGTTATGTAATTTAGTCCTTTTTATCGAATTAAACATTTAAACAGTAAAATTTCTTAACGAAATTTTTACATAATTAATCTATCATGTTGTAGACCTTATTAAAATAATAAAATAAATATTTTGACTTCTGATTTGTGGTCCCGAAACTACTGTTCTAATTTGATCTAAAAACGGGTTGTTACATAAGACCCGTTTAGAAAATGTTTCGGGCATCGGGTAAGGCTTTTTGGCCTGAGCCTAGCCCAAATATACAAAAAATTGATTTTTTTTTATTGTTTTCTTGCTTCTTCTTTTTTACTCTTTTTTTCACTATTTTTGCTACCATTTCACTATTATGTTGTTACTATTTTGTTGTTACTATTTGGATATTGTATAAATTTTGTTTTATTATTAATTTTGTTGTAACGCCCCTAACCCGAATCCATCACCGGAATAGAGTTACGGAGCATTACCGGAGTTACCGATTCATTTATCAGATATTTCATTAATCCGATATCTTTTCTTTTCCACGTTCAAGTCTCGTATTCAAGCCATCCGGATCTTTATAAAGAAATTTGATCGTCGTTTTCATTTATTTCATGTTACAATACATTCAACTAATGCTCTAAACAAAATTATCATTTTACCCCTAAACTTTTAATTAATGACGATTTCATCCTTAGGTTAAAATAAAATAAAATTATTGCAACTTAATCCTTATTTCCAGCCGTTATTCTCACACAAATTGATAACAACCTATGAATTCTATAAAATGTCAGAATTTTCCATAATTTCAACACTTTTCAATTTAATCCTTAAAACATGTTTTTCCCTGATCTTGAGCTAAATTAATAATTTCATTCAATTTTGTAATTTAAATAATAAAATAATCCATTTCATGCAAATTGGTCATTTCTAACATTTTTTTTACAAAATTGCCCATAAAATTTTACTTTTATTCAATTTAGTCCATGAGCCTAAAACATACAAATTAGCCATGCTAGCTGAATATTCATACATATTTCCCTTCTCCTCCTCTCCATTCCACATCCTTAATTTATATAACATGCAACAAGTAATATTATCAATAATTTCACTATTTACTTATGTATATTCAAAACTGTCCATTTGCGTCATAGTCACTAAATTATTTATATCTTAAGCTACAGAACTCGAAATTAAGATCTGCTAATTTTCCCTGAAACTAGACTTACTTATATTATTACCATAAAATTTTCAGAATTTTTGGTTTAGCCAATAAGTACAGTTTATTCTTTAAAGTTGCCCCTGTTCTGCTGTCTGACAGTTCCGACCCTTCTTCACTAAGAATTAATTATCTCATCGTACGAGATTCAGATGATGTTCCCGCTTATTTCTATTAAAAATAGACTATTTAAAGATTTTAAACATATAAATTTAATCCCTTAATTATTTTTATCCAATTTTTGATGATTTTCCAAAGTTAGAACAGGAGAACCCAAAATCATTCTGATCTTGTCTCACAAAAGTTATTGTATCTCATGATTTACAATTCCATTGCTTACATAATTTATTTTATAAGAAACTAGACTCAATAAGTTTTAATTTCATATTTTATTCATCCTCTAATTCGATTTATAAATTTTTTGGTGATTTTTCAAAGTTAAACTACTGCTGCTGCCCAAAACAGTTTTAGTGCAAAATGTTGATTTCCATTTTACCCTAAATTTCACAATTCATACAATTCAGTCCTTGCTCAATTAACCCCTCAATTAAGATAATTTTCTAAATTAATACTTTTTCAAGACATTATAAGTTATTTCATAACTATTGAAATTCAGAATTTTCACATAAAACTCTAACTTCAAACTCTTTTACAATTTAGGTCCCAAACATACACTTCCTATTCAATTCTTTCAATAAAATCAGCATATAAACAATTTAAAGCTCTAATTATATGTCAAATCATCATATACTTCCAGCACATATTCATAGAAACTTTCAATTTCTTTCATAAAATCAAAAACTAATGAATTCAACAAATGGACCTAGTTGTAAAAGTCAAAAAAACACAAAAAATTCAAGAATTAGTCAAGAATTGAACTTACTTGCAGTAAAAATATGAAAAACCAGCTTAAGGGAACTCTTCCATGGTGTTTTTGCTGATGAGAATGCAGAAAAATAAAGAGAAATCTAGATAATTCCACTTTAGTCCTAGCTTTATTAAGTAAATTTTGCAATTTTCCAATTTTACCCTTATTTTCTTGGTGATTTCATTCTCTTGCCGTCCAGCCCAAATAGACCTTGGGTCTATTTGCCTCTTAAACCCTCTTTATTTTATCATTTAAGCTATTTAATCATTTTTCACAATTTTGCATTTGATACAATTTAGTCCTTTTTGTTCAATTAGCTATCAGTACTTTAAAATTTCTTGACGAAACTTTACTACTAACTTATTAACACTCCATAAATATTTATAAAAATATTTATGGCTCGATTTAAAATTCCCGAGGTCTCGATACCTCGTTTTCAATTCTAATTATTTTAATATATATATTTTTTGTACATTTCACTATTTCAAAATTTTTCCTAACTTCACATTTAACTTATACTCACTAAATTAATAATATTTCCTACTCATTTGTCAGATTTAGTGATCTCGAATCACTGTTCTGACACCACTAAAAATTAGGCTGTTACATTTGTTACTATTTTAGAGGCATTTGCTTGTTAAGTTGTACCTATGTTAGTGTTATTTAAACATACATATTGTTTTTTAATTTATTTTCAATTTGTTGGGAAACATTTATTTTAATGTTTTTAGTATTTTTAATGTATTATATTTTATAAAAAAATATAAAAAAAGAATACAAGCAGGCTGAGTTTTATCATTTTTATTTGGGTAAAGCTTAGGCAAAATTTTAGGCTCATTTTTCGGATCAGATTAGGCCTAAGATATTGGTTGGGTTTTGTCCTACCCATGGACACATCTAATCCTCACCCAACAACCACATATTATAAGTACAACCGTTCATGGGTCCAGTGGCCCGTTTGATCAGGTCAGCCTAGTTTGTCTTGACTCGATCTAATTTTAAAATTAAATGGTTTTTAAAAATATTAAATTTAATTATATAAACATATAAATATTAATATAAAGTTATATATTTTATTATTTTTAAATAGTAATATTTTGTTATTTTATATATTTAATATAAAATTGTAAAATACATAAAACTATAAAATTATATAATTATTTTATTTTATTAATATTCTCTATGTTTGTTTTACTGTCCATATTTGAGTTTCTTATATTAATGTTAAAAGTATATATTTTAATATTAATTTAATGTTAATATTAATATTAATTTAAAATTATATATTTTATCATTTAAAAAGTAATAATATTAATATATTATTTCTAAACAATAATACTTTTATTTTATTGTTTTAATATTAATATAAAATTAAATATTTTAATATTTTGTTATTTTAATATTCTATTATATTTCATTTTAAATTATATAAAAAATAAATATATTAAAGATAAGACGATACATTAACAAACGACACTTATGTTTTAACTCAAAGTGAATACATGATAAGAAAAATAATATATATCACAATTTTAAATAACCAAACACCCTAATGGAGTAATATTTAGATTTAACATAACACTCATCTTTTTCATCAAGCGAATTTATTATTATAATAATTTAAAAATCATAAATGTTGAACATGTTTAAACTTTAGTACCACAGCCAGAGACGTAAAAAAGTGAGTTTTTGCCCATCATGCATGTTTCAATGCCGATTTGGGTTATTTTAAATTTATTTTCTTCCACACCATTGTTTTAAGTGGGCAATTGGACTGTCAAGCAGATAGATGTAAACTGGTCAACCTTTTTTTTTCTTCTATATGAATGGTGTATGACCTTTTGTTTATGTGATAAGCAGGATATATATCCAGTGTTAAATCATGGGGTCATATAGATAGATTATATATGTAACTTGAACCAAGTGTGTAGTTTTCTTTTGTTTATATGTAATAGGTAGAGGAAAGGTGTTTGTAGTTTATTGATTTCTTTTGTTGGATAAAGAAATGCAGTGGTAAGTGTAGTTGATCTTTGTTCCAAAGTATTTGTTCATGCATAACAACATTTCGATTTTTAAAGCCAAAGATATTATAAAATTATTATATCGAATTAAAACAGCACAGCAAGTAGCGATTGTAAATACATGATGAAAATATTAGGGGGAAGGGCCCTGGAAGATCCAATGTCTGAACTCACTAATCATCATTGCATGTTGCTCGTAATCATTTACATTCCTTTTTAAACCAAAAGCAAGAATTCGAAGTTCATCGCCTTAATTTTAGAAACCAAAAAAACTTACATTAAAATTTGGCATAATTTTAAATTTACTATTCAATATTTACATCTTTTATCAATTTAACCCTTATTCTTTTTTTAAGCTAAATTTAACTCTTAAACTTTTAAAAATAATCTAAATTGACCATTAGCCTTTTAAAAAGATTTAGATTTTTGCTGTTCTTCAAAAGAAATACTGGCTAAAATGTTAAATTTTAAAACATAGTTAGCTCGCATGGCAATTCACATGTATTTAATCCTTTTATTTTGAATTTTTATAAAAAAATTATAATTTTTAACTTTTTTTTTTAAATTTTTTGAACATTTTATAGTCTTTAAATCATTTGTTACATTGGCATATAAGATGAATAGTGACATGCTAGTCTTGAGTATACGTGGATTGTCACTCGGATTACTATGCCAACTTTGATAAAGAATTAATGCTTTAGTTAATATTTCCATTTGAAAAATAATAATTTAATTCTTTTTTCTAAAAACTAATGATTCAACTTAAATAAAAATAAAAATAACAAAAAAAATATAACCATTGAAAACTATATTTAACATCATACCTTAATTTTGACTATAAATGTATTAACTATCATATACTCTCTTTTTCTTTTATTTTTTTTTCCATAATCGTGCTTAAGAGATTGTATACTTGATAAAGATTTGAGCCCTCGTTTTCCATGATTAATTTAGGTGTTGGGAGTACCTAACTCATAATTCCCGGATTTCATGGCTTTTTTGACTTTGAGAAGCAAAAATTAAAAGGATGTCCCATTTATCTCCTTTTCAAAGAATATATATATATATATATATATATATATGAAAGATTTACTTGTGTAAGTGTAAAATTATTGGTTTTAATACGATAATATTTTAATAATTTAATTATTAAATTTATTAATATAATTGTAATTATATTTTAATGTTTGAAAGTTCTTGTGTATAAAAAAATAAAATTGTTTGATAATAATAAAGTATTACTACTTTGTTGGCTCCAAGAAGCATCCATCGTAAAGTTAGTAGTGACTAATTGATTGTATCTAACATTCGTTGTACGACCCAAAGTATATAATTGAACATTTGATTTGTAAGTCCTCTTACCCAGGCCCCTACAATCCATCATATGATTGGCTGCTATCTATGTAGTTTAACTCACCAAACACCCATATATCATGTGATTCACTATCCATTGAACAAAAATTAATATAATCAAGGAAGATTACTTCCATTATTATAGAATCAAATTATTGTTATATGTTTTCATTAATATTTGCAATACTGTAAATGAATCTGAAGATGCAGGAGAGCTTAAGTTAAGCAATAATTTGAGAGTACAGTAACTAAAAAGGGTGAGAGAGAGAGAGAGAGAGGCTTAG
Organism: Gossypium longicalyx; assembly: GCA_025698465.1. Lineage (NCBI taxonomy): Eukaryota > Viridiplantae > Streptophyta > Magnoliopsida > Malvales > Malvaceae > Gossypium > Gossypium longicalyx. Next base: position 17,104,050 of record CM047005.1, on the reverse strand, counting down.
CCATGTCAAAGGGTGCAATGTTTCCTTTTTCAATTTCTTTCTGGAAAGCTTGGGGAGAATGGACCCACTCTTTTCTTATGTCTCTGTATCACTCCTTAAATTACATTCCCATCTCTTCACTCTTCACTCCATCGCCACTCTCAGGTTTTGCTTCTACTTTCCAATTTTTTTTAATTGAAATGAATTAGCATGTGCTCATCTATACATTTGATTTTCCTGGTATTTTAATATATATATATATATATTTTTTTTTTTTTAATTTGCTGTGAATGATCATCATATTAAACATTTGTGCATGTAGAAACACCGAGTGGAAGAAATGGAGAGCAGAATAACCAAGTGGAAGAACCTGAAACAAAGGTTAGGTTTGAAGGCAATGGGGATGGGTTGCTGTGGAGCCACATGGAATCCCAGACCCAGAATTTCCACCATTTCAATCCTCGACGAAGATGAAGAAACACCTCAATCACAACAAGTCATTACCAGGACCACCACCCGATTCAATGTCATAAACAGTGCCACCGTCCCCCTGTTGCTGGCCCACCACCACCACCAACAACAGCAAGCGGTACCCACCCCGCCGACATCCGCCTCGGGGATGAACTTAGCAATGGCGCTTGCCGCGGAGCGTAATTTGCGGGGAAACAACGACAACACCAACAACGTGGGTCCCAGACCGGTGCAGGTAAAGACATTGATGAGATTGATTGAAGAAACGGAGGGTGAAGATTGTTGGACACAACAAGAAGAGCGACTGAAGAAGAAGCAGAGGAAAGAGGCTGTTGAAAATGAAGGTGGAGGAGGAGGGAGCTGCGATTGGATGTGCTGCGTGTGCATGGAGAGGAAGAAAGGAGCGGCTTTTATTCCATGTGGGCACGCCTTTTGCAGGGTATGTTCCAGGGAAGTGTGCCTCAACCGTGGATCCTGCCCTGTTTGCAACCGTTCCATCCTGGATATTCTTGATATTTTCTAGATTAATTGAGATGGGGTCTGAAAATATTCTTTTGAATTTTACATGCACTCTACCACGAATAACATCTTCATTTGCATCATCAATTCTTCATTCCATTCACTACATATGCCCACATCCCAATCTTTATGTATATCTTTTGCATGATAAATCATCTTAACTTGGCATCTAAAATATTCTGCACTTTGGACAAACCCAACAGCTAACTTTGGGTATCTTTACGAGCCCAACTTCCTCGAGGAACTGATGAGTTGATGACATTTTTCTTTCTTATCGATTAAATTACTATCATAACTTAATTCAATATTGATAACAACATCATAATAAATAATTTTATTTAGTATTCTTATTTTCATGTATTTACGTGTTTAAATTTTATTTTACTCACAATTTAATGTAATTTTTTTAATTTTAATATTGTACATATTTCATATGTTATTATTCTTAATTAATTTTAAACCATAATTTCATTATTTATTGTATGTTATTTTTAAACACTCGTTAATGTTATAAATATGTAATTTTCATATAAATATTAGGGTAAATTATAAAATTAGTCACCCAATTATTAGTGTGTTTTTATTTTGGTCACCCAATTAAGAAAATTTTCAATTTAGTCACTAATGTTTTTAGATCATTTTTATTTTGGCCACTCACGTTTTAATTCGTTTCTATGTTGGTCACTCTCTGTTAAATAGTTAACGGAAGTAATAATGTAGCTTTTTTCCAATTGGTATAATAACACATTTAGTTATCAATACTTATACATTTTATGAACAATTCAATAAATTTAATCCTCTACATTTGCAAATCCTATCAACTTGATCCTTAAACACATATAATTAAATATAAATATAACTATATTTTAACACATATAATTAGATCTTAATAAACTTATATGTAAATTTGTGATTTTGATAAACCCAAAAATTTAGAACCCTCCAAAACTCAATAAATTTGTGTTTTTTTTTTATGAACTTTATTCATGATCGTGCTAATAGCATTCTCAACAGAGAAACTCAAATTTTCCTATAAAACCTAACAAATAAAAAGAAAAAAAGAAAAACGAAAAAGCTTCTTATGAACCTTTTTCAAATCATCATCTTTTGCATTCTTATCAACTTGAAGAATCGTATAATAATAGAAATCCATCTCTAAGCATAAATTTTGTTTGGCAAAATTTATCTTCATCTAATTTGTTTGCAATTTATTTTTAAAAAGATGTAAATTTTCTAGGTTTTTTATTTTTCTAACTTGAATTTTAGATTTTTTTTAAATTTAGATACATATTTCTATAAAAATATATTATGACATCATCAATGCCATGTGTCACAACTTGAGAGTGTCATGTTTCCTATATTTAACATTGTTATAAGAAAGTACTAAAACTCATGATAGAATGAAAATTTGGCTACCAACTTGGGACAAAAAAAATTATAAATACTAACTTGGAAGAAGGTGTTAAGTTGGGAGAGAGTAAATGCATATTTGAGTCTTATAATTATAATTAAATATAAACACTTATAATATATAAAAATAATATTATATTTTTGTACTTTTTCATAATATATAATTTATATTTAAGCATATGTTTTTGAGGTTCAAATTGATAGAATGTGTAAGTATTGAGGGCTAAATGTGTTATTATACCAGTTAGAAAAAGATCACATCATCATTTTCGCTAATCATTTAACAGAGAGTAGCCAAAATAGAAATAGTAAAAAATGTCAGTAACCAAAATAAAAATGATCTAAAATGTTAGTGACTAAATTAAAAATTTTCACAGTTGAGTGACCAAAATAGAAACACGCTAATAGTTGGTTGGCTAATTCTATAGTTTACACTAAATATTACTATAATTCAAGACATTTCATGCCCATGAAGTTTTGAAGCGATGGTAGTCAATTCTGTATCAGTATTGGTCATATCGGTCAGTACGTATTGTTCTGGTCTTAAACTGATATCAACTGATCTATGTCCCATTTTGGTTAAAATTACCGTGCTTTTTGACTACTTCGATATGTTTCGACTTATTTCAATCAACATTGGCTTGTACCAGTGTGTACTAGCCCATATTAGTTGAGACCAAAATTTGATATTTTAAACCAATTTTTAAATTTTTTTCTATAATTTCATTTAAAATTAGTAGTTATTAAATTAAATTATTAAACCTAATTAATAATTTTAAAACTTATATTTACATATAAATATATATATTTGAAATTATAACTGATACTTGTATTCATGGGAGAAGAAATGAACATAACAGGCCCTAAAAGAATAGACCTACACCTGTTTGTTTCCTATAAGACACTGAATCGGTGCATTAAACAATTAAAAAAAATAATAAAATAAAAGGAACCTTAATTTTTAACCACAACAAATGGAAATGAAACGACAAAACAAAACAAAACCAGGCTTGATTACTCATCTTCTCTTTCGATGAACTCCAAACCTCTTATGTATCAATTACTCACAAAGACCGATTATCGCCCAGAATCAAAACTAATGAAGTCTTCTTCTCAGTTTGAAGCGCGAGTTCATTGGACAAACAATATGTTGCAAAGTCCGGACTCTACCTCTTCATCTCTTCTTCATCTCCGTTGCCTCTCCTTTCTTTATCAACAAATCCTTCCGTCGCTTGCAGGACGTCTTCTATCTAGTATTGAGGGTTTTCATGCTGCCATCTTTCCATCGCCATCCCATTGGCCGCCTTATTCGCTTCCCTTGGTATGTGCCTAAAACTAATTTTTTTGAAGATGAGGGCTCTTCCCTTGATTTCTCTAATCAGATTGTTGATTTCAGATTTATCTTATCCTACAAAGTTTAACTTGCGAATTACAGTTAGCGCATCGCCTTCAATTCATACATCTTGGAAGCCCATTTCCTTAGCCATAGTAATGGCTTGCAAATACGCCCGTGTCTCGGCCATGATCGGATCTGAGATATTCTCCCATGGAAAGGTACATGTTGCTATCACCAATCCTTCTTTATTTCTTGCTATAATTCCTGAACAAGATTTTCTCGTATGGTAGTTGAAAGAAGCATCGAAATTGATTTTTATAGTGTCATTCTCCGGTGGTTTCCATTCAGAACTATCCATTACCTGTACTTTCCTCAACAAAACCCCTAAAGCGATTATTTCTGTGCAATAAGTTTTGACAAATCTAACGACTTCATTTACTTATTCTCGGAGTCCTTCATGGTATATCTTATTACGATTGTACCAAATGGCTCAGTAGACAATAGCTCTGATTTTACATGCATCATTACTCAGATTATTGAACTTTATTGCTAACCACTGCTTCCAATTGGTTTCTTCATTGCCTGGTGAAATTGTCACCCCCAACCCCCTCAGACCTTGCTGTGTGAATGAGCAATCTCTAAATAGGTGGCTAACGGTCTCCTCCTTTACTTGACAAACCAGACAGAGTGTGTTGGTTACCAATTTACGAATCCTTAGATTGTATAAAGTAGGGGTATAAACATTAGCTATTCTCCACATATGTATTCTTATTTTACTTAGTATTTGGAGTCCCCAAATTTTTGTAAAGAAAGTAGCTGGATAATCAGTCTGAAAACTAGACCCCTTTGCTGTAATTTGCCACTTGTAACCACTCTTTACTGTAAACACCCATGTATTATCACATCTCCAAATTAAGACATCCTTTGGTTCACTTCGCGCCAGTGGGATCAACAAAATGTTTGCAAGCTGCTCCTCTCTGAATAACTCTTGAATTATATCTTACTTCCAGGTAGTAGTTTCTTTATCGATTAAATCTAACACTTTAGTGTATCTAATATCAATATTCTGACCTTGTACTCTCCCATTTCTAGGTCTCGGCAGCCATACATCATTCTATATGTTAACTGTATCGTCATCATCGATTCGCCACCCGAGTCCCTCCTCAAGTAGTTGATGAACTCCCCAAATACTTCTCCAGGTATACGAAGGGTAAGAGCCTAACCCTACACTCATGAAATCCCCTTTTGGGAAGTATTTTGCTTTTATTACTCGTGCTAACAAACAATTCGATTGCGTAATAATTTTCCACCCCTGCTTTGCTAACAATGCCATATTGAACTTTGATAAATCTTTAAAACCCATACCTCCATTCGCTTTGGGGATACACATGTCACGCTATTTGCACCAATGTATACCTTTGTTTGTCTTAGAATTACGCCACCAAAATTTGTTCATGATACTCTCAAGCTCTTGACAAAAGGAAATTGGTAATTTAAAATATTGCATTGCATATATTGGTATCGCCTGTAAAACTGTTTTTAAAAATACCTCATTGCCCCCTGCCGACAAGACTTGCATACTCCAGTTATGTAGCAGTTTAACAAAGTGTTCTTTAATGTTAACAAAAGCGTGTTTTTTTCGACGTCTTACCATAGTTGGCAATCCCAAATACCTTTCTGGATTATTAGAAATCCTTACCTCCAAGATTCTACCCACTTGGTTCTGCGTGTCAAAGTCAACATTCCCACTGAAATAGATAAGGGATTTATCGAAATTGACCAGCTGTCTCGACATTATTTCATACTCTTTAATCACATTCTTCATATTATACGCTCCTTCACTTGATGCCTCTCCAAATAGCATACTGTCATCAGCGAAAAATAGGTGTGACACCGATACATTACCTTTACCCACCTTTGTAGCCGAAATCCGCCCCTTCGCTTTAGGGAGTGCTATTAGTCGTGAGAAACCTTCAGCGCAAATGAGAAACAAATACAGACTCAGCGGGTCCCCTTGTCTTAAACCTCTATGAGGCTAAAATTCCTCTCCATGTCTTCCATTTATCACCACTGTGTATACTACACTAGAGATACACTTCATAATTATAGCAATCCACTCTTCACAAAAACCCATGCTGCGCATCATTTTATCTAAAAACCCTCATTCAATCCTATCATACGCTTTGCTCATATCCAGTTTTAAAACAAAGCCTTTCTGTGCTGTCCCTCTTCTTTTCTTGAATGAGTGTAAGATTTCATATGCCATAAGAATGTTGTCGGTGATTTGCCTTCGTGGAACAAACGCCCCTTAGGTATCTTCAATACAATAATGTAGAACATGCTAGAATATATGAACTAGCACCTTTGATATAATTTTGTATAAAATATTGCACAAACTAATGGGACGAAATTGGCTCATTGAATTTGGCGAACTCACTTTAGGAATAAGGACAATACTCGTTCTGTTAATCTCCCACATATCTCTTTGGCCATTCAACACATCCAAACAAACTTAATAACATCATCCCCAATAATGTACCAATATTTCTGATAAAATAGTGCCGGATACCCATCCCTACTTGATGTTTTAAAGGGGCCAATAGATTTCATAACCACAATAATATCTTCTGTTTTAAAGTCAGCCATTAATTTCCTATTAAGATCCTTCGAAATGCATGGAGCGAATGATACGAATAGTCGATCACAATCACTAACCTCATTTGATGAAAACAGATCTTTAAAATAATCTATTTCCATTTTTAAAATTTCATTAAAATCTGTCACCCAATTCTCAGAATCATTTACCAGCTCTTTAACCAAATTCCTCTTATTTCGGTTTGAAGCACTCCTATGGAAGAAAGACGTATTTCTATCACCCATATGAAGCTAATTGACTCTCGCCCTCTGTTCCCAAAAGATATCCACCTTATCAGCTTCAAAATTCAAATCTAATTTAATCTCAGTAATCTCCTCCAACACCCCATCACTTATCTTACATGTGCTCAATTCAATTAATTTCGCATTTAGCTCCATAATTTGACGTTCACTAAGTTTTTTCTCCTTGGCTGCCTAGGAGCTCAACCTCATCCCCACCTCCCTCAACTTTACCAAAAGATCCTGATGATTTGAGTTCCACTTAGAACTTAAACGCTCCTTAAAACCCGATTGCAATATCCAATCAACGTTGAATCTGAAGTGCTAGTGTTGTTACTCAACACACAACCTTCTATCCCCCATAGTGTCAACCAAAACCGGGCAATGATCGGAAAAGCTATGTTGTAAATGGCTCACCCTACATCCTGGAAAAAGATCCCACCACTCTAGATTTGCCACTCCTCTATCCAGTCTTTCCCTAATATTGTTGCTAATTAGCCTACCCCTTTCCCATGTGAACCACTATCCAGAGAACCCTAAATCATTCATTTCGCATTCTTCCAAGACTTCTCTAAACGTAATCATCTGTCTTTCCTCTCTAATTCGTCCACCTTGTTTCTCATATAAAAATAAAATTTCATTAAAGTCTCTGGTAATCAGCCATGGCCTGTTATTTCCACGCTTCAAATGTCTTAATAGATCTCATGACTCTTTCATATCTTGTTCCACCGGTGATCCGTAAAAACCCGTGAATCTCCAAATTCTCCTCTTATCTTTTTCTTCCACCTCTACATCAATGTGGGATTTCGAAAAACTTTTAAGAGATAAAATCAAGCCTTCTTTCCAACCTAAGGATAAACCCCCTCTCGTCCCTATCGCATCAACATCAATACCATGAGCGAACCCATATTTTCTTCTTATTGTCTCCATTCTCCTACTTGTAACCTTTGTTTCTATAAAAACAAAATATGGGGCTTAACTTGTCTCAACTTGTTCTTGAGACGTCTAACTGTCCGTGGTTGCCCCAATCCACGAACATTCCAACTTAGGATTTTTATTGTGCCCGGTCGGCCAACTTATTTGTGATCGTCGATATTGCATTTTTCGAATTCACCTCCATTAGTCTGTTACACTCTTCTGAATGGAATCTCTACCTCTTTTTGCCATCAACAAATGCTACTAGTAAATCTTCCATCTCTACCCCCTCTCCTTCTACCATATCTTGTTTCAAATTATCAATCTTACCTTTTTCCTTCGTTATCTTAGGCTGTCGAATAACTCGACCCACAGAAACCACTCCTTCTCTATGATCACCCCTGTTTGTTACATCTACTCTAAAAACCCTTCCCCTTCTTTCCCCATCAATATCCATACGAACCCACTTATCAGTTTTATTCTCCTTCCGCAGTCATTTACTCACCTCCTACCCTCCCTTTCTTAGAGCCTTCCTTAACGATATATCCCATCCAAAATCCACTTGTTGATTGCGTAATGTTAAACGGACCTGACAGAAGTTTTCCCCATATCTCAAACGACCACAAAGAAAACAAAACAGCTGTAATCTCTCATATTAAAATAACACATATGTGAATCCATTCTAGCCAATCCCAATTCTTTTCTTCCTCTTAAGCGGAAGTTGAACATAAATAGAAACTCGTATTCTCATATATTTACCGATCCCCCTCGTCACCAATGAAGCGTCATATTCCAAAAATCTTCCAATGAATTCCCCGATTTGACGAACCATCCCTTCCGTGGTAAAACTAATTGGTAAATTGTGGATCTGTACCCAGAACACCGTTTCCCAAAGGGGGATTATATTAGGTTCTTCGCCCCTTTCCAATCGGTGGAAAATAATAAGATGTCGATTAAAGAACCATGGCATACAATCCAAAACCCTTTGCAAATCTATTTCGCTATAGAACCTGAACAAAATCCATTTGTCCTCCAACTCCATTATTGATACCCCCTCAGTGGATGCCACAAATCCGCTAAAGTATTTTTTAAAGCCGGAAAGTGCACCACACTATCTGTAAGGACTCGCCCCACCAAGAATAAATCGTAGAGGTATTCTGCATCGTCGTTCCCTATCATCACCAGAGGATCTTCCTCTTCGTCCATGATGTTGAGATTAACGAGATCTTCATCCACTGTATTAACACTAGCCATGTCGCCCTTAATTGAATATAGATCCAAACCCCTTTAATCGAATAAAATCATAAACAAACCCTAAGATTGAAACCCTACTACAAAACAGACCAAGAAACCCTAACCGTGCTACAGAGCAGACTTTTAAAAAAAACAATATAATTATTAAAAATATTTAAAAATATAAAAAAATGTTACATATATATTTATATGAATATAATTGAGATATATTTGTATGTATATATAATATACTTTACAACTCTCACCTAATATCAAAGAAGAAAACAAACAAGTAGGTGAAAATTGATACAATATTTACGTTGAAAATTTTAATTAATAAGAGTCTCAAGTTAAATTGATGGATAACCATTACCTCTATCATTATTTTAAAAGAAATCCCATGATAAATATAAACCCTAAAAAAAGATAAAAAGAGATTTAAAATCATAGATGCCACGAATTTCATATGATGACTTGAAGATTAAGAATGTTCACCGTTTTAAGTGTGGCTTAAATTTAAATTAAATTTGTTGCATTTATTATTTGAACTTTACCTTATTATTATAATTCACAAAAAAAAATTGTACCAGCCACAGGACATTTGAAAGAACAAAGAGATAATCACTTTGTAGCCTATCGGTATTAATCTGATGTAGCAATTTGGTACTTATAGTATAACTTATCAAGGCAATACGTGGTGGCGTTTTGTACTTCCTTAACTAAGAATTTGTTCTTTGAAGTTTAAGAAAACGTGAGAAATATGAAACTTCCCATTCCCACTTAAAAACAAAAGACCATTCAAAGAATGCTTTCTTTTAATTTCATCAAATACAGACATTATCGTTGTCTTTGCTTCTTGGCTCCCTTCATGCTTATGGAGTTTCTACATTTATTGCGTTGGGATAAATCTTAAAATTATACATAAATTATAGTTTAATATATAATTATATGTATAAATTTTGATTTTGTATATAAAATTTTAATTTGATCTAATTCTTATAAATTATTAACACAATTATTGACATAACTATATTTTATATTTATATATTGCATACGTAAATAATTATATTTATCTAATATAAAAATAGATTGATGTATTTATTTCTTTGAATGTGTAGGATTAAATCAAAATTAAAGTTTTAAATATAAATTTAAATCACAATTAGAGTTTTACATATATAATTATACTAAATTAAAATTCATGTATAATTTCGATTATGCAATATTTGATTGAATTTTTAGTTCGATTGGCATCAATAATATTGCCAATGCAGAAGAACGTTGGTTTAAGTGCGCTAAAACGCATTATCCTCCTATTTAAGGGTTGAGAAGAGATTAAAAATAGTTTTAGACATTGTATCAAAAAGAATAAATATAATAAAAAATATATAATAAAATTAATGTTAAAAAAATTACCATTCTCTAACAGTGACATCTTCTTATATTTTGTTTAAAGTTTATATAATATATTTCAAATTATAAAATAAAATAAAATAAATATACATCACAAATAGACTATTTTATCAATCTAACTCAAAAAATTTTGATATTTATAAAAATGACTCTAGTTAAAAAATATTCACCAAAATGACTTAAAATGAACAGTAAAATTAGGTTATGGGAAATAGATAGCCGGTACTATTTTTATTGTTCATTTCAAGTTATTTTGATGAATATTTTTGAATTAAGATTATTTTTATAAATATTTTTTTTTTATGTTAGATTGATAAAATAGCCTCACAAACAGATAGAAAATGGGAAGTTCAATTAATGGATGATGGAATAAGCATGACGTTTTAGATACAATACAAGCGTGTACAAATTAAAGTAGATGGAGTTGTCAATTTTATTTTATATTTGCTTAGGAATTCCACGTTTTGGCCCGGCAACCACAACATGCATGGCGGCATACTACCATTTATCTCACGCTAATAACATATTCCATGTGCTTTCCTTTTTTTCTTTTTTGAGGAAATTCCATGTGCTTTTCTTAATACAAATATGTTCCAGTATTTAATAAATTAATTTTTGACTAAATGTTTAAGGAAGATGGAGCGGATAAAATGCTTCTCTTAATCATATCATGGTAGACGTCGAGGACGGAGTCTGATTCAGATCAAGAGATGATCTTCATCGTGAGAGTAGGATTTTTCAGAGTATGAAAGGTAAAAAATGTACTATTTTACCAATTTAACTTAAAAAAAAATTAATATTTATAAAAATGACTCTGATTTAAAAATATTTATCAAAATAACTTGAAATGAAAAGTAAAATTAGGTTATGGGAAATAAATGGCAGGCACCACTTCTTTTTATTAAAAAAAAATAATTTTTAGGGTTTTAGACACTAGATGACTGACACCATATATTTTTTTTCAAATTTTTTTTGGGTGCTGGCACACTAATGGTCGGCACCCCTTTATCTGATTAAAAAAATATTTTTTGGGGGGATAGTGGTGCCGGCCAACAAAGGGCTAAAATCACCCAAAAAAAAAATGGAAATATTGCAACATAACCCCTACTTGTTTTTCTATCTTTTTTATTTCTTAAGTTTAATTACATATTTTATATTTGAAAACAATATTTAACTACTTATCATATTTTTTAAATTATGTAGTTCAATATATTTTAAATTAATTTTAAAATTTAATAATATTGAACTACATATTGAACAATATTGTTTTAAAATATTAAACTACATAATTTAAAAAATATGATAAGTAGTTCAATATTGTTTTAAAATATAAAATATGTAATTAAATTTGAGAAAAAAAGATGGGAAAATAAGGAGGGGTTATATTGCAATATTCTCATTTTTTTTGTTGGGTGATTTTGGCTCTTTGTTGGCCGGCACCACGATCCTCCAAAAAAATATTTTTTTAATCAGATAAAGGGGTGTCGGCCATTAGTGTGCCAGCACTCCCAAAATTTTTTTTGGAAAAAAATACATGGTGCTGACAATCTAGTGTCTAAAACTCTAAAAATCATTTTTTAATAGAAAAAAAAGTGATGTCGGCCATCTATTTCCCATAACCCAATTTTACTATTCATTGATAAATGTTTTTGAACCAGGATCATTTTTATAAATATTAAATTTTTTGAATTAAATTGATAAAATAGCCTAAAAAATGATGATAAATGATACATATTTGACAGTAGACGATCTCATCAGGAAAGAGGAAGACTTACAAAGAAAAAGAATATTTTTTTAAAAATTTATGAAGAAAAAAAATGAAAAAAAAAAAGGAAAAAAACTCCTACACGGTTGTGTTCAAGTTCTTATTTCATTTAAATAATTTCATTTTAGTTTTTTTTTTTCACATAGTTATCTTCTTTTATTTACATATTTACATTTAAGTCATTTTGTATGTTTTTTCATATGTCTAATAAAAAGAGTCATTTTATATGTTTTATTTTTATTTTAATTCTGTTTATTTTATTTTAAAATTTAAGATAATTTTGGTTTTAATTTTGGATTAATTTTTTTAATTTCAAGTTTTAATTTTGATGTTATATTAACTTTTAATTTAGTTAATAGGGTTATTATTTGGTATATTAGTAGTGTACTTTTTTTATTCCACAAGCAGACTTAAAATATTGTCATGTGTTTCTTTTTTTAATATTTTACTATACTCCTATAGGATACTTGTCAATCCTCTGATCCTGTTTGTAGTGTAACCTCCCAACCTTGGCTTAGATGTTTTGACCAGATTCTAAAAATTACATTGACCACCAAAATAACCTACTAAAACGGCATGTTTTTGCTTATCTTTCTATATGAAGTCGTGTGAATCTCTCAGTTTTGCAAAAAAGAATGAGTTTCAAGCATAAAACAATTGATTTAAATATAATATATACTTTGCAAAGGTTGATGATTTGTGAAAACTTAGTTGATTTTCAACTTATTTATTTTTCAAAACTCATTTTTTCATTTTGTGATGGAAAAAAAGTGATATTTGACATATTTTTAATTAAAAACCAAGTTGCTTGCATAATTAAATAAATTTTCAAGTTTAGACAGTTTAAAACTTAAATGTCATGCATGTCAAAATAATCTCAAATTAAAGTCCCATACCACAATCCAAATAAAACATTATAGTCCCAAATAACAAAAAGTATAAATATTAAGTTTAAAAATAATAAGTTTATTAAAAATTATCCGAGATACTCCTCCAATTATTGAATCTGAATCTTAACCTCGTTGGTTATTTGAAAAGACAGTAAACTAAAGAGTGAGCTTAAGAAGCTCACTGTGAGTCATTGTCGTATCACGCGATCTGATTCGTGAAACTCCACCTTTGCGTCCCACATACTCCAAATGGCCAAAACCTCTAGTGGGACACACTCTATGATGTTCGGATCGACATATAACAACCATTCAAATTGTAGTACACAATTGTAAATTTTATTATGTACGGAATTTTAAATTAAAATTAATTGTGTATTTATTATATGTTTGAAAAAAATCAATAACTAACCTTGGGTTCTGAGCGTTGATCTAATAGCAGTTGAATATCTTTGAGCTACTCCAGTGGTCCCACGTAACTCAATACATGGTTCCACATATTCAGGCGACATGTTAATTTAAACATATAATAAATAAATAAAAACAATTACTATACAAACTCCATATTTATTTTAAAATGATTTTTACCTTGTCACCAATGAGAATGTATATGGTTCGTTCACTTGGGGACAAAGAAATGGTAGCCACCACCAGGCCCGTGACTGCAGCAGAAGCAGGCAACAACCGATTAACATCTTAATCAGTTCTGTCACCCGACACAACTCCCGGCACAACATGGCCAGCACGGCTGATCCCCAACTCATTTGTTTGCTTTCTTTGAAGTTGACTAGGTGTAGTAGCCACCTTACGTGTACCAAAATTTGATATTTATCGGGCATTAGAATGCCCCCGATCAGCCTGAGGATGACTGCTCGGGCTTATTGTTCTTTGACGACATTGGGCACATCTTTAAGAAGATCTTTGAAATTCCTTTCCAACCAATTAATATGTATCGACCATCGTAAAAACTGTTCGACACCTTTCCCAAAAATGCTTCACAAAGATCCTCTTTACCGAGAATGATCGCTGACCTCGTGACTACTGGCCCATCCACTAGTAAACTCAGTTGTAAAGCTACGTCCTCGAGTGTGATTGTACACTCGCTGCATGGAAGATGAAAAGTGTGTGTCTCGGGCCTCCATCTTTCCACTAACGTGCTGATGAGTGTAGGATCGAGTTTGCAACCCCTGAGTATGTGAGACGCTTGCAAGTATCTAGCGTCTTGTAAGTAACCACGAATTTTGATATTTGGGCTCTTCGACGAGTTATGTTTTAACCCCTCTAAAACACAATCATTCATCTATTTATACCAACAAAATAAATTAATTTAAAATATTTTAAAAATGAAAAAATTTAAATTTAACTTAATTGAAAATAGCGAAATTTAAAATTGTCTTACCATTATCGCTTGAGTGGCAGAAATTTCTTTGTCGTCGAAACGAATTAGAGAGGTTGCCATTTGTGAAAATTTAATCGAAGCAAATAAAATACAAAATAGTTAATAAAATAATATTTTTAAACGAGCGTATCAAAAAATTTAGAACAAAACTTGAGAAAATTGAGAGAATTAAGAGAGTTTAGAAAGAATTGAGAGAGTTGAATTTGAGTGAAAAAAATGAAAATGGCATGGTATTTGTAACAGCTCGGTTTTAGCTAAATCGGAATAGTAGTTTCGGAATCATAAATCTAAGGTCGTAAAATAATTTTAATATTATTTTATGTGTTTAGAGCATGTGAATGCGTATGTGTGAAAATTTCGTGAGCTAATTTTATTGATTAATTGCTCAATTTGAGAAAAAGGATTAAATCGCGTAAAATGCAAAAGTAGAATGCTATATGTTAAAAGTGCTTAATTGCTATGAAATTAAAAGGTGGAAGTCCTTATGATGTTATTAAACCATTGGATTAATGGCTGGACAAATATGCCTATCGTTAATGGAATTTTAATGTTTATTCATTAAGGGTAAATAAGTAATTTTGTAATTTTGTTAATTAAAATAAAACAAACATGAAATTAGTCCATTATCATTTTCTTTGCATCAAATTTGAAGAAGAAAAGAAAGCTTGAAGGTGTTTAGGGTTTTGGCAACTTGAAGCTTTGATTAAGGTATGGTTTTAGCTTGGTTTTTGATTTTTTTTATGTTTTTATGATCGTTGCTTTGAGTACTAGCTAGCCCGTACCTTAATTTTTGAGTTTGTTAGTGATTTTGAAATATGCCATTGATGAATCCATGAGTTTTATGACGTTTGATGATGAATTATGCAAGCTTGGTGTTTGATATACATGTTTTGTAAAGTGATTTTTGACAAAAATGTCAATTAGGGATTAAATTGAGAAAAGTGTAAATTGAGGGGTTACATGTGTGAAATAAATAAAAATATGGGCTAATATGAAGCTATATAAAATTCGGCTAGCATGAAATTAAAAAGAAATTGTGTAATTTGTGATTTTGTGAAATAAGGACTAAATTGTAAGAAATGTGAAAGTTTGGGGCCAAAGTGTAAATTGGTTTAAATATGTGTTTGTGGATGAAATTGATTGAGTTGGTGATTAAATAGATTAATTTTGAATACATATAGATCTTGAAAGACAGAAATCGGATCTAGATCGGGGGAAATCGAAAGTTGTCGAATAATCGATCCAGTTCTTCTATTCCGACTACGAGGATTACATGTAAGACCATGTCCGGAACATTGGCATTGTATTATGATTATGTGTAAGACCCTGTTTGGGACAGTGGCATCGATATGTGATAACATGTAAGACCATATCTGGGATGTGGCATTGTATGAGCCTATGTGATTTTTGAGTATCCTTAACGATTCCAAGTGGTTCAACGGGCAAAGTCAAGTCGAGAAATAATATGTGAAAAAGTTAAGTGACTCAGGTATGTACGAGTTTCATACGAGTATTGAAAAGGTGAAGTAATTGATGAATTTAAATAAGATATTGAATCTATGTTCAATGAGAAAGGTTTGTGAACTTATATGTGATTAGCCATGCTTAGCATATTTGAATTGATATGCAAATATTCTTGAGATGATTCTATTTGTATATGGCTTACTAAGCTTTTAAGCTTACTTTGTGTGTTCTTTCCATGTTTTATAGATTATCGAAGCTAGCTCGGACTCGGAGATCGTCAGGAATACGTCATCGCACTATCGATCATCTTGTTGGTACTTTTGGAGCTTTGTATATTAGTATATGGCATGTATAGGCTAGTGTTTTTGTGGTATGTTTTGAGACTTGATTTTAGCCATGAGATTTGGCTTGTAAATATTGGTGTGAATTTAGCCATTTAAGTTGGATTAAGTTATATGTTTGATAAGTTATTTATGTGATGTATATAATGCCTTATATGTTGGCTTATTTGGTTTGGCTTATTTGGTATAGTTATATGGTTGTTATTTTAATTAGTTGTAAATGAGAGTATTAATGTTGGAATAATGTTATGTAGTGACTTGATCATGTGATATTGAAATGGAAGTCAGGTGGTTTGAAATAGGTGATAAGATGATGATGATGAAATGCATTTAGAAGTTATGCAAGTTTGATTGTTTTGGCATGATTGTGGTTGAGAATTTAAGTAGTGAAATGACATGAATTATATGTGATTTGGTATGTTTTGGCTGCCCATATGTGTGATGAATTGATACCATTTTGATGGCTAAGTGAACATGAGAAAAGGGTGGCAAATTGAATTTGCAAATGGCCTATTTTTGTCCACACGGGCAGAGACACGGGCGTGTGTCTCAGCCGTGTGTGACACACGGTCATGTTATACGGCTATGTGTCCCCTGAGATACCCTTCGAATTAAAGTCAGTATACCCTACAGTTTCAACACGGCCTAGACACACAGGCATGTCTACTGGTCTTGTGTGGCACACAGGCTGGCACATGGGCGTGTGGTTGGCTGTGTGACCCAAGTCAGTAACCCCTTTAGAATTCACACAGCCTGACACACGGGCATGTCCTTGGCTGTATGGTGCAAGTCAGCATGTATGCCTTATTTTCACACAGTCTGTGACACGGGCGCGTCTGGTAGCCGTGTGAGGCACACGGCCTGTTCACACGGGCATGTGACCCTTAAATTAAGGAAAATTTTCTATGTTTCCCAAAGTTTGCAAATGTTATCGGTTTAGTCCCGAACCACTTGTAAGCATGATTTAAGGTCTCGTAAGGCCTTATAAGGGACAATGTGATTCATTTGAATGGATTTTGTTTATAATTGCATAAATGTATGTGAATGAGGTGTGTTACCCGGTAATTCCTCGTAACCCTATTCCGGCATCAGATACGGGTTAGGGGTGTTACAGTATTTATAGATAAAAATGACCGTTGGGCCCTTTAATTTTTTTTACCATTGCCAACCAACGTTCAAAAAATCGATGGAATTGACCGTTGGCGGAAAGTGCGCACAATTGGACGCGTTTTCCCTTTCTCTCTCCAAAATCGACTTATTTCTCTAAATTTAAAAATAAACGGCCTAAAAGCCCAAATAATTTTTTTTGGGCATATATGCCTAATTTAGCCCATAATTTTAGTTAAATGTATATATATTTTTAGATTTTTTTAATATTCTTCGTGTCTGTTTTACAATCTATGTTCGGACTTTGTAGTTATTCTTCCTAACAGTATCAATTTCTAAGTATATATATATTTGATCTAAATTTAACAAAATATAAAAAAAAAGACATAAATACTCTTGAAATAATATTTATTGTTTTATAAAAAAAATTTCTAGTAATTTTCTAATTGAGTAAGGACCCGATTGATGAGTAACACCAACTCAATTAGCCATTAACATATAATACATTTATAGCAATTTTTATAATTTTAAAAAAAATATAAACTAAAATCATGTTGGGTTAAGTGATAAGATGAAGATGAGTGAAGATGGCTTCCTTATTCCAAAATTGGTTCTTCAACTGTGTCCATGGAATGGTAATAGAATTCATTGTGTAAATTACATGTATTTTTCATACTTATCGGTTTGGTGATGAAACCATCTGTTTCTATTTTATTTTCTTGAATAAATCCATATATCTAGTATTTATGCCATAAAAGGATATATGAAACAGGGTTTTTTAATTATCAAATGCTGTGGAAGCGACAGCTAAGATTTTAGGTTATTTGACGGTCCGCTACTCCAAGGCTGTGAAGCCGCTTAGGTAACAAAAGGTTTAGACTTGTTTAATGTGAAAGGAATTAAAGTTTATTGTGTGAAATCAATATTTTATAATTTCAACCTACATATAGATTTAAAAAATATATTAAAACTAAACACTTAACACTTAAAATTCATTTTCTTTCAAAAATAGATGTTTTATAATAGGTACCAAATATGTTTTTAGGTTTTGATTATTGAAAATAAATAAAATTTTTATTTTATTTTTATTTTTATTTTTTATTGATTTATTATTTTTTTAATTTTTTGAAAATTCAAAATAAAATTAAACACAAGTTCCAGTAACAAAATTTGACCTTTGAGTTTTGTTTCGTTACTTTTTACTATTATTTTTCCAGTTGGATTATTAGTCCCTCAAAACCTTACTTGTGAATCTTCTATAAATATCCCCCTACACCTTCCTTCCATTCTGCATTAAAGAAAGTCTTGAGCTAAGTTTTAACATCATTCGAAACTAAAAGATCAGTGAGAGTTTCGAGAGAATTTTAAGGAAAGAGAGATGGCAACTTTCCCAGTGATCAACTTGGAGAAGCTCAATGGTGCTGAGCGATCAACAACCATGGACAAAATCAATGAAGCCTGTGAAAACTGGGGCTTCTTTCAGGTATATGTATCAAAAGCATTCTACTTTTTTTTCTTTTGCCTGGAGATATTGGTAATGTGGGGGGGGGGGGGTATTAATATGTCGATTGGATTTCAGGTGCTGAACCATGGAATACCCCATGATTTTCTGGACACTGTGGAAAGGTTGACAAAAGAGCATTACAAGAAGTGCATGGAGCAGAGGTTCAAGGAACTGGTAGCAAGCAAAGCCCTTGAGGGTCTCCAAGCTGAGGTCACTGATATGGACTGGGAGAGCACATTTTTCATACGCCATCTCCCTCAATCCAACGTGGCTGAAATCCCAGATCTCAGCGATGAATACAGGTCCACATATATATGCATGATTATTATATTATCATTGGCTTTAGCTGACACTTTAGTCCAATAAACAAATTGCAGGAACGTGATGAAAGAATTTGCAGTGAAATTGGAGAACCTAGCCGAGGAACTGTTAGACTTGTTGTGCGAGAATCTTGGACTAGAGAAGGGATACCTGAAAAAGGCCTTCAATGGTTCAAAGGGTCCAACCTTTGGCACCAAAGTTAGCAACTATCCACCATGCCCCACACCAGACAAAATCAAGGGACTCCGCGCTCATACAGATGCTGGTGGCATAATCTTACTCTTCCAAGACCCCATAGTGGGCGGCCTCCAGATTCTTAAAAACGGGGAATGGGTGGATGTTCCCCCTATGCGTCACTCCTTTGTCATCAACCTCGGGGATCAGCTCGAGGTATGCATCTCAATTTCTCACCAACCATCTCTAGCTAGCCCAATGCATTTTATTTTATTAGAAACTTGAAAAACTGAAATGTTGAATATGCAGGTGATCAGCAATGGCAGATACAGGAGTGTGGAGCACCGTGTGATGACCCAAACCCAAGGGTCTCGCATGTCGATAGCTTCGTTTTACAACCCAGGTAGTGACGCCATTATCTACCCAGCACCAGCTGTGGTGGAGAATGAAGCAGAAGAGAAGAAGGAATGGTACCCCAAATTTGTGTTCGAAGATTATATGAAGCTATATGCTGGAATGAAATTCCAGGCCAAAGAACCAAGGTTTGAAGCCATGAAAGCCACTGCAACTGCTTAATATACTGGAGTTGGAAACAGAAATAACGATGAAGGACGTATCTAGTTTTCAAGTTTTAGTAGTTGGATAAAAAATAAAGCTCACAAATAAATAAATAAATAAAAAAGGAAGTTTGATATGAAGTAGATTTTGTCTTGTAAACAGCAACATCAATTACAATAGTCATACTATCTTCTTCTTTTTTCCTTCATGTTTTTAATTGCCGACTACATTCTATCACAACCTATTACGTTCACTAACTCAGTAAATGCTTTATACCAAAACAGTAACATCACATTACACCACCATCTATTCATTTTCACATAATTATTTTCAAATAAAATTACTAATATAACATTAAACTATTTAAAAATAATAATATTTCTATTTTATTCCATCCTTTATATCATTTATTTTATCCATTTTGTACCCAACAAAAAAACCTTACTAACAAATAAAGAAACAAATGAAATGAAAGGAATACTTATTTTATTTATATCTTTTATAAAATTATATTTAAATAATAAACATTAATTACTTTTAAATCACCCTTAAGCATCCAATCAAATTACATGAGTTTGACATTTTTTTTTGCTTAATTCGGTATTTGTATTTGACAAAACATTTATATTTTGATATTCGAAAGGTTGATTTGGATTTTAAGATTGATTTAATAAAAGTTAATTGTTAATATTATTAGGTTTGATTTTTTTTTATAATCTTGTTAATAGAATAAATTTAATGCTAATTATAAATTTGTTTAATTTTACGTTTACTTTGTCAAGGACAATCTTAAATATATTATTAAGCATTAAATATATTACTTACATATAAAATATTCATGAAATAAATTGAAGAGATTATACCAACAAACATTGAGTACAATAATAAAATACCTAATTTAAATTTGAATCTTAAAAATAACACTATGGAAAATATAGTTATGAACCTCAAAAATAACATTTATTTTTTTACGGAAGCACTAACTAAAACGTTAATTTTTAAACATGTTAATTCAAATGACAATCTGCATATACTTCAAGCTAATTCTTTTTGAATTTTTATGAACTTTTTATTTTTTTATATTTTTTAGAACTATTTGTTGACATGATATATAAGACAAAAGTGTCATGTTAGCATGAAAATACATGTGAACTGTCATACGAGTTGCTACACTATTAAAAAGCGATTTGACTCTTGTTTGAAAAGTTAATGGTCAAATTTAACTAAAAAAATATAGGTTAAGTTGATAAAAAAAAGTACATATTGATACTATGTCAAGTTTAAATGTTGTTTTTTTTCTTTTCTTTTGATAACATAAAAGTTTAAATTTTAATGTAACTTTTGTTATTATTATTATTATTATTATTATTATTATTATTATTATTATTTCTTTAATTATTTTATTAATAATTGAAATAAAATATGTTAATATATAAATATTTGTTAGGTCTAAGTCAAGAATTAAAATTTTGAATATAACTATCTATATTCTAAGAATTACAAACTAAATGCGATATTGAAAAATAATTAAAGAAAAGAACTTGAAAACTAGGTATTAATATCATAGATTTTTTGATGTTTGTGTAATGGTGATACTGTCATTTTATCAAAAAATATTATTTAATTATAGATAAAATAAACAAATAAACTCATTGAAAAAAACTAATAGTTAAAGCTTTTATTTTTGATTTATTACTAAATTTGGGTTTAGAGTTTTCCAAAGTTTAGATTTTTAATTTTTGTACTTAAAACAAGTTTGGGTGGAGCCTATTTTACCACCTTTACTCATTTTTGTGAGTGAAATTAATTAATGATTATTTATTTCTGTTTTTTAAATAATTAAATTAAAATTTAAAAAAAATAAAGTAATTTTAGTCATATTTTGGAGGACTAAGAGTAGTTTTTTCAAATGTAAAAACGGAAGAAGGGGGTAATAAAAAATAGTTTTATTTTTTTAAAAAGAAAAGTTAAATTATTAAAACAACGCTATAAATGTATTGCATTTAATACATAAATTATTTTTTATGTAATTTTTTTTAATTAAATTGGTGTCATTAAGTTGAGTGACACCAAACTTGGTAAAAAGCATTATATATAGTATAGATATAAATAAAGAAAGTTATTAACTAAGATTTATCAACTCTATTGTTGAATTAGAACAAGATTATTGTTGAGGGGTTGACTCTTTCGAAAGAGGTTTTCAAAATGTTGTATGTACCATGGCTACGGGTAAGAGCCATATAAGCCTTAGGTAGCTCAATTACTATTCGCACGTCATGTACTAATATAAGCCTCAGGTAGCTCAATTACTATTCACACGTTATGTACTAACACCTTTCCCGAGTCTTGCAGGTTATATCTCTACCAATTAAGGTGTCTCTTCGTGAATTGTACAAGGCTCTTCGCGGTGTTCAAAGACAAAGTTCCGACATTAGGACAATACCTTTGATTGTTATGAGATCGATCAACTATCCGGTGAATGACACTTAAAAAACTTATTCCAACGGAGATTAATAAAATAATATATATGCTATATTTTTCAAATTATTTATAATGAATGGAGATAGTGAAACTAATAATATTGAAATCCGGCCCATTAGATCTTGTTTTATGAAACAAAGAAAAAAAGGAAAATTTGGAAAAGAAGGCAGATGAAGATGAAGAGGCTCATGCACCTCCAATATTCGTCAACAAACCATTTAAAGAATGATTAATGTTATTCTTTTCTCTCCCAAGTGAGCTTCAAATGCAACAATGAGATGGCCATATATGGAAGTTCCACAATAGATTGTTTTGCTTTTAATCCTTTGCGGGGGGTGATATGATGAAATCGACATCATTATCATCAAAGAAGAAATCCTTTTCTAATTTAAGATGTTTGATATGGATTGTAGTGGATTCAACTAGTGGAGCTCTGCTATAATGTCGACAATGGAATCCCTCAAAGATCCAGCGTTTTTGAAAGATGAGAGCCCAATCATATCAACAAACGAGTTAAATATGATGTATTATATTTCGAGGATTTTTCAAAATCTAAATATTGTCTCTTGTTTGGTATTAAAATTCTTTTGTTTTGTGTTTTTACATAAATGGTCGTACATGAATTATAGATTAGTGTTAAGTAAAACGTTTAAAAGAAATGAAAAAGTTGGAAAAAAGCAAATGCGGTGGAAGTTGCATGCTCACATCTTACGTAGAAAAGTCTGCCACAAGTTGAGAGATGAGAACAGGTTCAATGCATCTCTCCTTTGAACCACAATAATGTAAGGCAAATAAAATTATGAAACAAGCCATCTTGTTTACATATAAAAAGTTTTATGGAAAATATTTTATATATTTTCTTACATTTATTTCACAAAAAATAGTTTGGTCAATAAAAAATGACTTACAAACGAATGTAAAATAAGTCATTTTTCCTGTAAAATGACTTAACCTTTTGAAAAGCGTAAGATATTTTTCGAAAAAGAGCTCATATATAGATAATTTTATTTTTATATAAAAATTAACTTAAATCAAGCTTAATATTATTATACTGATAATAAATTTTATTTTTATTTTTAAAATATTTAAAATATTATATTTTTCAATATTATTAAACATACATATTTAATTATTTATATTTAGTCATATAATAAATTATTAATATAATAAATATAATTTATTATTTTAATAAATTATTTAATATTTTAATTTTATTTTAATAATAAATTTTAAAAATAATAATTCTAAATAATATTATTCACATATTATTAAAAATATTCAATATTAATATTTTAATAATAAATATTTATTACAATTATAAATATATTAATAATAAATGTTTTGTAGTATAAAAGTTAAAATATGTCATAAGTCTATGTGCATTTCACAGATTTGTAATTTAGTCTTTATACTTTTATTTTCAAGAATTTAGTCCTTTTACTTTCTAAATTTAAAAATCAAGTCCAATTGTTGACATCGTTAACTTTTTTTTTGAATTTTGTTGATGTCACATTTTTAAATAAAAATACTCACTTAGTAATAATGTAATTAAAAAATAACGTCGTAATGAATTTGAATTTAACATAATATTTTTAATATATGCAAAAATAATGTAAAATATAAAATTATAGATAAAAATAAATTCAATTAAACAATAAAAAAATAAAAAAATTTCAAATATATGTTTGTTTAATTGAAAACAACTTTTATAAAATATTTTTAAGAAATTTACCAAATAACAAAAAATATTTTACACAAATTCATCCAAATATTAAAAATATTAACTTTTCAAAAAAAACAAATTATTTTCTAAAAATTATTCTTTGAAAGTCATTTCAGTGAAACAAAACAATTAAACCAGGGAGAGGGGAAGAGATTTTGAAGGAGAAGAATATACCTGCCATTTTGCAAATATACTTGGTAAAAAAAGAAGAGATATTATTAGATTTCAACAACAAAAAATCAATAATTGTATTGAGTAAGAGTTAATGTTTTAGCATTTTCTTTTAAAACAAAAACAAGATTGAGTGCGATTTGCTAGTTTTCAGCCTTGGTGAGAAATTATTTTTAACCTACGCTCAAACTAAGAACAAGCACAGTCCACACTTTTTGACTACTGGACCACTGCTGAATCAATGACGTTACATCAATCCAACTAAAACCGACTTTTGACAAATAATTTTACAAAAATTAAATTAAAAATAACTAATTTAAAAAAAAAAAAGAAAAAGAAAAAGAAAAAAAAAAGAGTGCAACTGGTTTTCGTTAAAGCTGGTTGAATAATACTATAACAATCATAATTTTGAGGGAAAACAACAGAGGTAAATTCACTAATCATATTTTATCCTTACAACCTATATACAGTTGAACCGAAAAACAATACTCTCTTTGAACTTCAATTTTGTCAAGCCGCAAGGACTAGCACTTTTATGGTTCCCTGACTGTTAGCAGTTAGCATGGTAGGGCTATCGCTCTTCCAACACACCGCACTTATGAAGTGCGATCCACCCCCATCTTCATCTGCATCCTCCATCTCTTGTGAACCAAATCTATGCCATGTCACCGGTTTCGATATTTCCTGCAATTATTACCCAAAGATTATGAAACTTCAAAACCCCCAACAATAGAACTAACCAACGATTAAGCCTCCACAACCACAAATCTCAATAAATCAGTATAACCCATGAAGATTGCAATTTGATGCTTTTCCTTACCTTGTGGTACACGTACACTTCATTTGTTTCGCTGCCGCATGCAATATATTCACTGTTTACAGTGAGGCCGACGAAATTCTTCTCATTTGTATGGCCTTTAAAAGTTCGAAGCTGCAAGTAAACCACATTGATATCAATGAAAAAGATTCCACAAGTACAAGACAAATAGCCTCTTAAATCAATGTTTGCCAGTATACTTTCTAGCTCCTATTCCAGAACTCATTACGTAAATAAAAATGGCTTTGGTTTACATCTCCAGAACAACACCACAGAGGCTTTCCTACCACTACTCACCGCATTTTTACCCACCAAGGAAATAAATGAGCAAAATAAGAAAATTACAATATGAAATGAACAAACAAAAAACTGAAAGGAAAACATGGAAACGGACTAACAGCTCAAAATGCACAGTACTAAGAGCTAATTTAGCATTATTTTTGCAATTATAAAAGCTTAGTTTAAAATATATGCTTTTGAGAAGTGTTGGGAAACAATGCTATGAAAAAAATATAGTTTCTTAGTTTTAAGTGTTCAACATTACAGTAAAAAATATATATATTGTGAAAAATTAAAATATCCATTTTAGATGTGACATTTGAAATTATAAAACAAATCAATTTAAATAACCATCAAATTAGTTAATATTACAATATATGAAATATATATTCTAAATACTTTTTAAGCAATTAATACAATTTTTTTTGTAAAATTATAAATAAATAAACATATTATAGATATTAAAATCACATACAACCATAACCCTTATAAATTTAAATATAAAATGTTGTGTATTTGATATAAATTTCAAAATGAAAAATAATTGCATACCCAATATAATAATTGCAGAAAAAACATATATTAAATATTAAAATTTAAAATGAATTTTATATCTAATATACTTGTATATGCTATAACCAATATAAATGTGGGTAATTTTATAATTTCTCATCAAAGCTAGCTATTCTCAAAAGCTAAAGGCACTTAAATCCAGTTTTTTGTTTGGATTTCAAAGCCAAAGGTGAAACCTAGTTGTTCAGCGTTGCTTTTGCTGTCAAAAAGTGCTTTTAGACAGCCAAATGCACTGCTAAATGGGCCCTAACTCTAGGTGTAAATTAATGGAGACCTTTTCTTAAATCCTCAAATGCTAAACAGATCATTTTATTTGGAACTCTAGTCAACATTTAGAGCATATAAAGCAAAGTATCCTTAACATGTTACATTATACATTTCTGAACTGGCTTCTCAAAATGTAGAGTAGGTCAAGTTTCACTGCTTTTCGAGAAGCCATAGCATTGAAAGCATCAATTTAGAGACTAGAAAATTTTAACTTAAATCAATAAGAGCAAAATGAAAAAAATTATCTGGGATAAGGCATAATTATGAAATAATGAACCAATATAAACATATTACTCACCGGCAAATTCTCCTTCACATCCCATAACCTTAGTGTGCTATCTGTAGATGCAGAAGCAAGTTCATTTTCAGACAAGAATTTCACATATGAGACCGCTTTCTTGTGCCCACTGAACACATGAAGTGGACTACTGATGTTTCTTAAATCATAATAGTGGATGTGATGATCTGCTGAACCAACCTGCATAAGCCACAAAGTTTCATAGTTTTTAAGCTTTTCTTTAGTTCTTATTTAGCATGCCTAAGCTAGCAAGACTAGTAAATGCAGTCTGTAAAAACAGAAAACATGCATATAAAGCAATTTCAAAGTTTAACTCCTTCAAAATTGGCCTTGTGACTGTGAAATAGCTTTCTTAAAATACTGACGAACCTAAATATCTATGACAGAATTTCTTGGCGTAGTTACAAACATTAAGAGTAATTTAATTTGGGAAAAATATTCCAGCTTCAAAGAAAATAGAAAAGAAAATGCATTTTTTTTTTTTGCAACACACAATCTTTCAACCATTATGAAACTGAAACAAATAAGTCCATACCGCAATGAAATCGCTAGATCCAGGATTATACTTGACACAACATATATTTGCTTTCATGTCAATATTAATAACACTGGCCTCCTGCTTTGTGCACCAAACTTTCACCTGGTCAATTAACAAAAACACATCCATGTTATGATTAGTCAACAATGAACTTTCCCTTGCTGATGATGAAAGCTTAAAGCAAATAAAACCATGATATGGTTAAAGATAAATGCTTCATGTAACTCGTAAATAAGCATCTAGTATTCATGTCAAGAACCTTGACTAGATTACTTAACCATATCTTGCAAATGTCAACCCATTCATCTGTTACACCCTTGTCTTCACATGATAAGATATAAGACTAGCTAAAATATAATTGACAATGTTACAGCCCCATGTGGAGATAATGAATAATTATCTCCTGAATCTCTCCTTCCAAGATGCAATGATAAGATATTGTAAATTGATTAAGTAAAGCAGTATTACTCGGTATACGATATGGAATATGTCAGCGTACCTTGCAATCATCACTACCAGATACAAGCATTGAGGGGTCTGTCCGTGAGAAATCAACACTCCATGCTCGTTTTTCATGTTCTTCATATTCCATTAGACTCTGTGAAAGCGATTAAAACAGTATGAAACATAAAATAATAAGGTTGGAAAATCTAGTTTGAAATGAAAATTATAACAAGTCTAAGAAATGGACTATATTGTCAGGTCAATTAGTAAACCATAACAATTCCTCATTACCTGACGTGTTGTTACATCCCACACGGTTACTATCCCCTCATAATCACTACTAGCTATATGATTCTTCCAATGCTTGTTCCAACTCAAGCAACTTAGTTTAGATCGTGTGGACATCTCCACAACAGGACAGTGTACATCCGCTGGTTCATTTAGGACCTAGAAAACAACTGCGTAGTCAATAAGAGTCGGTATAGCTAAAGATTGGAAGGAAAAGTAGCAAATTATTAACTGTGAACTTTCCTTGTCAGTATGCAGATCCATTAATATGACATCAATAACTTAAACAAAATACCAGCCTCCTTCTCAAGGTTGTTACAAATCAATACTAGAGAAAACAACAGTGGGTGCAAGACTAACCCAGAATATAAATGGTTGTTAAATGAACAGAAAAGCTATCCATAGAAAATGCTCTAAAACAACATTTACTGTTTTCCTGCTTCTCTATAAAATGGGGGCGGAGAACAGTACTATACTGTAGTACATTTCCCTTGTCAATTGTGACAAACAATAATGGTAAACAGAGCCAATTGTGAAAGGTTTCAGAAATTCAGGATCTTACCATTGAGAGATCAAAAACTTTAATGCGCCGAGACACTCCAGCTGTAGCGAACAACTCATCATCACGGTCAAATTCTATGCTGCAATTACCATGATCCATTCAAAACAAATTCAGCAGTCTTGCATATATACACAGAATGAGCACTAAACAGACTCTGGAGTTGATTTATTTGCAAGAAAAATACCAAGATTCACAGACTAAACTTCCTAATCCAGAATGAAAAAAATCCACTGCTTTGTCTTAGACACAATATATTTCAGTGAAAGTGAAATCAGGCATTCCTGAGAGAAGAAAGAAAGGAATTCAGAACATCCTGGCTACTCCCTAACAATGGTCATCAGCCTCTGTTTTCTTTGGGTGTAATGCCTGTATTTTGAAGCTACTTTCCTTCGTGAATAATATTCATTTCTGCCAGCTCTTTGTTACTTTATAAATGTAGTTTGGACTCTGGTCTTTGTAGATGCTAATACAATTAAAATCTGCTCTTTGTAGACAAACCATGGATCTTTGATCCATACCCAAGATCAACTTCAGGATCTTAGGATCATTTTCAATCAGAAAGGACTTTTGTACAAAACATAATACTATGTAATTGTGATCCTATTTCCATTTGTTTGAAGAAGATAACAAGTAACAAAAGGATTCTTATACATACAAATCATAGCTTGAACTTGGAATGAGAATGAATATATTAATGATGCATCTTTAACTTTTAGTTTTTCTGCCCAATAAATCACAACACTCTTGGAAAAGAATAACTTCTTATGTATTGAATATTATATGAATCGAGTTCACAGCCTAATAGAACTTAGAAGTAGAGGGTACTTTGGTGGGATCCTTGTGGACAGAAATTGCAGTTGAGAGTACATATCATCCACTCTTAAAAGTACCTATCTGTTTGAAGAAGGTAAAAGAGTGCTGTGGGCCCATAGAAAATAAGGAAGGATTTAAAACCACACAATTTCATCTTGATGATGACTTATGGAGTCCAGACCATATGGTTTTACTTAAATGCCAAAATCATCTAGATTATAGAATAACTTGTAAAAGGTACAAGCATATAAAACTTGTTTGGAAAATGGTGAATCAAACAATCAATCAGTGGGGTCCACATGTTAGTGTGCAGTTTCATAAAAATGAAGTTCCGATTTCTGTAAAGCTGATTGAAATCAGATTGAACTTTAAATTTTACTAGTATTGAACAAAAACATTAACACATCCAACTATGATATGCAATTCCATTTTTAGCAGTACTGTGTAACATAACAGAATAATACATTTTTAAACAATTTTAAATCAACATAATAATACATTTTTCTACAATATTAAAACAAGATTTAGATGCAAGAATCTCACCTTGATACTATATTGGCTGAATGAAAGAGATCTCCAAGCCTCACTTCAGCAATGACTCTTAGTCGACTGGTAGAGAGGAATCAAAAGGAAAATCTGGTGATAAACTGAAGTACAACAGGGAAAGGAAAAGGGAGAGGAAGGGGATGGAAGGTGTTAATGTCAACTTATGTCCACTACTTAATTGAAAAGTGGCATCCATACCTGTATTGAGTAAAAGTACTCAGCACAGACTGAAAATCTGCAAGACCCACATTATAACCCTCTCTATGAATGACATTTTTATCACTTTCTTGCTTAATATGCAGTTGGTTTGCCAACTGACGTCGCTTTTGCAGGTAACACTCTTGTAGGTCATTAAACTGTGGCCAAGGGTGAAAAACTAAAGTGAATTTAGGCCTGAAAAGAATAATGAATCAATAAAGGTTTAATGTTTTAAGTTGAGTCAACTATAAATAACATCTCCAGACAAAAAACAATTGCACAATAAACCAATTAGAACACGTTTTCATGATGATTGACCTCTCATATAAAATGATGAAAATTTTAAGTTACGTCTGCCAATTGCCAGGCTCAACTATTAACAACAAAATCACTCAATGGCAAATTGTTCTTCAAATATAACCTGTAAGATCATTAGCTGGAGCATCTAACTGTAAATGGCAAGGCATCCATTTATGATATTATAACATTCTATCAGAAACCACTAACGTAAAGACCAAATCAGTCTTTTATGTGATTCACAGAGCACTATGAAGCAAGAGAAAAGTACTTGTAGCAAACTCCAACTAGTTCATACTAAGTTTAATCAAACCAAGCAGAAGTGTTAATGTTAATCCTGAATAGGTTCTTGGCCACCTTTTTTTTTTTCAGCAACCAAATGAAATTCAGGTCTTAAAGTTATTTTGCATTATTGCCAATTGCAACTATGTAAGACTAAAGCATATACCAAACAAAAATTTGCTACTGAAACCTTCTAAAATCACAAACCTGGGCATGAATCCGCTTTTTTCTTGCAACAGAGAGACCAGATTGATTGAACCCTTGTGAGTCCGCTCCACTTAAGGCATCTTTTCTCTGACTACCATGGCCACTCAACTGTGTCTTTCCATCTATTTTCTTGTTTTGAAGATTCCCTGCAGCCATCCCTCCTCTGATATTTAGAGAACTAGAGACAATTCCACTATTGCTCTTGTCCATGGATGAAGACCATGGCTTTCTTGTGCTAGAGTCATCTCCAAGCATCCGCAATTTCACAGAGTATCTATCTCTTGCACGATACAAATCCATTCTATGTCTCTCCACAGAATTTATGTCCTCTTTAATAAACTGAAGATCAGTTTGTACCTACAGAAAGGAAACGAATCTTGTCAGCGGCCTACCGAAAAAGAAAAGTGAATATTTTCAGCAAAAAAAATCAGATCAAAGTAATTATCAATTAATGCAGCTATTTGTACAAATATGTACACATAACGGTTAAATTAAAGTAAGAGGGAATATACTAGAGCTAATGAAGAACAAATATCACAATTAATGAAATATATATGAGCAGGGAAAAAACAACGCACCCAGAACTGATCAGTCAAACTGAAGAATGAATTGGATAGAACATAATGATGGTTCAAAAATAGTGAACAGGAAAAAAAAAAGTGGCATAAAGTAAATGCAATGGACCTCATTTAGTTCATCAACTTTTTGCTTCCTTAAGCAGTGTAAGAAATCCAGCAGTATTTGCATATTTCTCTCAGCTTCTTCCTGTTCCATTTTTCTCTTCTTCTCTGCAAGGAGGGACAAAAGGTTGTCCAGCTCCTTGATTGTAACCTCATAACCCTGTAAAGAATCAAATTTAGTTGGAAAAACTGCTAAGTAAAAGAAATTACGGGCTCATCCACTACTGTTCAATTTAAAGAGACATCAAATGCGATTCTTGGTTGACAGCGGCGGGAGGAAATAAATAATATATTAAAACTACTATTCATGAAAATTCACTATAAACTCTTGTAAGCTCACAGCTGGAAGCTTAAAACCAATTGTATACTATCATTATCAGGCAACTTAAATACTATGGAAGGGGGCATTCCGTGCCCTAAAGTGAGAAAAGTAATAACAACAATTCTTGGTAATCAAGGATATTATGCCATCTATAGAGTAACTACACATACATCTATAGATAACAAAGCTGGACCTGCTCCCAGCTTTGGGATAAAAAGTAATCCCGATTCCCACTTTTGATCATTCTAGCACGTCTAAGACATTCATGCATCTGCACCACTATACCTAGCAATCACAACCCAATTACCTTAAATATGCCGCAAGTAAAACACTATATTGACTGTAATGAAAGATCAGGTCAATGAATAAACCGACGCACTTAATTTAGTATGCCTTCTTTGTGCATGTCATTCCAAAAATATGGTAAGAAAAGCAGCACTCAAGATGTATTTTGTTGTTAGTCTGAGTCTGTGTGTGTGAAAGATAGAGGGAACGACATAATTAGCAAATCACCCCAGGGAGGAACTTGAATTAGAAACACCAATGCATAAATTCCTTGATATAACAAATGAATATTTTAGATTTCTTCCAAAAAAACAACTAACCTGCTGTAACGCCTGATGAAACTGTTCCACAGGGGATGCAGTTTTTGATATTTGACGAGCTGAAGTCTTCTTCAAAAGCTACAAATGTGGTACGGAGAAATTATATAATGATAAGCTCAACTCTGGAGTAGAAGTACACCATTTCAAGATATAATTACATGACCATAAAACAGTCTGACTACACTATTTAGGAAATCATGTAGTCAGTCATAACAAGACAACTAAGATGATCTAAATAAAACCAAGACAAGGTTACTCCATTAAATTTGGTATTCTAAATTTTAAATGTTCAAGTTTCATAGTGGATCATTATCTGAAGCATTTTGATCTAAGACATTGAATATCTTGAAATATGATATTCCAGGAAATAGAGAGTGGGAATCACCAAGAAATAAACTCCTGGGACCCTCTGTTGAACTGTTTTCAGCGCTGACTACTGGGTATAAAAATTAAGACTCTACCAAGTACACCGTGAAAGCATAGGGAAAATAATTGTAAGATAAAAGAGAGACAAGCAAGATAATAGCTGTGCCAGTTATCAGTGAGGCGATTAATATTCACTTTCAATCCACATAGAAGCTAAACTTGAATCATACACGTAAATCGTCGCTGAATACAAGACATCTAAAAGGGCTGGTGTGTTCTAGTAACAAGAAGGTTCCAATCATATCCAAGTCAACCCTTATTTTCAAAGAAATTAAAAAAAAAAGAAAAGCAGAACCTTAAATAACCATGATATTTAAAATTGATTCAATCATATATGTTCGAAACATAATTAAATCCAAATTGGAGCTAATAAAGAGCAAATAGAACCAACCTTATCGAGCAAAATATTGGGGAAAAGCTGATTATTAGTGAGAAATTGAGAGCAACAAGGGCAATCGCTCTTGTTTCGAAGATGGGTAATTATACACATGTAGCAAAAGCTGTGACCGCAAGACGTGAGGAAGGCGTCCTTAATTATCTGCATACAAATCGGACACAGCAAGTCCTTATCCACCTCGGCATCTTCTGAAACAGCAGCGGAGGCAGCTTCGAGTGGAACTCCCTCGAAGGAAGATGGCTTAGAGTCCGGCTTGACCGCCGGCACACGAGGGTCGGTGCCAGTTGAGAATTCTTCCATGTTTTTAGTTACCGTTTTCTTGGTATTACATTTTTGGATTTGATGTGTGTAGCGATAAATAAATAAAATTTCTGCTTAGAGTAAAATAAAATTTAGAGAGAGAGAGAGAGAGAGAGCCAAATGAGCGGTTTTCCTTTCTGAGGGTAAAAACAGACCACGCCATCAGTGGAAGTGGGCTTTTAGACCTTTTGGTTTTTTATCTTGTAATTGGATAGGGCTACCTACACAGGGAGAGAACTAATTTTGAATCCCTCGATATTGCTTTTATTTTTGTTATAAAATTATAGGTTAAACTATATGTCGATTTTTTTTATTTCGCCTTTTAGTCCATTTTTTTAAAATTTAAAAAAATATGTCACTTTTTAGAGAGAAAAAGGAAAAGCATGTTCAAGATTTTTTAATTATGTTAGGTTAAGTTTTTTTAAGGGTTTAGGGTTGAAACCGCAAATGTTTATAGGTAGATTTGAAGGGTCGATGATGTGATAACGCGCTTCAGAGTATATACATTTCATATTTCATGGTAGAATAGGACCATTACCTCAAAAACCCTTCTTGGAGAAGTTAGATTTTGGGGTGACAATGCTTGATACAGTCACAAATCGAAGCCTAGGTAGAGGTCCTAGTCAGCGACTATGATGCAGTCATGGGCTCGAGTATAATTAGGGGCCTGTTGACGGCCGTTATGCAGTCATGAGTTCAAGCTTTTGGATACCCACAAATGATGCCTTATATATATACCATACATAAGATTGATGCCATAATCATAGGAAAAACGAAGGGAATTTTGGTGTAATCAACATAAATTTTTTCTCTATTTTCAAGCAGTCAGTATCTTTAACCTTTCATTCTTATCCGAACGCTGACACCAAGGTGGACACAAGAGAGCTCTTAGGTGGAGAGCGAATATTCCAGCACAGTAGAAGTCAAACTCGGGTCGACGCGGCATCGGTTGTAGTTATTAATGGGTTGTTTAATAATGGCAATCATTATCACCTCAAAAGGAGCATCACCTTTACTGCACCGCAACAGTCGCTCATTGCTTGAGAGTCCTCTTATGTACACGGCAGTGTCGACCTTCGAATAAGAAGGAAAGTTAAAGATACCAACTATTTGGAAATGGAGAAAAAAATTACGTTGATAATAGTAGGATTATGCCCTCCAACTTTTATATGTTATTTATAAGACAACATTTATGGGTATCTGAAAAGTTTGAGCTCGTGGTCATATAACGACGTTAACTGATTCCCCCGTTATACCTCGATCCATGACCGCATAATGGTCATCGATTGAGAGTTCTACGTAAACTTCCACCTGTGATCGTATAAAGTAAAATCACCTCGGAGCCCAACATCCCTAGGATAAGTTTGGAGGTAATGGTCCTATCTCGGTAGGATATATGAAATGCGTACGTCTCGGAGTAATATCGCATCACTAATGATACACGAATACCTTGAACGGTCCAAATTTGCTAATTAAAAAGGATAAAATTTGCTAATTGAGCAAATTGTAAAGTATAAATGGTTGGTTCTAGAAGTTAAGTGGTTTTAGAAAATGAGATATTGGGACCTCATTTCTATAAATTAATATTTACGAGAGTGTTATTACGGTCATATTAAAAATTGGTTAAGAAATTTTAATATTTAGATAGTTAATTAATTGAAAAAGACTAAATTGTAAAAAGATGAAAAAGTTGAATTCTATGTGATAAAAGGATAAAATGGCTATAATGTAACACTTCTAACCCGTATCTGTCGCCGGAATAGGGTTACGGAGCATTACCAAAATTTACAGAATGTATAACAGACATTTCATATAATTTATCAATCATATCAGCATTCAGTCACATCGTCTCTTATATAAGCCCTCGAGGCCCAAAACACACATTAGAATCAAATCGAGACTAAACCGGGTATTTAGAGAATTTTTCGCAAAATCCCAAAATTTTTCCAAGGTACATGGGACACACACCCTTGTGGTCAGGCCGTGTGGCTCACACGGCTGTGTCCCAGCCCTTGTATATACCTGTGTAACTCTCTGACTTAGGTCACACGCCCGTGTGCTAGGTAGTGTGTAGGTGTAAGGGTCACACGGCCAAGCCACACGCCCCTGTGCCAGGTCGTGTGATCAATTTTGAGTATTCTGTTTTGAAATTTAAAAAATACAGGGGACACACGGCCAATTCACACGCCCATGGGCTAGGCCGTGTGTTATATACGGCTGAGTCACACGCCCTTGTCTCTGCCCGTGTGGACGAAATAGTGCTATTTCCAAGCCATATTTCTCACCCAAACTTGTTTTCCACCTGCATTAACACTTTAACACATTCACAAACCAATACCAAACACTTATATCAAGCCAAACTCAAGTTTAATACATGTCATAACATCTCATATGTCCAAGTACTCAATATTACCTAATTGTTCATATAAAAATATATGCATTTTTCATCAATCATGTTATCTCAAATCACTTTTCAATATGCCTATGTGAATTTCTATCATTCATCCATTTTAATCCATATCAAACATATTAAGACCTTATATATATATATATATATATCAAACTATATCAACCACAAGCCATGCCAATGCCTAGATTCAACTCAATATTTACATGCCATCATTGACCAAATTTAGCCTATCATGCCATTATAACCAAAATGTAGTTTACTATATATATACTGAAACAAGCTGATGGATAGTGTGAGATATCTCCGCCAAGCTTCCAATCCAACGAGCTTTAGAATTACTATAAAACAGAGGAAATGAAACAGAGTAAGCATTTAATGCTTAGTAAGTTCGTATAACGGGAAGTTAACTTACCATTCAATTTCATTAAGGTAAGCACACACAATATATCCAAAGCAATTTGGCCAATATCATAAATACATATCCTCATCAAACATGTTAATCATGTATTTCATAGAGGTATCAAGGAACATATATGATCTCATAACAACAGAATTATCATATAACATATACAATCCATTTCCATGTATTTCAGATGCATTCGAGTAATAATCCATTCCGAATCCATATTATCTCAGTTTAAACTTTACCCGTTGAACCATATAAAATCTCGATGGATACAAGGGTAGTACATATGAAGTGTACTAATCTGAAATCCGTCAATTCATATTCGGGGGTACTCATTAGAACACATAATCAGGAAGCCCTTTCTCGAGCCATATAATAGGAAGCTCATGTGAGCCATGTAACAGGAAGCTTATCCGAGCTGTATAACAGGAAGCTCATAAGAGCCATAATTGGGAAGTTCATGCGAGTCAATAACGGGTAGCTCCGAAGAGCCATTAATTAGGAAGCTCCTGATATCCATATATCGGGAAGTTTAAGCGAGCCATATCGGGAAGCTCTGGAGAGCTATTATTCAGGAATCTCACAAAGAGCCTTTAATCGGGACACTGACGAAGAGCCATATAACAAGACGCTCATAAGAGCTGTGGTATGCCTACAACACATGCAGGATCACAACCGATCGGGATGCTCCGAAGAGCTATTAACGGGAAGCTTGCAAGAGCCATAGAACGGAAAGATCGAGAAGGCTAATAACAGGACGCTCTTTCGAGCTGTGGTTTGTCCGCAACATATGCAGGACCACAACTAATACGGGAATCCTATATCCATCGAATTTCATTTATTCAAACGGGACTTAACATTTGTCTGGCATTGTCGAATATGTAATCAATTTCATATACATAGCATTTACAATTATTTACATACAATTCATTTCAAACATATAATTATACAATTTAGTTACATGAACTTACCTCGACAAGTATTTGTGTATTTGTAATCTACTAATTCAATACTTTTTCTTTACCTTGATCTAGCTCTGTATTTGGTCTATCCGGATCTATGCAAGTAAATTTAGCTCAATTTAATACAATTCATACTCTATTCAATCCAATTCACATTTTAGATAGAAGTACCATTTTGCCCCTATACTTTTATTTAATTCTGATTTCGTCTCTAGGCTCGAAAAATGAAATTCATGCAATTTAATCCTTATTCTATGCCTAGTTGATTTTTACATGTAACATTTGCATCTCATGTATTTCATAAAATTTAGAATTTTTCCATGAATTTTATAACTTTTCAATTTAGTCCCTAAATCATAATTTTATCAAAATTCCCTTTACAAAAGTTGTTTATCTACCAACAACCTTTCATTTTCTACCATAAATTTCATAATTCATGTATATTCATCCATGGAAAAACTTTAATACTTTGATAACTTTGCAAATTAATCCCCGAGATAGCTAAATTAAGCTATTACGATCTGGAAAATATAAAAATTACTAAAAACGGAATAATATTACTTACCTAATTAAGCCAAATAAGCTTGCTTGAATTTTTCTCTCCTAGCTAGGGTTTCCATGTAAAATAATTTGGGAAAGATGATGAAAAAGATGATATTTTGTTATTTAATTATTTATCATCTTTTATTATTTCTACTTTCCAATTTAGTCCTTTTGTTTTTCTAATTTTCCATCGATGACTAATCATACTTATCTACTAACTCTTCTTAATGGTCTATTTTCCAAATAAGGACCTCCAATTTTTAATTCCATAGCTATTTGTTACTTATAGCTACTAGAACTCAACTTTTACATTTCATGCAATTTGGTCCTTTTATCAATTAAACATGTAATCGGTAACATTTTCTTAACAAAATTTTTATACGATATTCCTATCATACGGTAGACCATAAAATAATTTTAAAATAATTTTTCTTACGGGCTCAGATTTGTGGTCCCAAAACCACTGTTCCGATTTCACTAAAAACGGGCTATTATATATGAAATTCTTAACTAATGGACTTAAATGGTAAATATACCATTTTATTTTATAATGGACAGTTTTGGGTGATTAAATGAATGAAATTTGGATAATTTTTAAAGGACAAATTGGTAACTTGGTAAAATAATAACATAAACTAATAGTAAAACAAAGTGATCATCTTCTTTCTTGAGATATGAAGAATCGAAAACTCCATGGGAGAACTTGGAAGATTCGGCCAAACATATTCCATGCATGCTGGTGTTTTTGAGGTTAGTTTTTAGTTATTTCTATATTTTGATCTCGTATTAGCTTAATCTAGTTAGCTCGGGGGTCAATTTGTAAAAATATTAAAAGTTTAGGGATTTCCATGAATTTTTTAAGTGTTTTTTTGGATTTAATTGATAGATTATTAAGCTTGGATTTTAAATCGAAGTATTTTGTTAAGTGATTTTTAGTAATTTTAATGTTAAAGGATTAATTTGATAAAAGAGTAAAATTCATGGGATTTAATGTGAAATTTTGATGAGTATAGGCTGTTTAGATATCCTATAAAAATTAGCTAACCTGAATTTTAGCTAAAAATGGTTAATTTGCAAGTTTTGGTTTTAGAGACTAAATCACATAAAAGGTAAAACATTGGGGGTAATTTTTTAAATTTCCCATTAATAAGGGTTGTAATTTGAATTAATTATATTAAGTTATTTGAACGGTTTAATTGAATAAAAATTATTATTTAGATCAAGAAACGAGCCAAACGGATCAAAATCGAGGAAAAGTTAAGTGTCAGATTAGTTATCGACTTCTTTTTTACAACTGTATTTGTCGAGGTAAGTTCGTATAAGGATTAAAATCATTATTTAATATTTTGGATGGATGTAAATAAATATTTATGCTATATTTAAATTAAATTGATAAAAGTGTGATAAATCGTTATTATGGATCAACTAGAGAAATTAATCAAATTAAATGATATATTTGAAAATATGCATTTCATATATGTATAATGTAATGGTATGTTAGACTGAAATCAAAGGATATAAATAAGGAAATGTCACGTTTGAACCTTGTGAATACTTAAGATACAAATGACTTGTCATTAGGGATTATATAGTTTCGAGTATTGGTCCTAGATGTCCTACTAATACTTGAGGTCTTGCATTTGTTGCGGATTCTCCACAGCTTCTGTGAGCAGCATCGTGTAGGTAACATCTTAACTCATAGCTCGTGTGAGCAGGCCCATTTCACAACTCGTGTGAACAGGCCCATTTCACACCTGGTGTGAGCACTATAGAAAAGGTTTCAGTTACATGTACAGGCACACTTTGTGTGAGTATGGTTCCCGAGTATCCAATGTTATTCTATTTGGTTCAACATGCAATTAAGGGTTAAAATGAAAAGGTACGTATTTAAATTGAAAGTACGGAATGAAAATGGAATGTAAGTATTTGGATTGAAAATGTAACATTTGAATTATGTGGATGACTGATTTATATAGTAAAATTCTTTTCATGATATGAACGGGTAAGTAAAGTTTTAATAAGTATGGAGATATATGAAACGAACCATGATCTAGGGTAATGATATGGATTGTAAAGGTATGTGAAATGGTAAGTAAAAGATGATTAATTATATATGTATGAGCAATGAATCATGGAATTGAAATATTGATATGTCACATGCCATGCTTTGATTTGAATTACATATGAATTGTACCTTTACTAACCTTATAAGGTTGTGTGTATAGGGAAGGAAATTTGGCATATGCCATATTGAAAGTATGTTTGATTGTTTAACTTAATATGTTCGGTAAGTTTAAGTTCATTTACACGAGCTTACCAATCGTTATTTGCTTATGTAGTTGTATTTCTATGTTTTGTAGATCATCGGAAAGCTCAAACAATTGGAATCAATGTTGGAGCACGATCACACTATCTATCAATCCATTTTGGTAGCTTTTGGATATTTTGACTTATGGTTATAAATGGTATGTATAGTGTGACAGCTCTAATTCGACCCTAGTAGGAAAGTGGTTTCAGGACCACAGAATCGAGTCATAAAAATAATTAATTGTTATATTCTATGCTTATTGTATGTGTACATGCATGTGTGAAAGTTTCATGCTTTAATTTTGTCATTTGTATGTGAAATTTATTAAATAGGACTTATGTGAGACAATTGTGAAATGTGATAGGTAATTTTAAAAGTGGTCTATTAATGCATGTTATAAAAAGATTGGACTTGCATGTCAAATATTCATTTTTGTTTATAGTGGCCGGCCATGATGATGCTTTATATAAAATATATGTATGGATTATTAGTTAAATGGCTTTATATTTTATAATAGAGATGAATAAAATAATATAATAATAGAAATAATGGTGAAGAAAACAAAGTCTCATCCTTGTTCTTCTTAGCCGAACTTAAAGAAAGAAAAAGAGGAGCAAGACATTCGGCCATTTGAAACATAAGGAAGGTTAGTAAATTGTGTTAGATTTTTTTTAAATTCTAGCTTGTTTTAGGTTAATCATCATGTTTCTTACTTAGCCCATGCAAAAACTTTGAATTTTGATGGATGAATTTAACATTCGGTTATGGTTGATAAGGAAGGAATTTGATTATTGCCTTTAAGTTTTGATGAAGAATTTGTTGATGAAAGAAATTGATCATGTTAAAAGTATGAATTGTTAATGCTCATATGTGTAATAGCCGAACAT
The DNA here is from genome assembly GCA_025698465.1 of Gossypium longicalyx. NCBI lineage: Eukaryota > Viridiplantae > Streptophyta > Magnoliopsida > Malvales > Malvaceae > Gossypium > Gossypium longicalyx. The sequence goes on along the minus strand of CM047005.1, from coordinate 17,063,350 downwards.
GGAGTTGCTTAATGTTTTGAACAAATGCCGTTTAGGTGTTTTGAATTGAGTAAATTAGATGTTTGAACAAATGTGAGTAATGTTATGCATAGGTAAGATTATTATGTTCGGTTTTGATAGAATTATGTATAATCAATCCATTTTGCTAATTATATTTATACGGTGATTAAAAATAAGATTTTTGATGACTTGTGGTTAATGGCATTCAGCCAAAGTCTATAGGTGCTTGCTAATTCGGTTTAAGTGTATAGGTGCTAATTACATTGTATTTGAAATTTTGAAGAATAAGTAGTAATTAATTAAAATGATGAAAACTAAATTTTGAGTTTGATTAAGTTGGACATTCGGCATTACCTATAAAAATTGAACATGAAGGTTGAGCTGAGTAGTTAGAAACGAATGGATTATATATATAGTAATCATTAATAGAATTGTATACATATGAATATGTATGTATTTGTGTGTGTGTGCGGCATTATTGATAAATAGCAAGTGGAAATGTGATAAATGTTCAATAAGTTGATATTGTATATATATGGTTGAATTCGTGCATAGGGTAGCATAATAAGTTAGGTAAATCTTTGTTTGTGCATGTGATTTAGATAGAGATTAAATAAGCATGAAATCGAGTCATGGCATGTTTTATAAAGCATAATATGCATTGAAATTATATGATTGTCAGATGTGGCTATTAAAGAATTAAAGTTGAGTAAGTAATTAAACAAATTTATTTGTTTAAATTAAAGCTCAAGAGCAAAGAGGAACTAAATCCGATAGGGGAAAGGAGAAAGAAATCGAGTAGCCTATCCGCAACTGTTCAAACTATTCGAGGTAAGTTTTGAGTAATCGCCTTTAGTATAAAATTAACGACATCTTGATATGTATATAATAGATGAGTTTTGATCTTTTGGTTCTATTTGAATTAAGTTGTGTGGTAAATAATCTAAGTATATGGCCTATAATTGAATGGTCAAATCGGGTTAGGCTTGATGGATGAAAGGTATATGTGATATGTATGTATGAATTTTTAAACCGAAATGAAAATGATGGTGTTTATATGAAGCTTATGTTCGAATGTAGCAAATGGCTACTAATGTGAAATGTTCCATAAGATGTGTTAGTATATGATTAAATAAGCATGATATTTGATGGAATTGTATCCGGGCTTAAAGACCCGCAGGCTATATGCTGGAATTGTATCCGGGCTTAAAGACCCGCAGTTATAAAATTTGGAATTGTATCCGGACTTAAAGACCCGCAGCTATATCTTTGGATTTGTATCCGGGCATAAAGACCCGCAGCTTCGTCTTTGGAATGGTATCTCGGGTAAAGACCCGTGAGGCTTGTGCTAGAAATGTGTTTGAGTTCTAAGACTTGACAGACTGATCTGAGTAAGTTAAGTAAAATTTCGACATTGAATATCCGTGGTAACCATCGTCGAGTAAGTACTATATATATATATTTTACATGTTAAGATACGTATTATGTACTCACATGTGAAATGATTTCAAAGTGAATTGTTAGTTTCAAAGAACGATATATATATGTGTGTGTGTGGATGAATACAACATTTAAGAATAAGAGAATGACCTATTCGGTCAATATATGTTATTATATGAAAGTATGTGATTTATAGTAATTATATGAGCCATATAGTGTAGTGAAATATGTGCTGGAAATTTCTTGTGTATTCATATATATATTCGGCTAATAGGCCATATAACTAATGTACTTGTATATATTCGGCCAAGTAAATTACAATTAGAATACGAGTTTTGTGATACTCAATGTTCAATTTAAATGACAAGCTTTAATTGTATGAAATGCTTAAAACTTACTAAGCCTCGAAAGCTTACTTTATTTCTTATTTCTCTGTTTTATAGATTGTTGATTTTGGCCACCGACTCGGGGATCGTCAGCAGTTCATCATACTATCGATCTTGTTGGTACAGTTATATTTTGGTCTCGATATGGCATGTACAGGTTAGGCTGTTGACAAAATATGTTTTGTAATTGTAAATATTTTTAGCCATATGAAAATGGCATTTATAACTCAAAGATCAGTATGTATTCAACTCGATTTCTGCTTTGTTGATAGATTATGTGAATGAAAAATTAAATGTTTAGCTCGGTAATACCTTATAGCCTAAACCGTGAAATGACTCGGGCTAGGGGTGTTACATTTTATTAGTATCAGAGCTACGGTTTAGTCGATTCTAGGACTGATGTATAGTGTTTGAGTCTAGCTATACATGCCATATAGTATTAATACGATAGAATGATGAATTCTGACAGTTAAAAATGTGTTTTCATATAGTAATGGATCCCGATCCCAATCGAACGGTAGTTGATGATGTTGAGAGTGTAGCGCCTGTTCCCGCGCATGGGACAGCGCCGATGGACTCTCAACCTATTGTAAGCAATCAGAACGATGAGGCTAGACAGCCTTTTTATAGTGTGATGAATGATTGGTTCAACCAATACATTCGAACTAATACGGTTGCTCCACAACCCCCACTTCCGAATAATACGTCCCCTGCACCCACGATACCTTCGAGAATTGATCAGATAAGGTTGAATAAGCCCCCGGTTGACAGAATTCGAAAGCACGAGGCTACTGAATTTAAAGCTACAGATAGTGATGATGCCGAGCAAGGTGAATTTTGGTTGGACAACACTATTAGGGTACTTGATGAACTATCTTGCACACCCGATGAATGCCTGAAATTTGCTATATCCTTGCTACGTGATTCTGCCTATTATTGGTGGAATACATTGGTTTCTGTTGTACCCAGAGAACGGGTGACGTGGGAGTTCTTCTAGACTGAGTTCTGAAAAAAGTATATCAGTCAGAGGTTCATCGATCAGAAATGAAAAGAATTTCTTGAGCTTAAACAGGGTCTATGTCGATTCGACATGAACTAAGTTTGTCGAACTTAGTAGATATGCTCGGGAATGTGTATCGTCTGCGAGGCTATTATGTGTAAACGTTTTGAAGATGGGCTGAATAAAGATATAAAAATGTTCGTTGGCATTCTTGAAATACGAGAGTTCGTAGTACTTGTCGAAGAGCTTGCAAAGCCAAGAACTTAGTAAAGAGAAAAGAAAAGTCGATGTCGGCCGAGAATTTCGTAAAAGATCTTCAGAAAGTCTTTTCAAAGAATCATCGAAGAAATTTCGAGATGATTCAGCCGATCAAAGAACACTTCGGGTTTTTCGAGACGAGACCACGATCGACCCCGACCAGAGTACACACGAGCCACTTGATTGCCGATGTTGGAAATGATCGATGAGATAGGACCGAGTGCAAGTATTGTGGAAAATGGCATTCGGGAGTCAGAGATTTCATGACCATTCTTTGTTATAAATGCGGATCAGCTGAACATTTTATTAAAGACTGCCCGAGATTATCCGAGCAAAATGTGAACCAGAGTGGGAAACCGAATACTAATTCAGCACGAGGTAGACCACCTAAGAATAAGGGGAATACTAGCGGCGGTCAGAGAGGGTCTAGAGATGCTACAACCAGATCCGAGGCTCGTGCTCCTACTAGAGCTTATGCTATACGCGCACGCGAGGATGTTTCTTCGCCTGATGTTATTACCGGTACTTTCACTCTCTTTGATACTGATGGGATTGCTTTGATTGACCCTGGTTCTACTCATTCATATGTATGTGGGACTTTAGCATCCAGTAAGACTCTACCTGTTGAGTCTACTGAGTTCGTGATCCGAGTGTCAAATCCATTGGGTCGATATGTGCTAGTCGATAAAGTGTGCAGGAAATGTCCCTTGATAATCCGAGGTTCTGCTTTCCGTGGATTTGATGCTTTTACCGCTTAATGAATTTGATGTTATTCTTGGTATGGATTGGTTGATCAGGCATGATGCGATTGTGAATTGCAAAAGAAAGACTATTGATTTGAGATGTGCAAATGATGAGATAATCCGAATTGAGTCTACTGATATGAACGGGTTACCATCAGTAATATCCTCGATGTTAGCTCAAAAGTATGTAAAAAAGGGGTGCGAAGCATATCTTGCGTACATATTTGATAGTAAAGAATCGAAAAAGAAGCTTGAATCGCATGCAGGTGGTTTGTGAGTATCCAGATGTTTTTCCCGAAGAATTACCGGGATTACCACCTATTCGGGAGGTAGAGTTTGGTATTGAACTTGTACCTGGGACTACACCAATCTTGTACCTGGGACTACACCAATTTCGATAGCTCCATACCGTATGGCGCCAACAGAATTGAAGGAATTGAAAACTCAGTTGCAAGAGTTGACGGATAGAGGTTTCGCTCGACTGAGTTTCTCACCTTGGGGTGCACGAGTATTGTTTGTGAAAAAGAAAGACGGAACCATGAGAATGTGTATCGACTATCGTCAATTAAATAAAGTGACAATAAAGAACAAATATCCGTTACCGCGTATGGATGATTTGTTTGATCAGTTGAAGGGAGCATCTGTGTTTTCAAAGATAGATTTGAGATCGGGTTATTATCAGTTGCGAGTTCGAGATTCAGATATACCTAAAACTGCTTTTAGAACGAGATACGGTCACTACGAGTTCTTAGTGATGCCGTTTGGGCTCACTAATGCCCCTGCGGCATTTATGGATTTGATGAACTGAATTTTCAGACAGTATTTAGACCGGTTTGTAGTTGTGTTTATAGATGACATCTTGATTTATTCACGTGATGAAACTGAACATGCCGAGCACACGAGTAGTATATTGCAGTTTTACGGGATAAGCAGTTATATGCTAAGTTCAGTAAATGTGAGTTCTGGTTGAGAGAAGTTAGCTTTTTGGGACATGTAGTATCCGCATCGGGTATTCGAGTTGATCCGAGCAAAATTTCAGCCATACTTGATTGGAAGCCCTCGAGAAATGTTACTAAAGTTCGGAGCTTTTTGGGCCTTGCCGGTTACTACAGACGGTTTGTAAAGGGTTTCTTGATGATAGCCACACCAATGACGAAGCTACTTCAGAAAGATATTAAGTTCGAATGGTCAGAAAAGTGCCAGAAAAGTTTCGACCAACTGAAAACTTATTTGACTGAAGCTCCAGTGTTAGTGCAACCCGAATCCGGTAAAGAGTTTGTCATTTACAGTGATGCGTCCTTACATGGGCTGGGTTGTGTATTGATGCAAGAGGGTCGAGTTGTAGCTTATGCGTCGAGGCAATTGAAGCCACATGAGAAAAACTATCCGACCCATGATCTCGAATTAGCTGCCATCGTATTTGCTTTGAAAATATGGCGACATTACTTGTTTGGAGAGAGATGTCATGTATATTCGGACCATAAAAGCCTCAAATATTTGATGACTCAAAGAGATCTGAATCTGCGACAAAGACGTTAGCTTGAATTGTTGAAAGATTATGAGCTCGTCATTGACTATCACCCGGAAAGGCTAACGTGGTTGCCGATGCTTTAAGTCGCAAGTCACTGTTTGCTTTGCGAGCGATGAATGTACACTTGTCCGTTTCATCCGATAATGTGTTAGTAGCAGAATTAAAAGCCAAACCGTTATTGATTCATCAAATATGTGAAACTCGTAAAAGTCGATAATGAATTGGTTGCTAAACGAAATGAATGTGTTTCAATGTGGATTCAGAGTTTCAAATTGACGACAACGATTGTTTGAGGTTCAGAAGTCGGTTGTGTGTTTCAAGAAATTCAGAACTTATTTCAATGATTTTGAACGAAGCTCATAATAGTCGAATGTCGATCCATCCTGGTAGCACGAAAATGTACAACGATCTGAAACGTCAGTTTTGGTGGCCTGGTATGAAACGAGACATTTCTGACTTTGTTTCGAAGTGTTTGGTATATCAACAAGTGAAAGCGGAACAAATGAGTGCCTTGAGATTACTTGACCCGATTATGATACCCGAATGAAAATGGGATCGAGTCACGATGGATTTTGTATCCGGTTGCCATTGTCGCAAAGCAAGAAAGATGCGATCCGGGTTGTTATTGATAGATTGACAAAGTCGGCTCACTTTATTCCCGTACGTATGGATTTTTCACTTGATAAGCTAGCCGAGTTGTATGTTTCTCAGATTGTGAGGTTGCACGGGGTACCTATTTCTATTGTGTCGGATAGAGATCCAAGATTCACATCGCGATTTTGGAAGAAATTGCAGGAAGCATTGGGTACCAAGTTGCATTTTAGCACCGCTTTTCATCCCTAGACGGATGGTCAATCCGAGTGGATTATTCAGATACTCGAGGATATGTTGAGATGTTGCATCCTTGAGTTTAGTGGTTCATGGGAACGGTATTTGCCTTTGATTGAATTCGCTTACAACAATAGTTTTCAATCAAGCATTAATATGGCACCTTACGAAGCTTTGTACGGTCGTAAATGCCGTACACCGTTATTTTGGACCGAGCTTAGTGAAAGTAAAATCTTCGGGGTTGATTTGATTAAAGATGCTGAACAGAAAGTAAAAGTAATCTGTGAAAGTCTGAAAGCAGCTTCAGATCGTCAGAAGTCGTATGCGGATTTAAAACGAAAAGACATTGAATATCAGGTTGGAGACAAAGTGTTTCTTAAAGTCTCACATTGGGAAAAAGTGCTCAGATTTGGCCGTAAGGGCAAATTGAGTCCGAGGTTCATCGGGCCGTATGAAATATCCGAACGAGTTGGGCCGGTCGCTTACAGATTGATTTTACCACCTGAGCTTGAAAGGATTCACAACGTTTTTCATGTTTCGATGCTTCGACGTTATAGATCCGATCCATCACACATAGTTAATCCATCAGAGGTCGAGATTCAATCTGATTTGAGTTACGAAGAAGAACCGGTTCGTATTTTGATTCATGAAGTAAAAGAACTACGAAATAAGAAAATCTCATTAGTAAAGGTATTGTGGCTTAAGCATGGGGTTGAAGAAGCTACTTGGGAACTGGAAGACTCTATGAAGGATCGATATCCTAACTTATTCACCGGTAAGATTTTCGGGGATGAAAATTCCTTAAGTGGGGGAGAGTTGTGACAGCCCTAATTTGACCCTAGTAGGAAAGTGGTTTCGGGACCACAGAACCGAGTCATAAAAATAATTAATTGTTATGTTCTATGCTCATTGTATGTGTACATGCGTGTGTGAAAGTTTCATGCTTTAATTTTTTCATTTGTATGTGAAATTTATTAAATAGGACTTATGTAAGACAATTGTGAAATGTGATAGGTAATTTTAAAAGTGGTCTATTAATGCATGTTATAAAAAGATTGGACTTGCATGTCAAATATCCATTTTTTTTATAGTGGCCGGCCATGATGATGCTTTATATAAAATATATGTATTGATTATTAGTTAAATGGCTTTATATTTTATAATAGAGATGAATAAAATAATATAATAATAGAAATAATGGTGAAGAAAACAAAGTTTCATCTTTGTTCTTCTTAAATTAGAACTTAAAGAAAGAAAAAGAGAAGCAAGACATTCGGCCATTTGAAACATAAGGAAGGTTAGTAAATTGTGTTAGATTTTTTTTAAATTCTAGCTTGTTTTAGGTTAATCATCATGTTTCTTACTTAGCCCATGCCAAAACTTTGAATTTTGATGGATGAATTTAACATTCGGTTATGGTTGATAAGGAAGGAATTTGATTATTGCCTTTAAGTTTTGATGAAGAATTTGTTGATGAAAGAAATTGATCTTGTTAAAAGTATGAATTGTTAATGCTCATATGTGTAATAGCCGAACATGGAGTTGCTTAATGTTTTGAACAAATGCCGTTTAGGTGTTTTGAATTGAGTAAATTAGATGTTTGAACAAATGTGAGTAATGTTATGCATAGGTAAGATTATTATGTTCGGTTTTGATAGAATTATGTATAATCAATCCATTTTGCTAATTATATTTATACGGTGATTAAAAATAAGATTTTTGATGACTTGTGGTTAATGGCATTCAGCCAAAGTCTATAGGTGCTTGCTAATTCGGTTTAAGTGTATAGGTGCTAATTACATTGTATTTGAAATTTTGAAGAATAAGTAGTAATTAATTAAAATGATGAAAACTAAATTTTGAGTTTGATTAAGTTGGACATTCGGCATTACCTATAAAAATTGAACATGAAGGTTGAGCTGAGTAGTTAGAAATGAATGGATTATATATATAGTAATCATTAATAGAATTGCATACATATGAGTATGTATGTATTTGTGTGTGTGTGCGGCATTATTGATAAATAGCAAGTGGAAATGTGATAAATGTTCAATAAGTTGATATTGTATATATATGGTTGAATTCGTGCATAGGGTAGCATAATAAGTTAGGTAAATCTTTGTTTGTGCATGTGATTTAGATAGAGATTAAATAAGCATGAAATCGAGTCATGGCATGTTTTATAAAGCATAATATGCATTGAAATTATATGATTGTCAGATGTGGCTATTAAAGAATTAAAGTTGAGTAAGTAATTAAACAAATTTATTTGTTTAAATTAAAGCTCAAGAGCAAAGAGGAACTAAATCTGATAGGGGAAAGGAGAAAGAAATCGAGTAGCCTATCCGCAACTGCTCAAACTATTCGAGGTAAGTTTTGAGTAATCGCTTTAGTATAAAATTAACGACATCTTGATATGTATATAATAGATGAGTTTTGATCTTTTAGTTCTATTTGAATTAAGTTGTGTGGTAAATAATCTAAGTATATGGCCTATAATTGAATGGTCAAATCGGGTTAGGCTTGATGGATGAAAGGTATATGTGATATGTATGTATGAATTTTTAAACCGAAATGAAAATGATGGTGTTTATATGAAGCTTATGTTCGAATGTAGCAAATGGCTACTAATGTGAAATGTTCCATAAGATGTGTTAGTATATGATTAAATAAGCATGATATTTGATGGAATTGTATCCGGCTTAAAGACCCGCAGTTATATCTTTGGAATTGTATCCGGCTTTAAAGACCATGCAGCTATAAGTGGAATTGTATCCGGAGCTTAAAGACCCGCAGCTATATCTTTGGATTTGTATCCGCATAAAGACCCGCAGCTTCGCTTACGGAATGGTATCTGGGTTAAAGACCCGTAGGCTTGTGCTAGAAATGTGTTTCGAGTTCTAAGACTTGACAGGACTGATACGAGTAAGTTAAGTAAAATTTCGACATTGAATATCCGTGGTAACCATCGTCGAGTAAGTATTATATATATATTTTACATGTTAAGATACGTATTATGTACTCACATGTGAAATGATTTCAAAGTGAATTGTTAGTTTCAAAGAACGATATATATATGTGTGTGTGTGGATGAATACAACATTTAAGAATAAGAGAATGACCTATTCGGTCAATATATGTTATTATATGAAAGTATGTGATTTATAGTAATTATATGAGCCATATAGTGTAGTGAAATATGTGCTGAAATTTCTCTGTGTATTCATATATATATTCTACTAATAGGCCATATAACTAATGTACTTGTATATATTCGGCCAAGTAAATTACAATTAGAATACGAGTTTTGTGATACTCAATGTTCAATTTAAATGACAAGCTTTAATTGTATGAAATGCTTAAAACTTACTAAGCCTCGAAAGCTTACTTTATTTCTTATTTCTCTGTTTTATAGATTGTTGATTTTGGCCACCGACTCAGGGATCGTCAGCAGTTCATCATACTATCGATCTTGTTGGTACAGTTATATTTTGGTCTCGATATGGCATGTACAGTTAGGTCATTGACAAAATATGTTTTGTAATTGTAAATATTTTTAGCCATATGAAAATGGCATTTATAACTCAAAGATCAGTATGTATTCAACTCGATTTCTGCTTTGTTGATAGATTATGTGAATGAAAAATTAAATGTTTAGCTCGGTAATACCTTATAGCCTAAACCGGCGAGCGGACTCGGGCTAGGGGTGTTACATTTTATTAGTATCAGAGCTACGGTTTAGTCGATTCTAGGACTGATGTATAGTGTTTGAGTCTAGCTATACATGCCATATAGTATTAATACGATAGAATGATGAATTCTGACAGTTAAAAATGTGTTTTCATATAGTAATGGATCCCGATCCCAATCGAGCGGTAGCTGATGATGTTGAGAGTGTAGCGCCTATGGACTCTCAACCTATTGCAAGCAATCAGAACGATGAGGCTAGACAGCCTTTTTATAGTGTGATGAATGATTGGTTCAACCAATACATTCGAACTAATATGGTTGCTCCACAACCCCCACTTCCAAATAATACGTCCCCTGCACCCACGATACCTCCGGTAATTGATTAGATGAGGTTGGATAAGCCCCCGGTTGACAGAATTCGAAAGCACGAGGCTACTGAATTTAAAGCTACAGATAGTGATGATGCCGAGCAAGCTGAATTTTGGTTGGACAACACTATTAGGGTACTTGATGAACTATCTTGCACACCCGATGAATACCTGAAATGTGCTATATCCTTGTTACGTGATTCTGCCTATTATTGATGGAATACATTGGTTTCTGTTGTACCCAGAGAACGGGTGACGTGGGAGTTCTTCCAGACTGAGTTCCGAAAAAAGTATATCAGTCAGAGGTTCATCGATCAGAAATGAAAAGAATTTCTTGAGCTTAAACAGGGTTCTATGTCAATTACTGATTATGAACGGAAGTTTGTCAGCCTTAGTAGATATGCTCGGGAATGTGTATCGTCTGAGGCTATTATGTGTAAACGTTTTGAAGATGGGCTGAATGAAGATATAAAAATGTTCGTTGGCATTCTTGAAATACGAGAGTTCGTAGTACTTGTCGAGCGAGCTTGCAAAGCCGAAGAACTTAGTAAAGAGAAAAGAAAAGCGATGTCGGCCGGAGAATTTCGTAAAAGATCTTGAGAAAGTCTTTTCAAAGCAATCATCGAAGAAATTTCGAGATGATTCAGGCCGATCAAAGAACACTTCGGGTTTTTCCAGACGAGACCACGATCGACCCCCTGTGAGTACACGAGCCACTTCAGTTGCCAGTGTTGGAAATGATCGATGGGATAGGACCGAGTGCAAGTATTGTGGAAAATGGCATTCGGGAGTCAGATTTCATGATCGCTCTCTGTTATAAATGCGGATCAGCCGAACATTTTGTTAAAGACTGCCCGAGATTATCCGAGCAAAATGTGAACCAGAGTGGGAAACCGAATACTAATTCAGCACGAGGTAGACCACCTAAGAATAAGGGGAATACTAGCGGCGGTCAGAGAGGGTCTAGAGATGCTACAACCAGATCCGAGGCTCGTGCTCTCGCTAGAGCTTATGCTATACTGCGCACGCGCGAGGATGTTTCTTCACGATGTTATTACTCTGTACTTTCACTCTCTTTGATACTCGATGGGATTGCTTTGATTGACCACCGGTTCTACTCATTCATATGTATGTGGGACTTTAGCATCCATGAAGACTCTACCTGTTGAGTCTACTGAGTTCGTGATCCGAGTGTCAAATCCATTGGGTCGATATGTGCTAGTCGATAAAGTGTGCGTGAAATGTCCTTGATAATCCGAGGTTCTGTTTTTCGCCGATTTGATGCTTTTACCGTTTAATGAATTTGATGTTATTCTTGGTATGGATTGGTTGACTGTGCATGATGCAGTTGTGAATTGCAAAAGAAAGACTATTGATTTGAGATGTGCAAATGATGAGATAATCCAAATTGAGTCTACTGATATGAACGGGTTACCAGCAGTAATATCCTCGATGTTAGCTCAAAAGTATGTAAAAAAGGGGTGCGAAGCATATCTTGCGTACATACTTGATAGTAAAGAATCAGAAAAGAAGCTTGAATCGAGCACCGGTGGTTTGTGAGTATCCGGATGTTTTTCCCAAGAATTACCGGATTACCACCTGTTCGGGAGGTAGAGTTTGGTATTGAACTTGTACACAGGACTACACCAATTTCGATAGCTCCATACCGTATGGCGCCAACAGAATTGAAGGAATTGAAAACTTCGATTGCAAGAGTTGACGGATAGAGGTTTCGCTCGATCGAGTTTCTCACCTTGGGGTACCACGAGTATTGTTTGTGAAAAGAAAGACGGAACCATGAGAATGTGTATCGACTATCGTCAATTAAATAAAGTGACAATAAAGAACAAATATCCGTTACCGTGTATTGATGATTTGTTTGATCAGTTGAAGGGAGCATCTGTGTTTTCAAAGATAGATTTGAGATCGGGTTATTATCAGTTGCGAGTTCGAGATTCAGATATACCTAAAACTGCTTTTAGAACGAGATACGGTCACTACGAGTTCTTAGTGATGCCGTTTGGGCTCACTAATGCCCCTGCGGCATTTATGGATTTGATGAACTGAATTTTCAGACAGTATTTGGACCGGTTTGTAGTTGTGTTTATAGATGACATCTTGATTTATTCACGCGATGAAACTGAACATGCCGAGCACCTGAGAGTAGTATTGCAGATTTTATGGGATAAGCAGTTATATGCTAAGTTCAGTAAATGTGAGTTCTGGTTGAGAGAAGTTAGCTTTTTGGGACATGTAGTATCCGCATCGGGTATTCGAGTTGATCCGAGCAAAATTTCAGCCATACTTGATTGGAAGCCCTCGAGAAATGTTACTAAAGTTCGAGCTTTTTGGGCCTTGCTTTACATTACTCTGACGGTTTGTAAAGGGTTTCTTGATGATAGCCACACCAATGACGGCTACTTGAGAAAGATATTAAGTTCGAATGGTCGAAAAAGTGCGAGAAAAGTTTCACCAATCGAAAACTTATTTGATCAAGCTCAGGTGTTAGTGCAACCGAAATCCAGTAAAGAGTTTGTCATTTACGTGATGCGTCCTTACATGGGCTGGGTTGTGTATTGATGCAAGAGGGTCGAGTTGTAGCTTATGCGTCGAGGCAATTGAAGCCACATGAGAAAAACTATCCGACCCATGATCTCGAATTAGCTGCCATCGTATTTGCTTTGAAAATATGGCGACATTACTTGTTTGGAGAGAGATGTCATGTATATACGGACCATAAAAGCCTCAAATATTTGATGACTCAAAGAGATCTGAATCTGCGACAAAGACGTTAGCTTGAATTGTTGAAAGATTATGAGCTCGTCATTGACTATCACCCGGAAAGGCTAACGTGGTTGCCGATGCTTTAAGTCGCAAGTCACTGTTTGCTTTGCGAGCGATGAATGTACACTTGTCTGTTTCATCCGATAATGTGTTAGTAGCAGAATTAAAAGCCAAACCGTTATTGATTCATCAAATATGTGAAACTCAGAAAGTCGATAATGAATTGGTTGCTAAACGAGCTGAATGTGTTTCGAATGTGGATTCAGAGTTTCAAATTGACGACAACGATTGTTTGAGGTTCAGAAGTCGGTTGTGTGTTTCAAGAAATTCAGAACTTATTTCAATGATTTTGAACGAAGCTCATAATAGTCGAATGTCGATCCATCCTGGTAGCACGAAAATGTACAACGATCCAAACGTCGCCGGTTTGGTGGCACAGTATGAAACGAGACATTTCTGACTTTGTTTCGAAGTGTTTGGTATATCAACAAGTGAAAGCGAACAGCGAGTGCCTTCAGGATTACTTCAGCCGATTATGATACCCGAATGAAAATGGGATCGAGTCACGATGGATTTTGTATCCGGGTTGCCATTGTCGTCAAGCAAGAAAGATGCGATCTGGGTTGTTATTGATAGATTGACAAAGTCGGCTCACTTTATTCCCGTACGTATGGATTTTTCACTTGATAAGCTAGCCGAGTTGTATGTTTCTCAGATTGTGAGGTTGCACGGGGTACCTATTTCTATTGTGTCGGATAGAGATCCAAGATTCACATCGCGATTTTGGAAGAAATTGCAGGAAGCATTGGGTACCAAGTTGCATTTTAGCACCGCTTTTCATCCCTAGACGGATGGTCAATCCGAGTGGATTATTCAGATACTCGAGGATATGTTGAGATGTTGCATCCTTGAGTTTAGTGGTTCATGGGAATGGTATTTGCCTTTGATTGAATTCGCTTACAACAATAGTTTTCAATCAAGCATTAAGATGGCACCTTACGAAGCTTTGTACGGTCGTAAATGCCGTACACCGTTATTTTGGACCGAGCTTAGTGAAAGTAAAATCTTCGGGGTTGATTTGATTAAAGATGCTGAACATAAAGTAAAAAAGTAATCTGTGAAAGTCCGGCGACGCCTTCGGATCGTCGTAAGTCGTATGCGGATTTAAAACGAAAAGACATTGAATATCAGGTCGGAGACAAAGTGTTTCTTAAAGTCTCACATTGGAAAAAAGTGCTCAGATTTGGCCGTAAGGGCAAATTGAGTCCGAGGTTCATCGGGCCGTATGAAATATCTGAACGAGTTGGGCCGGTCGCTTACAGATTGATTTTACCACCTGAGCTTAAAATGATTCACAACGTTTTTCATGTTTCGATTTAATCCATCAGAGGTCGAGATTCAATCTGATTTGAGTTACGAAGAAGAACCGGTTCGTATTTTGATTCATGAAGTAAAAGAACTACGAAATAAGAAAATCTCATTAGTAAAGGTATTGTGGCTTAAGTATGGGGTTGAAGAAGCTACTTGGGAACTGGAAGACTCTATGAAGGATCGATATCCTAACTTATTCACCGGTAAGATTTTCGGGGACGAAAATTCCTTAAGTGGGGGAGAGTTGTGACAGCCCTAATTTGACCCTAGTAGGAAAGTGGTTTCGGGACCACAGAACCGAGTCATAAAAATAATTAATTGTTATGTTCTATGCTTATTGTATGTGTACATGCGTGTGTGAAAGTTTCATGCTTTAATTTTGTCATTTGTATGTGAAATTTATTAAATAGGACTTATGTAAGACAATTGTGAAATGTGATAGGTAATTTTAAAAGTGGTCTATTAATGCATGTTATAAAAAGATTGGACTTGCATGTCAAATATCCATTTTTTTTATAGTGGCCGGCCATGATGATGCTTTATATAAAATATATGTATTGATTATTAGTTAAATGGCTTTATATTTTATAATAGAGATGAATAAAATAATATAATAATAGAAATAATGGTGAAGAAAACAAAGTTTCATCTTTGTTCTTCTTAGCCGAACTTAAAGAAAGAAAAAGAGAAGCAAGACATTCGGCCATTTGAAACATAAGGAAGGTTAGTAAATTGTGTTAGATTTTTTTTAAATTCTAGCTTGTTTTAGGTTAATCATCATGTTTCTTACTTAGCCCATGCCAAAACTTTGAATTTTGATGGATGAATTTAACATTCGGTTATGGTTGATAAGGAAGGAATTTGATTATTGCCTTTAAGTTTTGATGAAGAATTTGTTGATGAAAGAAATTGATCTTGTTAAAAGTATGAATTGTTAATGCTCATATGTGTAATAGCCGAACATGGAGTTGCTTAATGTTTTGAACAAATGCCGTTTAGGTGTTTTGAATTGAGTAAATTAGATGTTTGAACAAATGTGAGTAATGTTATGCATAGGTAAGATTATTATGTTCGGTTTTGATAGAATTATGTATAATCAATCCATTTTACTAATTATATTTATACGGTGATTAAAAATAAGATTTTTGATGACTTGTGGTTAATGGCATTCAGCCAAAGTCTATAGGTGCTTGCTAATTCGGTTTAAGTGTATAGGTGCTAATTACATTGTATTTGAAATTTTGAAGAATAAGTAGTAATTAATTAAAATGATGAAAACTAAATTTTGAGTTTGATTAAGTTGGACATTCGGCATTACCTATAAAAATTGAACATGAAGGTTGAGCTGAGTAGTTAGAAACGAATGGATTATATATATAGTAATCATTAATAGAATTGCATACATATGAATATGTATGTATTTGTGTGTGTGTGCGGCATTATTGATAAATAGCAAGTGGAAATGTGATAAATGTTCAATAAGTTGATATTGTATATATATGGTTGAATTCGTGCATAGGGTAGCATAATAAGTTAGGTAAATCTTTGTTTGTGCATGTGATTTAGATAGAGATTAAATAAGCATGAAATCGAGTCATGGCATGTTTTATAAAGCATAATATGCATTGAAATTATATGATTGTCAGATGTGGCTATTAAAGAATTAAAGTTGAGTAAGTAATTAAACAAATTTATTTGTTTAAATTAAAGCTCAAGAGCAAAGAGGAACTAAATCCGATAGGGGAAAGGAGAAAGAAATCGAGTAGCCTATCCGCAACTTCAAACTATTCGAGGTAAGTTTTGAGTAATCGCTTTTAGTATAAAATTAACGACATCTTGATATGTATATAATAGATGAGTTTTGATCTTTTGTTTCTATTTGAATTAAGTTGTGTGTAGTAAATAATCTAAGTATATGGCCTATAATTGAATGGTCAAATCGGGTTAGGCTTGATGGATGAAAGGTATATGTGATATGTATGTATGAATTTTTAAACCGAAATGAAAATGATGGTGTTTATATGAAGCTTATGTTCGAATGTAGCAAATGGCTACTAATGTGAAATGTTCCATAAGATGTGTTAGTATATGATTAAATAAGCATGATATTTGATGGAATTGTATCCAGGAGCTTAAAGACCCGCAGCTATATCTTTGGAATTGTATCCGGGCTTAAAGACCCATGAGCTATAAATTCGGGGAATTGTATCAGGGCTTAAAGACCCGCAGGCTATATGCTGGATTTGTATCCGGGCATAAAGACCCGCAGGCTTCGTGCTGGAATGGTATCTGGGTTAAAGACCCGTAGGCTTGTGCTAGAAATGTGTTTCGAGTTCTGAGACTTGACAGGACTGATACGAGTAAGTTAAGTAAAATTTCGACATTGAATATCCGTGGTAACCATCGTCGAGTAAGTACTATATATATATTTTACATGTTAAGATACGTATTATGTACTCACATGTGAAATGATTTCAAAGTGAATTGTTAGTTTCAAAGAACGATATATATATATATATATATGTGTGTGTATGGATGAATACAACATTTAAGAATAAGAGAATGACCTATTCGGTCAAGATATGTTATTATATGAAAGTATGTGATTTATAGTAATTTTATGAGCCATATAGTGTAGTGAAATATGTGCTGGAAATTTCTTGTGTATTCATATATATATTCGGCTAATAGGCCATATAACTAATGTACTTGTATATATTCGGCCAAGTAAATTACAATTAGAATACGAGTTTTGTAATACTCAATGTTCAATTTAAATGACAAGCTTTAATTGTATGAAATGCTTAAAACTTACTAAGCCTCGAAAGCTTACTTTGTTTCTTATTTCTCTGTTTTATAGATTGTTGATTTTGGCCACCGACTTGGGGATCGTCAGCAGTTCATCATACTATCGATTTTGTTGGTACAGTTATATTTTGGTCTCGATATGACATGTATAGGTTAGGCTGTTGACAAAATATGTTTTGTAATTGTAAATATTTTTAGCCATATGGAAATGGCATTTATAACTCAAAGATCAGTATGTATTCAACTTGATTTCTGCTTTGTTGATAGATTATGTGAATGAAAAATTAAATGTTTAGCTCGGTAATACCTTATAGCCTAAACCGGCGAGCGAACTCGGGCTAGGGGTGTTACATATAGGGTTGTATGTTAAATTGGTATGTTTTGGATTGCGTCAAGCTTTGGTATGCCTTAATACCTTTTGTTAATAGTTGTACATGGTCTTTTGAAATTAGGAAAGAAATGGTTGATTGATGTGTTTTTGGATGGTTGAATTGGTATGTTTTGAAAGTAATAAGAGTGTGTTGCTAACTTGACCATGTGATTTGTTTTGAGCTTATGCTTAACTTATTTGCATATGTATATGTCTTTACATTAGTTGCTGTATGCTTAAGTTAATAGATGAGTTTGGTCACTTAAGTATGTCTTATGAAAAAGTATGGCTAAGAGGTATGATTTGAGAATAAATTAACTAAATGATGTGTATGTGATGTATGTTTTGGTCATAAACTTATGGTGTTGAAATTAATGTGTTTTAGGTGAATAAATTATGGTGTCTAATAAAGGCACATTGGTTAGATTTATATTGAATGATTTTTTACATGTTTTAGGTGACTTTGAATGTGATTTATGCATGTGAAAGTAGTTATAGATGGTATGGCTTAATGGTAAGAAATGGATTGTTTTAAGGGTGGTTAAGGGAGCACACGACATAGGACTCAGGCTATCACATGGCCGTGTGCCACACACAATTACCCCACATAGTCGTGTGTCATTTAAATTTTAGGTGCGGAATAAACCACATGGATTCAGAGAGTTACACAACTAGCGACACGGTAATGGGACCCAACTTCGAATATACACACAATCAAGCACATGGCCTGCGACACAGCTGTTTGACCCTATTTCGAATACCCACATGGGCAGACACACAAGTTGGGACATGGCTGTGTGTCTTAACTTCGAATGTCAACAAGGTTTGGGCTATGTCACACGGCTTGGCCACATGGCCTTGTGACCCCCCCTGTTTCCTAAATTTTCAAACTTTTCCCCAATTTTTTGATTTGTTTCGAATTGACCCTTAATTATTCCTAAATTGTTTTTTGAGGGTTAGAAGGCTCAATTTAAGGCCCAAGTGTGTATAATTGCTATGTTTGCATTGAGTTATTGTTAATAAGTATTAAATTGTATTATAGCTCTATTTTAAAGTTAAAGGTTTTGTTTTGTTTAGTAATGCTTCGTAACCTTAATTCGGCAATAGAGATAGGTTAGGGATGCTACATGTCCCATCTTCATCCACCATTACGGCTAATGTTGAAACCGAAGCTGAAGCAGAAAGTCCTACTACACGGTCGTGTGGTGGGTTAACTAGATTGTTATAAAGCTCCTACTATGATGTACTCAAAACATCTATGGGTAGACATTTATTGGTTTTCAACACGGATTTAAACTTCAGTGGCCACTACCAGTTTGGGTATAACAATAACCCAAATCTCAACACTTGGGCTCAACATTTAATCAGAGCATTTGATTTCAACTTCGATGGATTGATGTCCTAGGACAAAATCACTTATATTGGAAGGGCATCAATGTATAGTGACCACCAATCTAGTTCAAATTTTGGTGAACACATGGGTTATAGAAGAATAGATGACTTACTCCTTTCAATCGGGTTTGACAAGGGTACATCAAACCCTTTTGGTTAAAGGAGCATATGAGGAAGAAGATGCGGCCGAGGAAAAAGATACAGGTGAGGAAGAAGGAGTAGCAGATGCAATTGACGAATCAGAGTCAGACCTTAACCTAATCTGGCGGTGCGGTCTGGATAGTTCAGAAGTGACACTTTTTTCAGAACAGAGTCGGTTCTGATGATGACAGCTCGAATAAATCTCCAAATCCAGATTTGTAATTTAGGGTATATAAACCTTTGTCCCACATAACCAACATTTACCTATCAGTCAAGGGTGGTTTAGAGTTTTGACAGTTACCGCACAAAACACCTGGTCATACAAGCTCATGGTCAGATGTACGGGTACTGGAAGTTGGAATGGAATACCTAAAAATGATATTTTCTTTGCTATACTGAAATGGTACAACTTCAAGAACGACGTAAACTGTAATACCCTTCAACCCTAAACCATCGCCGGAACAGAGTTAGGGGGCATTACCAGACAAATCAGACAAATCAGACAAATTACGAATAATTCTTAATAAATGAATAATTAAACAATTAATTATTTAACAAACATATTATAGTATAATCATAAATTCATATAAATTATATTTTTATTTCTAATTGAATTCATTCATTCAAATTTTTTTAAATAAAAATTTCGACAGCATTTCTTCTTATTTTTACATAAAACCCCCTGTAAGTTCAAACCAGAAACCAATTAATCCAAAACCAATGGCACAATCAAAAACAATTTAAACCTAAATACACCTAAATCATAACCAATTCATTAACATAGTAATTTAATAACTAAACATTCATAATATTAATCAAAATTAACTAATAACTTCATTCATTTTTCATTCTAACTTAATACCAAATTCTATAATATAATCTTTACCATTTTATCAAACTAATAACAAAGTATGGTATACCATTCTTACAACCAACATTACAAGCATATCTATATAACCTATACAACACCTAGTACATGCCACTTTCAATTAAGAAAAGAAAACATCACCAAAAATCTTTTTGCTGGAGTCGGGATCGTTCGGATGCTGGACTGAGACACTGGACTCCTATTAACCTGCGCACGGAAACAACCGCACGCTGAGTATTCCATACTCAGTTGTAATACCATAATTCAAATTATAATAGCAGCAATAAAAAAATTATAATAACTAAGCATCAAATAACGTTTCATTTTCAATCTTTTTTATATATTCACTAGTACAGTCGATCGAATTCATTTGATTTTCTAATTTCACTCATTCACCCTATTAACAATTCAGACTTTGACGGATACACGGATTTCAACTCAAACACACCAGTACGACACATTGTGCCTAAAACGGTACATAGTACCTGATCAGTATACGACACATACAGTGCCTAAAATGACACACGAAGTGCCGATAAGGCACACGAGGTGCCTGAAATACGACACATAAAGTGCCTGATCAGTAAAGCTGACAAGTCCCGTACACTTCCGATCCTATGGCATGCCAATTATATCCGACTCAGCCCGACTAGTTAATAGGGTATTTCAATTCTCAATTCGCTTTCATTTCCAATCCAAGATCACTTTTCAATTACAATTTCACATTCAAATCAATTTACAATTCAATTATACATACACATTCTCCATTCAATTCAATTCTCATTCAACTCAAATATCAATACTTACCTTATAACTCACTTATTAAACATAGAATTTATATAAAACATTTAATAAAAAGTAATTTGAATTATAATAATACAAACCGTGAATTTCTCGTTTTAATCCTCGATAGCTTTCTCATTTCCTTTGTGCGCCGATGTCTTGGGTTCTTTGTTAACTACGAAAATAATAATAATTTATAATCATCAATACAACACAATTCAATTTGATTCATGAGTCTAAACATGCAAATTTAACCATTTTTTTTACATATAATTCCACTATATACTTATATGTTCATTCAAAGTCGTCTACTTGATTCATTGTTACTAAATCATTTATATCTTGAGCTAAGAAACTCCAAATTAAGATCTGCTAATTTTCTCTGAAACTAGACTCACATATCTTCTTATCATAAAATTTTTAGAATTTTTGGTTTAGCCAATAAGTACAGTTTATTCTTTAAAGTTGCCCCTGTTCTGTTGTCAAACAGTTCCGACCATTCTTCACTAAAAATTAATTATATCCTTGTATAAGATTCGACAATGTTCCTATTTGATTATCTTGAAAATAGGTTCATTAAGGAATTTAAACATATAAATTCCAACCCATAATTATTTTTAAACCATTTTTAATGATTTTTCAAAGTCAGAACAGGGGAACCCGAATTCATTCTAACCTTGTCTCACAAAACTTATAATATCTCATGATCTACAATTTCGTTGCTTACACTGTTTCTTCTATGAGATACTAGACTCAATAAGATTTACTTCCATATTTTTTTTCATTCTCTAGCTCTATTTCTAAAATTTTTGGTGAATTTTCAAAGTCAGAACACTACTACTGTCTAAAACAGTTTTGGTGTAAAATGTTAATAACCAAATTTACAACACCAGTTCACATTTTATTTCTATTCAAATTTCGTTCAAACTCAAATTTAACTATTAAAATTTCAATATATTTTCCTAATTACTAATTTTTCTCAATTTAGTCCCTAAAAGACAAAACTTATAGCTTACTTTACATTTCAATCCCTTTATCTATTCTAACTTAATTTTCATTCAATTAAACCCCTATTTCATCATTTTATTCAACATGAACTTTGTTTAAAAACCTAAGAAATTCTAAACTACCAACTTAATTCCATCAAAACCTTGTTTTAATGCTTTTAAAACATCAAAATTAAGAGAAAAGGATTTGATTGAGCTTACCAATTAAACTCCAAGCTTCAAAAACTCTATTTCCCCTTTTCTTTTTTTTTTCTTTCCTTCTTTCCTATTTTCTTTTCTTTGTACTTTTGTTTCTTTTCTTTATTCTATTTCTTTTATTTGTTTTAGTTACTAATAATTTATTATAATAATTTAATTATATAATATATAAATATCTTCTACTTAATTAATAAGAAAACATGTAATCATGTTACAAGTGTATATTCATGTATTATTACACATGTCTATTTTCTTTTTCAAACATTTATTTTTACTTAATTTAATTCTAAATATAATATTATTTAATATAATTTATAACTTAAATAAAATAATAGTAATAATAACTAATTAATTAATCAATATACAATTATCTAAGAAAAGCCTTAGATCTTTAACAGCTTATGCCGCCTCATCTATGCTAATTGGTACAATTGTCAGTTTGGTCCTTTTTATTTTCTATTGATCTATAATTGAACCTTTTCCCTTTATTCAATTTAGTCCTTTTTCTTAATTACTCTTAATTAAGCTAAGTTCACCTAATTAAAACTTAATTAGACACACTACTAGACTCGTAATTATTCCTAATAATTATTTACAAACTCGATTTACTAAGACGGAGGCCCGATAATGTACTTTTTCGGTGCCCGTGAATTTTGGGTCATTACATAAACTATCATGCTATGAAGTCTCATTCGGAGAAATTTGAGGGGAAGTGTACAATGTGCGACGGGAGGTGAAAATGGAAAATCATGGCATCTTTGTGGAAGAAAGCTGGATTGTGGATGATAAAAAAAGCATTCCAGTCCACATACTTGTGTTAGGGTAGGTGCATTTTTGTGATCATTACATTTTCTAACATAATGTGACATGTCTAGGGTCTTTTTTTTTTATTACATAACTTAAACCCAAAATTTACAGGTGCAAGTCATGATCATCCCAGGCAAGACTCAGATATGATTTTTAATATTATTCTACCGATGGTGAAGGTGAGTCCTAGAATTCCCGTCCCGTTGTTAATTGCCAACATTCGTAGTTAGCACGGTTACACGTTATCGTACTACAAAGCGTGAATCTCAAAATAAAAGGCTATGGATAAGTTGTATCACGGTTGGGATAGTTTGTACAACTATCTATGGCAATGGTTTCAAGTATTGGATTGATACGTACCAAGTTTCGTGACTGGTTTGGAAACACACCCAACATACTTTGATGATTGTCCTGTCCCTAGAAAAAGAGTATTCCACCGATTCTTTTAGACCTTTGGGCAATGCAGTGAAGCTTTTCGGTACTGCAAGCCTTTGGTGCAAGTTGACGGCACCTGGCTGTACGAGAGGTATTAGTATTGGTTGTTGATTGTCATTTCCCAGGATGGTAATCGGAGGATTCTATCGATTGTGTTTGCAATAACCCTTGGAGAAAAGACAAATGATTGATATTTCTTTTTGAGCTGATTGTGTCGCTGTGTTTGCCTGTAACTCGACATATGTGTCATATCGGACTGGGAAACCAGAATTTTATTCGCTATTGAGCGACAATTCAGCCTTTAGGATCACACCCATAATAGGTAATACATATGACATGTTGAATCTAACTACCACACAATCATGTTATACCATATTTCGTTCGTTCTTCGTATTCATTAGTATGCTTTTCTCGAGAAGGTAGGAGCTCATCTAACATTGTGTCCATGAAATGTTGGACAACTTTCACATCATCAAAAACTATGGTATGGTATACTTAGCAAACATACCTTTCGAATAGTGGACACAATCGTATGACGTGGGGCTACGGTATTGGCACATAACAGGGAACTTAGTCGAATATGTCAATTCCGTATTGAAGGGGACGTGTCATTTATCGATAATCTCGATTGTTAAAGAAACATACTTTCGCCTGGTTTCCTTATTTCCAAAGCGGGCAGTAACGTATGCTAGACAGATAGCAGGCGGCCATGTTTGGTACAATGATGTCACAAAAGAAATTAGACAAAATACAACGAGAGGGAGCACTATGTATGTAGTGTGCCACTCGTATCAAAACCTAAAATTTTGGATCACGAAGCATGCTAGGGGACATGTCAAAGACATCATATCGTATGTACCTAACAAGAGGAACTTGCAATTATGGGAGGTTCCAAGCACTTCGGTTCTCATGCGCACATGTAATTACTGCATATGTGAACCTACGAAATGAGTACACTCCTTATATCAACGATGTGTAAGATTAGAATACATGCACAGTGTATGAAGTCCTAAATTCCCACTCGACCCAGATGAGAGTATGTGGTCACCAGTGTCCAGCGTGCCATACAAGTTGGTGCCGAACATAGACTTGTGTCGCATCCCGAAAGGTGGCCTGAATTTCACTCGGATACGCACTAATATGGATATTCAGGAGAGGGACAACCAATAAAGGTTATACAAGTACCGTAGAAACCTAAGGCATACGAAGGCAACATATTCTATATTGAGGGGTACATTAGGCCTTCAACGTCGCTAGCATTCATTTGTTGTACACAAAAATTTGTTCTTTCTTTTTAACTTGCATTTCAATTGTATTTGCCATAGTCTACTAGTTCGATAAAAATACATAACCAAAGTTACATATTTCATATCAGATATTAAATATATGGAAATTTACGTATAATTTACATTAGATTTTAACAAAGACAAATATGAGTTGCAATAGAAGTATTCTAAAAAAAATTATTTTTTCTTTATTAATGTCAATCATATTTACATTGCAATAAGTAAATAAAAAAATACATAATTGGCGTCGTTCGGCTAAATGTGTGGCAGAGGACAGTGACTGATGAGTGCGAGCAAGATTTCTACGCACAACTAGTACTGCGGACTCATCCACTTGATCGTCACCATTGTCTTCATCTTTTTCGTCATCACCTCTACCCTCGTGCTCATCTTCATCTCCACCTTCGTCTTCATCTTCATCTTTATCTCCACCATCAACTTCAACTTCATCTTCATCTCTATCGCCTTCCTTCGTGCTTTAGTGTGACGTCGTCTTAGCCTCTAATTGTAACAGCCCGTTTTCAGTAAAATCAAAACAGTGATTTTGGGACCACAAATCTGATTGAGAATATTTATTTTATTATTATTTTAATATCTATAGCATGTTTGTATTACCATATAAAAATTTCGTTAAGAAATTTTACCGTTTGCATGCTTAATTTGATAAAAAGGACTAAATCGCATAAAGTGCAAAACTTGAGTTCTATTAGTCAAAGGTATCAAATGACTATGAAATTAATTATTTAAGGGGTTTATGTGGTAATTATACCATTTATATATTGAGTGGACAAAAATGGACATTAGTTATGAAATTTTTAAAGGTTATAAGTAAGGTTAAATTAGAAAATAAGTTAATAATTTAGTTAAAAACTGAAGAAAAAAAAGTTTCATCTTCCTTAAGGGATTAACACCACCAGAATTTTGAAGAAGGAAACCCCCATGGAAGCTTGAACATTCGGCCGTGTAACACCCCCTACCCGTATCCATTGCCGGAATAGGGTACGAGGCATTACCGGAGTTTACTGAACATTTTCAGACAATTCTGAGTCATTTATTATTCATATTTTGAAAATAATCATAACGACTCTCTATTGGGCTCTCGAAACCCAAAACACACATTAAAAACCAACCGGAATTAAATCGGGATCATAAAAAAATTCACAAAATCTTAAATTATATTTTCATCTAAGTACTTACCATTTCAATGCTCCTTATAATTAAACATGTTACCATTCAATCAATAGCTTGGCACTTGTCTAAGCGTCAAACAACAACATTGTTAGTATACTTGCACATATTTCATATAAATTCAACATTGATATACCTATTTTCTCGACATATCGCATTTGAGTTTAATAATAGTCTCAACTTACATAATTTCCTTGTATCAACATATCAAAGATAATCATATATGCACATGTCATGAAACAAATCATGCTCTTACCGTTTCTTCATAAGCATATATCATTCATTTCGTTATATCAATATTTCATGCTCCATCATTTCCATATATTTTATGTATATTTATTCCGGTAATAGTTTATATCAAACTTAAAATAAATTATATTCCATGTACTTATACTTATTACGTTTATCTATTTTCATAATTATTTCATACAACTATCTTGTACATATATTTCCATATAACCAGTTCTTGTAAACATTTCACACAACCATTTCATATAATCATTCATCATCTGATACATATTACCTGAAAATCAATTGTTCAATAGATGTCATAGCGTCTCCCATCCACGGTCTTATTTATCTTTGATATGATGCCATAGTGTCTTTCAACTATGATCTTACTCATTTTCTGTCATGTTGCCATGGTATCTTTCAACCATGGTCTTGTTCATTTCATGTTACATTGCCATGGTAACTTTCAATCATGGTCTTATTCATTCCCGTCATGTTGCCATGGTATCTTTCAACCATGGTCTTATTCTTTTCATGTCACGTTGCCATGGTATCTTTCAACCATGGTCTTACACATTTTATATCCTGTTGCCATGGTATCTTTCAACCATGGTCTTACACATTTCATATCATGTTGCCATGGTATCTTTCAACCATGGTCTTACACATTTCATATCAGAGAGCACGCTCCCACGAACCTCATCCTTATAGTGGGATTACTAGTCCAAGCTAAATCCCCTGTAATATAAACTCATAGAGTATTGTCGGGATTACCAGTCCAGACTAAATCCCCTGCAACGACAATTACTCTAATGAGTTTGGATCTGAATTACCAGTTCAGGCTAAATTCAGACCCTAATTCGGATTACCCATCCGGGCTAAATCCGTTTTACACATATTCTTCGAGAGGGCTATATCAGGATAGGATCACCCGTCCGGGCTAGATCATTTTTACCGTCAATTCCTTTTCAGAGATCCATCGAAATTTCCTTTCATTCAACCGGGATTTCTTCCCATTTTATCAAATATATCAATGTTTTATCAATTTTCATACAATGAACATTCAAATTATATTCACATCAATAACATACATTTCAAGCATTAAAGAATATAATTCAAGTTACACGAACTTACTTGGCGAAATTGCAGAAATATCAAGATTCAGGGGCATTTTGGTAATTTACCATTTTCCCAATTTTCACCCTATCTTAAATTGACAATTTCATTCAATTTATTAATTTAGATAATAAAACAATTCATTCCCTTCAATTTGGTCATTTTAACATTTTTACAAAATTGCCCCCTGAAGTTTTACTTTTATTCAATTTAGTCCTTAAGCCTAAAACATGGAAATTAGCCATGCTAGCTGAATATTCATATATATTTTCCTCCTCCTCCTCTCCATTCCACATCCTTAATGTATATAACACACTTGTAAGTAACATTATCTATAATCTTTATTATTTACTTTTATGAATATTCAAGCTGTCCATCTGTGTCATAGTCACTAAATTATTTATATCTGGAGCTATATAACTCCAAAATAAGAACGCTAATTTTCCCTGAAACTAGACTCATATATCTTTTTACCATAAAAGTTTCAGAATTTTTTGTTTAGCCAATAAGTACATTTTATTCTTTAAAGTTACCCCTGTTCTGCTATCTGACAGTTCTGACCCTTCTTTACTAAAATTTAATTATCTCATCGTACAAAATTCGAATGATGTTACCGTTTATTTCTATTGAAAATAGACTCATTCAGAATTCTAAAAATATAATATTAAACCCATAATTATTTTTTATCAAATTTTTGATGATTTTTCAAATTCAGAACAGGGGAACCCGAAATTATTCTGACCTTGTCTTACAAAATTTATTATATCTCATGATTTACAATTCCATTTCTTACATAATTTCTTCTATAAGAAACTAGACTCAATAATATTTAATTTAATATTTTATTCATCCTATAATTCTATTTATACAATTTTTGGTGATTTTTCAAAGTTAGACTACTGCTGCTGTCCAGAACTGTTTTAGTGCAAGATATTAATTACCATGTTTATAACACCCTTATTTTCTTTTTCTACACTATTTCTCATCACTTTCTCTTATTTTCTCTTCACTAACATGACAAGAACATAAGACCATATATAAGAAAACTCTAAATCAACATCAATTCCATGCTTTTTCAACAATATTAAACTTAAAAATATATTGAAATCTTGATGTTCTTACCTTTTCTTATTGACTTCAATCTTTAACTTGATTTTTCTCTCTTCTCAGCTTCTATTTCTTGAATCCAACTTGATATTCTTGCTCCCCATCGTCTCCTTGCTATCTTTCTCTCTTGATTGCTATGGAAATTCTTTCAATTTTTAGGTGAAAATAATGAATTTTTGGTGGAAGGACTAAATTGTAAAGAAAGAAAAATTCTTTTCTTCTTCTTCTCTTACGTTGGTTTGCATGGGAAAGGAAAGATGATGATAATTCTTCATCTTTCATTCCTTTTATACTAAATAATTAATAATATAATAATAAATATCTCATAAAAATATTAATAAAATAATATTTATCTAATTAATTAATTTAAAATATCATCAACATAATCATTACATTCTAGAATTCTCTCTCTTACTAATTGACCATTTTGCCTTTAATGATCTTTTAGAATTCCATCCTTAAGTCATCACTTAATTTGGTAAAATTACGATTTAGTCCCTCATAAATTTTCACCTATTCAATTTGGTCCTAATTCATCAATTTTCCTTGGTTTCTAGATCATTCTACCCTTAAAATATTTGCACCATTAGTCCTTCAATTTTTTATATTTACACTTCAACCCCTTAAATTTTGAGTATTTACTCTTGTGCAACAAGACTTTTCTCATCTTTGCAATTTAGTCCTTTCTTGAATTAATATATCATAATATACTTCCCAATATTGACATAACTCAAAATTTCCCTTTTTGTCACTTTATTTCCTTATTTTACTATATCACGGATAATATTTTACTGTAAAAATTTTCGGGGTATTACATTTGGCCGTACTTCTCTTGCTTGCATGTGAGTTGTTTTTGTCTCGTTTTTAATGATTTCTATGTTTTCGGGATCGTTGTAGCTTAATCTAGCTAGCCCGGGGACTAATTTGTAAAAAAATTAAAAGATTAGGGTTTTCCATGAATGAATATAGGATGTTTTTGATGTTCTATGGAAGAAAATGGTTAGTTGTTGTTAGATAAATAACTTTTGTTGAGTGATTTTTGATGTAATTGTCAATTAGGGATTAAATTGAAAAATTGAAAATATTCATGGTGAAATTGTGAAATAAATTAAATTTAGGGCTTTCTAGGGACCTATATGAAATTTGGCTATGGTGGGTTAATGGAAAATTTCATGAATTTTCATTTTATGAGCTAGGGACTAAATTGAAATGAAATCAAAATTATAGGGGAAAAATGTAATTTTACTAAAATATGAGTTTTGATTGAATTGAATAGAATAATTATTGAATGGAGTTGAATTTATTCATTTAGATCAAAACAAACCTCGTACGGCTATAGATCGAGGCAAAGATAAAGTTTCAGATTAATCGCCTCTGTATCTATGTTTAATCGTCGAGGTAAGTTCGTACAATTATATTTCATTTATATGTCTCGTTTTGAAATATCTCTGTATCATGGACTGTTATCTATAAATCTGTCGCATATCCAACGATGTTACGTCGACTATTGAGCCCTGTTTGAACTTTAGGAATTCGTAGGATACAAATGATATTTCATTAGGGTTTACATGATTCTGGTGCTGGTCTTGAACATCCTACCGATGGCTGAGGTTCGGCATGTGTTGTAGATACTCTACAAGTAGTGCAAGCTGCATCGCTTAGCTACGTTTTGACCCACAGCTCGTGTGAGCAGGCCTATTTTCACAACTCATGTAAGCATACTTATTCAAAGCTCGTGTGAGTATATATGTACAATAATTGACATATTACTGTTATATGAGTTAACACACTTTGTGTAAGCTATCTCGGGTATCCAATGGTATTCTAAATGGTTTAGCGGGCATTATTCAGAAAGGAAATGGTTAGAGCATGATATGAAAATCCTTGATATGGTGATACATGGTAATATTGTAAGTTGAGATGAGTAATAAACTCATGTGATATATGTTGTGACTAAATGGCTATTCATGTTAAAGTACCTATGATTTATATCTTGTATGCTAACACGTTTGGTGTGGATGCTTAGGCTTTGGCCAAGCTTTGGTCGGATCATGCCATGTTAATTTAATAAATGTTATGTATTAAAACGGTAAGTTAAGTTTTATATTATATGAACTTACTAAGTATTTATGCTTACTCGGTGTTATTTTCTATGTTTTATAGTGAATCGAAAGCTCGCTTGGGTTGGAAGCTTGTCGGAGTCCTATCACACTATCCATCTACTAAATTGGTAGATTTTGGTGTTTCTAAGTCTTGGTTATAATGGTATGTATAGGTGTTTTGGCTGATGTTTTAGCCATTATGTTTTTTGACTTGTAATTATGGTATTTTGAATGATTGAAATGGTTGATATGTTGATATATGTATATGGCCTTATGATGGTTGATTTTATAGCCTTTATGATAATTAGATAATGGAAGTTGAACATGGTCATTTTGGTATGTGAAATGTAGTTGACCTATATGGCTAATGGTGCTAAATGATGAATGGTAAATTTGATACTTTTGGTGTGAATTTGATAGGTAAACAAAGTCGTAAGTTTTGGCATAAACTTAGTGATAAGTTGGTTGAACTTTTGGCTAAACTATGCATATGGTTATACATGTTTAAATTGTTGTGAATGAGGTGCCTTTTGGGCATATTAGTTGTATACACATGTATCTCATTTGAATAGCTTGATGTTGCATGGTTTGGTGCACTTTGGGATGCTTGATTATATGTGGAAAATTAGTTGTAGGTGTGTGCATGTTTAGGTGAGAAAATTGGCTTGGAAATAGCCTATTTTTTCTCCACACAGCCAAAGACACGGGCGTGTGTCTCAACCATGTGTGACACACAGCCATGCGACACGACCGTGTGTCCCCTGTAGCTTACAAAAGGATCGTAAGACTGGAAATTACATAGCCTAGCACACGGCTTGACACACAGGCGTGTGAGGCCATTTTAAAGGGTGCACGAGTGTGTGGCTTGGCCGTGTGACCTAAGTCAGAGAGTTACACGGGTACAGACACGAGCTAGGACACTGCCATGTGTCCCTGGTTCGAATGCTTACACAGCTTGAGGCACAGTCGTATGTCTCAGCCATATGAGTCACACGGCCGTGTGACCCCTGTAGTTTGAAAATTTTTAACTTTTTCTGAAAAATTCTATATGTTTCTGATTTGGTCCTGACTTGTTTCTAATGTGTTTTTAAGGCCTTGAGGACAACATATATTTTATTGATTGATTTATGCTATGATTGATGTTGTGAATTAAATGTTTACTTTTTTGATAGTTTGAGACATAAACTCCGATAATGCTCCATAACTCTATTCTGGTGACGGATACGGGTTTGAGGTGTTACACAATCGTGTGTCCTCCGCTCCATAAGAAGATGGTTACGCCGATGACCCATCTTGATAAAACAATGATGTGGTGGGTGTTTGTGACACTATTGGCATGTAGATGTATGTTGTTACAAAACTTGGATACGCCGACATTGATACAGGCATCGACACTGGCATCAATGATTGGATCGATGTCAACATCGATGATGATACATGCGTAGGCTTCGATGTCGGCATAGGGTGTAGAATACGAGGAATGTCGGTGCCCTAAAATATTACCAATGGGAGGGGTAGAAACAGGGATGTACGGTGGTACGTAGTGTGGTGATTGTGAAAAAACATGGGGATAATGAAATGAACAGGAATAAGTATAGTGAATTAACTGGGATATGGCGTAGACATAGGCGACGCTTGTTCAGTTGAAGCCAATAACGAACCTGTCGTGTAGCCGCGTCTGGACCTATGCTACTAGGGCGATCGTCGTTGACTCTTCCGATGAAGTTGTCTACTCCTCACCTCCATCGATAACAAATACGGCTTACCGATGACTCTGAATCACGATATGTACTCCAAACAGGTAGATGGATAAGAATTCCATCCTATGATCCCAAATGTCGATGTACTCGTTGTGAATGTCTTTCCAATTCTCACCGTTTTTCCCTCACAGGTCCACCTTGTATAGTGCTTCCATGGCGGCGGAATTTGTTGCATCCACCTGAATTGTCGCATCACTCGATTCGATTTGTGCATTTCCATATTCACATACACTATTCAACTTCTATAATTTTGGCTAAATTAACCATATATGCCAATTTTTCTATTTGGCCTTTTAGGCCATTTTTTAAATATTTAAATAAATAGGCTTTTTTTAAAGAGAGAAACGAAAAATGCGTCCAGCTGGAAATGCATGAAATTCTGTGACCTCGATTTTGTAGCTTGATTTTGTTGAAATTCTTCTACCTTCCTCAACTATCAAATCCTGTTATAACTTAAATCAAGTTATACTTCCGCGACTTTCTATAGTTTCCTATATCTCTTTTTACGTTGTTTTCTAGTGAGCAAGCAGTGGCTCTTCCAACTTCTTTTATGTTATTTTTGGATGAAAATATGGTATGTTGGTTTCTTTCATTCTTTTTACAATTTTTTTTTGGTATAAATATGCTTCTTGTATCTATTTTATATTAGTTTTAGGTATACATGCTTCTTGTAAGATCTTATAGTCTTTCCTTTATTGTTTGTGGATGCACCCATGTTGTATTGATTTTACCTTACTTCTTGTATCATTTCGAGGCTCACGTAGCTTTCAACTTCTAATAGCTCAAATTTAAGCTTGGTTTTTATGTTGGTTCTTCCCACTTCATTTCAACTTATTATAACTTCTTACAACTTAATTATGTTATGTTTTACTTTTTAGTGCATATATCTTCTATGTTTTTGTAGCTTCATGCACACATTATAACCTTGCTAGATATGTTATTTGAGTTTATTCTAGCTCTGTGAGTTTTGCTCCACAATCTCTATAGCTCAACCTTGCAAAATCATTGTGTTTATTTTTTTTATCATGGCATTTTGGCACTTATCGTTACTTAACAATATTTGAAACTTTACGTGTAAGTATCTTATGTTGGTATCTTCTAGTTCCTTGTAGTTCTTTGCAACTTCTTGTAACCTTTATATTTTGCAACTTGCTACACAAATTATGTTGGTTTCCTCCAACTCATCTTATCTTTTAATAACTTTGATTTTTCGCCATGTTTCTTGTAGTTTTCTACTACACATAATCCTGTTATACTCAAAATTATAGAACTTATATTATGTGACGATGATTTTGCACCACAAATTCTATGGTGAGAATTCTATGATAATAATTTTGTGACACCACAATTTTATAGCCATGACTCTCCAACCCAAATTTTATAAGCCCAATGATGTAATTTTTTTTTATCAAGTTCAATTTATTCCAACTCCCCACAACTCCAACTCTACTATCTTTTTCAGCTTCATGCAACTTTGGCTCTTTTTCATGAACATATTATTTACTTTGCAACTTATGTAGCTCTACCTTACAACATATGCCTTCCATAACTTTTTATAGCTCCATACATCTTCTTTTAGAGGAACATACATGTTATATTGGTTTCTACAACTTTCTACAATTTCTTTCATGTTACTTTTAAGTGTATATATGCCTTTTGTAGTTTCTTGCAACTTACTCAACAACGTCTCACAGCAAATACAAGCCTTATGCCAATCCACAAAATGCTCTCACAGCAATAACACCAACAATTTTGGCATCAACAAAATTTCATTAAGAGATACAAAAATCCTTCAAAGGGTACAATTATGTCAAACAACTTGGCCTTCACAAAACCAACCACAAAGTTTGGTTAAGAAAAGGGATAATGGCAAAAAAATCCCATTGTATTTTAACAGATCTTTTGATGCGATACCTCTACTTTTAATTTATTCGATTTGGTACCTCAACTTTTCTTTTGTCTAACTTTTTGGTACTCCGAGCTAAAGGTGTTAAATTTTATCAGTTTTTTACATGTGGCCCAATTTTTAGATGCCACATGTCACTTTTATCAGAATTTTTTATTTTAAAATATGCTAGGGACCTCAAAATTAAATATCCCAAATTTATTTTTAACCCAAAAAATAAAAGGGTAAACTACCAAAATAGTCACTTTTGTTTACCTCAGATTATATTTTAGTCACTTATGTTTGAAATGTTATGTTTTAGTTACTTACGTTATCACGTTAGAGTCGTTAATTTTCGTTAACAGTGTAACGGTAAGCTGACGTGGCACGTTAAACCATCATTTCAAACAAAAAATTTAGGTTAATTTATATAATTAGTCTCCATATTTTTTCATTTTGAGCAATTTAATTTTATTCTTTTTGTTTTTTTAACTTTCCTTTTTTTTTCTTTATTTTCCATTCAATTTTGCTTCTCCCTCTATTTTCCTCCCTTCCTCATTTCTTTTAATGTAGTTTTTCTATATTTTCCATTTGTTAAAACTAGTCCCTATACTTTTATTTTTTTGAACAATTTAATTTTTTTGAGTGAGACAAGCTTATGAACTAGTTTTAATAAATGAAAAATATAGAAAAACTATGTTGAAAGAAATGAAGAAGGGAGGAAAACAAAGGAAGAAGTAAAAGATAATTGGAAAATAAAGAAAAAAAAGTTAAAAGAACATAAAAAGAAAGAAAAATTAAATTGCTCAAAATGAAAAAATATAGGGACCAGTTGTAGAATTTAACCTAAAATTTTCGTTTGAAATGATAATTTAACGTGCTATATCAGCTTACCGTTACACCGTTAATGGTAATTAATGGTTCAGTAACTAAAATGTTACAACACGATAACGTAAGTGATTAAAACGTAACATTTCAAATATAAATGACTAAAATGTAACCCGAAGTAAACAAAAATGACTGTTTTAGTTGTTTACCCAAAATAAAATAAAACTTTAAATAAAAAATTCTCAAATTTCATATTGTTATTCATCTCAACAACAATTTCTACTTTTTTTTTAACATCTTAATTTTTGGTTTTTTTATTTTTTTTTATTTTCAGAATAATGTTTAGAAATCAACTTTTTTTTTTCTAAACAAATAAAATATCAATTGGTAAAAGAAATCTTGCATTTTGCAACACAGCTTTCATCTCTATAGCTTTCAATGCCAAAAATCTTTGTCTTCAACCTAGCCTACATCTCCAGTGGTGTCGTAAAAAAATTCAAGGTGTTGACATAAACAATGGGGTGGTTGGGTTCGATGGTATCGGTGATGACAAATCCACAAAGAGCCATTTGCAGCAAGTTTTGAACAAGGAAAGAAAGTGGGTCATCGTTGTCTCTCAGATCGAAATTACTATCCTACTCCATCAATATGTACGTATATGTATATTTGTATCTAAGATAGCTTTAAAGCAAGTGAAACCCCTTGGAATTCGATGAAAGAAAACAAAGGGTAAAAGAAAAAGATGATAGAGAGTTGAGGGAAAGGGTTTTAGTGGGCAAGAGAGAATTTGAGTAGTGAGAGGTGAGCATCGTTTTGGGGAAATTTTAAGCTAAAAGCCAAAGTAAAGAGAAAGAAATGGGAGAGAAAGAGGAAGTGTTTTGTCATCAGAATCTGAATGGGAAGCTGTCATTCGAGGTTGGTGGCTATGATGATGGAGGAAGAGGGTTAGAGCAGCGAGAGAGAAGATGAAGATAGAAAATAAGATATGTTCCAACGTTTATTCGTAAATGGATACAAGTGACTTTATAATGTGGACACTTGTGACCATCAATGTCATGAGTAGATTAAAACACGTAAATGTTGTGACAAAAAAAAAAATCATGTAAATGCATACATGTTAATAAAAAGTTCAGGTGTAACGGAAGGACGAACAATCACACAATAGTGTAAAAATCCTTTTTAAGTGATCAAAGAGTATTAGAATAAGTATTCGAGAGTTTTAAAGATTTTTCAAGAGAGTATTTTTATGAAAAATATCCGGAGTAGATGGTCATAGAATTGGGATCATATATATTTTTAGAGGTTGGCACCCCAATGCGGTAAAACTATTCTTTTTTTTTTAGTTCAAAACGTGAATGGGCAAATATTCATCTATTATATTTGGGTATGCAATGCTTTGTTAGTTAGCATAATCCCATGATTAGACCTCTGTTTGTTAGGCTAATGGATGTCCGCTATATTTGGCGATGGGTATGTCCTCTAAGCAAAGTACCGGAACCAGCCTTTAGACGAGAGATGATTTCATGATTATCTTAATCTGAGGCCGAACAGTACCGATGTCGGATACTGATACATAACCCAAATGAATCCATGTACATAAGGTCATATCTAAACATGGACATCAACATGTCAACGCAAGTCCCTATCAATCCAGTTTATCATCAACGCAATTCACTTTCATTGTTTGACCTCAAAAATGGTCTCTTCGATCTAGCTCTTTCTGCGCCACCTACTTCTTTGATTTTTACTACTGCCACATAATTCCCACATTTAGTAAGTTATTAATTATTACCTTTAATTTGTTCACATTCCTTGCTTCCATCCTGGACAACAAACAAATCTGTTCCTAGAATATTGCTCTTCAATTTTCATGCAAATACCTATCATAAAAGTATATCCATTCCACACATTTTTTAGCAACATAGGATAACAAGGCCTGCGATTATAGCAAAGACTACTATTTTGGTTCATTTGTAATTTGGCCACTATAAAAACTAGAAAAACAAAAACTGGCTGGTGGCGCAGTGGAGCACAAGAAAACTTTAGGATGCTTAGCTTTTCAAGTATTTTGACATTATTAGTATTATTCTTTGTGTCACCAAATGTTTCGGCCATTGATAAGGTGTTTCCAGGCAATGCTAAGGATGTTGATATCATAATAAAATCCTCAATCAGTGATGACGATGATACTATCTGCAAATCGCTGGTGCAGACTCAAGGTTATACCTGTGAAGAACATAAAGTAATGACATATTGATTTCAGCTTAGAATTATGTCCTTCAACTTTGTAACATCCAATGACTGCTGTAGGAAACCCTTCTAATTGTTCTTCCAGGTTACTACGAAAGATGGTTACATCCTTAGCGTGCAGCGGATTCCAGTAGGGCGGTCTGGTAAGACAGCGAGCAAACCGCCGGTGCTGCTACAACATGGGCTCTTAGTGGTTAGTCACTGTAAAACATTAATCTCCATGCTTGTATGACATGATAATTGTCAATAACGTAGCATGTCATATGGTGACAGGATGCCGCAGCATGGTTGTTGAACAATCCAGATGAATCTTTAGGTTTCATTTTAGCGGATAACGGCTTCGATGTGTGGCTTGCGAACACACGCGGAACTAAATATAGTCGCGGACATACGTCTTTGAGTTCGAATGATTCGGTTCGAACTTTTATATGTATCGTACTCCATGATTAGAATATTTTGCTATGGAGTTCATTACTTATATTTTTTTGCGTGCAGGCTTACTGGGAATGGTCGTGGGATGAATTAGTCCAGTATGATCTTTCAGCTCTTGTCCAATATGTTCAGTACAAAACTGGGCAGAAGTTGCATTATGTTGGGCATTCCTTGGTAAAGTCACTGTAAACTTTCTTTTTGTTCCAAACCATCTATTATGGAATATAATGGCTGATGCTAAGGAAAAAAACCTTCGAAAATATACTATTTTAGGGAACTTTGATCGCTTTAGCTGCCTTTTCCGAACAAGGTAAGTTGATAAACATGTTCAAATCAGCTGCTTTGCTTAGTCCAATTGCTCACCTCAATCAGATTCCGTCGCAATTAACAAAAGAAGCTGCTCAGCTGCATATAGCGGAAGTAAGATCTCTTAGTATATCCTTTTCAAGTGTGAATTTGAACTTATTTTATTCGGATTCGTATCCGATACTTGTATGTATCCGATACGGTTCTATTTAAATTTCTTTTGAAAGTACTTTTATGTATTTAGTGGGTCTTAGAGAGGGTCATATATAGGCAACTCCATCAATTTAACAGTTTCCTATGGTTTGACAAACAGGAATTATACAGCTTGGGTTACCGTCAATTTCCTCCAGGATGGTGAGAATTAATGAAGCATTGGTTCTTAATTTTTAAGCAGTCCAAGAAAAGAGATTAGAACGCTAATTCGCAACCTGCATAAAGAACGTAAAATCTCAATGGTTCTTTGTTGATGGTGTAACAGGGACGTCCTAGGCCCAATTCTGGAAAAGATATGCAATGAACCAGGCACTAATTGCTCCGAGTTAATGACTGCTTTAACAGGTCCCTTTCCCAGCTTTGCTCGTTATAAATCCTTGACATCAATGTTTGCTTCTTCTTCTTCTTCTTTTTTGTATTCTTAATGGTGAAAGAATGATGGCCGATCACAGGCCCAAACTGCTGTATAAATTCTTCAAGGGCAGGCGAGTTACTTAAACATGAACCCCAGCCAACTGCAACTAAGAACATAATCCACTTGTCTCAAAGTAAGTGCCTTTAACGTCCATAATCTTTGATCCATTTGTCTTTTTTAATTACTGTGGCTCTTTTGGTTTGTTGTCGAACAGTGATAAGAACAGGGACCATAGCCATGTACGATTACGGTAGTGAAGATGAGAACAAGGAACACTACGGGCAATCGGATCCCCCAGCATACAACATGAAAGACATCCCGAAAGAGCTCCCTCTTTTCCTTGGCTATGGCGGTCAAGACATGCTTGCTGATGCTAACGATGTTAAGGCCTTGCTAAATGACCTCAAAGATCACGACAATGGAGCGCTGGTTGAAGTATACAGCGAGGAATATGCTCATGCAGATTTTGTTCTTGGTGTGAATGCTAGTCAAGTCGTCTATGATCCTATGATTTCCTTCTTCGACATCCATTCATATTGAACTTCAACTTCACATTTAACAGAATTTGTATATGAAGATTCTGTGCCAAAACAAAATTTAAGCTTAAGTTCTCTTGTGCAATACAAACTTTTTTTTTTTGTAGGGGGGGGGGTTTAATTTGTAGATTAACTATATACATTTTTTAAGCATTTGTTACTTAAAATCTGTGGTTTGGTTATTTAATTTTACGGAAATAAAATTATCATGTAACAATTAAAAGAACATGAGTTTAAGCTTAGTTAAACACCTTTTCCCTTTAATTTAAGGATAGAAGAATGGATAAAAGTTAGTTGTTGTATAAAATTAGTCACCTATTGCCAATGAGGCATTGTTATTATTGGTTAAGACGGTCTTTAAACACTTAAGTTTGAGTCTCATCCTCCGTTATTACTATGTTTGGTGCCACATTGTTACATTACTTGATTTTATCCCGTTTGAATTTGATTTAAATAATAAAAAATATATTTTAAACAGTAAAATGAATTGAGCCCACTAAAAATTAATCTAAAATTTCTTTGAAATCAAGTCAGTCATATGAACAGCTTTACATTACAATGGCATTGACATGGTTCAGTTGATCAAATACTATATCTCTATGTATCAAATCAAAGTCACCTTAGAATTTTTCATGTTAATATTTTTTCATTTTTTGTTTAAAATGTTAAGAATTAAAAATCCTAAACTTTTTCATGTGAAACAAACACGTGTCGCTGAAAAACCTTCTTGAAGCTTCGTCTCCACTTCAAACTGATTATGTTTATTTGAAAATTTGCAACAATTTCTTGCAAGTCAAAGAAATTACATACAGGAGGAATGTTACACATGACAGTAGTTGCCCCCTTTGTCAAGAAGAAGTTGAGACTTTGGAGCATCTCTTTGTCCACTGCAACGTTGCTAGTGTTGGATAAATGGTGCCATGAATGTGTTATTGTAATCAAATTGTTTAGAATGAATGAAGCTAAGGAATCCAATAGTCATGCATAAATGTACTTATCTAAGATGCATGTATGTACTAGATACAGATTTATTATTAGATGCATGTATTGAAACTAATAGTCACATATAACAACTACATAAAGGTTGTAAGTGATGAAGCCATTGTAAGAAAGTAAGAAATAAAAAGAATATGATATGTGAAAAGTATTCATTCTATGTTAAGTGTCTCTTCCCTTCATCATCTGTAGAATTCTCTCCAACAAAGTGGTATCAAGAGCTAAAGATCCTTACAAAGTGAGAGAGTGTGTGTGAAAATAAAATTAATCATGACTTCCAAAAGCACAATCTACGAAAATGTTCAAGTTCTTGTATTCGATGGCGAAAATTATGATTTTTGAGCAGTTAAATTGGAGACATTATTCACTTTCTAGAATGTTTTAGGGTTTGTCAATGAGGGTTATGAAGATCCAGAAGATGCTATAAAAGAATAACTTGAAGAATTAAAGAATAATAAGATCATGGAGGCCGAAGTTTTCAAGATGATTCAAAGATAAGTCTCATTCCATATTTCCTAGAATGATAAAGAGCAAAAAAATCCAAAGAAGCATAAATATTCTACAACAAGAATTCGAATAAGACAAAAGTGAAAGTTGTTAAACTTCAATCTCTCAAAAGAGATTTTGAGAATGAAAAAAAAAATGAAAGAACATGAAAGCATAAATGAATATCATAATAGATTGTCCGCGTTGGTGAATCAAATGAAGGCACATGCAGACACAATTGATGATCATAGACCTGTTGATAAAATTCTAATAAGCTAGAAAAAAAATTTGATCCTATGGTAGTCGTTATTGAAGAAACTAAAGATATATAAACTATGATTGTTCAATGATTAATGGGTTTACTAAGATCTTATGAGCAAAGATTGTTACGTCGCTTAGAAAAATCCATTGAGAGCATGTTTCAATCCAAGCTTACCATTGATCTTAAGAATGATGGTAGTCAGTAGTGTTGGAAAAGGTAGTTTCAAAATTCTGTTTTTCGATGATAAAGTCAATAAACATTGTTTATTAATATTTACAAGGGTATTACAATATTAAATTGAAGCTCGGTCTAGTAATTTCGGTTATTTGAAAGTTAGACAAGGTATAAGTGCATCAGTTCTAAAGTTAGTGGTTTTGGAAATTGAGGTATCAGGACCTCATTTCCGTAAACTGGACCTGTAACTATTTTTATTAAATATTTATAGAGTTATATTAGAAGTAATTTGAATTTCAGTTAGATAATTTGGTTGAATTAGTGCTTAATTTAAGTACAAAGGCTAAATCATATAAGAGTCAAAAGTTGAATTATAATTAAATCATAAAGTAAAACATAACTAAGTGACTCATAAGGTTAACCCATTGGTTTAATGAAAGTGGACGGTAATTGAT
Source organism: Gossypium longicalyx (assembly GCA_025698465.1). Taxonomy (NCBI): domain Eukaryota; kingdom Viridiplantae; phylum Streptophyta; class Magnoliopsida; order Malvales; family Malvaceae; genus Gossypium; species Gossypium longicalyx. The sequence continues at coordinate 17,022,114 of CM047005.1, read as the reverse complement.
AAACCATAAAAGTAACACATTCTAATCCCATACTTAGCATACTTTTGGATGATTTATCATATAATTTAGTGAATTAGATGCTCTTAATCTTTTAATTTCATGTTTTATACTCAGGAGAGCATAGGGGAACAAAAGGAGCAGAAAACGGGCCAAAAACGGATAAAACAGGCTGATTGAAAGACCCACATGGGCTAAGCACACGCCTGTGTGAGCCACACGAGCTAGCCACACGCCCATGTGGCAGCCCGTGTCGATATCGCTCCAGGTTTTCCAAATAGGCGAAAAAAGCCAATTTTTAGGGTTTCTGAGCATTCTAAAGTCTATATAAACACACTAAAAGTAGACCTAAGGGGACACACAGAGTAGAAAGTAGAAATTACTTGAAGGAAGCCGTTGGAATCATCTCAGAAGTATATCCACCTCAAGATTGAAGATCTCCATTCAAATTTCTCTCGAAGTTTATTTGGGATTTTTATGTCTTGTTGTTTTTCTAAATTTGATATGTTTTCCTTTTACATTATGAACTAAATTCCCTAAATACCTAGGGAGGATGAAACTTAAGATGGATCTTATTATTTAATTATCTGAATTACATGATAAATACTTGTTCTTGTTCTTGATTATGTGTTCTTAATTCTTGATCTAATATTTTCAGGATATTAATTCAAGTTGATGTACTTATTCAGAGGAGCAAAAGTCCCTATTTAAGAGTAGATCTACCATAATTAAGCGGAGTTGCATGCAACCCTAGAAATAGGGCGACATAAATATGCCAAATTAGAGTCAAATCTAATAAGGGAATCCATAAATCGAGTTAATGCGACAATAAGGGTTTTAATTAGAAAGAGATTTCAATTAATCAACCTAGAGTCAGTTGTTTTTAGTCTCGAAAGAGATATTAACATAATTTAGGGATTTCTACAGATTAAGACAAGTGAATAAATCTTTTGATTCAGAGTCAGAATAATAAGTGAAGTCTAGGTGGATTCTTTCTTGGGTATTGTATTCTTTATAAGTTTTCTTCAAGTAATTTTCCCAATTCGCTCTCTGTCGCGTTCAGTAGTTAATTAGTTAAGTTAATTTTAGATTAAAATAAATCCCTTTTATTTTAGGCTAAATAATAAAAAGATAGTTAATACTAGTACTTTTAGTCCTTGTGGATACGATATTCTGGACTCACCATAACTATACTATCATTCGATAGGTGCGCTTGCCTTAGTCGTGATCTTAGTCTAGTTTAGTATTTCATAAAACGATCATCAAGTTTTTGGCGCCGTTGTCGGGGAACTAAAATATTAGGAACGCTTGATTTTTATTAATTTAGTCATTTTTATTTCATTGCATCTTATTTTTGTTTTTAGTTTAATTTTTGTTTACTAATTTTTCTTTTATTTGCTTCTGGCAGGTTTCTTTAGTTTATGACTAGAAGGAATTCGTTAGGACCATTATTATTCGATAGTGAAATTGAAAGTACAGCTCGTAAAAATCACAGAGAAATAAGGCGGAGCTTACAGTATATAGAGGAAGAGCACAAGGATGACACCAATACTACCGAGGAGATGGCTGAAAATCGAAATAATCTGCTACCTCCTATGGTTGCCGCAATTCCTATAAATCAGAATCCTACTCCTCGTACTATGTACGATTATACTAAGCCCAATCTCACTGGGGCTGAATCGAGTATTGTTCGACCTATCGTCACTGCAAATAATTTTGAACTGAAGCCAAATACAATTCAGATGATTCAGCAGTTTATTCAGTTTGATGATTTGCAAGATGAGGATCCAAATACTCATTTGACCAACTTTCTGGAATATTGTGACACTTTCAAGATCAATGGCGTTTCTGGCGATACCATTCGCCTAAGACTATTTCCCTTATCGTTAAGAAATAAGGCTAGCCAGTGGTTGAACTCCCTACTACGAGGTTCAATCACTACTTGGGAACAGATGACTGAGAAGTTTCTACTAAAGTACTTTCCACCAGCTAAGACAGTCAAATTGAGGAACAATATCTATTTCTTTGTGAAGATGGATTTAGAGACTTTATACGACGCATGAGAGAGGTATAAGGACTTACTAAGAAGGTGCCTTCACCATGGGTTACCTTTATGGCTACAGGTTCAAACTTTTCACAACGGTTTGAACCCCTCAACTAGGCAAATGGTCGATGCAGCTACCGGTGGAACCATAAATAACAAAACACCCGAAGAGGCTTATGAGTTTATAGAGGAGATGTCACTGAATAAGTATCAGTGGCAAGTCATGAGAACAAAGCCAATAAAATTAGTTGGTTTTTTCAACCTAGATGCAGTCACCATGCTATCAAACCAGGTAGAACTCTTGAATAAAAAGATTGACGGTCTATGTGGCTCTATGTAGGTACATCCAGTGATGCAGTGTGACACGAGTGGAGGTGGAATGAGTAATTTATAATATTTCCCTTTCAACCCCAGTATGGAGAACGAGCAAATAAATTATATGGGTAATAATCCTCGACCTCAAAATAATCCTTACAGTAGCACTTACAATGCAGGTTGGAGGAACCACCCAAATTTCTTATGGGAAGGCCAAGGAAATCAGAGATCACCAACCCTTTCAGGCTTCCAACAACAACCTTACCAGCAAGAGAAAAAGTCAAACTTTGAAGAGATGATGACAAAGTTTATTTCAGTGGCGGAAGCCCGTTTTCAAAACACTGAAACTGCACTTAAAAATCAACAAGCATCGATTCAAGGGCTCGAAAATCAAATAGAACAGTTGGCTAAGATGATTTCAGAGAGACCATAATGGAGCCTGCCTAGTAACACCGAACCCAACCCAAAAGAGCACGTGAAAGCAGTTACCCTAAGGAGTGGGAAAGTGTTAACTGAATTTGAAAAAAACTGCCACAAGAATCTGATAAGAAAGAGGATGAGGAGGTAAAACCCGAAATAAGTGAAAATCGGTGGTAAGGGAATATAAACCACCAATCCCATATCCAGCAAAGTTGAAGAAAGACCGCATGGATGCACAATTCGGTAAATTTCTTTAACTTTTTAAATAGTTGCATATTAACTTACCTTTTGTTGAAGCTATTTCGTAGATGCCTACATATGCAAAATTTTTGAAGGAGCTTCTAACAAATAAAAGGAAGTTTGAAGAGTTGTCTACAGTAGAACTCAACGAGGAGTGCTGAACCATACTCCAAAATAAACTGCCAACCAAACTAAAAGATCCAGGAAGTTTTACTATTCCTCGCTTAAATAGTAGTTTAAATGTTGAGAAGGCACTAGCTGATTTAGGCGCTAGCATTAACTTGATGCCTTACAAAATGTTCAAGCAACTTGACCTTGGGGAACCAAAACCTACTAAGATGAGTATTCAACTAGCTAATAGATCTGTTAAATATCCTAGGGGTATTATTGAAGATGTACTCATAAAAGTAGATAAATTCATATTCACTGTTGATTTTGTTATGCTTGACATGGATGAGGATGTTGAAGTGCCTTTAATTTTAGGTCGCCCAATTTTAGCCACTGCTAGGTCTGTTATTGATGTGGGTGACGGTAAACTTGTGCTTAGGGTAGGTGACTAAGAGATTACTTTTAAAATTTATGATGCCATGAGATTTTCTAGAGAACAAGATGACTCCTGCTATTTTATTGATTCTATTGATCATGCTACTTAAGATTCTTTATAGGAAATCGTTCATAAGGACACGTTGGAACTGTGTCTTCCCAAGGAGAGGAGGTAAATTACGATGATGCTGCGTTAGGTAAGACAAAAGCTGAATTAAATTCTAATGAGTCTTCACTGAGACAGAAGAATTATGAGAGTATTGAGGTATGATGTGCATGATAAGTTTTAAATTTATAATTGATCGTACTTGAAAACTAACTATTCCCACGAATAAGGCAAGCGCACCTATCGAACAGTAGTATAGCTTATAGCAAGACCGGAATGTCGAACCCACAGGAATTAAAAGTACTAATATTAACCTTCTTTTTATTATCTAGCCTAAAAATAAGGTGATTTGATTTATCTAAACTAATTAACTAAAATAAGAATGCACAGGAAGTGAATTGGGGAAATATCTTTGGGAAAACTGATTGATTTGGACAATACCTAAGGAAAAATCCACCTAGACTTCACTTGTTATTTGACTCTGAATTAGACGATTTATTCACTTGACTTGATCCATGGAAATCCCTAATTTATATTATTATCTCTCTCGAGACTAACAACATCTAACCCTAGGTTGATTAATTGAAATCTCTTTCTAATTAAAACCCCTAGTGTTGCATTAACTCGATCTATGGATTCCCTTATTTGGTATGACCCTAATCCTGCAGATTTATGTCGTCCTATGTCTAGGATTGCATGCAACTCCGCTTAATTATGATAGATATTCTCTTAGATAGGGACTTTTGCTCCTCTGAATAAGCACATTAATACTTGAATCAATATCCTGGAATATTAAAGTAAGAATTAAGAACACATAATTAAGAACAAATCAAGTATTTATTATATAATTCAGAAAGTAATAACAATATCCATCTTAGGTTTCATTCCCCTTAGGTATTTAGAGGATTTAGTTCATATTTGTAAAAGTAAACATCTCAGAAGAACAATAATAACAAAACATAAAGAAAACCCAAAAACCCCTGAAGGAAATCTAAGGGAGATCCTCAGTCTTGAAGGAGAATCTGACTTCTGCGATGGATCAATCGGCTTTCTTCGAGTAATTCTTTGCCTCCTACTCCGTGTGTCTCCTCTAATCCTCCTCTAGGGTGTTTATATAGGCTTTAGAATGCCTCAGAGCCCTCCAAAGTGCCTTTTTTTTCTAATAGAACTAGTCTTGGGCCTAACAGGGACACGGCCGTGTGCCACGCCAGTGTGAGGCGGCTTAAGTCATGTGCAAGTCTGTTAAATAGGCATGGGCGTGTAGTCTACCCGTATGAGGAGGTCCAGGCCGTGTTGATTTCTTACGTTGACCCATTTTTGCCGTTTTTGGCTCGTTTCTCGCTCTTTTTACTCTCCTATGCTCGCTTAAGTATAAAACATAAAATTAAAGGATTAGGAGCATTAAATTCCACAAATATAATGATAATTCATTCCAAAAATATGCTAAGCGTGGGATAAAAATATGTATAAATTATGACTTATCAAATACCCCCAAACTTAAGCGTTTGCTTGTCCTCAAGCAAAATCCTCAACTCACGATTAAGAATTCATTTTTCTCAACTTATAACTCCTATCAATAGTATCTCAAAATAATCCATAAGTAATCATACATTGAGAATTCAAATAGAAGAAAATCAAAGTTTCAAACATTCCGAGTTGAGCATTTTATCACAAAAACATAGGTGTCTCCCCTCATCTAAGTAGTCACATTTGATTCAGAATATCACAGAGTTTAACATCCTCACTAAATATTCACTCAAATCACTCGAGGTGTTTAAGGACAACAAATTTAGCACTCAACAGTCACTATGAAAAGTTATTACCATAGGCTTGCGTGAAAATCAAATCTCCACCATATTATATTGAGATGATACATCAATCAAAAGGTCTTTAGAAGGTTGTAACGTGGCTTTGGTTAAGGGGTATGGTCACAAGCTGAAAGAAAAGGTTAGAATCTAGATTAAATTGAAAAATTACCTAACTAGAAAAATACTAAAACTGACAAATTACATTCCTAATTAGATGATCTTAGAATTGAGCTTTTCATAATGGATACATTACAACAACTTCGTTTTTTTTAGAACAAATCAAGTAACATAGAACTTTTCTAACTATCAGAAACAAAACATAGCTAATTAATTTATCCAAATCAAATCTCGACAAAAATAGGGATCAAATTAATTGAGGGGATTTCAACAATAATGGGTTATTGATTAATATTGAAGGTATATTAATGAATGGCTTGTTAGGCTCAAGGGGGTTCACTAAGGGTTAATTATAACGGTAGACTTTTATGGAGTGAGTGGGTTAACCCTAAGCGCCTTTATCATCTCGACATATCAAATCAATGGTGTGGTCTTGACATGCATAATCGAAGCAAGTTCTAGAATAGCAATTCAATATTGATGCATTCATAGCAACAATAAAAGTGAGCATGAAAGAAATAATATATGTTCTAAAGGCTCAAGATCTCACAAAAAATTATGACTTTTTGATGTTAACTCTGTGAATTTCAACTTCAAGATAATACTTAAACTTGGGAAAATAACCTAAAAAATTTTAATTCTCAAAAATCAACTTATCATGCTTGATTTTATAATTACTTAAAGTTTAAACAATCAATGCATAAATGCCTATGTTTTAATTCAAGATATATCAACAAGAATCATAATTTAATCAAAATTCATTCTAATAGTGATATGAGTGAGTCACGTGAGAATAAGTCAAAATTCAGGAATTTTTCTGATAATGATATAAATAACCAATACCCCCACACTTAAGATGTACATTGCCCTCAATGTACAAAGATAAATTTACTAAAAAATATAGATATAAGATTTTAAGATAGGGAGAGAAGTGAAACTTCCTGAATGTTAAATGGAAACCTTGAATTGGAGTTATGGAGAGTAATCGGCTAATGCAAGGGTTAGGTTAGAGGAGGATACTCCGGTGGTGGTAGAGGTTGTTAGTCCACGAGTGCTGCGCCAAAAGAATATTATAACTAGTGGTAGTTATGGCCGTGGTTGAGCAGGACATGGCAGTCGTGGAGAACCCTTTCCAGTAGAGTTCTAATTTCCTAAGTAGCAGTGAGCTTTGGAGCTCTTCATAACTGCAATAGAATCAATAACTCTTTAGGAAATATAAAGTTGAATGATTACTCGTTAAGATATGGCTGAAAACATAAATTGCTTAATATAAATTATAAAACCTAAAGATGAAATAAAAATATTATCAAAGAGAAATAAAATAGAAAGTAGTTTAAAAAGATAAATAAAGATAAAAAGTAAATAAAAATAAAAATGATAAATAGAGGGTATTAGGGTTAGGGGTAATTTAAAAGGGGGTCACGATTGTGTGAGCCCTATTTTGGGCCACAGGCCGTGGCCCACGCCCGTATGGTAGTCTCCCAGCCCGTGTTTTTCGTGTTTTTGAATTTGAGCGCTTTAGTGCACACGGTCGTGTTGCACGACCGTGTCCTGCTTCGTTCGCTTCTCTCACGCTCGTGTTATTTTGACTGTTTCGTCCACGGGTAGTCGGTACGGGCGTGTCGCACGCCTGTGTTATTTTGGCAGGATATCGAATCCCGTGTTTTTGAAAAGTTTTGCTCTGTTTTCACACGACCGTTTCGCCGCCCGTGGTATGAGCACGGCCTAAGGCACGCCCGTATTCCTGGCCGTGTGGATTTGAAAAACCTATGGCCAAGGACTCAGTTAGGAATTTAGATGTTAAAAACTAAAATTTAAAGAAAGCAACATTGATAGTGCTCGGGTTGCCTCCTGAGAAGTGCTTATTTAGAGTCTAAGCTCGACTTACCTCTCATTCGCATGATTATGGTGGATCATAGAGTCGAGACTCCTCTTTCTCGTTATCAATTCTATTATCCATATAAAGTTTAAGTTGAGTAATATTTACCTTAAAAGTGCCGAATTGAGAATGATTTACTTCGACTGTACCGTATGGGAAAACATTCAGTACCGTGAAAGGAGTTGCTCTGTTTGTATTAAGCTCTAAAGTAGTGATTCGGGGGTCTTTTTCATCTAACAATACTTTATCCCCAACTTTAATTTGCTTTGTCTCATCCTTACGCTCATCGTGGTGTCGGTGTGATTTTTCATGTGCTTTTGGTTCCTCCTTGACATGTGTTCACCATTCATCTAGTTCATCGATCTGAAGCCTTCGTTCTTTATAGATGGGTCTTTTGTTGTTATTTAAACATGGCTCATTTATGCTCTTCGAACTCCTTTCCTGCAACGAATGTTGCACCATATGATCAGTATTAGCAGTATAATTTATACAACCACTCTCACTATGTGATGTGTTACTTAAATTACGAGCTTGAAGAGTGATTGTTTCATCACCCACACGAAGTGTGAGTTCACCTGTACCAACATCAATAATAGTTCTAGCAGTTGCTAAAAAAAGTCGTCCTAAAATTAAAGGTACTTCACTATCCTCATCCATGTCTAAAACAACACAGTCCACTGGGAATATAAATTTATCAATTTTAACAAGCACGTCTTCAATAATACCCCTAGGAAATCTAATTGTTTTATTTGCCAGTTGAATGCTCATCCTAATTTGTTTAGGTTTCCCAAGACCAAGTTATTTAAACATTTTATAGGGCATGACATTAATACTTGCCCTTAAATCAGCCAAAGCATTATTAACGTTTAAACTACCAATTAAACAAGGAATAGTAAAACTCCCTGGATCTTTCAACTTGTTGGGTAGCTTATTTTGTAAAATGGCTGAGCAAACTGCGTTCAACTCCACATCCGACGCCTTATCCAACTTCCGCTTATTTGCTAAAAGCTCATTTAAAAATTTAACTGCATTCGGCATCTGCGAAAGAGCTTTAATAAATGGTAAGTTAATATGTAATTTCTTTAATAATTTAAGGAATTTACCAAATTGTTTGTCCGTGTGGTCTTTCCTTGTCGCACTGGGATATAGCATACGAGGTTTATATTTCCTACTTACCGATTTTTTCTCATTGTGGTCCACCTCACTTTGATCTTTGCTTACCACAATTCCTTGCCTCGGTTCTGGTTCAGGTTCAACTAACCCTTCTTCATCTCAAGTAGTAATTGCATTAAGTTACTCCATTGTGTTCGATTCAGTATTACTCAGCAAGCTACCTTGTGGTCATTCAGAAATTAATTTAGCGAGCTAGCCTATCTGAGTCTTGAGCCCTTGGATTGACGCTTGTTGATTCTTAAGTGCTGTTTCTGTATTCTGAAAACGATTTTTTGACACTGAAATAAATTTCGTTAGCATCTCCTCAAGGTTCGGCTTTTTTTCCTGTTGGTAAAGTGGTTCTTGAAAGCCTGGGGGATGTTGTGGCCTTTGACTTCCTTAACCACCCCACGAGAAGTTGGGATGGTTCCTCCAACCTACATTGTACGGGTTATTTTGAGATCTAGAATTATTGTTACCCATATATTGAACTTGTTCCTCCTCGGTGCTATGGTTGAAGTTTGGATAATCTGTGTGTACTCCTCCTCCACCTGAATCACACCTCATCACTGGATGTACCTAAGTAGAACCATATAAACCGTCAATCTTTTTATTTAAAAGTTCTACCCGGTTAGAGAGCATAGTAACCGCGTCGAGGTTGAAAACACCAGCAGCTTTCGTCAGCTTTGTTCTCATAACTTGCCATTGATAGTTATTCAGTGACATCTCTTCAATAAATTCGTAAGCCTCTTCAGGTGTTTTGTTGTTTAGCGTTCCACCGGTGGCTGCGTCGATAAGTTACCTTGTTGAGGGTTCACATCGTTGTAAAAAGTTTAAACCTACAGCCACAGAGGTAACCTATGGTGAGGGCACCTTCTCAAAAGATCCTTGTATCTCTCCCATGCATCATAAAGCATTTCTAAATCCATCTGCACAAAAGAAGAGATATCATTCCTTAATTTAGCCATTTTAACCGGTGGGAAATATTTTAATAAAAATTTTTCGGTCATTTGTTCCCAAGTAGTGATTGACCCTCGTGGTAACGAGTTCAACCACTGTTTAGCCTTATTCCTTAACGAGAATGGGAATAACTGAAGGCGAATGACATTATCAAAAACGTCATTTATCTTAAAAGTGTCGCAGGATTCCAGAAAATTTGCCAAATGAGTATTTGGATCCTCGTCCTGCAAACCATCAAACTAAACAAACTATTGTATTATTTGAATAGTGTTAGGTTTCAGTTCAAAATTATTTGCAGCAATAGCAGGTCTAACTATACTCGATTCAACTTCTGTTAAAGTAGGTTTAGCATAATCATACATAGTACGTGGAGTAGGATTCTGATTTACTGGACCAACAGCAACCACAAGAGGTAACGGATTACTCTGATTGTCAGCCATCTCCTCGGTTGTGTTATGGATATCGTCCTTTTTCCCTTCCTCTATGTATTGTAAGCTTCGCCTTATTTCTCTTTGATTTCTTCGAGCTGTGCTTTCTATCTCGCTATCAAAAAGTAATGGTCCCAACTGGTTTCTTCTAGTCATAAACTATAAAAACCTGTCAGAAAGAAAGAAAATGAAAAATTAGTAAAGAAAAATTAAAAATAAAAATAAATTGCAATTAAAGTAAAAATGGCTAAAGTAATAAAAATTAAGCGTTCCCAATATCTTAGTTCCCCGGCAACGGCGCCAAAAACTTGATGTGCGTGATAAGTTTTAAATTTATAATTGATAGTACTTGAAAACTAACTATTACCACGAATAAGGCAAGCGCACCTATCGAACAGTAGTATAACTTATAGCAAGAACGGAATGTCGAACCTACAGGAACTAAAAGTACTAGTATTAACGTTCTTTTTATTATCTAGCCTAAAAATAAGGGGATTTGATTTATCTAAACTAATTAACTAAACTAAGAATGCACAGGAAGTGAATTGGGGAAATATCTTTGGGAAAACTGATTGATTTGGACAATACCTAAGGAAAAATCCACCTAGACTTCACTTGTTATTTGACTCTGAATTAGATGATTTATTCACTTGACTTGATCCGTAGAAATCCATAATTTATATTATTATCTCTCTCGAGACTAAGAACGTCTAACCTTAGGTTGATTAATTGAAATCTCTTTCTAATTAAAACCCCTAGTGTTGCATTAACTCGATTTATGGATTCCCTTATTAGGTTTGACCCTAATCCGGCAGATTTATGTCATCCTATGTCTAGGATTGCATGCAACTCCGCTTAATTATGCTAGATCTTCTCTTAGATAGGGACTTTTGCTCCTCTGAATAAGCACATCAATACTTGAATCAATATCCTGGAATATTAAAGCAAGAATTAAGAACACATAATTAAGAACAAATCAAGTATTTATCATATAATTCAGAAAATAATAACAATATCCATCTTAGGTTTCATTCCCCTTAGGTATTTAGGGGATTTAGTTCATATTTGTAAAAGTAAACATCTCAAAAGAATAATAATAACAAAACATAAAGAAAACCCAAAAACCCCTGAAGAAAATCTAAGGGAGATCCTTAGTCTTGAAGGAGAATCTGACTTCTGAGATGGATCAATCGGCTTTCTTCGAGTAATTCCTTGCCTCCTACTCCGTGTGTCTCCTCTAATCCTCCTCTAGGGTGTTTATATAGGCTTTAGAATGCCTCACAGCCCTCCAAAGTGCCCTTTTTCGAATAGAACTAGTCTTGGGCCTGACCGGGACACAGCCGTGTGCCACGCCCGTGTGAGGCAGCTTAAGTCGTGTGCAAGTCTGTTAAATAGGCACGGGCGTGTAGTCTACCCGTATGAGGAGGTCCAGGCCGTGTTGATTTCCCACGTTAACCTATTTTTGCAGTTTTTGGCCCGTTTCTCGCTCTTTTTACTCTCCTATGCTCGCCTAAGTATAAAACATGAAATTAAAGGATTAAGAGCATCAAATTCCAAAAATCTAATGATAATTCATTCCAAAAATATGCTAATCATAGGATAAAAATATGTATAAATTACGACTTATCAAGGTAAACAATGAATTAAAATTAAAACCCTCTGTTGAAGAAATTCCTAAATTGGAATTGAAGCAATTACCAAATCACCTAGAATATGCATTTCTTGGAAATAATTCCATATTACCAGTGATTATTGCTTCAGGTATACAAACAACTGAAAAGGGCGAGTTACTTCAAGTGTTGAAGGAGTATAAAAGAACCATAACTTGGAAGATTTCTGACATAAGAGGGATCAGTCCTTCTTTTTGCACAAATAAAATTTTAATGGAAGATGAATATAAACCTTGTGTGCAACTCAAAGACGACTGAATCCTAACATGAAAGAAGTCGTAAAAGCTGAGGTAATTAAACTTTTAGATGCTGGAGTTATTTATCCTATTTTTAATAGTTCTTGGGTGAGTCATGTATATGTTATCCCTTAGAAAGGAGGCATGATTGTTGTGGCTAATGAGAAAAATGAATTGATCCCAACACGAACAGTCACGGGATGGAGAGTTTGCATTGACTATAGGAAGTTGAACGATGCCACGAGAAAAAATCACTCTCCCTACCATTCATTAACCAGATGTTGGAAAGATTATCTGGGCATATGTATTATTGCTTCCTAGATGAACTCTCTGGTTACTTCCAAATCCAAATAGCTCCTAAGGATCAAGACAAAATGAGATTTACATGTCCATACGGTACGTTTTCTTATCGACAAATGCCTTTTGGATTATGTAATGCTCCTGCTACTTTTCAGCGATACATGTTGGCTATTTTTGATGAACTCGTAGAAGACATTATAGAGGTATTTATGGATAACTTCTCGGTATTCGGTAACTCTTTCCGTCTTTACCTTAAAATTTTAAAACGAGTTCTAATGAGATGTGAGGAAATGAACCTTGTACTAAATTTGGAAAAATGACACTTCATTGTTCGTGAAGGGATTGTGTTAGGCTACAAAATTTCTAGTAAAGGGATCGAGGTTGACAAAACGAAAATTAAAACTATTGAGAAATTACCTCCCCCTAGTTCAGTTAAGGCTATTCGAAGTTTTTTAGGACATGCTGGATTTTATAGAAGATTTATTAAGGATTTTTCTAAAATAGCTAAACCTTTAACAAATTTACTAGAAAAAGATGTGCCTTTCAATTTCAATCAGGAATGTTTAGAAGCATTTAATACTCTTAAAAATAAATTAATTAATGCTCCAATTGTAGTTGCACCTGATTGGAATTTACCCTTTGAACTAATGTGTGATGCGAGTGATTTTGCAGTAGGTGCTGTTCTTGAACAGCGAAGAGATAAGCATTTTCAACCGATCTATTGTGCTAGCAAGACATTGACAGCCGCACAAGAAAATTACAAGATGACTGAGAAAGAATTATTGGCTGTGGTTTTTGCATTCGATAATTTTAGGCCATATTTAATATTATCTAAAGTTGTTGTCTACACTGACCATTCAGCTCTTCGATATCTCTTTACTAAATCAGATGCAAAATCTCCACTAATAAGATGGATTTTACTGTTGCAGGAATTCGATTTAGAAATTCAAGATAAGAAGGGAGTAGAAAATCTTGTAGCAGATCATCTGTCCAGATTAGAAAACCCACATCTTAAAAAGCTTGATGAGCATGAGATAAATAACTCGTTTCCTGAAGAACAACTCTTGGTTATAACTGACTCTGAAAGCCCTTGGTTTGTAGATATTGCAAATTATCTAGTTGCTAACATCATTCCAAAAAGGTTGACACATCATCAAAAGAAGCGATTCTTTACCGATGTGAAAATTTATTTTTGGGAGGATCCTTTTCTTTTTCGTGTATGTACAGATCAAGTAATTCGGAGATGTGTTACAAAATCAGAAAGGACTAAGATCCTGGAACACTACCACTCAGGCCCAACAGGAGGACATTACAGTGGAACTAGGACAACACATAAAGCGCTGGAATCAGGTTTTTATTGGCCTACACTGTTCAAAAATGCTAACAGGTATGTTACTTCTTGTGATAAATGCTAGAGAATAGGTAATATCTCTAAACGTGATGAAATGCCACAAATATATATGTTCTCATATGAAATATTTGATATCTAGGGTATCGATTTTATGGGCCCATTCTCTAGTTCGTATGGCAATAAATACATCCTAGTAGCAGTCAATTATATGTCAAAATGGGTAAAAGCTCAAGTTTTACCTACTAATGATGCTAGAGTGGTAGTTAGATTTCTCAAGAAGCTGTTTTCTCGATTCGGAACACCTAGAGCAATCATTAGTGATAGGGGTACACATTTTTGTAATGCTCAATTTGATAAAGTACTTAAGAAATATGTAGTGCATCATAGGATAGCTACCCCTTATCACCCTCAAACCAGTGGACAAGTTGAAGTCACCAATCGATAACTTAAACGCATCGTAGAATCAAATAGGAAGGATTGGGCAACAAAAGTAGATGACGCTTTATGAGCCTATAGAACCGCTTTTAAAACTCCCATAGGAACCTCTCCTTACAAACTTGTTTATGGGAAAAGTTGTCATCTACCATTCGAATTAGAGCATAAAGCATTTTGGGCTATAAAATTCCTAAACTTTGATCTCAAATTCGCAGGTGAGAAGAGATTAATACAGCTAAACGAGTTAGAAAAATGGCGAGCAAACGCTTATGAGAACTTACGATTATATAAAGAAGTGACAAAGCGACCCCACGACGCTCGTTTAAAGTAGCTCAAACAATTTGAAGTTGGGGATATTGTCCTCTTGTATAATTTAAGGCTCAAATTGTTTTCTAGAAAGTTGAAATCAAGATGGTCAGGTCCATTCGTAGTGCAAACCATTTTCCCGTACGGTACGATAGAGGTAACTCACCCAGAATTTGGTACATTCAAGGTAAACGGTCATCGACTTAAACTCTATAATGGTGAGGATTTTAGGAACGATAGAGAGGAGCTTCAACTCCTTAAACCTTTGTCCAGCTTAGACTTTAAATAAGCACTTTTTGGGAGGCAACCCGAGTATTAACTTTGCTAATTTTCTTATTTTCATCTTATGATATTCCTTTAATAATTGACTAACATTAAAAATACAGGTTTTTAAGCCACACGGCCAGGACACACTGGCATGTCCTTAGCCATGTGATCGATTAGGGATGCAACAAATAAATTACATGGCTGTGCGATATGGCCGTGTAACCCACACGGTCTGGACACACGGGCATGTCCTTAACCGTGTGGTTTTTGAGACTTAGTTTTTAAATTTTGAAAAAAATCCGACAGTGAGCTACACGGTCGGGATACACGGATGTGTCCTTGGCGGTGTTGACCCTGGAAATAAACTTTCCCAAACATTGACAGAGACACGGCCTAAAAGAGGCCACACGAGCGTGCGACACGACCATGTGGACCACACGGCCTGGACACACGGGAGTGTCCTAGGCCGTGTGAAAAATGGAGTTAAATTTTCAACTATTAAACAAGTCAGAGAGCTCTACAAGTAAGTCACGCGGTCGTATGTTCGGACAGACGGACGTGTGGGATACCACACGGGCGTGGGAGAAGCGAACAATGTAGCACATGGTCGTGTGATACGGCCGTGTGCACCACACGGCCTGGACACACAGGCGTGTCCAAGGCCGTTTGAAAACTGGAGATAAATTTTTCGAATTTAAAACAAGTCAGAAAACTCCACGGGCGAGGCACACAGCCGTGTGTTCGGACATACGGGCGTGTGGGATACCACACGGGTGTGGGAGAAGCGAACAAAGTAGCACACGACCGTACGATACGGCCGTGTGACGAGTTGGCTATTACTTTCCTCGACAAACACGGGCTGAAACTCGAGCCACATGGGCATGCGACACGGCCGTGTGGCCCAACACGGGTCACACACGACTGTGTTCCCTTTTAAACTCTCCAAACCCTAAGTTTTACTTTATTTTTGTCTTCTTCTTCAAATCTTCACCCCCTGTTCAACCTAGCCGCCGGCAACCCCAAACCCACCCCCCTTTTTCCGGCCACCATCACCCACAACCATCCGCTTCCCCCTTACTCCTCCAGTGCCGACTTCCTCTTCTATCATCTTTCTTCTTCCCTTTTCTCTTCTTTTCTCCTCTCTTCTCTCTTGCGCGCACACTAGGCCCCCCTCACCCACTCTTCTACCTTTCCACACCCCCTCATCCGATCCCCACCCCGTCTTACGGCCTCTCCTTGACCGCCGGTCGCACCCCTTCCGACAACCACCACCCACCGACGGTTACCTTTTTCTTTATTTCTTATTTAGATTATTTATATATTGTTTATTATTAATTAATATTATTATCATTATTATTATTCTTTATTTATTTATTAGATTATTGTTATTGATTTTTAAATACTTGCTTATTCTGTTTCTTGCATAACTGATTTGATTTTATTCCTTCTAAAATTATGTGCATTGTTCATATATGAGTTGATTCGATTTTATCTTATTCTATTTTTTCTAGGAATTATTTGGCATTTAGTTGTTTTAGTTAAATTCTCCTTTATTTTCTTTCTACTAGTCTTACTTAGTCAAATTTATTCTTGGCCATTATTCGTTTATTCACTATCATTCAGTTTTTGGTAGCTGGCCTTCTGCTTATTACTGGCATTATGATTTTCTTGTGGAGCTGGACTTGAATATTTCTTATTAGCTTGTGCTTATTATTTTGATTCGCCAAAATTGAATTATTCAATTGTTTTATTGTAGATTCACCATGACGAACACTCGTGGCAAGTCCAAGGTAGCTGTCTCCGCTTTAAAAAAGCAGAAGGGCCCCGGCTCAACCTCCACTTCAAGCGCATCTGCCGAGAGTCGTCATCCTTATCTTCGATTTTCGACAGGCCCTCAAGAAGAATTGTACTAGCTTCATCGAGTACGACCCCTCGGTATAGGTCGCTGTATTGATTGGACCGCACTAAGGCTTGTCCATTTAGTTGATGATGTATGCGCAATTATCACCACAGCCCCGTGGGATAGGTTCTTCACCATCATCGAGCCCACCTACTTAGAGCTCACCTTAAAGTTTGGCGCCACGTTTTTGGTCCAGTAGGTCATGACAGTTCATGATGAGCTAGGCACCATCACCTTTTGCCTTGGCAATTTAGTGCGACACATGAGTGTCCCAGAGTTCGGTGCTGCTTTGGGCCTTTACACAGAAGAGTTCATGAGTGCCGAGGACTTCCTCCACCTTCATTGACATATTCATTACTCACCCTTGTGATGTTGGTTGAGCTCACAGGTGGCCTGACTAACTATGACGTGAGTCGCTCGAAGGCGATGCACTTCTCTCTGGCCCAACGGTATATTCACGCCCTCCTAGCTTACACTTTGACAGGTCAGAGAGAGAGCACAGGAGTGGTTAGTACTTATGACGCCTATTTCCTGTGGAGCATGACTACCAGACATGTGTTTGATGTGGCGTATTTCATTGCACTCGTTTACCGCAATCAGATTGAACGCTACAAGAAGGGCCTCATCTTTCTCGGCCCTTACGTTACTCGTCTCACTCGCACTTTGGTTTACTTGACTCATCGGAGCAGTCCTCGACTCTTACCCTAGTCGGTCAGATGTCCCCTCAGAGCATCTCGAGTATGATACATATAAGGATGATCGAGCGGCAACGTGGAGTGGACCCCGCTCAGTACAGACTAGTCCAGTTTGACATTCAGCATGACCTAGGTGACTCACTAATGATGTTCCTCCCTATCATGAGGACCCACCACAGCCTCCACCATCGAGTCATCGACATGCTCCCTCCATGCTAGCTTTCGAGGAGTGTCCTATGAGGAGTTCATGAGTTTCCGTCAGTACTATACTGAGCGGTTTGACAGTCTTTATGCGACTTGGCAGCAGATCTGTCAACATTTACATATTACTCCTCTAGCGCCGACGACGCACGCATCGGATGATGAGGACCATTGAGTCCATTTATCTTTATCTTTATATTTATATGTATATGTATATTTATTTTATTTTTATTTATATTTTTCATTTTATGTTTATTTTGTTTTCCTATTTTGAAATTTATTTTAATTATTATAATTATTTCTTAACGAGTAACTCTTTAATCTTTTTCAGCATTATGTTTATTTTCTTATCAGTTGCTCAGAATTTTGCACTACCCCTACATTTATCTACAATTCCGCTTTTCACTATTCTGGGAAATTCATCCACCATTCAGGGCAGTTTCAATTATCTCTCTATCTTATGATATTTTGTCTCTATTATGATTTATATTTGTTTGTACATTAAGGACAATGTACATCTTAAGTGTGGAGAGGTTATTTATATAGCTATTAGAAAACCTCTGAATTATGCCTTGTGTTTAAATAATTTTTTTTTCATACTACTATTAGAATGAATTCTTTTTTATTTATGATTATCATTGATGTGTTTTAGATTAAATTTATAGGTAATTGTGCATTGATTGTTTAAACTTTAAGACATTAGAGAATCAAGCATGACAAGTCTATTTTTCAGAATTAAATTTTTTTAGGATATTTCCCTAAATTGAGGTATTACCTTGAAGTTTGAAATTTGCAAAGATTGACATCAAAAGCCATAATTTTTGTGAGATTTTGAGCCTGTAGAGCAAACATATTTTTTTTTCATGCTCACTTTATTATTGGTTATGAGTGTGTCAATATTGAATTGTTATTCCAGAACTTCGATTATATATGTCGAGACCACACCTTTAATTTGATATACTGAGATGATAAAGGCACCTAGGTTTTAACCCACTTACCCCACAAAAATCCTACCTTCACAATTAACCCTTAGTGAACCCCTTTGAGCCTAACAAATTGTTTCTTAATTTATACTTAATATTAACCCATACATTATACTTTTTGATTCATTGAGAATTTTTCCTATTTTATTGACTCCTTTTTTTGTTGAGATTTGATTTGGTTAATTGCCTAACTATGTTCTTTTATTTTAGTTGTATAATTTTCTCTTATTATTCATTCATTCAAAAAAAAGTGAAAAAAAGAAGAAAAAAAATACATATATGTTGATTATTATTAGTTCTTTGTTTTGAGCTTAAGTAGTTAATTTTATATTCTGAGAAGAAGCTCATGTTTATCTTTAATAAATTTGATTGATGTAATTATTTAGTGTTAGTTTATTTTTCTAGTTAGGTAATTTATCAATTCGATCTCAATTTGACCTTCTTTTTTTAGCCTTTATCCACACCTTTAATCCAAGCCCCGTTACAACCCTTTAAAGACCTTTTGATTTGTGTATCATCTCATTTATAGTGGTGGAGATTTGATTTTCATGCAAGCATATGGTAATAATTTTTCATGTTGACTTTTGAGCACTTAATTTTTTTAACCTTAAACACTTTGAGTGCTTTGAGTGAATCTTTAGTGAGGATGTCAATTCTTGTCAGTTTTGAATTAAAGGTAATTATTTAGATAAGGGGAAATACCTATGTTTTCATGCTTTAAAAATGCTAGACTTGGATTGCTTGTGCATTTAGTGCTCTTTTAGTTGAATTATCAATGTATGACTATTTTTGAAACTATGATAAAATATAATTGATGAGAATTATGAATTGAAAGAGTTTAATTTTAATTGTGAGTTAAGGTTTTTGCTTGAGGACAAGCAAACGCTTAAGTATGGGGATATTTGATAAACCATAAAAGTAACACATTCTAATTCCAAACTTAGCATACTTTTGGATGATTTATCATATAATTTAGTGAATTAGATGCTCTTAATCCTTTAATTTCATGTTTTATACTCAGGAGAGAATAGGGGAACAAAAGGAGCAGAAAACGGGCATTTTAACTCTTTTATTCACCAAATCATTCAAATTAATCCGCAAACACACATTTAGGGCATTTTACAAATTAGCCCTCACATTTTCACATTTTGACACTTTAGTCTTTAATTCACAAAATCACAAAATGCACAAAATTTCCTTACACATATGCTTAGTCAAATTTTCATAGTGTTCTTATAATTCCATATATTTCATTTATTTCACATTTTAGTCCTTCAATTTACAAATTTCACAATTTAGCCCAAATTAGTCAAATTCATCAAAAATTCAAAGACAAAACTTAATAATCTAACACATATCTTTAATTTACTATCATCAAAATTTATAAAACTCACATTATCAACAATGGCATAACTCAAAATAATAATAAAAAATCAGAAATTGGGGCATGGGCTTGATAGATTACTAAGCAACGATTACAAAAACGTAGAAATTATCAAAAACAAATCAAAATTCATACCTTATTTAAACCTTGTGTGTTCCGAAACCCTAAGAGCTTTTATTCTTTCATTTTTCCTTCAATTTTTGGCAAAATGAGCATATAATGAACTATTTTCATGTTTCATTTAATTTAATTAACATTAATACATCAATTACCAATTTACCCTTGCATTATAAACATTTAAAACATTAATATCAAGGCTATTAATGTCCACTCATATGTTCAATGGTCAAATAACAACATAAGGACCTCTCAACTATAAAGACATATCAAATAGACACTTTAACAATTAGAAAGCCACTTTTACATTTTACGCGATTAGGTCATTTTATCAAATTAAGCACACAATTCATAAAATTTTCAAACGAAACTTTCACACATGCTAATTCACATATTATAAACATGGTAAATATTATTAAAATATTTTTTGACTCGGATTTGTGGTCCCAAAACCACTATTTTGACTAGGGTCTAAACCGGACTGAAGAAAAATATGGTGTATGTGTATGTAAAGGTTGCATGCTTGGGAAACAATATTTTCAACCATTTTTAAAGAAAGGAGCATGGAAAGCCAAAGAAGTGTTAGAGTTGGTTCACATCAATGTGTGTGGTCTTATGAAAACACCATCTCATGCTCAAAATAGGTATTTTATTTTATTCATTGATGATTTAACCCATATGACATGGGTGTATTTTATTAGACAAATATCTGAAGTATTTTCAGTATTTAAAAAGTTTAAAGTGCTTGTTGAGAAACAATTTGGTAAATGTATAAAAGCTTTGAGAATTGATAGAGGAAAGAAATATATTTCTAATGAGTATCCACTATAAGAAAATGACATATCTAAAAAGAAGAATCAAATAGTGATGGAGATGGCCAATTGTTTGAGAAAAGGATGCTTAAAGAATTTTGGCCTAAAGTGGTTAATATAACTGTGTATTTGCTAAATGTATGTCCAACCAAATTCATGTGTAATATGACTCCATTTGAAGCATGGAGTAGAAGAAAACCATCTGTGAACCACCTTAAAGTTTTTGGGTGTGTTTGCTATGCTCAAACCCCCAAAGAAAAAAAAGAAAAAGTTTGAAGAAATAAGCGAAAAGTGTGTTTTTTATTGGCTATAGCTATATGCCAAAAGGCTATAGACTTTACAAGTTGAAGAAAAAGAAGGTGATAATTAGCTATGATGTCATGTTTAATGAAAAGACTACATGGAACTAGCAAGAAGAAAAGTTTGAGAAAATTGTTCTTGCTACGATTATACATCCAGTAAATGTTGATGAGCAAGTAGCCCATTCTATATCGAATTCTCCATTTTCATCAAATTCTCCAAGTTCGAGCTCTTCATCATCTAGCTCCACTCCAAGAAAAATGAGGAGTTTAAGCGTTGTTTATGCTAGATGCAATTATTGTGTAGTTGAACTAGCTTTGAAGAAAGTTATGCAAGATAAAATTGATGCAATTAAAAAGAATAAGACATGAGAGTTGGTTGAAAAGCCAAATGAAAAAAAATACTTTGGTGTGAAATAGGTGTACAATATAAAGCACAATACAGATGGTTTGGTCCAAATAAACAAAGCCAGATCAATTGTGAAAGGTTATGCACAATAACCTAGTACTAACTATCATGAAACGTTTGCTCCAGTTGCTCGTCTGGTCACAATTAGAGCAATCATTGCATTAGCAAAATTGAAAGGTTGGAATCTCTATAATATTGATGTGAAAATAGCATTAATGGAGAATTGAAAGAAGATGTAACACCCCTTACCCATGTCTGACGCCAGAACAGGGTACGAGACATTACCGGACTTAAACATACACATTCATGCAAAAAGTAGGCCATAAAATCTATTTTAATTCAAAACCTTTCAAACACATGCATGACATCCCTTATTTGGGTCTACGAAGCCCAAAACATTCATCAAAATTGATTTGAGACTAAATCGAGAACTTTGAAAAGTTTTAGGAAAACTTAAGAAATTTTCCCATGAAACTAGGTCACACGCCCGTGTGGACATAAGGACACTCCCGTGTCCTCGGACCGTGTAACTCTCTGTTTATGACGTTAGTATGTACATCGAACCACACGGCCAGGCCACACGCCCGTGTCTCCAGGTCGTGTCCCTCACACGTTTGAGACACACGGCCGTGTCTCAGCCCGTGTAGCCAACACTTAGGCTATTTTCCAAGCCTTCATGTTACCCATAATCTCTTACAACCTTATGCACATCAAAATCGCAAATCATGGCATTATTTTAGTGATTAAACACTCTTTATTAAGATATATCCTCAACATTAACAAGTCCTCTTACAAGTAATGCATCTACTCATGCAATACCAAGTCTAGATTCCTTACTTCACATTCATAAGACTGGTCATTTTGATGACCATTTTTACCATTATACTGTGGTCACCAACTTATCCATCAAGCACTCATGTTCAATCATTATCACGTTGTGTATATAACGTGCAATTACTACATGACTATAACCACCTCAATTGGTCATAGAGCATACATCCAACACCCATGTCATATTACTAATCATGCATGGCAAACAAACATAATCACATTATAAACATTAGACATGACATGAATAGCTAAGCTTACAAGCCATAATCAATATGAGCCACATCTCATGGCCATATGCATATAACTTAGTATAAGCAAACAAATTTGGCCAAAGCAAAATAATGCATGTCAATCAACTAGATCCCTGTACATGCCACTCACTTGAAAATTTCTAATATATACTTTATTTTTTTTCCAAAGGTAGCGACTTGATAGTGTGATGCTGCCTCCGACGATCTCCAACTCTAAGCTAAACTGAAAACACTAAAGGAAAGGAAAGGAAGAGAGTAAGCTTTATAGCTTAGTAAGACCGTATGAAAATAATAAGTAACTTATCAACTTGCTTCTCATGGTAATACAACCCTATTTGCATTTTTACTCATGTTCCAGTCAAGCTATTTTCTCCAGTCATAGTCACTAAATTATTTATATCTAGAGATACCGAACTCCAAATTAAGTTCCACTAATTTTATCTAAAACTAGACTCACATTTCTTCTTACAATAAAATTTTCAGAATTTTTTATTCATCCAATTAGTACATTTTATTCTTTAAAGTTTCCCTTTTTTGCTATCTGATAGTTCTGACCTCTCTTCACTAAAAATTAACTATCTCATAATACGGGACTTGGATGATGTTCCCGTCTATTTCTCTTGAAAATATACTCATTGATAATTCTAATAATATAAATTATAACTCATAAATATTTTTGTACAATTTTAAATGATTTTCTCAATTTAGAATAGGGGATTTCGATGTCATTCTGACTCTGTTTCACAACAACTTAAATATTTCATAATATGAAACTCTTTTGCTTACACCGTTTCTTCTATGTGAAATTAGACTCATTAGGCTTTAATTTCATATTTTATTCAGCCTCTAACTCAATTTCCACAATTATTGGTGGATTTTCAAAGTCGAACTATGGCTGCTATTCAAAACTATTTTAGTGTAAATTAACGATACTAAGTTTATCACACCCTATTAATTCACTTTCACCACATTGGTAGGTTACATATTCATACATCATAAGTATAGACCTATAATCACAAGGTCATCACAAAATCATTCTCATAAGCATGAATTACCTATTTACATCTTCACTAAAGGTGCACCATAAACTGAAATCATTTCTCATGAGCTTGGCATACATACTTGTGTTACTCAACATGCTCATTTTCATTTCTTACTAATCATATAACATGAATTGAATTTACATCTCATCAATTTCATGTAAGTACCTGTACCACTCACAATATGGTCATAACCTTTCTCGTTTAGCTTAAACCATAACTCTCACCGTTAAACCATTCAGAAAGCTGTCAGATATTCACTAAGCCTTAAACATAGGGTATAATGCCGATGCCATGTCCCAGACATGGTCTTACACTGGCTCATCCATCAAGTCGATGCCATGTCCCAGACATGGTCTTACACTGAGTATTAAAATCGAGGCCGACGCCATGTCCCAAACATGGTCTTACACTAGCTCTCTCATACTTGTGTCGATGCTATATCCCAGACATGGTCTTACACTGACACATCTCGTAGCCGATGCATGTCCCAGACATGTCTTACACTAGCTTACATCTCGAGGCTGATGCATGTACCAGACATGTCTTACACTAGCACTCGTCTCAATGTCGATGCCATGTCCCAAACATGGTCTTACACTAGCTCACAATAACCAATATGTCATGGCACGAATATCCGATTTATTCCCTATAGTTCAAAAGGGAAATCTACTATCTCAATTATCATTATGCATTCTCATTTCCACAATCAAGCATTTCATGCTATATCATTTCAGCACATAATAATAACAATGTAATTGTATTATTTACATACAACTTACTCATTTCAATGGAATATCATATTCCATCAAATCTCCAAGCATTCAATCAACACATAAATGTCATTTACATTTGACATCACTTTCTCCTATACAATATCATCAACATAAACTTTAATACAATCATGACAAGATAAATTTTCAAGTATAATAACAATAGCATAAATATCATGCTCATTTAATCACACAGACTTACCTCAAATGAAATTTCGGCTAATTATTCTCTTTTTGTCTTTAACCACGTACTTTCTCAATTTAAGCCCAAATCTTGATTTTCTTGATCTAAAATGATGAAATCCACTCAATTAATTAACGTACTAATCATTTCTGACCTAAAACATATTTTGGCAAAATTTACATTTTTGCCCCTAAACTTTTGCATAATTACGAATTTACCCCAAGGCTGGAAAATTGAAATTTATTAGATATCTATAAGATTTAAGATATGCTTAACATTTTTCTCTTCTACGGAAATGTCAAATTATCACTATTTCATGCTTTTATAAACATTAACAACTTTTACTAATTAACCCGTTTTAATCATTTCCAACAAAAATCACTTAACAAAAATCGTTCTCCTAACCTCAAGCATCCTTATTCTACCATTAAACATCAAAATGCACAATTATCTAGCATGGTTCAATTTTTTTAAACTTCATTTTTCATGCAAATAAATGGTAGAAATAGAAAGGTTAAGCTTTTAGGATCTCAAAAAATACGAAGAACATTAAAAATGGGGCTCAAATGCACTTACAATTGAGCCTTGAAAAGCTTGAAACCCTAGCCATGGAGTCATGTAAATTTCGGCAGCCATATGAAGAAGATAAGCAGATTTTGGGGCTTTTATTTTGTCTTTTATGCCTTAAAATACCTAAATGACCAAAATGCCCTTTTTGCTAACCCTTCAATTTACCCTTCCATGTCTAGTTTTGTACATACCAAAATATGATGGTCTATTTTCCATTTAAATACCTCTAGTTTAAACCCCCATTTCAAACAAGTACTCATATTCTAGAACTCATATTTTGCAATTAATGCTATTTAATCCCAATAATAAAATTGGACACTTTATCAATAAAATTTACTTAACAAAATTTGCACACAATCACTCAAACATATCATGGACTCTAAAATAGTCATAAAATAAATATTTATCCTTCGGATTTGTGGTCTCGTAACCACTGTTTCGACTAGGCCCTATTTCAGGCTATTACAATTCTCCCCCTTAGGAATTTTCGTCGCCGAAAATCTTACCAGGAAAGTGGTTTTGGTATTCACATAAACTTCTCTTTCCCATAATCATTGTTAAAAAATTTCACTCGACTGTGTCCCTAATACTTATCTCTTTACTTTCCCATATTAGTATCATAAGCGATTCATTACTATACTATACCTCAGCTGAATTTCAACATCTATCTAAGAGTTCATATACACAAAGGTCTCATCTATGATATACACACATACTTGAATCTTTTCGAATTCGAATAATAAAACTAGTCAGTTCATCTTGGCCTTACACTCTCTATTTTACACAATCTGATTAATGGAGACTAATATTCCGAGAAATTCGACAATCATAAAGACACGAAGTCTCATCAATCTGACGAGTGGGAATTCAGTACATACCGACATGATTTACAAATCTCACCAAACATTTAACAATAAGCTACATCACATTTTTTTCCTCTTTTCAAGATAGAAATAATTCTGATAGGGCCGCGAGAATAATCCTTTCTCATTTCTATTCTAATATCAGCACTGGAGAAGATAGTTCTGATAAAACCTGATGTTCGGCTCTAACCCTGTTAACAACTCTGATCTTTCGGTGGTATCGAATGCTCTAAGCTATCACATTATCTTATTGTCTTAAAACACATCACAATTCATACAATAGTGCATCAATGAAAATTAAAAAGTTTCTGCCCAAGTGCAGACTAGACCAGTTCAAATCGGTTAATAATATTCTAATATGTCCAAGTTTTGCTAATTATGGATTAAGCCATCCGAGTTTCATAAGACGAAAATTTTATCATACAATCATTTGGAATTCACTTATCATACTAAACAAAGACCATTTTACTTGCATTAGCTCAAATAACCAATATATCTCAACTGAAGACATTAGCTTTGATTAACTTAATTGAGAAAAGAGATCTATCATACCAATTGAAATTCAAAATTGTCATCACTTATGCCTTTGCCGATGTCAAATCCTTACACGCAAATTAGAGAAATACCAAGGTACGATACTAAGTCGGAAGACCAAAAACAAACTCTTAAGGAAATATGAAAGACCTCAATAATTCTTAGAGGGAAAAAGTCCAAAAGAAAACATCATTTTATCCCACTGGAATCAAATGCAACAATTAAGGGAAACAAAATTATAGCATCATTTACACTTTCTCATAAGTTCCCAACAAACTGAATATAATAGAATACCAGAGAGAGGTAGAGCAAAACAGATTATAACCCGGTCAAGCCGATAATGCTTTCATTTGACATTTAGATCAGATAGCATTCTCATATAACAAGAATTTTATCAGAAGATAGATAGCCATTATAATACTTCCGAGAACAATGATCTCTTAAAATATATCAAGAGAGACAGTCATCATCTACTCACTATGATTTCCATACTCAGACATTTCATGTTTCAAATATTATTCCTCTAACTATTTCTGTCATCACAAATCCCATATTGTTACACTTTCTTAACCTCGTACCTGAGTAATTCGATTTACCAAAGTACGTTCCTTCTCTAACTGTGATAGTGCATAATTCACATAATCTTTGTGTCAACCTAATACTTTTCTAGCTCTGGCTTACTTATCAACTCATTCTCAATCTCTAATCGTATTTATAGATATTTCTCCACTGAACTCTTTGGTTTCATACTTGTGAATTTATTCAGTGCAATTCTCGTGAAATTCCATTACAATACACCACTCTGGTAAGAGGGGTGAGGTCGTAGGGCCTCTGACATCAAAATCATATCATTCATTTCAGACAGACCGACATTCATATTCGTTTTACGCCAAATTTTTAGTTATCTCATTTGGACAAGTATACTCATACATGCACTCTATGAATTCTGAGTAACTTTACCTATCCTATTCATTTAATCAAACCAGTCATGTACATAACATCATACGAGAGCCAACAAACATGGATAAGTATATTCCAATCTGTACTTTCATTTCTTACATCATCGTATGCATATCATTTCAAACATGTAAATCAATCCAAGCAATTTAACACTTCTACTCAGACTATGTGAATTTGCCAACCATATTCATTCAAATAAGTATGCATGAACATTCTTTCTACCTGTATTTTTAGTAAGTTATCTAAACACATGTATTCACTCGAACAAATCAATCATGTACACCAAGGGATTATCAATCAATCATAGATAAGCTCATTATACCATGCACACATCCTATTTCATGTTTCTCATATCACAAATATGTACATATACATTTCACGAATTCTTGTTCGTACCATTCCGAATTTCAACTCTTCATAACTGTACTTTATTGAATACTTTAGCATCATTATCTACATGATCGGGTGTAGCTCAGTTGGAGAGTACCTTGCCCACACAAGATAGTTCTCATTCGCGTCGGGAGACATTACACTGTCACAAACTTGTGGCATGTATAGCTAGACTCTTACACGTGCTAGGTTAGTCCGAGAACTGGCTAAACCATGCTTTGATACCACTAAATGTAACACCCCTTACCCATGTCCGATGCCGAAATAGGATACGAGACATTACCGGACTTAAACATACACATTCATGCAAAAACCAAGCCATAAAATCTATTTTAATTCAAAACCTTTCAAACACATGCATGTCATCCCTTATTTGGGTCTATGAAGCCCAAAACATTCATCAGAATTGATTCAGGACTAAACCGAGAACTTTGAAAAGTTCCAGGAAAACTTAGGAAATTTTCCCATGAAACAGGTTCACACGCCCGTATGGACATAAGGACATGCCAGTGTCCTCAGACCGTGTAACTCTCTGTTTATGACGTCAGTATGTACATCGAACCATACGGCTAGGCCACATGCCCGTGTCTCCAGGCCGTGTCCCTCACACGATTAAGACACACGACCGTGTCTCAACCCGTGTAGCTAACACTTAGGCTATTTTCCAAGTTTTCATGTTACCCATAATCTCTTACAACCTTATGCACATCAAAATCGTAAATCATGGCATATTTTAGTGATTAAACACTCTTTATTAAGATATATCCTTAACATTAACAAGTCCTCTTACAAGTAATGCATCTACTCATGCAATACCAAGTCTAGATTCCTTACTTCACATTCATAAGACTGGTCATTTTGATGACCATTTTTACCATTATACCATTCTTACCATTATACTATGGTTACCAACTTATCCATCAAGCACTCATGTTCAATCATTATCACGTTGTGTATATAACGTGCAATTACTACATGGCTACGACCACCTCAATTGGTCATAGAGCATACATCCAACACCCATGCCATATTACTAACCATGCATGGCAAACAAACATAATCACATTATAAACATTAGACATGACATGAATAGCTAAGCTTACAAGCCATAATCAATATGAGCCACATCTCATGGCCATATGCATATAAATCAATATAAGCCAACACATTTGGCCAAAGCAAAATAATACATTTCAATCAACTAGATCCCTATACATGCCACTCACTTGAAAATTTCTAATATATACTTCATTTTTTTCCAAAGGTAGCGACTTGATAGTGTGATGCTGCCTCCGACGATCTCCAACTCCGAGCTAACTTGAAAACACTAAAGGAAAAGAAAGGAGGGGAGTAAGCTTTATAGCTTAGTAAGACCGTGTGAAAATAATAAGTAACTTATCAACTAGCTTCTCATGGTAATACAACCCTATCTGCATTTTTACTCATGTTCCAGTCAAGCTATTTTCTCAAGTCACAGTCACTAAATTATTTATATCTGGAGTTACGAAACTTCAAATTAAGTTCTGCTAATTTTCCTGAAACTAGACTCATATATCTTCTTAACATAAAATTTTTAGAATCTTTGGTTTAACCAAAGAGTACAATTTATTCCTTAAAGTTACCCTTTTTTGCTGTATGACAGTTCTGACCCCTCTTCACTAAAAATTAACTATCTCATAATACGGGACTTGGATGATGTTTCTGTCTATTTCTATTGAAAATAGGCTCATTAAGAATTCTAATCATATAAATTATAACTTATAAATATTTTTTTACAATTTTCAATGATTTTCTCAAATCAGAACAGGGGATTTCGAAGTCATTCTGACTCTATCTCACAAAAATTTAAATATTTCATAATATGAAACTCTTTTGCTTACACCGTTTCTTCTATGTGAACTTAGACTCATTAGGTTTAATTTCATATTTTATTCATCCTCTAACTCAATTTCCAAAATTTTTGGTGGATTTTCAAAGTCAAACTATGGCTGCTGTCCAAAACTGTTTTAGTGTAAATTAACGATACTAAGTTTATCACACCATATTACTTCACTTTCACCACATTGGTAAGGTTACATATTCATGCATCATAAGTATAGACCTATAATCATAAGTTCATCACAAAATCATTCTCATAAGCATGAATTACCTATTTACATCTTCACTATAGGTGCATCATAAACTGAAATCATTTCTCATGAGCTTGGCATACATACTTGTGTTACTCAACATACTCATTTTCATTTCTTACTAATCATATAACATGAATTGAATTCACATCTCATCAATTTCATGTAAGTATCTGTACCACTCACAATATGGTCATAACCTTTCTCGTTTAGCTTAAACCATATCTCTCATTGTTGATCCATTCGGAAAGATATCGGATATTCACTAAGCCTTAAACATAGGGTATAATGCCGATGACAGGTCTCAGACATGGTTTTACACTGGCTCATCCATCAAGTCGATGCCATGTCCCAGACATGGTCTTACACTAACACATCTCGTAACCGATGCATGTCCCAGACATATCTTACGCTAGCTTACATTTCAAGGCTGATGCATGTCCCAGACATGTCTTACACTAGCACTCGTCTCAATGCCGATTCCATGTCCCAAACATGGTCGTACACTAGCTCATAATAACCCATACGTCATGGCATGAATATCTGATTTATTCCCTATGGTTCAAAAGGGAATTCTACGATCTTAATTATCATTATGCATTCTCATTTCCACAATAAAAAATTTCATGCTATATCAATTCAACACATAATAATAACAATGTAATTGTATTATTTACATACAACTTACTCGTTTCAATGGAATATCATATTCCATCAAATCTCCAAGCATTCAATCAACACATAAATGTCATTTACATTTGACATCACTTTCTCCTATACAATATCATCAACATAAACTTTAATACAATCATGACAAGATAGATGTTCAAGTATAATAACAATAGCATAAATATCATGCTCATTTAATCACACGGACTTACCTCAAATGAAATTTCGGCTAATTATTCTCTTTTTGTCTTTAACCACATACTTTCTTAATTTAAGCCCAAATCTTGATTTTCTTGATCTAAAATGATGAAATCCACTCATTTAATTAATGTACTAATCATTTCAGACCTAAAACATATTTTGGCAAAATTCACATTTTTGCCCCTAAACTGTTGCATAATTACAAATTTACCCCAAGGCTCGGAAATTAAAATTTATTATATATCTATAAGATTTAAGATATGCTGAACATTTTTTATTCTATGGAAACCTCAAATTCTCACTATTTCATGCTTTTATAAACATTAACAACTTTTAGTAGTTAACTCGTTTTAACCATTTTCAACGAAAATCACTTAACAAAAATCATTCTCCTAACCTCAATCATCCTTGTTCTACCATTAAACATCAAAATGCACAATTATCTAGCATGGGTCAATTTTTAAAAACTTCATTTTTCATGCAAATAAATGGTAGAAATAGAAAGGTTAAGCTTTTAGGATCTCAAAAATAAGAAGAACATTAAAAACGGGGCTCAAATGCACTTACAATTGAGCTTTGAAAAGCTTGAAACCCTAGCCATGGAGTCATGTAAATTTCGGCAGCCATATGAAGAAGATGAGCAGATTTTTGGGCTTTTATTTTGTCTTTTATGCCTTAAAACACCCAAATGACCAAAATGCCCTTTTTGCTAACCCTTCAATTTACCTTTCCATGTCCAGTTTTGTCCATACTAAAAATATGATGGTCTATTTTCCATTTAAAGACCTCTAGTTTAAACCCCCATTTCAAACAAGTACTTATATTCTAGAACTCATATTTTCCAATTAATGCTATTTAATCCCAATAATAAAATTGGACACTTTATCAATAAAATTTACTTAACAAAATTTGCACACAATCACTCAAACATATCATGGACTCTAAAATAGTCATAAAATAAATATTTCTCCTTTGGATTTGTGGTCTCGTAACCACTGTTCCGACTAGGCCCTATTTCAGGCTGTTACAGAAGAAATGATCGTGCAACAACCCTAAGGCTCTATGATTAAAGGCCAAGAAGATAAGCTGTACAAATTGGAGAAAGTTCTATACGGGCTGAAGCAAGCTCCTAGAGTATGGTGTAGTGAGGTTGACAACTACTTCATTCAACAATGATTCCAAAGAAGTAAAAGAAAGCCTAATTTGCATGTCAAGTGTCAAGGTAGGACCAATATCCTTCTTGTTGCACTTTATGTTGATAATCTAATTTATACCGGTAGTAATGAAAGGATGATTAAAGTTTTTAAAATGGACATAATGGGAAAATATGAGATGACTGATCTTGGATTATTACATCATTTTCTTGGTATTAAAATTTATCAAGATGATCATGGAGTTTTTATTTGTCAAAAGAAATATGTTGAAAATGTAGAAGTTCGGTGTGCTTAGATACAAACCTGTTGATACTCATTTGGTGGTGAATGAAAAATTAAGAAAAGAATATGGTGGAAGAATGGTAACTGCAAGCATGTATAGAAGCTTGATTGGAAGCTTGTTTCATTTAATGGCTACAAGGGTTGATTTGATGTTTGTGGCTAGTTTACTTTCAATATTCATGAGTAAACCTTGACACTTACATCTTGAAGCAGAAAAAAGAGTGTTAAGGTATGTCATGGGTACCATTGAGTATAGGATCATGTTTGAAAAACATTTAGCAATAAAATTAGAAAGCTATTATGATAGTGATTGGGTCAAGAGTATTGATGATATGAAGAGCACTTTAAGTTATATGTTTTCTCTTGGAACTAGTGTGATTTCTTAGTGTTTAAAGAATCAAGAAACTGGGACTCAATCATTTGTAGAAGTAGAGTATCTAACAACTGGATTAGTGGCACAAAAAGCAAATTGGTTGAGAAGATTTATTAAAGACATTGGACAGAAGCAAAAGGAAGGTGTTCAACTTCATTGTGACAACAAATTAGCCATTGTTATGTCAAAGAATCCAATTTATCACAGCCAAACTAGACACGTTAACATCAAACATCATTTCATTTGAGAAGTTATTGAAGCAGGAGAGATCGAACTAGAATTTTGTCCTTCACAAGAGCAACTACCAAATATTTTGACCAAAGCACTTTCTAGAGCGATTCCAGCAACTCAAAGAACTATTAGGGGTCAAAGAACATCACATTAAAGGGGAGTATGTTGGATAATGTGATGTCATGAATGTGTGTTTCTAATTAATGTGTTTAGAATGAATGTATCTAGGGAATATAATAGTCATGCAGGAATGTATTTATCTAACATGACTATTAGTTACTTATAAACTCTAATATATATTTCAACACTCTTTTATGTACATTTTATGCTAATTCCGAGTAAATAAATAATATTTTATGTGGTTTTTCACTTAATTTCATGATATTTTATAATCTCCATGGGAATGTGTTAAGTTTGTAAAATTTATGTTAAACATATGTTATTTTGTTATTTTTTGGGAATAATTGGGCTAAGGGAAAGAATAACAGAATTTTGGTTGTATTTAGGATCTTAACCAGGTTCAGGTTGGAAGATCTAAGGTGCGGTCACGTGGGCTTCAAAATGACTTCGTTTCAAATTCAATTACATGGAGGCCTAGGATTGTTTAATTGGAAGCCCAAAATTGTTCCACTTATCTACTTTTCAGTAAAATAAAAATGGTCCATTCCTTTACTAAAAAAGCAGTCAAAGCAAAACCCCTTTTTACAATTCAATGACCGACCATACAAGGAGAAAAATAAGCAAATCATTTTGCTAAAATTAGCAAAACACCATCCATCCATCCATATATCAAGGGATGACACATATATGGGAGAAAATCAAGAATTCCCTTGCTAAAAATAGCAAGGGATGTTGGGGCTTGAAGGTTATAAAAGGAGGCTTTCACTTCATTCAGAAATGTACCAGTTTTCAAATAAAAATCTCTTAAGTGTTCTTGTCTTTCTTATGACTTGTTAAACACTTGTTTGCCACAAAATAAGGCAATTTACTTGCCGAAAATGAAAGCAGTGTCAGAGGGAGAAACTTGAGAGCATTTTGATGATTTAATGTAAAGAAAAGGAGGTGAGCCACCATGGGAATCTGTAATGAGCAGTCGCAGATAACTCTTTCTGGTTCAACTATTTTCTCTTTTTATTGTGAATTGGCCTTGGATAACCCCCTCGGCTACTCTTCTTTCCTTTCTCTTTATTGTTAATTGATGTTTTTTGTGTTGAAAGAAAAGTTTGCATCTCATCTTTATGTTTTCAATTCAATATTACATTACTTAATTTTGTTTATTTAGAATAAGTATGAATCATGATTTGAGTTAATTGATTTTTGTATTGTGAATATTTTGTGCAAATAATTATTTCATTCATTTAGGTTTAATTCATGTTAATACTTATAAAAGTATGGCCAAAATTTGTAGGTTAATGGATTAACTGTTTGATCTGAGAAGAGATAATAGTTAATAGACAAAAAGTCTAAATGGTGCATCTCATGTCAGTATCAAAAGATGATTGTTCTAAATGGTGCATTTCATGTCGGTATCAAAAGATGATTGTTGTATGCATAATCAGTATAAATTCCCAAAATGGTGATTTCTAGGTTAGTTTTGACATAGACATACATGGAATAACTCCTTAATTAAAATTTGGTTTAATGAATTTTCATATTGCCACGACCCTTCGTGATATTCCTTTTATGATTTTCAATGAATTCTTGTTAAGTGAAATACTTGTTCTAGTCTATTCATGTTATGCTTTATTAAATCTTGTATTTAATGTTTTTGTTGTGATTATTTTTCTACAATGTATGTTGTTTTATTTTGTAGGTATTTGAAATATGACTACATCCTTAACATTATTTTTGCCTCTCATCAGCAAGATTTTTCTTTACTTATTGATGATGATTCATTTAACTAACTAAAATCACGACAAAAGCAAGCGCACCTATCGAATAGTAGTATAGCTCTGGTGAGTCAGGAATATCGTATCCATGAGAACTAAAAGTAAATCTAGCCTATAAATTGAAAGGGTTGTTTTTAATCTAAAATTTATCTAAACTAATTATTAAGACGCAACAGAGAATTAAGTAAGAAAATATTCGAATGAACCAATAAGAGAGACAATACCCAGGAAAGAATCCACCTAGACTTCACTTAATATTCTGAATCTGAATTAAATGATTTATTCACTTGCCTTGATCTGTAGAAATCCCTAAATTATATTAATATCTCTTTCGAGAGTAAAAATAACTGACTCTAAGTTGATTAATTCAAATCTCTTTCTAATTAAAACACATATTGTCGCATTAACTCGATCTATGGATTCCCCTATTAGATTTGACTCTAATCTGGTATATTTATGTCGTCCTATTTCTAGGATTGCATGCAACTCCACTCAATTATGCCAAATCTACTCTTAAACAGGGATTTTTGCTCCACTAAAATAAGCACATAAATCATGAATTAATATCCTGAAAACATTAAAACATGGAATAAGTACACATAATTGAGATCAAGAAATCAAGTATTTATCATGTAATTCAGAAATTAAATAACAAGATCCATCATAGGTTTCATCTTCCCTAGGTATCTAGGGAATTTAGTTCATACTTTGGGAGAAAAACATCTCAAAATTAGGAAAATAACAAAACATAAAGAAACCCAAAATCTTCTAAGGAAGTTGACTGGAGATCTTCAATCTTGAAGGAAATCCTACTTCTGAGTTGATTTCGACGGCGT
The DNA here is from genome assembly GCA_025698465.1 of Gossypium longicalyx. NCBI lineage: Eukaryota > Viridiplantae > Streptophyta > Magnoliopsida > Malvales > Malvaceae > Gossypium > Gossypium longicalyx. The sequence goes on along the minus strand of CM047005.1, from coordinate 16,986,580 downwards.
TCTTCAAGTAATTTCTACGTTCTTTGAGTAATTTCTCCGTTCTTCTCTGTGTGCTCCCTTTAAGTCTTCTTCTAGTGTGTATTTATAGACTTTAGAATGCTTAGAAACCCTAAAAATTGATTTTTTCTGCGTGTTTGGGAAACAGGGAGATATATCGACACGGGCTGGCACATGGGAGTGTGGCCAGCCCATATGACTCACACGGGCATGTGGTTAGCCCGTGTGGTTACTGAAAATAGATTTTTTGCCCGATTTTGGCCCCTTTTTTGTTCTTTTCACTTCCTTATGCTCACGTAAGTATAGAAACATAAATTTAAAGGATTAGGAGCATCAAATTCACTAATTCACATAATAAATCATCCAAAAACACATCAAGAATGAGATTAAAACATGTTAATTTTATGGCTTATCAAATATCCCCACACTTAAGCGTTTGCTTGTCCTTAAGCAAAATCTTAACTCACAATTGAAATTAAACTTTCTCAATTCATAATTCTCATCAATAATGTTTTGTCATAATTCACATATAATCATACATTGATAATTCAACTAAAAGATCACTAAAGATTCAAACAATCCAAGTCACGCACTTTTAAAGCATGAAAACATAGGTATTTCCGCTTATCTAAGTAATTACCTTTTATTCAAAACCGACAAGAATTGACATCCTCACTAAAGATTCACTCAAATCACTCAAGGCGTTTAAGTTTCACAAATTAAGCACTCAAAAGTCAAACATGAAAAGTCATTACCATAAGCTTGCATGAAAATCAAATCTCCATCACTATAAAATGAGATGATACACAAATCAAAAGGTCTTTAAAGGGTTGTAATGGGGCTTGGGTTAAAGGTCTAGATAAAGGTTGAAAAAAGAAGGTTAGAATCGAGATCGAATTGATAAATTGCCAAACTAGAAAAATAAACAAATGCTGAATTACATCAATCTAAATTATTTAAGAATAACACGAGCTTCTTCTCAGAATATGAATATAACTGTTCAAGCTCAATTGACATGGATCTAAATAACAATAAAAATAAAAATAAACATATAAATGTAATATAATAATTTTCTTTTTTTTTCTCTTTTTTTTGAATTAATAAGGAATAATAAGAAATAATTTACCAACTAAACAAAAGAACATAGTTAGGCAACTAACCAAATCAAATATTGACAAAAAAGGAGTCAATAAAATAGGAAAAATTCTTAATAAATCCAAAAGAATGAGTTATGGGTTAATATTAAAGGTAGATCAAAGAATTGTGTTTTAGGCTCAAAGGGGTTCACTAAGGGTTAATTATGTAGGTAAGCTTTATGGGATAAGTGGGTTAAAACCTAGGTGTCTTTATCATCTCAGTATATCAAACCAAAGGTGTGGTCTCGACATGTATAATCGAAGCAAGTTCTAGAATAACCAATCAATATTGACACATTTATAACCAATAATAAAGTGAGCAAGAAAAGTGTATGCTCTAAAGGCTCAAAATCTCACAAAAATTATGGTTTTTGATGTCAATCTTGCAAATCTCAAACTTCAAGGTAATGCCTCAATTCAAGGAAACAACCTAGCAATTTTTAATTTTGAAAATAGACTTATCATGCTTGGTTCTCTCATGTCTTAAAGTTTAAAAAATCAATACAAAAATATCTATGAATTTAATCTAAAACATATCAATGAAAATCACAAATCGATAAGAATTCATTCTAATAGTAATATGAGAAAATTACTTAAACACAAGGCATAATTTAGGGATTTTCAAATAATCATATAAATAACCTCTCCACACTTAAGATGTACATTGTCCTCAATATACAAAAATAGATAATCACAGTAGAAACAAAATATCATAAGAGAGGGAGAGAATTGAAACTACCTTAAATATTGGATGAAATGCCCAGAGTAGTGAAAAGTGGAATTCTAGATAAATGTAGATGTAGTGCATGATCCTGAGCAACTGATAAGAAAATAAACACAATGTTGAAGAAGATTAAAGGGTTACTTGATTATAAACAACCATAATAATTAAAAATATAGTTCAAAATATATATATAAAAAAGAAGTCTAAAAACATAACAATAAATATAAAAATAAAAAAATAAAAATAAAAATAAAAATAAATGATAAATGGACTCAATGGTCCTCATCATCAGACGTATCAGCATCGTGAGTCGTCGGCGTTGGAGGAGTAATATGGAAATGCTGAAAAATCTGCCACAATGTCGCATCAATTCTGTCGAACCTCTAAACACAGTATTGACGGAAGCTAGTGAACTCATCGGTGGATACTCCTCGGAAGCTACTAGCAGCAGAAGGAACAGGTCGGTGACTTGAAGGTGGAGGCTGTGGTGGGTCCTCGTGATAGGGAGGAACAATATCAATGAAGTCCTCAGGTTCATTCTGAGAGTCAAAATGAAACAATCTGTACTGATGAAGATCTACTCCACGACGCCACTCGATCATCCTCATATGTATTATGCTCGAGATGCCCAGAGGGGACATCTAGCTAACTAGTGTGAGTGCAGGGGATAGCTCCGGTGTGTCGAGAAAACTGAAGTGTCGAGCGAGGTGAGTCACATAACGGCCTAAACAGAAGGGGCCCTTCTTGTGGCGGTCAGTCTGATGGTAGAAGGCTAAAGCAATGAAGTATGCCAAATCAAATATATGCTTGTGCGCCATGCTCCATAGGAAGTAAGCGTCTTGAGTGCTAATGACTCTGGTGCTCTCTCTACGACCTATCAAAGTGTGAGCTAAAAGTGCGTCAATGTACCGTAAGGCCGGAGAGAGAGAAGTCGCCTTTGAGCAACTCATGTCATATGGTATCTGACTTGCTGTAAGATTGGCCCAGTAATGTGATGGCGAATGATGGATATGCCGATGAAGTCGAAGGAAGTCCTCAGTGCTCATAAAGCCGTATGTGTAAAGTCCTATGGCAGCACCAAACTCGGGGACGCTCATATGGCGCACCAAACCACCAAGTCAAAAAGTGATGGTCATGAACCGTCATGACCTACTGTACCAGAAACGTCGAGAAAAACTCCAACATTAGCTCCATGTAGGAGGGCTCGATGTTGGCAAAGAATCTATCCTACGGAGCTGTGGTGATAATGGTGCACACGTCATCAGTGAGGCGGACCTGCTCTAAAGCGACCCAGTCAATGCAGCGGCCCAGACCGAGTGGTCATGCTCAAAGGAGCTGATATAAATCCTCCTAGGGGCTCGCTACAAATCGTAGGTCGTGGTGGTAGGCCTCGGCGGATAAGCTCGAGGAGGAGGACGCTCTGGGTCCCTTCTATTTTTTCAAAGTGAGGACGGTGGTTTTACTCTTACCGTGTGTGTTCATCATAATGTACCTGCAACAAAGCAATCAAATAAATTAAATTGACGAACCAACAAAATAGAATTAAGCTAAGAGAAGATCAAAATTCGAGTTAAGCTCAACAATTAGACTGCTAAAGAGATGTACTTTTAACAGTATAAAACTAAATGCTAATATCAAACAAAAGTGTAATAAGACTAACTAAAGCTGATAGGAATTAATAATACAATAAAGTATGAAAATTAGCAAAAATGAAATCAACTAAAACCAACTAAATGTGTAATCCTGCTGAACGAAACTAAACTAGTATCATGCATCAACTAAATCAATTCAATAACTAAATTAAGAATCATCCCAAAATCCATCAGTAAAAGCAAATAAATAAACAAGAGTGAATAAATCAATAAAGTAGCAATAATTAACAATAATAATAATCAAGAAATCAATGAAAATAAAAACAAAGAAAAATAAAATAAATAAATAAATAAATAAAAAGAGTAAATAATAAATAAATAAATAAAAGAAAATAAGAAAAAAACTAACGGTGGCCGGTATGGAGGCGCGACGGTCAATGGGTAAAATAGCGGGGTTCGTGGTTAGTGCGGTTTGGTCGGTGCACGAGATCAGGGCGAGAAGTGGAGGTGGGGGTTGGTTTTGAGATGGGGCAAAAAGGGGAAAAGGGAAAGGGCTGGTGAGGGCGTGAGGGAATGAGAAAGAGGGAAAGGAAGGGATGGGTAAGGGAAGAGGACGACGGCTTTTAATGGTAAGAGAGGAGAGGGAAAGAAGAGGTCAAAAGGGGGGTTTGGTTGGGTTGACAGTGGGTGAAGGAGGAAGGGAAGGGAAATGACTACGAACGTTGGGGGGAAAGAAACGATGGTGGCTGGACAGTGAGTAGGAAGAAGGGTGGTAGCAGTTTTGATTGGTGTGGGAAGGAAGAAGATAAAAGTAAAAAAAAAATTAGGGTTAGGGGTTAAATGGCAGACACGTTCGTGTGAGGCCTGTGTTGGGCCACACGCCCGTGTCACACGCCCGTGTGGTCTCCTATTCAGCCTGTGTGCGATTAATGAAATAAACCCAGTCTTCACACGGTCGTGTCGCATGACTGTGTGCAATCTCCTTCGCTTCCCCCAGGCCCATGTGACCTCCCACACGTCTCTGTGACTGCACACACGGCCGTGTGTCTTGCCCGTGTAACTCTATGACTTATTTTAAAATTAAAAATTTTAGCTCCAGATTTCACACGGCCTAGGACACGCCTGTGTGTCCAGGCCGTGTGGTCCACACGGCCGTATCACTTGCCCATGTAGACTGGTAAAATTAAGTCCCAAGATCCACATGGCCAAGGACACACCCGTGTAACTCACGGTCAATTTTTTCAAAATTTAAAATTAAGTCAAAAGATCCACATGGCCAAGGACACGCCCGTGTGTCTAGGCCGTGTGGGTTTTTAAAAACTCAATTTTTTTTTAAATTTTAAAAAAAATAGCACGAGATAAAATTAAGAAATTAGCAGTGTTAGCACTCAGGTCGCCCTCCGCGAAACGCTTATTTAAAGTCTAAGCTCGACTTACCTCGTACTCGCACAGTCATGGTGGTTCGCGAAGTTGAAACTCTTTTTTCTCGTTGTCAATTCTTTTATTCAAATACGGTTTAAGTCGAGTAATGTCTACCTTAAAAGCGCCTAAATGAGAATACCTTAAAAGCGCCTAAATGAGAATGAGTTACCTCGACTGTACCGTATGAGAAGACATTGAGTATTGTAAAAGGAGTCACTCCATTTGTGCTAAGCTCTAAAGTGGTTATTCGAGAGTCTGCTTCATCTAACAGTACCTGGTCCCCAACATTAAATTGGTTTGTTCCATCCTTAAACTCGTCATAGAGTCACTTTGGTTTTGCATCGTGTGTTCTCGATTTCTCCTTGAAATGTTTCCACCATTCATCTAGTTCATCGATTTGTAGCCTTCGTTCTTCACAAGTTGATCTATTTTTGTCATATAAGCTAGACCGTGGCTCTATCACATTTTTCTGAGGTGTTTCCTACACAAAATGTCGAGCCACAATGTTACTTATATTAAAAGAACTCGTATCATCTCGATCACTAGATATCTTAGTAGAATCACGAGCTTGGAGGTTAATCGTGTCATCACCTACACGAAGTATCAATTCACATGTACCAACATCAATGATAGTTCTAGCAGTTGCTAAAAAGAGCCGACCTAGAATTAAAGGTACGTTACTATCCTGATCCATGTCTAGAACAACAAAATCAACTGGGAATATGAATTTATCAATTTTAACAAATACGTCTTTAACAATGCCCCTAGGAAATCTAATGGTTCTATCTACCAATTGAATGTTCATCCTAGTTTGTTTGGGTTTCCCAAGACCTAGTTGTTTAAGCATTTTATAGGGCATGACATTAATACTAGCCCCTAAATCAGCCAAATCATTATTAACATTTAAACTACCAATTAAATAAGGAATAGTAAAACTCTCTGGATCTTTCAACTTATTGGGTAGTTTATTCTGTAAGATAGCTAAGCAAATTGCATTTAGCTCCACACGTGACGAATCATCTAACTTCCGCTTGTTTGTTAAAAGCTCCTTTAAAAATTTTACAGAATTTGGCATCTGCGAAAGAGCTTATATAAACGGTAAGTTAATATGATTTTTTAAAAAAATTTTAAGAAATTTACCAAATTGTTCATTTGTATGGTCTTTCTTTATCGCATTTGGGTATGGCACACGAGGTTTATACTTCTTACTTACCAGTTTTTGTTCACTGTGACTCACCTCAACCTTACCTTGACTTACCACACTTTCTTACCTTAATTCTGATTCAAGTTCAACTAACCCTTCTTCATCTCGAACCGTAATTGCATGAAGCTACCCTCTTGGGTTAGTTTCAGTGTTGCTAGGCAAGCTACCTTGTGGTCTTCCTGAAATCGGCTTAGCAATATGACCTATTTAATTCTCGAGCTCTTGAATTTACGCTTGTTGATTTTTAACCTCTATTTCGGTGTTCTGAAAACGGGTTTTTAACACTGAAATAAATTCCGTCAACATCTCCTCAAGGTTTAGCTTCTTCTCTTGTGGGTAAGGTTGTCGTTGGAAGCTTGGAAGGGATTGTGGTATCTGATTTCCTTGACCACTCTAAGAGAAATTGGGATGGTTTCTCCAACATGTATTATAAGTGTTACTATAGGGATTATTCTGAAGTCTAGAATTATTACCCATATAGTTGATTTGTTTATTCTCAGTGCTAATATTGTAGGATAGGCATTCTGGATTGTTCATCCCTCCTCCATTTGTATCGCACTGCATCACCGAATGTACCTGCGTAGAACCATATAAACCATCAATCTTTTTATTCAAAAGTTCTACCTGATTCGATAACATAGTGACCGCATCAACATTAAAAACAACGACTGCTTTCATCAGTTTTGTCCTCATGACTTGCCACTAATAATTTTTCAGTGACATTTTCTCTAAAAAATCATAAGCCGCTTCAGGTGTTTCGTTATTTAGAGCCCTACCAGCAGCTGCATCGATCAATTGCCTAGTTGAGGGGTTCAAAGCATTGTAAAAAGTTTGAACCAGTAGCCATAGAGGTAACCCATGGTGAGGGCACCTTCTCAATAAATCCTTATACCTCTCCCATGCATCATATAGAGTCTCTAAATCCATTTGCATGAACGAAGAGATATCATTCCTTAGCTTGGCTATCTTAGCCGGTGGAAAATACTTTAATAAAAATTTTTAGTCATTTGCACCCATATAGTGATAGAACCTCATGGTAGGGAGTTCAACCACTGTTTAGCCTTATTTCTTAAAGAGAATGGAAATAACCGAAGGCGAATGGCATTGTTAGAAATGTCATTTATCTTGAAAGTATCGCAGAATTCCAGAAAGTTGGCCAAATGACTATTTGGATCCTCATCTTGCAAGCCATCGAACTGAACAAATTGTTGAATCATCTGAATGGTGTTCGGTTTTAGTTCGAAGTTATTCACAGCAATAGCAGGTCTCATAATACTCAATTCAGCCCCAATTAAATTAGGCTTGGCATAATCATACATAGTGCGAGGAGCAAGATTATAATTTGCAGGAATCGTGGCAACCACAAAAGGTAGCTTATTATTATGATTATCAGCCATCTCCTTAGTTTTAACAATAACATCCTCTTGCTCTTCTACCGTACTTTGTCGACTCTGCCTTACTTTTCTATGGTTTCTATAAGCTGTGCTTTTGATCTCACTGTCGAATACTAAAGGTCCTGATGGGTTTCTTCTAGTCATAATGTAACACCCCACACTCAAGCCCTATGCCGGGATGGGATACGAGGCGTTACCGCTCTTAATCACATGTATACAATCATTTCGATGTCATTAAGACTCGGTCAAATTAAAAACTTTTCAAACTTTGTCTAAAATCCTTAATATGGGCCTACGAGGCCCCAAACATCCATTGGAAACCATTCGGGACCAACTCGAGTCCTTTAACTAACTTCAGAAAAATAACTCTTGAAACAGGGCATACACCCATGTGGTTATTATAACATGGTCGTGCTGATGGCCCGTGTGACACACACAGCCTAAGCATCTAGGGACACGCCCGTGTGACATTCTGTTTCTGGCGTTAGTATCCAATAAAGGGTACACGGCCAAGGCACACACCCGTGGCCAGAGGCCATGTCCTTTACACGGCTGAGACACACGGCTGTGTCTCTGCCCATGTGTTTACTACCATGCATACTGACTTGCAAATTTTACGTGCAGGGGGCACACAGCCAAGCAACACGCCCATGGGGCTGACTGTGTATCACACATGGCCTAGACATACGCCCGTGTGTCTACCCGTGTGGACAATATAAGGCTATCTACCAAGCCTTTTGCCACCCTGAAACACCATCTAATGCCAACCAACATATCAACATCTAACTTAATATGATTTCTCAACCAAACAACCATAGCTAAGGCCTATATACATTTCTTATATTCAACCATGCCAACAATTTCACATTCATGAAAGACTATCTTGCATTCATATATAAACTTTCAACATTAGCCATTTTCCATGGCCTTATACAAAATGAATCAAATGCTAAAGTAAGCCAACACATTTGGCCAATTAACAATGACACAAAACTCAAAAGTCAATGTCCTATACATGCCATAATAAAAATAAAAGATCTAACTACACCAAGTGCTTCGGATACTAATATGACTAGCTTCTCCGACATAGGCAATGATCCTCGAGCTACTTTTGCGACACTATAAGAAAATGGAAAAGAAATAAGGTAAGCGTAAAGCTTAGTAAGTTGCATGAAAATAATCATCCACTAATCATAGAACGATATGCACATAAATTTTCATAGCTTATTCATGAATACCATAAACAAACATATGTACAACTTACTCATCACCATCCAATACAACTCATATTGCATGCATTGAGCCCATATCTCAAACATTTCAATTAGGTACACGTACCACTCATCACCTGATCATAATTTTTCTCATTTCGATATTAATCATAAACCTTTTGTTGAACCATTTGGAATACTACCAGATACTCAATAGCCCTAACATGGGTTAAGATGCTGATGCCATGTCCCAGACATGGTCTTACACTGGCTTTCATATAGCGAGGCCGATGTCATATCCCAGACATGTCTTACACTGGCTCTCATCTATCGATGTCGATGCCATGTCCCAGATAGGTATTACACTGACACACAACAAGCTGACGCCATGTCCCAGACAAGTCTTACACTAGCTTGTATATCGCGAGGCCGATGCATGTCCCACACATGTCTTACACTAGCTCTTGTCTCAATGCCAATGCATGTCCCACACATGTCTTACACTAGCTCTCGTCTCAATGTCGATGCATGTCCCAGACATGTCTTACACTGGCTTAAATATCTCGAGGTCGATGCATGTCCCAGAAATGTTTTATACTGGCTCTCATATTGTGGCTGATGCATGTCTCAGACATGTCTTACACTAGCACACATATCACCCGTTATCACGGTACAAATATCCAAGTCTATTCCAAATGTTCAACGAAAGTCTTTGCTACGTAAATTTCTCAACGTGTATTCTCATATTCAAAATCAAGACAAATTATGCCATATCAAATCAATTACACATCATAAAGATATAGTTGCATTATTAACATACAACTTACCTCAGATTACAAAATATAGACGACTAGTTCGGCTTAGTCCACTTGTTTTGCTTTTCTCCGGTCTAGGCCCAGATTTTGAAATTCTTGATCTATAATGATAAAAATTCACAAATTTAATCATTTTATTGATCTAGGTACTCAACAATTCATAATTGGGAAAAATGACCATTTTGCCCTTAACTTTCACAAAATGACCATTTTACCCCTATACCCGAAAATCAATTTTTATCACATTTTCTCATTAATCAAGCCTAGCCGAATATTTTTATACTAGGAGTAGCCCACAATTCTCATTATTTCACATTTATCAACTATTTTACAACTTATGCAAAATGGTCCTTAGTTAGGGTTTCCATGAAAACTACTTCACAAACCATGATTCATTTTCTTCCATAAAATTTCAGAAAACAACATGAACACTCTCATGGTAAAACCCTAGACTTTCAACCATTTTGTAAAATAGTCTCCTTATTTGAAAGCTCATGCTACAAGGGTTTTAAAAGTACAAAAATCATCAAGAAAAACCATCAAGATCACTTACTTGTGAGGATTACAAGTTGCTGAAATTTCAAGCTCCCAAAAACCCCATTTTTGCTTAAAATTTTGGTGGAAGAGAAGGAAGAAATGAAAAAGATGATAACTAGACACTAGGGTAATATTTTATTATACATTAAGTCACCTACCCATTTGCCCATTTGAATTTCTTATCCCTTATGGCCGGCCATAAGCTTCTAAGGGGTCTATTTGCCCTTTAAAGACCCCCAATTTTGGTTCTCTAGCTATTTGACACCCTTAGCTATCAAAATAGGACCTTTGCACTTTATGCGATTTAGTCCTTTTTCACAATTAAGAATGAAATCGCTAAAATTAATTCACCAAAATTTTCATATTCTCATATAATCATGCCACAACACACAAAATGATATTAAAAATAATTTTTCTGACCTTGGATTAGTGGTCCCGAAACCACTGTTCTGACTGGGCCCAAAATTGGGCCGTTACAATTCTCTCCCTTAGGGATTTTTATCCCCGAAAATCTTACCGATGAATAGATCTGGGTATTGGTCTTTCATGGTCTCCTCGAGTTCCCATGTGGCTTCTTCGACTCCATGTCTATGCCATAATACTTTAACAAGTGCAATACTCTTATTCCTCAATTGTTTTACTTACCGAGCCAAAATTTTAACTGGCTCTTCGCCATAAGTCATGTTCGAGCGAATCTCAACCTCTGTCGGTGAGATCACATGCGAGGGGTCCGAAGGGTCGCGTCGTAACATAGACACATAGAATACATTGTGTATCTTTTCTAACTCTGATGGCAATGCTAATCGGTATGCAACCGGCTCAATTCTCTCAGTCACCTCATAAGGTCCAATAAACAATGGACTTAATTTGCCTTTCCTTCTGAATTGGAGAACCTTCTTCCACGAGGATACTTTCAAAAACACTTTATCCCCAACTTGAAACTCGATCTCTTTCTGTTTCAAATTCGCATAGGATTTCTGTCTAACCGAAGCGGCCTTCAAACAGTCGCGGATCACCTTAACTTTCTCTTCAGTCTCTTTAACTAAGTCAACCCCATATATCTAATTCTCTCTCAGCTCGGACCAATACAAGGGTGTTCGACACTTACGCTCATACAAAGCCTCATAAGGCGCTATTTTCAGAATTAACTAATAAATATTGTTGTACGCGAATTCAAACAACGGTAAATACCTTTCCCAACTACCTTGAACCTCGAGAACACAACACTGTAACATGTCTTCTAAGATCTGAATCACCGTTTCTGACTGACCGTCGGTTTGGGGGTGAAAAGCCGTTCTAAAATTTAGTTTTGTCCCCAATGCCTCTTGTAACTTCCTCCAAAACCGCAAGGTAAACCTCGGATCTCTATCCGAAATAATCGACAAAGGTACTCCATGAAGTCTCACGATCTCGAAAACATACAATTCAGTCAATTTCTCAAGCGAATAATCGGTACGCACTGGTATAAAATATGCCATTTTTGTAAGCCTATCAACAACAACCCAAACGGAATCCTTTTTCCTTGGCGTCAACGGCAGCCCTGATACAAAATCCATGGTTACACGGTCCCATTTCAACTCGGGAACCATCACAGGTTGAAGTAAACCCGAAGGTACTTGGTGTTTAGCTTTCACTTGTTGACAAATTAGACACTTAGAAATGAACTCTGAAATGTCTCTTTTCATTCCTGACCACCAGTACATTCTCTTCAAGTCATTGTACATTTTCACACTACCAGGGCAGATAGACAAACAAACACTATGTGTCTCTCATAAAATCTTCTGAATGAGCTCATTATCCTTGGGTACACAAATTCTGTCTTGGTACATCATACAACCGTCGGTACCAATACTAAACTCTGATTCATTTCCTGTCTCACACTGAGCCATTTTAGCTTGCAAGTCCCTATCACCATTTTAGCCATCGTCAATCACGGTCAACTGAGTATTCATAGCCCTCAAGGTGAACAATGATTTCCTACTCAATGCATCGGCTACTACATTAGCATTTCCGGGGTGGTAGTTAATCACCAACTCATAATCCTTTATCAGCTCTAGTCACCTTCGTTACTGTAAATTCAACTCTTTCTGAGTCATCAAATACTTGAGGCTTTTATGGTCGGTGAACACTCGGCATATCTTGCCATACAAATGGTGTCTCCAAATTTTTAATGTGAACATGATGGCTGCTAGCTCCAAATCATGGGTCGGGTAATTATTCTCGTGTGGCTTTAGCGGTCTCGAGGCATAAGCTATTACCTTGCCTACTTGTATAAGCACGCACCCTAACCCATTCAAGGATGCATCACTATACACGACAAACTCTTTTCCCAGTTTCGGTTGCACTAAAACTGGGGCTTCGGTCAACAAAACCTTTAGTTTCTCGAAACTATGTTGGCACTTCTCTGTCCATTCAAACTTGACATCCTTTTGTAACAATCTTGTCATCGAAGTAGCTATCATCGAGAATCCTTTTAACAAATCATCTGTAGTACCCAGCTAAGCCTAGAAAGCTTCTGATCTTCGACACATTCTTCGGCAGTTTCCACTCAACAAAAGCTGAGATCTTGTTTGGGTCAACTCTAATTCCATCTATCGACACGATGTGCCCTAGGAATCCTACTTCTTTAAGCCAAAATTCACTTTTACTTAACTTGGCATATAACTGCTTATCTCTCAAGGTTTGTAAAATCGTTCTCAGATGCACCGCGTGTTCACTCTCATCACGTGAGTAAATTAGTATGTCGTCGATAAAGACCACTACAAACTTATCCAAATGCGGTCGAAAAATACGGTTCATCAAATCCATAAACACCGTAAGGCCATTTGTTAAACCGAAGGGCATAACAAGAAACTCGTAGTGCCCATACCTCGTCCTAAACACGATTTTCGGTACATCTTGTTCCTTAATCCTTATCTGATAGTAGCCAGACCTTAAGTCGATATTAGAAAACACGGTGGCTCCCTTCAACTTATCGAACAAACCATCGATCAGTGGCAAGGGATACTAGTTCATCACAATCACCTTGTTGAGCTATCTATAGTCTATACATAACCTCATCGACCCGTCTTTCTTCTTCACAAAAAGTACCGGAGCACCCCACAAGGAAAAACTCAGTCCCACAAAACCCTTGTCAGTTAACTCTTGTAGTTGAATAAAAAAAATTCAATTAAGTTTTAAGGTTTATTCATTGATTGAATAATTGTGTGAAAATTTCGTGAAGAAATTTTATGTATAAGTGCCTAATTTGATAATTAGGACTAAATTGTAAAATTAGCAAAATGTGTGTTCTAGATAATAAAGGGGATTTAATTGAAATGGTTTCTTAAATTGGAGGTCCTTATTTAGTAATTAGACCATTATATTTAATTTTGGACAAAAATGGGCAAGAATAGGACAAATTTGAAAGAAAAACCTTTAAGGGCATTTTGGTCATTTAGTAATTAAAAGAATTAAAAAGGGAAAATAAAGCCAAAATTGGTTCATCTTCTTCTTGAAGGCCGAATATAGCATGGGGGAAGCCATGGTTAGGGTTTCCAAGCTTTCCAAGCTCCATAGTAAGTGATTCCAATCCTGTTTTTTGTTCTTCTTTACGTTTTGAGTCCCTAACTTGATTAAGCTTATTCTAGCAATAATTCATGCTAGGGTTCATATTTGGAAAAATACCCATAGGTGAAATGTGTTTATTTTGATGTTTTATGGTATAATATGAAGCTTTAAATTGTGTTAAATAACTTTTGCTAAGCGATTTTACGTGAAAACGAGTAAAACAACATAATTAGTAAAAATACCTAATGTTCATAAGTACATGTTAGAGTGAGAATTTGATGTTTCCATGGAAGGGAAAAATGATCATCATGTCATAAAACATAAGAAAATAAATAAATTTTAATTTCCGAGCCTAGGGGCAAAATCGTAATTCTGTAAAGGTTTAGGGGCAAAATTGTAATTTTTCAAAATTTTGAGTTAGGGAATATTTTAAATATTAAATTAATTAAATAAGTGAAATATGATGTTTTAGATCCCGGAAAGTGAGATTTGGACCTAGAACGGGAGAAAAATTGAAAATCGGGAAAGTTGGTAAAATGGTCGTTTTGGTATTGAGGTAAGTTCATATGTTTCATAAGCATTTAATAATTCATATTTGAATGATAAATTGATATTTTGGCCATAAATAATTTAGTATTGAGTTAAAAATATAATGATTAATGTTCGATAACAATTCGATATTGGAAAGAGAACTTGTATAATTTATATGTAAGACCATATTTTGTATTATGGCTTTGTATGATAACAAGAAAGTATTGACTAGCATAATTTGATGAGAATAAGTTAAGTTGATGATATGATGAGATTGAGAATGTAAGTATGTAAGTTGAGTAGTATTTTATTATTATGCAATTATTGTTATTAGTATTAATATTATTGAGTTATGCGGCTAACCTTGAGAATTTGAGCAAGTATGTTTCAGCTATGACTTGACAAGGCATTGATATCTCAAATTCCATGGTTGTACCATGGCAATTAAGGAAGAATTTAAGGAGGAATTGACGGTTAAGGATACCATGTAAGACCATGTCAAGACATGGCATTGGTAAGGCAAGGATCCCGTGTAAGACCATGTCAAGACATGGCATCGGCATTGATTAAGGACTCCATGTAAGACCACATCAAGATGTGGCATTGGCACTAAGATAAGGATACCATGTAAGACCATGTTTGGAACATGGCATTTGGTAAGACAAGGATACCATGTAAGACCATGTTTGGAACATGGCATTTGGTAAGATAAGGATATCATGTAAGACCATGCCAAGGCATGGCATTGATAAGTTCTATAAGGCAAGGAAATCATGTAAGACCATGTCAAGACATGGAATTGATGAGTTACTATAAGGAAAAGGTCACATGTAAGACCATGCCAAGGAATGGCATTGGTGAGTTCATAAGGCAAGGATACCACGTAAGACCATGTCAAGACATGGCAATGGTAAGTTCAAAAAGGAAAAGGTTCCCGAGTAATCCAAAGAGTAAGTCAAAGAAACGACAAGGTGAGAACATGAAGAAAGAGTACAGGTATGCATTTAAGGCTTATTTAATATTGCGATTGTATGTAATTGAGATTATCAAGTATTAAGTAAGTGATAAGTTTTTAGTTACGCTTGTGACACTTTATGACATGATTGGCAATATGCCTATATTATGAAAGAGTACTCATGTGTTAAGTGAGATGTTGTAGGTATGTAAGCAAGCTATTAAGTAAGGTGCCTTTTTTTTATTCTGAGCCTTTGGTAAGGTTACTGATGAGTAAGAAGGGAAAGTAAGAACTAAACATTATTTAGGCAAATTATGATAGCATAGTAGTAAGCTAAATTGATTGCTAATGCTTATTATTTTACATGTGAACTTACTAAGCTTTATAAGCTTACTTCTTTCACTTTCCCATGTCTCAGAGTACTTAAAAGCAAGCTCGGGTTGGAGGTCGTCGGAGATCACTTCACACTATCGACTATCAAGTTACCAAATGGGTATCTTCATTTACAAACGTTCTAGTTTATGGCATGTATAGGGACTTAGCAATTTTGTGTGTATGTCCTTATGATATGACTAAAGAATGGTATGTAAATATTTGATAATGATTAGCTATTTAAATGGCTAATGAATAACATGTTTCGGTGTTATGTATGCCTAAATGGAAGTTAATACAAAGAAATCATGAAAAAATGAAATTAGCATTAAAACAGTATTGAGTAGCAGCAGTGACGTGATCTTGAAAAATCACTAAGAATAGTAGAAATGGAATTAGGTGATGAATAAGATATAGAATTAAAGCTTATTGAGTCTATTTTCATATGAAAGAAACAAAGTAAGCAAAAGAAGTGTATATTAAGAGATATTTAAATTTTGGTGAGACAGGATCAGAGTGATTTCTAAATCCCCTGTTCTGAATTTAAAAATTCACTAAAAATTGTAAAAAAATAATTAAGAGTTATACTTTATATGTATAGATTCCTTATTGAGTCTAATTTTAAAGGAAATAAACGGCATGGCTATTTGAATTCTGTATAGGGGGAAAATTAATTCGTAGTGAACAGAGGTCAGAGCAGTCGAACACTGAAACAGGGGAAACTTTAAGAAGTAAGCTTATAAAGCTTAGTAAGTTCACATGTAAAATAATAAGCATTAGCAATCAATTTAGCTTACTACTATGCTGTCATAATTTGCTTAAATAATGTTTAGTTCTTACTTTCCCATCTTACTCATCAGTAACCTTACCAAAGGCTCAGAATACAAAAGGCACCTTACTTAATAGCTTGCTTACATACCTAAAACATCTCACTTAACACATGAGTACTCTTTCATAATATAGGCATATTGCCAATCATGTCATAAAGTGTCACAAGCATAACTGAAACTCATCACTTACTTAATACTTGATAATCTCAATTACATACAATCTCAATATTAAATAAGCCTTAAATGCATACCTGTACTCTTTCTTCATGTTCTCAACTTGTCATTTCTTTGACTTACTCTTTGGATTACTCGGGAACCTTTTCCTTTTTGAACTTACCATTGCCATGTCTTGACATGGTCTTACGTGGTATCCTTGCCTTATGAACTCACCAATGCCATGCCTTGGCATGGTCTTACATGTGACATTTGCCTTATAGTAACTCATCAATGCCATGTCTTGACATGGTCTTACATGATTTCCTTGCCTTATAGAACTTATCAATGCCATGCCTTGGCATGGTCTTACATGATATCCTTATCTTACCAAATGCCATGCTCCAAACATGGTCTTACATGGTATCCTTGTCTTACCAAATGCCATGTTCCAAACATGGTCTTACATGGTATCCTTATCATAGTGCCAATGCCACATCTTGATGTGGTCTTACATGGAGTCCTTAATCAATGCCGATGCCATGTCTTGACATGGTCTTACACGGGATCCTTGCCTTACCAATGCCATGTCTTGACATGGTTTTACATGGTATCCTTAACCGTCAATTCCTCGTTAAATGCCATGTTATGAACATGGACTTTTCCGTCAATTCTTCCTTAATTTCCATAGTACAACCATGGACTTTGAGATATCAATGCCTTGTCAAGTCATAGCTGAAACATACTTGCTCAAATTCTCAAGGTTAGCCGCATAACTCAATAATATCAATACTAATAACAATAATTGCATAATAATAAAATGCTACTCAACTTACATACTTACATTCTCAATCTCATCATATCATCAACTTAACTTATTCTCATCAAATTATGCTAGTTAATACTTTCTTGTTATCATACAAAGCCATAATACAAAATATGGTCTTACATATAAATTATACAAGTTCTCTTTCCAATATTGAATTATTATCGAACATTAATCAATATATTTGAAACTCAATACTAAAGTATTTATGGCCAAAATATCAATTTATCGTTCAAATATGCATAATTAAATGCTTATGAAACATATGAACTTACCTCGATACCAAAACAACCATTTTACTAACTTTCCCGATTTTCAGTTTTTCTCTCGTTCTAGGTCCAAATCTCACTTTTCGGGATCTAAAAAATCATATTTCACTTATTTAATTAATGTACTATTCAAAACATTCTCTAACTCAAACTTTGAAAAAATTACAATTTTGCCCCTAAACCTTTGCAGAATTATGATTTTGCCCCTAGGCTCGAAAATTAAAATTTATCCATTTTCTTATGTTTTGTGACATGATGATCATTTTTCCCTTCTATGGAAACATCAAATTCTCATTCTAACATGTACTTATGAACATTAGTTTTACCAATTATGTCGTTTTACTCGTTTTCACGTAAAATCGCTTAGCAAAAGTTGTTTAACACAATTTAAAGCTTCATATTCTACCATAAAACATCAAAATAAACACATTTCACCTATGGGTATTTTTCCAAATATGAACCCTAGCATGAATTATTGCTAGAATAAGCTTAATAAGTTACCGGGACTCCAAAAACGTAAAGAACAATAAAAACGGGGATTGGAATCACTTACTATGGAGCTTGGAAAGCTTGGAAACCCTAACCATGGCTTCCCCCATGCTATATTCAGCCTCCATGAAGAAGATGAACCAATTTTGGCTTTATTTTCCCTTTTTAATTCTTTTAATTACTAAATGACCAAAATGCCCTTAAAGGTTTTTCTTTCAAATTTGTCCTATTCTTGCCCATTTTTGTCCAAACTTAAATATAATGGTCTAATTACTAAATAAGGACCTCCACTTTAAGAAACCATTTCAATTAAATCCCCTTTATTATCTAGAACACACATTTTGCTAATTTTACAATTTAGTCCTAATTATCAAATTAGGCACTTATACATAAAATTTCTTCACGAAATTTTCACAAAATTATTCAATCAATGAATAAACCCTAAAACTTAATTGGAATATTATTTTTTATTTTTCTTGACCTTGGATTCGTGGTTTCGCAACCACTATTCCGTTTAAGCCCTATTTCGAGATGTTATAGTAGGAGCCATCCTATAGGGAGAAATCAAGATGGGTGCCGTACCGGGGACTAACTGGATTCCAAACTCAACTTCCCTAACTAGAGGCAATCCAGGTAATTCATTCGGAAACACATCCGTAAACTCATATACCACTGATACCGATTCAATCTTTGACTCAGACATTTGAGTATTCAGCACAAAAGCGAGGTAAGCCTCATATCCTTTTCTCAAATATCTCACGCCGACATGGATGATATCACCACAGGCAAGTTATCCACTCTACCCGATTCAACCCAAAGAACATCCACACTTTCACACTTCAACTCAATAACTTTTCTCCTACAATCCACTACAACACTATGAGAAGTCAATCAATCCATCCCAAGGATTACATCAAACTCATTAAATGGCAATAACATCAAGTTAGCCGAAAAACAATGACCTCTAGTTGTCAAAGGGCAATTTCTACGCACTTGGTCAACTAGCACATGTCTGCCTAAAGGGTTGGACACCTTTACCACAAATTCAGTGGACTCTATTAGCATGTTCATACGAGGTATCAATTCCATACAAATATAATAGTGGGTAGACCTCGGGTTAATTAAAACAACAACAGATACATTATGGATAGAAAAGGTACCCATGATCACATCAGGAGACTCTGCCTCTTCACAGGCACGTATAGTGTAATGCCCCATACCTGAGACCGTCGCTGGAGTCGAATACGAGGTGTTAACAGACTTAATTCATTACTTAAACAGCTCAAACAATTTAATTTTAGAAATTTCAGACAAGCTGGCTAACTGCGTCACAGCCGCTTAAAAATTCATATCTTGAGTTCTGAAACTCAAAATCCAATTCCGTAAATTTTCCCTGAAACTAGACTCATACATCTATTTACTAATGTTTTCTAGAATTTTTTGTTAGGCCAATTAGTACAGTTTATTAGTTAAAATCTCCCCTGTTTCAGGGTTTTACTGCTCTGACCTCTGTGTATTACGAATCAGATATCTCTCTGTACAGAATTTCAATGACTATGAAGTTTGTTTCTCTTAAAACTACACTCAATAAGATATATGTACATATAAATTATGACTTCTAATTATTTTTATACAATTTATGGTGAATTTCCAAAGTCAAAACAGGGGATCCAGAAATCGCTCTGGCCCTGTTTCACAAAAATTTAAACATCTCATAAAATATAACTCATATACTTGTTTCGTTTCTTCCATATGAAAATAGACTCATAATTATTCAATTTCATATTTTATTCATCATCTAATTATATCTATACTATTTTTAATGATTTTTCAAATTCACGTCACTACTGCTGTCTGAATCTATTTTATGGTAAATTTTACCTATTTCATGGTTTCCATGGATTAGCTAGCAATTTGACATATATAACACCAAATATGATCATAATTAGCCATTCCAATGGCTAATCATTACCAAGCATTTTTATACTACTCAATAACCATATCATAAGACCATATATACAAAATGATTATAATGTTATTGTAATGGCCTAAATTCAAAATTATCGGAACAGTGGTTTCGTAACCACAAATCCGATTTAAAGAGAAATTTATTTCAATATTTTTGCATGAAAATTGATATGATAGGAAAATCGTATGAAAATATTGATAGAAAAATTTTACCGATTTAGTAGTTAGTTAGAAAAAGAAATTATTGAAGAAATTGGGTAAAAACAAGGTATCGAGACCTTTATCTCGTAAAACCGAGTCGAAAATAATTTTATAAATATTTATGAAATGTTAGTAATGTGGTATTAAAATTTCGTTAGGAAATTTTAATATTTGGGTAGTCAATTAAATGAAAAGGACTAAATTGTAATAAGTGTAAAAGTTGCTAGAATGATTAAATAGCTTAAGAGTCTAATGAGAAAGGATTTAAAAGGCAATTAGACCCAAATTTATTTGGGCTGGACAGCAGGGGCATTAAATCAGCAGGAATTTGATAAATTAAGGGTAAAATTGGAATATTGCAAAATTAACTAAATAAAGCTAGGACTAAATAGGAAATATCTAGATTTCTCTTCATTTCTCTTCAATTCCAGCAGCTAAAAACGCCATAGGAGGGTTCTCTAAGCTGGTATTTCATAATTTTTGCACCAAGTGAGTTAATCCTTGCCTTTTTCTTGTAATTTTTGTGTTTCTAAGACTTTTACAACTAGGTCCTACTATTAAATTCATTAGTTTTTGATTTCATGGATGAAATTGAAAGTCACCATGATTGAGTTCTGTAAGTTTATGATGAAATAGAATGAAATTAAAGTTTTAATTTATTTATGAGATGATTTTATTAGGTAATTTCAATGGAAAATTGATTTTTAGGACCTAATTGTGAAAATGTTTGGAATTAAAGTCTAATTCTGAAACTCTGATTCCTAAAGGTTGTAAACTAGTTTAAGGTGATATAATAAAGTGTTAATTGAGAAAAATAAGCTCAATTGAGAGACTAATTGAGTAGGGACGAAATTCTCATTTATTAAAAGCTTAGGAGAAAATTGGTAATAAACAGTTTGCACTAAAACAATTTGGACAGCAGCAGTAGACTAACTTTGAAAAATCACCATAAATTTTATAAATCGAATTAGAAGATGAAAAATATATGGAATTAAAGCTTATTGAGTCTAGTTTCTCATAGAAGAAACATTTTAAGCAATGGATTTGTAAATTTTGAGATATAATGAATTTTGTGAGACAATGTCAGAATGAATTCGGGTTCCCCTGTTCTGACTTTGAAAAATCATAAAATAAATAAATAAAAATAATTAGGAGCTTAAATTTATATGTCTAGAATCCTTAATGAGTATATTTTTAATAGAAATAAACGAGAATATAATTTGAATCCTGTATGAAGAGAAAATAAATTTTTAGTGAAGAAGGGTCAGAAGTGTTAGACAGCAGAATAGGGGTGACTTTAAAGAATAAACTGTACTGATTGGCTAAACCAAAAATTCTGAAATTTTTATGGTAAGAAGATATATGAGTCTAGTTTCAGGGAAAATTAATGGAACTTAATTTGGAGTTCCGTAGCTCGAGTTATAAATAATTTAGTGGCTATGGCTTAAGTAGACAGCTTTGAATGAACTATAAATAATAGTTGAATTATAGAGAATGTTGTATATGAACATGAAATGTATTAAATTGATAATTAAATTTATTTATCTAGATCCAGAAGATTCAAATACGAAGCTAGATCGAGGAAAGGAAAAAGTTCAGGATTAGTAGATTTTTGTACACAAACAAGTATCAAGGTAAGTTCATGTAACTTGAATTATATTCTTAAATGCTTGAAATGCATGTTTTTTATATGAATATGATTTGAATGTTCATTATATGAAATTTTATGAAACATTGATATATTTGATAAAAAAAGGAAGAAATCCCAGTTGAATGAAAGGAAAATTTGATGGTTCTCTGAAAAAGAAATTGACGGTAAAAAGGATCAAGCCTGAAAAAGAAATCCTATCCTGATATAGCCCTCCCGAAGAATATGTGGAAAATGGATTTAGCCCGGACGGGTAATCCGAATTAGGGTCTGAATTTAGCCTGGATTGGTAATTCAGATCCAAGCTCATTAGAGTAATTGTCGTTGCGAGGATTTAGCTTTGGACTGTAATCCCGACAATACTCTATGAGTTTATATTACAGGATTTAGCTTTGACTAGTAATCCCATTTGTAAGGATGAGGTTCAGCGAGTGTGCTCTCTGAAATGGAAATGTGTGCACATGAATATGAATTGACGGACCCGAAATTGTACACTAAAAGTGTACCTCTGAAAATCCATCGAAATTCCGAGAAATTCAACGGGATAAATATGGAAAAATAACAAGGAAATAGAAATCATGGTATTGATGAGCTCATCAATCATGGTATATATTATTGGTACATGCAAATTATTGTACTAACTTGAATGTTGAGTTCGTGCATATTAGGGTAATAATGCATTGAATGGATATATAAATGTTTATTGTATTGTATTGAAAATATTAGGTAAGTATAATTCTTGTTACATGAGCTTACTAAGCACAAAGTGCTTATCCTGTTTCATTTTCCCCTGTTTTGTAGTGTTAAAAGCTCGGAGATCGGATTTGGTCGGAGATACATCACACTATCAACCTCAGGATTTTGGTATATAAAGAAACTTTATTTTGGAAATCAATGGCATGTATAAGCTAATAAAGTAAATGATTTTGTGAAATGAATGTAGAGTTAGCCATTGGTATGGTTAACAAACCTGGTTTTGGGTATGTGATGATGTTATCTTATAAATATGCATGAATATATTTGGAAAATATGTTGAATTGGTTTGGTTGATGTGGATTGGTCTCGATTTAAAATTTACAGGGAAGGTTAGATATCTATAAAAAGAGATATATTGAGTAAAAAAAATTTTAAATTTGTAAACTCTGGTAATACTTCTTACTCTATTCCGGCAATGAATACGGGTAGGGGTATTACAGTTATACATGCCATACTCAAAATATACAAGCCATTATGCCAAGATGGTATACAGATAGTGTGAGCGTGCCTCCGACCGTTCTCGATTTCCGAGCTGGCTTGTCAACACTACAAGGAATGAAAAGGAGGGAGTCAGCATAAATGCTTAGTAAGTTCACATGCAAATAGCAAGTAACATAACCATATAAGCAAACATAAAACATCATTTGCATAATCATCACCAAGACATTCATATCATATTTTCATTTATCATCTTACCATATTGTTGTTATATCAATTTTTCAACCCGAAGGTTAAGTACATACCTGTTCAAAGTATCCATTTCACAACACTTACCAATACGTCCCTTTCATCTTGGGTATTCCTCCATTTGAGTAGAACTTTACCCGTTGAACACATCGGAATATAATTCGGATACATGGAAAGTTTGCACATAAGTGCCACATATGTAGCCAAGCTACTATGTAACCCGCCCATGTTTAACTCGGACTCAACTCAACGAGCTCGGGCGTTCGCATCCATAAGTGAACTCGGACTCAACTCAACGAGCTCGGATGCCTAGTTACATTTCACGAACTCGGACTCAACTCAACGAGTTCGGACATTCGCATCCATAAGTGAACTCGGACTCAACTCAACGAGTTCGGATGCCCAAATATCCCAGTGACATGTCACTTGTATCCTAATCCATTCCTAAGGTTCAACGGGACCTTTTTCCCAATCATGTGTCTCAACCATCTTCTACGGAATACCGATACCAATACTCGATAGTGTTTCACATTTTCCAAGTATATCACATAATTTGACATATTATCAAACAATTATCACGAGTATAATATTTCTTAATAATTATCATATCATTTAAATAATATAAAAACATTTAAAATAATAACTATGTTACCAACATTTACATATGAACTTACCTAGTATACGAAAATGGCTACTTTTACCATTTCGTCCACAACTTGGTATTTTCCCCATTTTAGCCTGAATTTCAGTTTTCCTTGCTCTATCATTTAAAATATATTCTAATTAGGACTCACATTATTCAAATTGATGCTAAATCATATTTTGGAAAAATTACAATTTTGCCCCTAAACTTTTGCATATTTACACTTTTTCCCCAAAGCTCGTAAATCAAACTTTAGCCTATTATCTTACGTTTTATGACATGCTGATCATTTTTCCCTTCTATGGCAACATCAAATTCTCACTCTAACATGTACTTATGACTATTAGGTATTTTTATCGATTAAGCCCTTTTGCTCGTTTTCACTTAAAACCGAGTAGCACAAGTTGTATAACATAATTTAAAACCTCATATTCTATCATAAAACACCAAAATACACAAATTTCACCTATGGGTATTTTTCCAAATATAAACCCTAGGTTAAATTATTGCTAGCATAAGCTAAATCGAGCTACTGGGACTCTAAAAACGTAAAGAACTTGAAAAACGGGGCTAGAATGGACTTACAATCGAGCTTGGAAGCTTGAAAAACCCTAGCCATGGTTTCTCCTTTCTATATTCAGCCATGGGGTTGAAGATGAGCAAAATTGGCTTTTAATTTTGTATTTTAATTCATTTTACCCCTAAATGACCAAAATGCCCTTACTACTAAACTTTCCAAAAATTCCATCCATGTCCAATTTTTTCCATAAACTTAGAAATTGGTAAAATTGCTATTTAAGACCTCCTAATTAATATTTCAAAACAATTTCATACTAGAAACTTCTAGAATGCAAGTTTTGCAAATTATTCGATTTAGTCCCTAATTTCAATTTAAGCACTTTATGCATAAAATTTCTTCACGAAAATTTCGCACAATCATGCAATCATATCATAAACATCAAAATAATTATAAAATAATTATTTCTATCTCAGATTTTGTGGTCACAAAACCACTATTCCGACTAGGCCCAAAATCAGGATATTACATATAGCATAAGTCCTTGTAGGCGCTCTGCCCTCGGACCTCACTGCAGCATCTCTTGGTGCACCTCTACTGCTAGCCCCACTTCCAGGGCTCTTATGTGGTCTACCCCTTGAAGGAGCACTACTCGCCCTCACATCTTGTTTTTTCTCTTTCTCATCCAACTCGGGACAGCTACAAATAAAATGGTCCAACGACCCATATTTAAAATAGCCTCTTTCATTTCTTCGGCATTCACCGAAATGACGTCTGTCGCACTATGGACATTCTAGTCTATTCGTGTGAGCACTACCAATACTCGCGACAGAAATAGTTTGAGCTTTCGATGCCGTGTGTTGCTTGTTCTTCTTTCTACTTGAAAACTCCACTGAAGCATTCAATCGGGTAGTGAAGTCTCTCGATCTTTTAGATAAAGACTGATGTGAATTCCCCATCTGTCTTTTCTTTGAGTCTCGGGACTCGATGTTAGCTTTTCTCTTCTCTTTTTCCAATTCCTAAGCCTTACATTCTCTCTCCACGAGCACCACAAATTCCCTCAATTCGAATATGCCAACTAATAATTGGATGTCTTCGTTCAATCCGTCCCCAAATCTCTTGCACATGATTGCTTCGGTAGATACGCACTCCTTAGCGTATTTGCTGAGCCTCACGAACTCACACTCATACCCTGTTACTATCATTCGACCTTGCTTTAATTCGAGAAATTCTTTCCTCTTTTGGTCGATGAACATTTGACTAATATACTTCTTTCAGAATTCTTCCTAAAAAAATCCCTAAGTTACTCGCTCTCTCGGTATGACTGACACGAGAGTGTTCCACTATTGATAAGTCGAATCTCGCAAGAGTGACACTACACACTTCATGCACTCTTCGGGTGTGCATGATAGCTCATCAAATACCCTAATGGTATTTTCTAGCCAAAATTCTGCTCTCTCCGGGTCATCATCAATACTCACCTGGAATTCCTCGGCCCCTTATTTACGGATTCTGTCCACTGGAGGTTTCTCTCTCCTAGCCATCTCTGCTCCTTGAGGAGCTATATGAATGGGTTGAGGAATTGGGGGAGGTGGAGGAGTTGGTGTATTCGGATTCACACGAATGAAATCCGAATACCACGCATCCATCATGTGGAGGAAAGCTTCTCTAGCTCCTCCGCCCTGACTCATTGTCACGGGCCCACTATCTATTGGCGCGGTCCCTTCAGCGGGAGTTGGCGCATTACTCTCCACATCATCTGCCGTAGCTATGTCAGGATCCAATTACTATATAAATAAAAACACAATTTATCTCGTCAGGAGTCGTCACACTATCAATATACAATTACGGCATGTATAGCTAGACTCATACTCATGCTAGGTTAGTCCTAGAACCGACTAAACTATAGCTCTGAAACCACTAAATGTAACACCCCATACCCAAGCCTTACGCTGGGACGGGATACGAGGCGTTACCACACTTAATTACATGCATAAAATTATTTCGATGTCATTAAGACTCGGTCAAATTAAAAACTTTTTCAAACTTTGTCTAAACTCCTTAATATGGGCCTACAAGGCCCCAAACATCCATTAGAAACCATTCGGGACCAACCCAGGTCCTTTAACTAACTTTAGAAAAATAACTCTTGAAATAGGGCACACGCCCATGTGGAAGGGCAACACGCCCGTGTGGTCATTATAACATGGTCGTACTGATGGCCTATGTGACACACACGGCCTAAGCATCTAGGGACACGTTCGTATCCCATACCCATGTGAATTAAATTCTAAATTTGAACCTATAGGGGTTTTCACACGGCCTGACACACGCTAGTGTCTATGGCCCCTGTCCCTCACACAGCCATGACACGCCAGTGTCCTAGCCCGTGTCTAAAAACCTTGACATTCTATTTTTGACGTCAGCATCCAATAAAGGGTACACGACCAAGGCACACGCCCGTGGCCAGAGGCCGTGTCCTCCACACGGCTGAGACACAGGGCCGTGTCTCTGCCCGTGTGTTTACTACCATGCATACTGACTTGCAAATTTTACGTGTAGGGGGCACACGGCCAAGCAACACACCCATGGTGCTGACTGTGTGTCACACACGGACTAGACACACACCCGTGCGTCTACCCGTGTGGACAATATAAGGATATCTATCAAGCCTTTTACCACTCTAAAACACCATCTAATGCCAACCAACATATCAATGTCTAACTTAATATGATTTCTCAACCAAACAACCATAACTAAGGCCTATATACATTTCTTATATTCAACCATGCCAACAATTTCACATTCATGAAAGACTATCTTGCATTCATATATAAACTTTCAATATTAGCCATTTTTCATGGCCTTATACAAAATGAATCAAATGCTAAAGTAAGCCAACACATTTGGCCAATTAACAATGACACAAAACTCAAAAGTCAGGGTCCTATACATGCTATAATCAAAATAAAAGATCTAACTATACTAAGTGCTTCGGATGATAGTGTGACTGGCTTCTCCGACGTAGGCAATGATCCTAGAGCTACTTCGATGACACTATAAGAAAATGGAAAGGAAATAGGGTAAGCGTAAAGCTTAGTAAGTTGCATGAAAATAATCATCAACTAATCATAGAACGATATGTACATAACTTTTCATAGCTTATTCACGAATACCATAAATAAACATATGTACAACTTACTCATCACCATCCAATACAACCCATATTGCATACATTGAGCCCATATCTCATACATTTCAATTAGATACCTATATCACTCATCACCTGATCATAACTTTTCTCATTTCGATATAAATCATAAACTTTTTGTTGAACCATTTGGAATACTACTGGATACTCAATAGCCCTAACATGCGTTAAGATTTTGACGCCATGTCCCAGACATGGTCTTACACTAGCTTTCATATAGCGAGGCTGATGTCATGTCCCAGACAGGTTTTACACTAGCTCTCATCTATTAGTGTCGATGTCATGTCCCAGACAGGTCTTACACTAACACACAACAAGCTAACGTCATGTCTCAGACAGGCCTTACACTAGCTTATATATCACGAGACCGATGCATGTCCCAGACATGTCTTACACTAGCTCTCGTCTCAATGCCGATGCATGTCCCAGACATGTCTTACACTGGCTTAAATATCTCGAGGCCAATGCATGTCCCAGACATGTCTTACACTGGCTCTCATACTGTGGCTGATACATGTCCCAGACATGTCTTACACTAGCACACATATCACCCATTATCACGGTACAAATATCCAAGTATATTCCAAATGTTCGATGAAAGTCTTTACTACGTAAATTTCTCAACGTGTATTCTCATATTCAAAATCAAGAAAATTTATGCCATATCAAATCAATTACACATCATAAAGATATATTTGCATTATTAACATACAACTTACCTCGGATTACAAAATATAGACGACTAGTTCGGCTTAGTCCACTTATTTTGTTTTTCCTTGGTCTAGGCTCGATTTTGAAATTCTTGATCTATAATGATAAAAATTCACAAATTTAATCATTTTATTAATCTAGGTACTCAACAATTCATAATTGGGCAAAATGACCATTTTGCCCTTAGACTTTCACAAAATGACCATTTTACCCCTAGACCCGAAAATTGATTTTTATCCCATTTTCTCATTAATCAAGCCTAGCCGAATACTTTTTATACTATGATCAGCCCACAATTCTCATTACTTCTAATATTTATCAACTATTTTGCAACTTATGCAAAATGGTCCTTAGTTAGAGTTTCCATGAAAACTACTTCACAAAAGTTGTTTATTTCACAGTCATGATTCATTTTCTTCCATAAAATTTCAGAAAACAACATGAACACTCTCATGGTAAAACCCTAAACTTTCAAAAGTTGTTTGCAAAATAGTCCTCTTATTTGAAAGCTCATGCTACAAGGGTTCTAAAAATACAAAAATCATCAAGAAAAACCATCAAGATCACTTACTTGTAAGAGTTACAAGTTTTTGAAATTTCAAGCTCCCAAAAACCCCATTTTGCTAAAAATTTTGGTGGAAGAGAAGGAAGAAATGAAAAAGATGATGGCTAGACACTAGGGTAATATTTTATTATACCTTTAGTCACCTGCCCATTTGACCATTTGAATTTCTTGTCCTCTATGGCCGGCCATCAGCTTCTAAGGGGTCTATTTTCCCTTTAAAGACCCCCAATTTTGGTTCTCTAGCTATTTGACACCCTTAGCTATCAAAATAGGACTTTTGCACTTTATGCGATTTAGTCATTTTCACAATTAAGCATGAAATCGCTAAAATTAATTCACCAAAATTTTCATACTCTCATATAATCACGCCACAACACACAAAATAATATTAAAAATAATTTCTCCGACCTTGAATTAGTGGTCCCGAAACCACTATTCCGACTAGGCCCAAAATCGGGCCGTTAGACATAAACTAAAATAACCTGCCAGAAATAAACAAAAGAAAAATTAGAAAAAGAATTAAACTAAAAACAAAAATAAAATGCAATAAAATAAAATGGCTAAAGTAATAAAAATAAAGTGTTCCTAATATCTTAGTCCCCGACAACGGCGCCAAAAACTTGATGATGATTCACTTAACTAACTAAAATCACGACAAAGGCAAGCGCACCTATCGAATAGTAGTATAGCTCTGGTGAGTCGGGAATATCGTATCTACGAGAACTAAAATTACTAGTAATTACTATCTTTTTATTATCTAGCCTATAAATTGAAAGGGTTATTTTTAATCTAAAATTTATCTAAACTAATTATTAAGACGCAACAGAGAATTAAGTAAGAAAATATTCGAATGAACCAATGAGAGAAACAATACCCAGGAAAGAATCTACCTAGACTTCACTTATTATTCTAAATCTGAACTAAATGATTTATTCACTTGCCTTGATCTATAGAAATCCTTAAATTATATTAATATCTCTTTCAAAAGTAAAAATAACTGACTATAGGTTGATTAATTGAAATCTTTTTCTAATTAAAACCCCTATTGTTATATTAACTCGATCTATGGATTAACCCTATTAGCTTTGACTCTAATTTAGTAGATTTATGGCATCCCATTTCTAGGATTGCATGTAACTCCACTCAATTATGCCAAATCTACCTTTAAACAGGGACTTTTGCTCCACTAAAATAAGCACATCAATCATGAATTAATATCCTCAAAACATTAAAACATAGAATAAGTACAAACAATTGAGATCAAGAAATCAAGTATTTATCATGTAATTCAGAAATTAAATAACAAGATCCATCATAGGTTTCATCATCCCTAGGTATCTAGGGAATTTAATTCATACTTTAGAAGGAAAACATCTCAAAATTAGGAAAAAAAACAAAACATAAAGAAACCCAAAAACTTCTAGAGAAGTTGACTGGAGATCTTCAATCTTGAAGGAGATCCTGCCTCTAAGTTAATTTCGACGGCGTTCTTCGAGTAATTTCTTCGTTCTTCTCTACGTGCTCCCTTTAGGTCTTCTTCTAGTGTGCATTTATAGACTTTAGAATGCTCAGAAACCCTAAAAATTGGCTTTTTTCGCGTGTATGGGAAATAGAGAGTGATATCGACACGGGCTGGCATATGGGCGTGTGGTCAGCCAGTGTGAAAGTGCCCACCCCGTGTGGTTACTGAAAATAATTTTTTTCCAATTTTGGCCCATTTTTCGCTCCTTTCACTTCCATATGCTCACCTAAGTATAGAAACATAAATTTAAAGGATTAGGAGCATCAAATTCACTAATTCACATAATAAATCATCCAAAAGCGCATCAAGAATGGGATTAAAACATGTTACTTTTATGACTTATCACTTATTTTCTACCAAATTGTTTTATAATTAACTTTAAAATTAACTTATACAACAGTCCCTATGGAGACAATAACTCTTTACTTACTACTTATTACTTGTATGACCGTATACACTTGCATGTAATCATACGACACATTACTCCTTATTGAATATATCAATAACAAAGAAGCAAGAAATTTTTACACAATTTTCACTTCGCACTCTAAACAATCTGGAAATCAAAGATATGATTTTATCTTCAACAATCCCTCAACCTAATACGAGAGGTAAAAAGGCTTAATAACCTCTGCAATTCAATCTTGCATTCATTTGACAATAATACAAACCATTTTAGTGCTTTAACTGCAATACTTTCTACATTGTGACTCCCCCCTCGCACACTGATATGGGACATGGCAATACTTGTTGGAGACATAGTTTTCATATATGCAAAAACAATAATAATAACAAAAAGATCTCTCCAATCTCCCTCAAATTTTAATTTGAGCAAACTAGTCCCTTTAAAAAATTTAGAGTAATTTAACCCTTGCCAATTTTGAAAGTAAACAATTAAGAACAATTAATCATGACATTAAATGTTTTTAAACAATTATGCATAATTGTGATTGGTATAATAATAAATTTAGCTCTCGATGTTTACAAATTTTGTTAATTTGGTCTTGATTCTAAAAAAAAATCAACAAATTTAGCCTTAGCATTTCCACCTTTACAAAAATATTATTGGCTAAATTTATTAAATTATGACAAAATGAATAGATGTGTAAATTATGATAGCTAAATTTGTTATTATAATAATCAAATTTATGTAAAATTGATGAAAAACATTAACGATGTGATTAAAAATCCTTAGTTGCTCATTTTTAAAATTGACAGGAATTAAATTACTCCGATTTTTTTTAGAAAAACCAATTTAATCAATATCAAAATTGAAAAGGATTGAATAAATCTTTTTACCTGCCAAAATTCTCATACTTTTACTCTCTTTGATCCTGTTAAAATGGACCTAAGTATCATATCTTATAAGTTAACCAACATCCAAAAGTAAGTTAACATTATTCTTAGCAATTTGTAGGTGGGATGGAAACTCGTTTCGACACTACAAGAGTCACAATCCCTTCTCAACACGATTAAGCTAGTCCAAGATTACCGCGATCATTGACATCTCAAAAAGGAGGCAAAAATAAATAAATAAATAAATCTACACCTCTTGTTTCAATATCTCCTTCGCTTGGCCATAATCTGCTTGTCTTTCTTCTTTCGATTTTTACCAAAAAATTATTGTGATGTGAGAAAGTCATCAAATATATACTTTGATTAAGTTAGAGTAGTTTTCTATCACTAGCGAAAATAAAAACAGTGTTTTCATAATAAATTTGATGGGTTGAATAAAAAATTAAAAACTAATTTGAAATAAGGGATTAGACTAATTGATTCGCAAATTAATATATATTTAATTCAAAATTAATTAAAATATTTTTTTCTATTTTTTATAATTTTTAATAATTTATTTAATTAAACTTAATAAATCAATCCAATCAAAAAAATTTAACTACCTATACTGAAATCTCGGAGTAAAATGGAATCCATAAGAAAGAAGAATAATAAAAATGAAAGTTTATAAGTGTACACGTGTCACCAATGGGCGTTGAAAGCAATGTAATTCCATTTTCCACATCCTCCAACAAATAAGAACTTTCTTCTGGCTATTTACAACGTGGCGAGCTGACGTGCTGAAAGCTCATTGGCTAGCACACGTAGCTTCCTCTGAGACGAGGGGTTTTAGTAGTCTTCTCTATACTGTCTCTCCACTCCAGAGGTTTCTTCTCCATCAGAGAGATTTAATCAATCTGAGCGATAGAGGAAAATCACAAATTCCTGAGAAAGTGACGGAAAATAAATACAATGCATAGATCGCGATCTCCATTGCTAATAGCTTTATCATTTCTCTTCACATCCTTCACCATCTCTAACGCTCTTTACGGGCCGTCGTCGCCAGTGGTTCAGCTCACTCCATCTAATTTCAAGTCCAAGGTAAACTTTTCATCATTTGCCGTTGATTAGAAAAAAAAAATATGTCGAAGAACAGAATCGAAAAGAATAAGGAGGATCTAAATTTCTGTTAAGTTATATGAAATGCATCTTTCTG
Source organism: Gossypium longicalyx (assembly GCA_025698465.1). Classification (NCBI taxonomy): domain Eukaryota; kingdom Viridiplantae; phylum Streptophyta; class Magnoliopsida; order Malvales; family Malvaceae; genus Gossypium; species Gossypium longicalyx. The sequence continues at coordinate 16,953,654 of CM047005.1, read as the reverse complement.
TTGGATCACAATTGAAGAAATTAAATACGATTAGAAATGAGTTAGTTCTTTGGAATTTTGTCACTTAACTATATTTTATTATAAAAGGCCTTTATTTTGTTTTGATTTTGAAGTGTTAAGTTTACTAGTTAATTTAGAAATAGGTCATTTATCAAGCTTAGATGAACGGTTTAATGTATTTTAATTGCATTAAACATTCAGGTTTTCTACACCTTACAATTTTGTTTGAGTTTAAGCAATGATTTCAGTTTACGTTATTCAATACTCTTGATTAAATTCCATATCGGGGATACAAATTTTCATTGCATGATGAAACATCTCTTCATTGATCTGACTTTCGCTTATTATTTTAGTAATTCAAGAAGGGTAAGAGACAAGCATATCGAGAAGAATAGCTTATTGAGTCTTTTTTAATTGTGGCAGGTTTTAAATTCTAACGGAGTTGTTTTGGTTGAGTTCTTCGCGCCTTGGTGTGGCCATTGCCAAGCTTTAACACCTACATGGGAGAAAGCCTCCAATGTCTTGAAAGGTGTCGCTACAGTGGCAGCCCTCGATGCTGATGCTCATAAGTCTCTTGCCCAGGTTTGGATAATTCAAATCTATCAGCCACACCTTTTCAAAAATCTGAGATGTAATCTAGGTTCTATTTTGTTGGTGTGCTGATTGTTGTTCAACTAGCAGGAATAGTTTCCATACGTATCTCTGTGCTGTGCAAATTTATAGGCTTTATCCCATTATGTACAGGATTGTCATTTACGCACAATGTCTTGCAGCTTACTGGAAATTCTTTTGTTCACTGTTAATTTTATGTGCTTATAAAGCATTGTGATTGCTACACAGGAATACGGGATTAGAGGATTTCCTACAATAAAAATGTTTGCCCCTGGAAAGCCACCTGTAGATTATATGGGAGCTAGAGATGTCAAACCTATTGCTGAATTTGCTCTCCAGCAGGTTTGTTACAGTATGTTGATTGATTGAAGTATCAAGATTTTATTAGATCATGATGTTGTTATCAAGTACTGAATCTGTTTCCATGTTCAGATGATTCATTTCTTACTTTTTAGGCCATTGTATATCGAGTAAGATAGGAGTGATCTTGTAGTGTTAATTAATATGCATTAGTTCATAGATTCACCTTAAGACAAGACTTACTGACATCTGATAATATGTTCTGAATACGGAAGATTATTTTCATGTCATGTGCCATGCAACTGCTACAAATGCCATTTTTTTTGGGACGTGTATTTGCAATGGACATGTAGTGATATTGTAGATTCTAACATTTGGAAAATTGAACAAATCCTTTCTCACTTCTCTGGCACATTCCAATTCCTACAGAATCTGATCCCAAGCAATATGAGACCATACTACATTGGCAAAGTTGTCTTTATGTAACTGAAGTAGATGCCAAACATGGACATGGACCTGATAACTGTCAAAAATTGTCTCTGATGGCCTTATTTCTCTATCAGTTAGGATTTCTCATTATTTATGAATTTGATAAGTCATTTTTAAAATTTGAAATTGAAATTAAAGTGTATCAATTTTATACTAAAACATTCTTTCTAAGACTTGAGCTGAATTATTGCAAACTTTTGTGAATTGTACAGGTAAAGGCACTTTTGAAAGACCGTCTTGCTGGGAAAGCATCTGGAGGATCAAGTGAGAAATCTGAGCCTAGTGCATCTGTAGAATTGAATTCCCACAACTTTGATGAATTGGTGCTCAAAAGTAAAGAACTTTGGATTGTGGAGTTTTTCGCTCCTTGGTAAGCTTGCTTAATTTTAGTAACACTCATCAAGAAATGGTGCTTCACCAGTATCACTGTAGATTCATGTACATGGAACTGTTAAATGCTGTTTATGTTTCTTATGATGACATGTTTTAATTTTGTGTTTCTTATGAGAATTGAACTGATAATGGATGATTTTTAGGTATACAGGCATTTAGGAACTTTTAACGAATAAGAATAAATCAAATCTTCAAAGCTTCATGATATTGTTGTGCAGCTATATTGTTACTGAAGAAGTTAAAGAATATGTTCAAAATAGCCTTATATTTTAAGTTAATTCAAGAATATGATACTGAACTTACTAAAAGACCAGTGCTCCAACTGATGAAAGCATTCAATATGCTTTTGTCCTACATCAAATCTGTATATATCTCTAAAGAAGTAAAATTTGATATAGAAAACATGCTTCTGCAGAGGATATCATATATGAGACTAAATCGATCTCAATGCAGTCATCTATGTTACATAAAATTTTGCACATGACCTAATGCTTGCTAACATGGTAAGTTTCTAGTTCTTATCTTCTGATTTTGATGATTAATACCTTGTAAGTACTTCTGTAAAGGTGTGGACACTGTAAAAGACTTGCTCCTGAGTGGAAGAGGGCTGCTAATAACTTGAAGGGGAAGGTGAAGCTTGGTCATGTTGACTGCGATTCTGAGAAGGTAATTTGCTTGTGTTGTCAAACTTGATATTGCGAGGCATCTGCCTTCTGAGATTATTTCCATACCTAGAAATCACTCTTATGAAATCTTATTAGAACGGAATAAGATGCTTTTCTATTTTGGACATCACTTTTCCACTCCTAATAAATATTTTTCAAATTAGAGAAGCGAGTTTTCCTTCTTTTTCATATATATTTATATTGGAACTTTTGGACGTATTTGTTTTATATTGTTGGTTTAATAATGGGATGTGTGGTTTGCAGTCTCTCATGAGCAGGTTCAACGTTCAAGGGTTCCCTACCATCTTAGTATTTGGTGCTGACAAAGACAGCCCAGTTCCTTACGAGGGTGCTAGAACCGCCTCTGCTATTGAATCATTTGCTCTAGAGCGACTAGAAACAAATGTCGGACCGGCTGAAGTGACAGAGCTGACTGGCCCAGTAAGCCTCACACTCGTGCTTCAAGAATAGTTGCAGTCTTTTCTAAACTATATTGTTGTTTACTGAAAAGTATAATCTATTCAAAATAGGATGTGATGGAGGAGAAATGTAGTTCAGCTGCCATATGCTTCGTTGCTTTCTTGCCTGACATTCTAGACTCGAAGGCTGAAGGAAGGAACAAGTACTTGGACATGTTATTGTCAGTTGCAGAGAAATTTAAAAGGAGTCCTTACAGGCAAGTACATGCAAGCTAATTTTCTCTTGAGATCTCAATTTGTATCTGTGTGTGTGTTGTTCTAACGACAATTTTATCTCCTATAGCTATGTTTGGGCTGCTGCCGGTAAGCAACCGGATCTCGAAAACCGTGTAGGTGTTGGCGGATATGGTTATCCAGCTCTTGTAGCCTTGAACGTCAAGAAAGGAGCATATGCTCCACTCATAAGTGCATTTGAGCTCGAGCATATCATGTAAGTATTTCTTTTCCGACTTCTGCACTGAATGCCGCTCTTTTACGAATGAACAGAAAGGAAACTTAGAACATGCAAAAAATTTGTCCATGGCAGTGAGTTTGTGAAGGAAGCAGGGCGCGGAGGCAAGGGAAATTTACCATTGGAGGGCACACCCGAGATTGCAAAGACAGAAGCATGGGACGGTAAAGATGGAGAAATCATGGAAGAGGATGAGATCTCACTTGAAGAACTCATGGGAGATTTTACAGCAAGTAAAGATGAGTTGTAATAAAATTGGAATTAGTTTAGGGTAAAAAGAAGGGTTTTGATGTTTGGTCGTGTCGTTTATTTTGGTTTTTACTGATTGAAACAATTATCCCAAGTGAAACAGATTATTAGAGATGATCCAAATATTTAAGGTGTCTTATTTCATCTACCAACAATGTTTAATAACTTGGTTTTGTTAGATATACTATTAAAAATGGTTTTGAAAAATAGTACATTATCAATATAATTTCACTGATAATAAGCCAAAACTTAAACCATCTTTACTGATTGATAAAAAATTAAATTTTTGAAAATCAAATCCCTCCACAAAAGATTTAATATTATTTTCCGTGGATATATAGTTAAATTTTGGTTAAATTTCTGTTTTGATATTTATTTTTTATATTTTAATTTTTAAGGTAATTTAATTTATATATTTTATGATGTTATTAATTAGTTTAAATAATTATCAACGTTAATTTTTATTAAAATATTATATAATTATATATAATTTAAATGTCTAGTTTTTGAAATAGAGACATTATTGCTTCCCATAGTTAATGCTTACATCAATGTTAGTTTTTTTTAAAAAAAGATTATATTTTATTATGATGAATTTGAATTAGTATTTTTTTTTTTAATTTTAATCAGTATTTTTAATATTATTTTTATTATTATTTAACTAGTAAATATATATTTAATTTTAAAATGTCACATCAAAAAATTTAATAGAAGAATTTTAATGGTGGTAATAATTATACCTAAATTTTTAAATTTAAAAAGTAAAAAGACTAAATTCTTAAAAATACAAGTAGATGAGCTAAGTTCCAAATGTACAAAGTGTAATCAACTCAACTTGAAAGACAAATTGTATTCTATGTATATTTTGCCATTTACATTTGAGGTTTGTATTATCCATCCCAACAATGTTATTTACAGAGTTTGAATTTTTGTGTTCCCTTTAAAATGCAATTCACCGTACCACTACATCATTTATCTTTTTGAATTATTGGTATTGTAATCATGGCTTCCATTTCGATATTGCTAATATCGACCAAAACACTCTGTTTTGATAGTAAATTGAAATAATAAAATGTAAGTTCCATTCCGATGTAAATTTTGGTCATACTAGTCATATCAATGTGTATTGATTGATTTCACTTATATTGATTGAAATATAGTGTATTGGCCAGTACTATAAAAAAATTAAAAATATTTTAAATTAAAATTAAATTTTTCATTATTATTTTTGAATTTGTTGAATTAAGGATTATCACTTGCGAGATGAATTCATCATATTTGTTGTTTGTTTTGAATTTGTTTAATGATGAATTGTATTTGTAAAACTTGTTAATATTTTATATTAATTAATATTTTATATTTAAAATTTATTTAATTTTATTATTTAATATTTATAAATATTTTTATATACATTTATTAAATATTTTTTAAAAATAATGAGAAATAAAAAAATAGTACACCGATACATATTAATACTTTATTATTATCATCATCATCATTAGCTGACATGATTTATATGAACGCATTTGAAAGTTACAACTTCAAAAAAAGATTGAAACCTTTTTTTGGTATTCTCGTTATCGCACCCAACCACTTCCTAAAAAAAATTAAAATATTTAAGAATATTCCACATTTTTAACTTTAGGTAGTGTATCAAATTGCGAATCGAATAGTTGCTTGGAGTTTGTTAGATAAATTTATAAAAAAAAAATTTAACAATTCAATGATTTAAATAAAAAATTTTAAATAGTTCATTGATATAAATGAAAACTTTAAAATATTTTAATAACCATTTTGTAATTTTTTGAAGTTGAATGACCAAACCATAAACTTACTGATAGTGTAGTTTGCCCTTTGTTTTAAGTGTTAAAAAAATATGAGAATTTGAGGATTTTTTTATTAAAATGGCCTTAAAATTTTAATAAATTATGAAAATGACTCATTTTCTTGACTATGTAAGTAAATGACCTGAAACGAATAGTAAAAGTTGGAGAAGCCAAAGAGATTGGCGCCACCAATATGCCACGTCAGCCATGGGATTTAAAAAATCAATTTTTTGGAGAAGCCATAGTGAATGGCACCACTTGTATAAATAACAGGAAAATACTAATATTTCTCAATAATTGAAAGGCCAAAAATAAATAATGGTAGTGGAGCTATAGAGAATGGTGCTACCACTTCATGTAGGGTTATTATTATATTTTAGTTTTTTTTTATTTTAAAAAAATATTATTTTATTTGGTAAAGCTATATAGAATTGTGTCACCACTTTATGTAAGGTTTTTTTTTTGTTTTTTTAGTTTTTTTAATTTAAAAAAATATTATTTTATTTAGTGGAGCCATATAAAATGGTACCACCAGTGTAATCAATCACTTTTTTTAATTTTTTTAATTTAAAATTAAAAATAATATTTTATTTGGGAACCATTCTCTTTAGCATGATCAAATAGTTATATATAACCCCAATGGTAGATCAGTCTTAGTTAAAGAATTTTTTTTAATTATATGATGTTAGAGGATGAACGGGAGAGAGATGAAGAGTGTTTTTTATGCTTTTATGTTTAATGGTTATTTTTGGTTGCCAATTATTTATTCGGTAATAGGTTTAAATTGGTTATGTAAATCTTTCAATTGGCTGTGGTAGGACGATAACGGGTTCAAATTGGTTATGCAGCTAACGAGTGGATTATTTGGGATTCTTTGGGTCAACGGGATGTTTGAAGGTTTTATGAAGTCCCAAATCGAACTGCACAGGTGAGATCATCAATATCAGCAGCATTAGAGGTGCAAGATAATAGCACCAAGAAACTTGCTCGTGTTGTGGTTAAACATTGTAATTTTCAATTTGTAATACACAATGTTGTTGGTCTTGAACAAAATCATTTAATTATATTTTATTTATAAGACACAATGTTGTCGGTCTTCAACAAAATCATTTAATTTTTTTTTTTTAGAATAGATAAAGTTGCTCGTGTTGTAAAATTATATATTGCAAGTTAAATGAAATTATTTTGGAATGTTGCAAACCTAAAATTATATTTTGTAAAATAAAATTTTTGAATTATGTAAATTGATAATTATTTGAAATGTTAGCAATATAAAATAATTTTCATATAAATCATTTATGTAATGTGAATTAATCCTTTGATAGGGGGCATTTCTAATAGAAATCAAGAAATAGAGGACCAAAAAATAAAGAAAGTTTGGGAAAAAAATGAGAAAGAAAGAAAAAAACGAAAGTGGGAGAAAGAATTGACTGAAAAAAGAAAAGGATGAGAAAGGGTTGATTTGTATAAAAAATAAACTGGGGCATTTTTAAAAGAAATAAAAAAATCAAAGGGCCCAAAATTAAATATATTGACTGATCACATTGTGACAGCCGCGTCAGCAGCGTGATTGATTAAGGTCACTTTTTAAGCCTTTTAATATTTAAAAAAAGAAAGAAAAAAATTAGGAGGAGGCCGGCTGGTTTTCTTTTTAAAGGGAGGGTGGGGCTGTTTTTGGTCCCATTCAAATTTTTGAGTGAAATAAAAAAAGAAAGGAGAAGAGAAGAGGAAAAAAAAAAAAGGACTTTGTCTTTGTTTCCAAGTTAATAAATACGTAAATATATTTTGATATGTATGTATTATATTAAAGTAGTTATTGTAGTGTAATAATTAATTAAATTTATTTTGTGTACTTTTTTTAATTATGCAGATATCAAAATATTTTTTCAAGTAAATGCGAATTACACTTCATCGAGTGTTAACGAAACGGTAAAATTGTTAAATCACAATTTATTTATTCAACACCTTATATATGATATTTATTTATACGAAATAAAAAATTCTAGAATTAATTTATTCAATTTGTGTAAATTTTGCTAAAGAAATTAAAATTTATTCTAAAATTAATCTATGGTAGTGACTTTTAAATTTTTATATTATAATATCATATATCGGAGGGAGTAGAAATATTTGGAGCTAGAAGTATGGCAAAGTTGGGGCTCATTTTATTTCTTATTCAATGTGTTATATTTTTCATAAAATCACGTTCCATAAACCTATACAAACGATTTACAATGGGGGAAGGACCTAACACATGGATTGAACGTCCAGAACAATCGACAAAAAACTCTTCTCCCTGTTTCAAGTTGTCCATTCGAGCCTTTATAAGGCAACGTTTGCAAGTCCATGATAGTTCCTAGCACGTACTTTACCATTGCTGAAATCCACTCTTGAAGTTCATTGTATGACTCATCCCAATCGTTGTACAACTGCTCCATGGTTATTTGTTTCACCCATCATGCTTTATTGTACGATACTCTGTACTGGAATCAGACTTGTATGTCTGCAATAAATGTCAACACAGGAATGGTTGAGTTATCTTTCACTAGTGGCATTATGCAGTTGCAGATACTTTTGACATCCAGTTTTACGTGGTCTAGAGTCATACGTGCAACGGTGGATGTATGACACCTTTCTAATTTTCATATTTGCCACTTTTGAGTCATTTGTATAAATATAGTTCAAACTCGCCAGCCACACCCTTCTTCAGCTCTCAAACATTCCCCAACATATAATGTCGGTGTAAACTTTGCGACCTTGTAATCAATTGACACCTTCATGTTTTACTGTTTGATGGCAAACACACAATCCGCCTTGTTCTCAAACTATTGCCAACAAACAACTCTTTCAACTGTGAATTTGATGTCAATCTGTGTACTTGGGAACTCAGGTGCATGCACTGCATCTAGATCTACACTTAACATGTCGCCTGCAAGGTCATTCCATAAAATAATACCAGGACTTGGGTTACTAAAAGAAGGGGCGTGAACATCTTCAACCTCCTCCGGGCCTTCATCGTCAATATCCTCTGGAACCTTATCAAGATCGGGGTCACTATAATCTTCAACATCATGATCAGAATCTTCACCATTATTGGATCGTTCTTGATGTTTGCATCGAGGCTTATCACATTTGGATGTATTTGTAGACGGGGACCCAGGACATGGTTATTATATGAACTCCTACCATAATTTAGATTTTTGGAAATCGCCAAATATAAATTCCTACGATAAAATAACAATAATTAGCAATATAAAGTAGTAGGGTTGAATCTACAGGGACTGGATATCTAATTTCACCTTTTTTCGTGACTAGAATCGATGTCGCGATCACAATCATGCCCACGACCTATGTGTAGAAATGCTGAAGATAAAAATAAAAATGGGAGGTTTAAATTGGTTAAGATAAATAAAGAAGAAAATACGAAAAATAAAATAAAACATATTCAAAAGTGCAGAAAAAAATAAATTTAAGAAAATAAAATAAATGGATAAATAAAATATTTTTTTAAGCTTAGCCTTAGCCTCGGTGTACTCCAATCTTGAATCGATCCTTGAAATAAATTTTTGCTTCCAAGCAATAGCTGGTTATAGCAACCAAGAACGTCTCCATCGCCAACTTTTACTTATGTAGTCAATCCCAGTACGACCTGCAAACTGACTCTTGCCAAAGTTCTAACTGCGATACACGTGTTCGCAATTTAAGATTTCGACAGTCTTGCGATCTGAAAAGCCTAAGTCAAATCAATGGTCTCAACCGCATGGGTCGTTTAAATCCGATCTCTATCTCCCTTGACGGAATCCAACTGGCTTTTCCCACCTAGACACGCTAATTTGTTCGCGGGAATTCGAACACAATACGGCCGATTCGTCTTCCCAACTGTACGCCAAACAACTCCAACCCAACATGCACTTTTTGAATCGAAGCTAAATCAACTTTAAAGACGAATTTGTACTATCCCATATACAGGAGAGATAGAAAATATTGCGTTGAGAGGTTTTTTTAATGGGCTTGTATCTCATGATTATTTTATTGGAGCAATTTTTGGGCTAAAGCAAAAAAGGGTTTAGTTAATCTTGGAAAAAATCATACTTTGAAAATAGATTTGTAGAATTGTGGGTAATGGAAAGGGGAAAGGCCTTGGAAGGCAATTAAACCAAAAGGTTGAAAGTAAAAGAAAAAAATTGAAATGGTAGAATATAACACTGACGCAGGTAATGAAAAAAATAAAGAATTTATTAAATGCCAAATGCCAAGTGTTGTATTCAATTGGTTGTAGCCACTAGGTATTTATACACACTTTTAGTGCTAAAATTTAGCTAGCTTTTTCCTAAATATTATCACTAAATAATTCAAAATTTTAAAATCAAATTTAAACTAGAATTTAAATTAATTACAAAATTGTAACAATATAAAAAATCCTTCAATCTTTATCCAGCCACTTTAAAAAAAAAAAAAAAAACTTCAACCCTTTAATTTTTATCCAGTCATCTTTGAATCTTCAATCTTTCAATCAAGCCCTCCTCTTTATTTTTTGTTCCAATTTAGCTCCTTTTTGTAATAGTTTGAATTCGGCACACCAACTTCATTTCTAATAATAAAAATTCAAATTTAATAGTATTTTATTTGATAATTAGCAACAAATAAATATATTAAAAATACGAATTTATCTTACTATCAAATTCCCCCTCTTAGCTGATGCTTGTCCTCAAGCATGATATCTACTAAAAATAATTCATCAATCCTTTTCAAAACCAAAACCTCCTTTTCTAGTCAAGCATATTGCAAACAATTAGGTGAATCAAAAATAAACAATTGTTAAACTCAATCAATAAGCATTTTATAAAATCTCGAACGGTATGTCAAATTCAACTATTTCACTAGATTTAGGCTTAATCAACACATGCAAAACGATTATACCCAATATATACTTTTATTTATATATATTATTTATTTATTTTCAAACGTAGTCAAGTCTTTTGACGCAAAGTGAGATGACAACCCAAGCACCTCACTCCAGTTACTCAACCTGAAACGTTCTCTTTATTTAATTTTTATTTTTAACGAATACGAGACATAATCAAAACTTTTGATGCGAAACGAGATGACAACCCAAGCACCTCATCCCAGTTACTCAATTTCACGTCCCTAATTAAATGATTTCTTCTTTCTTAAGGCAGCTCGGTTAGCGGAGTGTTACAAGCTTCGGCTCATCACCAAACCTTTTGACGCGAAATGAGATGACAACCTAAGCACCTCGTCCCGGTTACTCAACTTGGTCACATTTCTGAATCTTCACTCTTAACCAAGCTATTAGCAAACTTATTTATTTATTTAAACCGGTACTTTCATTAGGCAAGTTGAACAAAACCAACAATTTTCATGAAATATTGACTTAGGCATCACATTTTCAATTCTACAAAAAAATTCATTGATCAAGTAAGCAATAGTTACTCATGATTCACCCACTTATTTAAGTAAACTAAACATAAGAATTAGAGGTTTATTTCTGAAATGAATTAAAAAAAATTATTCTTAGCAAAAAACATGCAAAAAGAAAATATGGCATGATCTAAAATTTCTCCTACTTAGCCCACATTGCCCTCAATATGCAATTTTAAAACAATAATGAATAGAAGGGTCAAGTGTACTCCCCATATATAATCAATGGGTCAGAGGACGGCGGGAGGGATCACTTTGTAACCTGTTGAGGATGCTTGAGATGTTGGCTTCCATTGTTTTAAGGCGAGCTTCAATACGATGAAGTCGTTCGTCTAAAGTAAAAGGTGGTTGCTCCTCTTATTCTCTAGTAGTCAGATTGTGTCTTCATCGAAAGACTTTATTGCTTCAAGCGGTTCGTGTACCTAAAATATAACGCTAGAAAATGTATTAAACAATATTTTATTTAATTCTCAAATTAAACTAGAATTCAAAATTAAATTAATTAAATAAAGATAAATATGAGTTGTCTCCCATAAAACACTTTTGTTTAACGTCGTTAACTCGACGACTTGAGTATTATTCGTTTGGTTCCCCGAGAATTAATTCTTCCATTACGTGTACTTGAAAGTTCTCATAGAAAGATTTCAACTTTTGTTCTTTGACCTTGAAGTATTTTCCAGATTCCTTCTGTTGTAGGCCAATTTTTGGCCCAAATACATGCCCAATTTTGCCAACCCAAACCCAACAAATCACTACCCATTACAAACCAAACTAATACCCACTAACCCAATATTACCAGCCCAATTACCCTTTTACAACAGAAGCCCAAAACTAACCCTAACCAGCCCCACTTGCCTCCCCACTTGCCTTCTACCGACTCAGCCCCTGACAACTCTGCAACACCGGCCACCTGCCCTCTACGCCCCATCACCTCCACCGTTCAACCACCCTGCAAGCAATTAGGAGGAAGTGACAACAAATATTAAATAAAAGTGTTGTAAAAGCTATAAAAGCCGATTGAGAGTTCTGTAATGGGGGTTTTTTTTGGAAAATACAAAGAAAATATTCGACAAATGAAAAAATAAGAAAACAGTGACCATTAATATTCACAAGCAGCACAGATTGAAACTAAAACAATTCAAGAACACAGAAGCAATAGTGAGTATTCGATGGAAAACCAAAGCAAACGGAAATAAATGCTACCTTTCTATTTTTCTTCTATTTTTTCGATTTTCAGATATATATATAAATAAGATATATATATATATATATAAATATACATATTTCCTTATTTGTATCTATTAATATAAGCATAAAATATATATTTTAAAAAACTAAAAAAAAAACAAAAAAAAAACATTACCTTTTGAACTTCCGGCCACCGCGTGCGGTGGCTGGCGCCGGCGTCGAACGGCGGTCGGCGATCGGCCGGTGACCGGCACCCTGGCCGGATCCCCCTTCCCCCCTCCCTTCTCTCTCCCTTCTCTCTTCCCTCTCTCTTCTTTTTTTTCTTTCCCTATCACCAAATGATTTTTTTTGGTTATTTTAGGCCTTATATAACCCTCCAAAACGGCGTCGTTTTGGGGGCTGCACTTAAGCCCCAAAACGGCGTCGTTTTGGCCATGCCCGACCCATCCGACCCGACCCGCCAGGAGGATCCGCGTGTTTTTAAGGAAGGGTCTAATTGCGCGAATGGCCCTTCCGCTTTTCCAAACTTCTGCAATCGAATTTTCATTTATTTTTAAATCGACCCCATATTTTTTTGCGTTTCTCAATCTAGTCCCCACTGATACGTTGTGTTTTGATGAGAAGGAATATTTGCCATTTTAGTCCTCCTAGGTTATGCGCGTATGACATTTTGATCCTTTTTCTTTATTTCTCTTTAAAAATTACCCCAAAACTTTGTTTTGTTCAAAATTTAGTCATTTTTTTTAGATTTTAGTTTATTTTCGTATTATCTTCATTATTTTAGTTTATTTTAGATATTATTTGATTATCACTATTATTATACTAGTGTATGTTTTATTTACATACGTATATATATTTATATCTACACATATTTTATATATATATATATATTTCTTTTTTACACTATTTTATTTTAATATTATTATGTTATGCTTACTTTTTTTGAGTTTCTATATTATTGTTATTATTATTGTTACTTATTATTATTACGGTTATGTATATATTATTTATACTATACTTAATATTACCATTATTATCATTATTATATTTACTATTATATTTATTATATTTATTTTCCTTACCTTATTATTATATCGAACTTTCTTTTATATTATTACTATTGTTATTATTATCATTCTTAGTATATTTATATTATTATTAGCATCATTTTAGTTTTAGTTAATACTCATGTATACATATATACTTTCATATATATTTCTAGTTTTTTTCTTTGTTACTTTCATTCCTAATCTATGTATTATATATATGTTTTCAATATTGTATTTATATATATTATTATGTATATTTTTAATATGTATGTATTTGTGAAATATTATCAATAGTTTTTTTATTATTATTAGTTTCAAAATGTATATATTTGTGTTTATATTTTAATACTACGCTATATATGTTTTTGTATTATGTATATATATTTTTAAATATTATATATTGAGTATTTCTAACGTTATTACCATATATACGTACGTATTTTTATCGCATAAATATTTTTATTTATCACTTCTAATGTATATATATATCACATATATTTTATATCGTATATTTCCTTTATTTATTTTTTATTAGTTATATGTTTTTATTATTTCATGTACATATCTTTATATCATCTTTATTATTATTAATCTTAATACATGTTATATATATATATATATATATATATATATATATATATATATGTATGTTTTAATATTATATTATATGTAATGTATTCATATTATAGTGTTTTTATTTACATATTTTTGTACTATATTATTTCATTAGTTTTGCTACTATTAGTATTAGTCTTAGTTTCAATAAATATTCTGATATGTGTGTGTATATATATATATATATACTTTAGTATCATAATTGTATATTTTTATACGGTCTTATGTACATATATTTACACGCATATTTTCTTTTATATACATTTTTAATATCATATATGTATATGCGTTTTTACTATATTAGTCAGTCTTTTCCCCTATTTTATATATATATATTTCAAACAATATGTATAGTATATTTATGACTCTATTACCATATATATTTTATGTACACACTTTTAATATTATTATTATATATATATTCGTTGTTTCTATTTCATGTTTAATATTATCATTATTTACTCTTAATATCGCATGCATGATTTTTGTTTTTAATATTATTATCACATTTATTATTTGTTTTAATATATACCTGGCACTTTTATTTATTTCTATTTCATATTAATTTGCTTTGCATTATTTCGAAAATTTTATTCTTGTTTTCCTAAATATACGAGGCAACGTATCGGTTTAACACTAAGTCGTTGATTTCATCGCTATGTTGGGTGAACCATATCGGCTCGTGTTGAAAACGGAACGCCCTTCTAACAAATCAAATTTTAAAATTTCTCGTCTTTTCAATTGAATCATGACTAAATATTACTTTGAACTCGTATTTTTGAAAATCAAGACAACACGTGTTTATGAGATACCAATTTTGGGCGTCGCGAGGGTGCTAATACCTTCCTCGCGCGTAACCGACTCCCGAACCCTAATTTTTCTCTGGATTTTAACGTAGACCTAAACTCGGCCTTCTCTTTATTTTAAAAATAAATTTATTAGGTGTCTGATCACACCTAGAAAAAAGATCGGTGGCGACTCCCTTTTTAAAATCAAAACTTCGGTTTTCAAGTTTTCACTAAATCGCCACAATTAGCGACCAAGCTAAATTTTTACGTCGCTACACCTTCATTATCGGTGGATTGAAACATATTCAAACTTCTCCGTTCGGGTTTTCCTTTTCCTCTATCTGAATCTTTAAATGTTTCGGTAAAGGTTCAAGTTCCAATTTCGAGGCCTGCGAAATAGAAGGAAAAAAAATAGTTTGAAAATGAGACAATTCAAATTCTTTATCTTGACTTTTAGGAAACTGAGGTGCCTCCATGAAAATGACACTTTCACGAATTGGTTCTTTGAATGTCATTAATTCCTCTAGTTTATCCATTGTATTGAGGCCTAAATTCTTAAACACAGTTTGTAACCCATCACCTTCATCATACTCAAAATGAAATTTCGTTAGTGGTTTAATAACATCAACATTAAAAATATTCGACATCGTACTAGGTTAGCCCATCGCCTCATAAACGTTAAATTTTACCACCTCACCATTACATAGTGAGGGTTCTATTTTGAACATCAATTTTTATACGTGCGGTACTTAGGAATGGTCTCCCGAGTAAAATATTAGAAGTATTTTTTAAGTAGTCGTTCTCTATATCGATGATGTAATAGCCTATAGGAAAAATTAGTTCATTTACCTTTACGAGGACATCTTCTAACACTCCTTTTGGATGTACGCATGACCTATCTGCCAATTGAATAATCACCCATGTTTCTTTCAAAAGACCCATGTTTAACAATTTAAAAATATATAAAGGCATTACATTAATAGATGTTCCCAAATCACACATGACTTTCTTTATGCTAATATTACCTATTTTGTAAGATATAGAAAATGTACATTGGTCATTACACTTAGGCGAGATTTTCCTTTATAGCACTGCAGAAACATTTTCTTCCACATTCACATATTCGTTTCCTTGGAGCTTCTTTTTGTCGGTACATGGTTCTTTCAAAAATTTTGCGTAACGTGGAACCTGTTTAATTGCATCAAATAAAGGAATATTTATTTCTACTTTCCGAAATGTCTCAAGGATTTCTTTTTCTTATCATTCCTTTTTAACTTGTGCGAGCCTTCCAGGGTATAAGGGAGGTACAACAAATGGTTTATGAGGTGCTGGCTAAGTGGGAGCTGCTGGTTCGGCTTCATGTTTAACGTCATGGTCTCGACTCGTGCCAGGCACTAGTTCTGACTCTGTTCCATCTTTTATGGTTACAACACTTGCATTTTAACGTGGGTTTGGCTCGATTTGATATGGCAATTTTCATTGGTTCTCCAAACGACTAACTGTAACTACTAGCTTCCTTATTTGCTGATTTAGTTCTTGGAAATGTGCTTCAGTCTTTTGTTGGAACTTTTCAGTGCTAACCCTCTCTATTATGGCTTCAAGAGATAACTTTGGAGGTTGATATTGTTGAGGCAGAAGTGGTCTTAGTTGATATGGTTGATTGTATTGAGGGTTCGACCCATAGTTCAGGTTTAGGTGATCCCTCTACCCTACATTGTACGTGCTTGAATATGGATCATAACGCCTTTGAGGTGGTCTTGAGAAGTTCTCAACAGCGTTTAGTTGTGTAGTTGTGTAGTTGTGTCCTCAAGTAAAATCGGGCATGAGTCAGTAAGATGATCAGGCTTAGCACAAATCTCACACAACCGAGTTAGGTTCATCTATCATGCAAGAGTAAGTTCATCAATCTTATTTACTAGGAAAGAGTACTTAGCTCATGAAACCTTCTCATAGGTTCCATAGGTGGTCGATACTGTTGAGAATTTGCAACCATAGTCGAAACTAATTCTCTAGCTCTTTGGGGAGTCATGTTCACAAGAGCCCCTCCACTAGCGGCATCAATCATCTTAATTTTCATTGGGAGTAACCCCTCGTAGAAATACTATAAGAGTGACTGTTCAGACATGCCATGTTGTGGGCAACTTGTGCACAACTTCTTGTATCGCTCCTAATATTCTTAGAGCAATTCTACTTCTTTTTGTTGTATTTCGACAATACTCCTCCTTAATTTGGCTGCTCGAGCTGCTGTGAAAAACCTGTCAAGAAACAATCGAAACATATCAGTCCAAGTATTAACAAATCCCGGAGGTAAATAAAATAACCATTCTCTAGCAGAGTTGGCTAATGAAAAAAGAAAAACTCATAGTTTTATTTGATCCTCAGTTACTCTTTCTGGTTTCATGCTTAGACAAGCCATGTGGAACTCTTTCAGGTGAGTATAAGGGTTCTCATTTTTCAAATAGAGAAAAGTAGGCAATAAATGTACCAATCTAGACTTTAACTCGAACAGTTTTTCGTCCGCCGGATAAGCTATGCATAGCAATCGTTGTTCATCTGGTGCAACTGCAAGTTGTCGTATAGTTCGATCTGCCATTTCGTCTGAATCTTCGGATGAGTAAATATCTTCGGTGTAAGATTCTTCTTCAAAGTTGGGTTGTGGTTGTTTACCGCGCCGAATAGCTTCTCTTCGAAGTGTTCTAGCCAACTTTTCTATTTCTAGTTCAAATGTTAGAGTCCCCGATTCTGACCTGGTCATAAAGAAAACAAACAAAAATTAGAAATTTTCACCAATCCCCGGCAATGGCGCCAAAATTTAATAGGCGTCGAAACCACCAAATATAAATTCCTATGATAAAATAACAGTAATTAGCAGTATAGAGCAGTAGGGTCGAATCCACAGGGACTGGCTATCTAATTTTGCCTTTTTTCGTGATTAGAATTGATGTTGCGATCACAGTCATGCCCAAAACCTATGTATAGAAATGCTGAAGATAAAAATAAAAATAGGGGGTTTAAATTGGTTAAGATAAATAAAGAATAAAATACGAAAAATAAAATAAAACAAATTCAAAAATAAATAAATAAATAAATTTAAGAAAATAAAATAAATAGATAAATAATTTTTTTTAAGCTTAGCCTTAGCCTTGGTGTACTCCAATCTTGAATCGATCCTTGAAATAGATTTTCCCTTCCAAGCAATAAGCTAGTTATAGCGACCAAGAACGTCCCGATCGCTAACTTTTCCTTACGTAGTCAATCCTAGTACGACCTGCAAACTGACTCTTGCCAAAGTTCCAACTGCAATACACATGTTCGTAATTTAAGATTTCAACAGCCAGACGATCTGAAAAGCCCAAATAGAATCAACAGTTTCAACCGCGTGGGTCGTTTAAATCCGATCTCTATCTCTCTTGACGGAATTCAACTGGCTTTTCCCACCTAGATACACTAATTTTTTCGTGGGAATTCAAACACAACACGGCCGATTCGTCTTCCCAACTATACGCCAAACAACTCAACCCAATGTGCACTTTTTGAATCGAAGCTGAAACAACTTTAAAGGACGAATTTGTACTATCTTATATGTCGGAGAGATAGAAAATACTGCGTTGAAAGATTTTTTTAGCGGGCTCATATCTCACGATTATTTTATTAGAACAATTTCTAGGCTAAAGCTAAAAAGGGTTTAGTTAATCATGGAAAAAAATCATACTTTGAAAATAGATTTGTAAAATTGTGAGTGATAGAAAGGGGAAAGGCCCTGGAAGGCAATTAAACCATTGAAAGTAAAAGAAAAAAATTGAAATGGCAAAATATAGCACTAACGCGGGTAATGAAAAAATAAAGAATTTATTAAATGCCAAAGGCCAAGTGTGTGTTCAATTGGCTGTAGCCACTATGTATTTATACACACTTTTAGTGCTAAAATTTAGTTAGATTTTTCCTAAATATTATCACTAAATAATCCTAAATATTATCACTAAATAATTCAAAATTTAAAAATCAAATTTAAACTAGAATTTAAACTAATTACAGAATTGTAACAATATAAAAAATCTTTCAATCTTTCAATCAAGCACTCCTCTTTACTTTCTGTTCCAATTTAGTTCTTTTTTGTTAGAGTTTGAATTCGACACACCAACTTCATTCCTAATAAGAAAAATCTAAATTTAATAGCATTTTATTTGATAATTAGCAAAAAATAAATATATTAAAAATACAAATTTATCTTGCTATCAATGTCCCTTCGCAATCTAACATTAAGGTCAAAGTCAAACCCACAATGTTGACTTATTGGACTGACTTCTCAACGGGCTCTAAGTCGGCTAACTCAAAAAATAACTCAATTGGTTGAAGGTTCTCATTCTCGGCCAACCACCATATTTCTATCATAGTGTCCAAGTCATTATCATCTAATAGTTGTGTCTCATAAAATTTCAACGGATCTATAGAGATTAGAAACTTGTAAAATAATATTGACATCGTCTTTCCACAACGGATAGCTATTTTCGCATAGATCTTTCTTTTCATTTCTTCCAGCTTCACAATTTTATTGAATCGTAATCCAACTTTTTGTTGACCTTAAATTACACAACCAACCTCATCTTCTACAATTTCACCATAAAAAAGAACGTAAAACACCGAGTCATTCATCTTCACCACAATTTCTGAACTCTTCTACTAAACACAATAATTTTTTTCTTTTTTTCTTTTCTAGTTCAATTGTTACAAGGATGTTAACAAGATTTATATATGTAGCACCACTAAGGTGGTCATGCTAAAAAGAATGGCTCCACCAAAATAAAATAATAATTTCATTAAAAAGGCTATAAAAAAATCCTAACACTGGTAACACCATTCTATATAGCTCCACCAAATAAAATATTATTTTTAATTTTAAATTTAAAAAAAAAGACAAATTACACTGGTGGCACTATTCTATATGGCTTCGCCAAATATAATAATATTTTTTAAAATTATAAAAAAATTCTGACACTAATCACGCCATTCTATATGACTTCACCAAATAAAATAATATTTTTTAAATTTAAAAAATAAAGAAATAAATAATCCTGGCACAATAAAGTGGTGGCACCATTCTTTATAGCTGCATCACCATTATTTATTTTTTGACCCCCTAATTATTTAGAAATTCCAATATTTTCTTGGTATTTATATAGGTGGTGTCGTTCTTTATGGCTCTACCAAAAAATTTAATTTTTTAATCTTAATTGTTGACGTGGCATGTTGGTGGCGTCATCCTCTTTAGCACTGTCAACTTTTACTATTTATTTCAAGTCATTTACATAAGTGGATCATTTTCGTAATTTATTAAAATTTTAACAACATTTTAATGAAAAAGCCAGAATTTGGTATAATTTTTTTATTCCAAAAGTAAGATAAAAAAATTTGCATGTGTTTGCCTACTCCTAACCTTAATTGTGGGTCTAAAAATTTCACCAAATAATTAAAGGTTTGTTTTGTTTTGGAAAAAGAAATCCAGTTAAAATTATTGTATTATTGATATTTTTTTATGCAACACTTTTGTTTTGAAGAAATATTAAAATCCAATATGAACAAATTGAAGGTACTACGAAAGCCTTTCAAATGAAGCTAACCCAGAAGTGAATTTTAGCAATGAAAAGATGAAACAAAACTTGAAAGTAATCGGTGAACACACCAATCATATCTTCAAGCAAAACACCCAGATTACCCAGTTGGGAAAATCTGGTCAAATCCATGAAGCCGTCAAACTTTTCTCCGAAATGACCCGTAAGAACACTGTAACATACAACTCCATGATTTCTGCCTTCAATAAAAACGGCAAAATCAACGATGCACGTCACCTGTTCGAAAACATGCCCCGTAGAAACCTAGTTTCTTGGAACACAATGATTGCAGGGTATTTACACTCCGATAGAATTGATGAAGCTTATCGACTGTTCGTTAAAATGCCTAAAAGAGACAGATTCTCTTGGACTCTGATGATATCTTATTTTACACGTAAAGGGGAGCTTGAAAAGGCTAGAGAACTGTTTGACTTATTTCCTCACAAGCGTGACGTGGCTTTTTGGAACGTTATGATTCGAGGGTATGGTGAGAAAGGAAGGATTGTTGAAGCTAAGAGATTGTTCGACGAAATGCCACTTAGGGTTGTTGTTTCGTGGAATTTGATGTTATCCTGTTATACCCGGAATGGCGAAATGCGTTTGGGGAGGGAGTTTTTTGAAGGAATGGCGCTAAGGGATGTTGTTTCATGGAATTTGATGGTCGATGGGTTTATTGAGGTTGGTGATTTGGATTCTGCTTGGGAGTATTTTGAGAAGACTCCACATCCGAATGTTGTTTCTTGGGTTACAATGTTATGTGGGCTTGCACGAAGTGGTAAGATATTGGAGGCAAGGAGATTGTTTGATCAGATACAGAATAAGAATGTTGTTTCTTGGAATGCTATGATTAGTGCTTATGTGAAAGATTACCAAATTGAGGAGGCTGCCAGGTTGTTCAGTGACATGCCAAACAGGGATTCATTTTCATGGACCACAATGATTGATGGTTATGTTCATGTTGGCCAGCTTGATAAGGCAAGGGAATTACTGAATCAAATGCCTTACAAGGATATTGCGGCGCAAACTGCAATGCTTTCTGGATACATTAAGAATAAAAGAATGGATGAAGCTTCTCAGGTTTTTAATGAGATAGCTGCTAGAGATGTTGTTTGCTGGAACACAATGATTGCAGGGTATTCACAGGTGGGAAGAATGGATAAGGCGCTCAATCTATTCAAGGAGATGAAAGATAAAGATTTAGTCACTTGGAACACCATGATCATTGGTTATGCTCAAATCGGAGAAATGGAAGAAGCGGTTAAGATATTCAATGGAATGAAGATAAAGAATGTAGTCTCTTGGAATTCATTGATAACAGGTTTCTTGCAGAATGGCTTATCAATGGATGCATTGACTAGTTTCAAATTGATGGCTCATGAAGGAATAACACCTGATCATTCAACTTTTGCATGTAGTCTAAGTGCATGTGCCAATCTCGCAGCTTCGCAAGTTGGAAAGCAGATGCACAATAAGGTTTTGAAGAGTGGTCATTTAAATGATCTGTTTGTAGGGAATGCGTTGATCACCATGTATGCTAAATGTGGACGCATCTTGTGTGCTCAACTCATATTCGATGATCTTGATGAAGTTGATGTTATTTCTTGGAATTCTCTGATTACTGGGTATGCGTTAAATGGCTATGGAAAACAAGCCATTCAACTCTTCGAACAAATGGTGTCAAAAGGTGTGCAACCCGATCATGTCACCTTCATTGGGGTTTTATCTGGTTGTAGTCACATTGGCCTTGTTGACCAGGGCTTAAAATTGTTTAAACACATGACGGAAATTTTCTCTATAGAACCTTTGGTTGAACATTATGCTTGCATTGTTGATATGTTAGGCCGTGCTGGGATGTTATCTGAAGCCTTTGAAGTGGTGAGGGGATTGAAGATCAGGGCAAATGCCGGAATATGGGGTGCATTGTTGGTTGCTTGCAAGGCTCGTGGGAATTTGAAGCTTGGTAAGATTGCTGCAGAGCAGCTTTCAGAATTTGAACCTCGTAAAACATCGAACTTTGTGTTGTTGGCAAACATGCAAGCTGAGGCTGGTAGTTGGGATGAGGTCGAAAACACAAGGCTATCAATGAAATACACTGAAGCGGAGAAGCAACCAGGGTGCAGCTGGATTGAAGTTAGACATCAGTTACATTGCTTCCAGTCCAATATGCCAATGCAGCCGGAGACTGCAGAGGTTTACAGCAACTTAAAAACTTTAACCTCACAGATAAGTAACCTGGATTGCGTTTCTAACTTAATCGTCTCTGCTTGATAATTTATGATGAATGGCTTCTCAATTTATTATTATTATTATAGGTAAATTCTTATTCCTTCTGTTAGTATTCTATGTATAAGCTGATACAAACATTTTGGTATTCTTCAATATCTATTCATGGTATGGAAATAGCTAATCATTGTCATTGATTAGATTTGACCTTATTATGCATAACATTGCATTCCCGTGAGAGAATGCAAGTTCAAATCTTAGGGATGACATTATTAAGAGGGACAATCTCGAATTCCAAACATGAACCATAAAACGATCATGAAAAATATAAAAAAAATGTATATAAGTAAAGTATGGGTCGAACTAGCTCAAAAGTTTAGTAACTTTTCAAAATAATAATAAAGAAATAAAAATGTTTATAACTATAATTATAATAATAATAAAATTGAAATGTTTCTTTATTACTTAAAAAGTATTTTCAAGTCAAGAAGGTTACCGAAAAAGTATTTTCAAGTCAAGAAGGTTACCGAACCAATGAATGAATAAATCTATGTAGTAAAGTATTTATGTAAAATTCTACAAAAATGTTAATATTTCAATTCAAACAAATTTTCTTGAACCATTTCCTAGATATTTATTGCAAAAGGGATTCTAACAATGCAGAAGATATCAAAGCAAAAAATCAAATTATTTTTGTCTCCCAAGATTCTCAAAAAAACATTTGGAGATGCAAAATAAAACCTTTTCGGCAGATGAGGTGAGACAGGCAAAGTTGTAGATAAGCACTCTAAAATGCACAAGATATTGATTGAAAACTTATTATATTTTACCAAGCTTTCTGGGACATTGTGAGCCTTTAACTACTGAAGCCACAATGACATTTCTAGAGTTGGAACACTTGTTAAAGAAGCTCAACAAGAAAAAAATTTGCCCTCATACCAAAAGGAGCTATGCAAACTAAGGCAGTCGACCAATTAGCTTTAGCTTTTGTAATGTGATTTATAAGACTATTTTAAAAGTTGTGGTCTGAAAGGAGTTTTAAATGATATCATATCATTTATAGCATCAAAAGAATAGCAGTGATGAATGAAGCATTTCTAGCAAAACAAGCATGAAGATTAATTGATAAAAGGGGCAATTACTGCATCAGTGTTTAAGGCAAAATGCCATAAAAACAATTATTTTCAATATGTTGTGAAAAAGCCCACAAATTCATGGATCTGGAAAGGTATGCTAAGTGGGAGTGATATGTCTGCTGGAAAAAGATACAAATTTGGAGACGAACAAAAGTGAAGTTGGCTCAAATTTGGGGATGAGTCTACAAGTTGATCCTTTTATCTGTTGGGATGCAAGGATAAAATTATTTGGAAATTTGACACTAATGGTATACTTCTCATTTAAGTTTGATTAGAATCTTAACTAAAATAAAAATAATTCAATGATCCGTTGAAATGAACTTTTGAAAGCTAAAACTCTCATTTAAACTAATTGTATTTTTGTGGAAAGTGTGCCATAAAAGTATCCAAGAAGGAATTGACAAGGAGATCTATCAATGTGACAACAATGTGTCCTTTTAGTGGGAAGGAGTTTGAGTTCATGAAATGTCTTTTCGGGAAATGTGAATTTACAAGATACATATGATTTGAGGAATCTTTATCTATAAAAATTCAATCATTTAATTTGAAGTCAATCTTTAACTTAATCTTTTAATGGTCACACAGAAAGAATCTAAAGAGCACAAAGGTAAAAAGTTTCTATTCTCTCTTTAGTTTACTTTGTAGAGAATTTGGAAAACAAAAATGAGGAACATATTAGTTCCAATCCACATAAAACACTTGGATTGAGAAGAAGCCTTTATATCTCCCTTAAGGAAATAAGGGACAAGAAAGATTGATATTCAAAAGTAGAGAACAAATAATAAATGTAGATATTTAATTTTAGCTACTAAGAGATAAAATGATATTATATTTCAGAAAATTGTGCTATTAAACGTATTTACTTCAGAGCAACAATTCTTGTTTAGAATAGTTGTTCTTCAGAACAAATGTTGTTTGAAAATAGTTATGTTCAGAATAGAGTTGTAGTTAGAACAATTGTCATCTAGTTTAGTTGTTATTTGAGAACAACTCCTGTTGAGAACAGCTAAAGTTCAAAACAATTTTTGTTTAGAATAATGACATTTTAGGAATAGCTATATTTAGAATAACCATTGTTTGAAACAACTTGTATTTAGAACAATTGTGTTTTTTTGAAAGAGCCATTATTCAGAACAAGCTTTGTCAAAAAAAGTATCATCATTGAACAACTCTTATTCAGAACAATCTATAGATTGAAAACAACTCTGTTGAGAACAACTCACATTTGGAACAAGTCAAAATCATTATTCAAGAACAACTCTCGTACAAAAACTATCATCTTGCATTTCAAAAGATGTTCTATGAAAGATATTTCACATGGTACCACTTCACCAAAGTAGAAGAAATGAAAGTAACCCTAAAATATGGTACAGTTCTTGGGTTATCTTCACTTTTGGGATGTTTTGGAGATCTTGGCTTGGTGAATTAATATATGAAAGCTGTTAAGAGTTTTCCTTCTAATATTTTCCTATAACGTTGAGTGATTTTCCATCCTTTAAAAAAAATAGTGATTTCTTCTTCACTATTCACAATCACCAACAAAACCTTTTATTATCTCTTCTTAATCGTAATGCAGTTTTAACTGAAAAATATCTATTATTACTATCATTAATTATCAACTTTATGACTCTTATTCTTGAAACATTATAAATAGGAGTCTTTCACAATTAGTAAAAAAACTTTTGGCACTTTGGAATTCAGACTCTCAAAGCTCACTCTAAAATTCTCTGAACTTATTTTTTTTTTGTTTAAACTTATCGTCAGCCACATTTCCCTTTCTTCACATTACCAATCACCACCTGCCATCAGGGGCGAAACTAGAACAATTTTGTAGGGGGCCGGATGAAATTTTAATTTTTTATAGTCTATATTTTTATAATTTTTAAAGGATTAAATTAAATTTTTATAATTTTAGGGGGGCCAAAGTACAATTTTACCTTTACTAATTTAAAATTTTTAAAAAATCTCAAGGGCCTAATAGCAATTATACATTTTAGGAGAGTCGGGGCCCCTGCCAGTCTCCCTAGATTCGCCCCTGCCTGCCATTGCACTTAATGTTACCAGATCTGCTTTAGTCTTCCTCTTCATCTTCTTTCAATACATTTTGTTCACTTGTTTGCAACTCTTCCTCTCTATAAAATTAAAAAAAAAAAAAAAAACCAAACTTTCTAGTAAACAACCCTTATTCAACAGAAACAAAAGTTACAAGAAATATGGGTGTTATTTGGAACCTCCCCATAGCACTTATCAAGGCTAGAGAAAGGAATTGGTTCAGTGGAGTTGTTGTCAGAGATAAGAATAATAATTTGATAGTGCTTGTGAAAAATTGCAAGCTGAATCCCAATTTCAGGCTAGAATCATTCTTGTACGCGGTATCTTACTTCTCATGTGAGAAGAAGGAAGCAACAAATTTAGATTAATTAATAGGGAGAAGAATAGAGTAATATTGAAGAAGCGAAATCAAGAACGGATTAGAAAATTGCCCTTGTTTTCAACGATATCAAAATCTTAGTCGAAGACTTCGTAATAATAAAATCAACACAAGAAAATAAGCTCCGAACAAAAGAAGCTAGGGAATGGGCAAAGAAGGCAACTCGCATACACATCATCTAAAGACAATCTTAAAGAATGTGTTGTGTTGTTTATCTAACCACTTTTATGATTTTTTATGAATTTATATAGAATCTCATTATAAGATTTGATTACATTTGTTCTTTTTTGATATAGTGTCTATAATTATTTATAACCCTTCTTTAACTCATAAATAGAAAAATAATATGTTTTAACGCATTCGAACCTACGTTCTCAAGTATTAGCAATAATGCTCATACCAATCTTGAATTCACTTGACCCGACTTAACAAGGAAGAGAAATAGGGTTGGCAATCAAACAAAGAAATACATACATACATGCTAGGAAGAATTTCAGCCCCAAAATGCAAGTTCCAGTTTATGTTGGTTGATCAACGCCCAAAGAATATTGACTTTGAAACTTTCAAACTAGACAAAGTCAAAATTGCTATACCAAACTTAACTCCAGCTTCACAAATGTAAAGTTTTTAATCTTAGGCCGACACTGGTTACAAAATTACAAACACTAATATTTGTCCCAATACATACTAATTTGCTCAAGGTTTTTGGACTATTATTACCTTTTTTGTATAAAATCTTTCTTGTTTTGTAAGATTGAATTATTCGACTAATTCAATGGTTCTGTGATCATACTGTTTTCGCCAGACGTGAATGAGTAATTTTTTTATTTAATTTTAATTATTTTTATATAAATATTAATATAAAACAACTTTTTACTAATTTTTGCTTGGTTGAATAATAATAGGTTTTATCAAACAATAATAAGTTTGATCTTTCTAAGAAGGTATCAAGTATGAGTCTTTTAAATGGAGCAAATCAGTGTTAGAAGAGTTTTATATTTAGTTTAAGAGTATGATTTGTTTCGAATTCAAATTTAATTTATTCCTAATGAGGTGTTTAATGATCGGATTAATTTCGGGTTAGTTTAAGCATAGTATTATTTATACATTCTGTGCTTGTTTAAATTTAATTTAATTTAAAATATGGACTTAAAATTTTGTATAAATTCAGCCATTTTTATAAAAGATTAGATCAATTCTATTTTATTTCTGTCCATATTATTTTAATTTTTTTAAAAATATATTTATATTATTTTTAATTTTTAATTTAATAAATTATATATATATCTCATTTATTAAAATTTTATACATAACCAACTTAATTTTTTTAGTGTTTACATATGTTATTAAAGATTTAAATATTTTATGTTACAAAATAATATAATATATAAATAATAATAATAATATAATATATTATAAAATTAGAATACAAAAACCTATAAATGTTTAAATTCAATCCCAACTTATATTTTAAACGAATATAATTTTTTTACTCAAATTTATTTTTTAACATAATATTTTCACTTAAATTTTCCCAAATTTGAAAAAATCTTCACCAGAAATCAAAATTAGAAAGTTCCGAGACAAAATAAATCTTCACATTCTTATCTTTCTTTTATGAAGTGAAAATTATTCGTACATCCAGAGAAAAAAAAAAACAGAAGAACTAAAGAAAAAGCAGAGGTATGATACAAAATAGAGAGGTTTCATGGATTATAACAGATTCAGCACCTGGAAAAATAAAAATAAAAATCAAACAGAAAAGAAAAAAAGGGAAAAAGGTAGATTACATCTTGATGATGCAAAAACTCACATTAGTTTCTACAAACTCAAAACTCCCCAAATACTGTCTCCAATGAAGCGAGCCATCTTCCTAATGGAACCCTTTTCGGATTCTACTTCCCTAATTATTTCATCATCACCACTTTGGCAATTCTTTTTCACATATTTATTCACCTTAGCCGGTCCTTTCTCAGCTACTGCAACTCTCTTTCTCCTCCCTTTTTTCTTCTTCTTCTTCTTCTTAGCTTGTTTCTTCAACAACTCTTCCTCGTACGCCTCGATAACCTCATGTATCAGTTCACGGTTTGGAGATTTGTCCCAACGTCCCCAGAAACACATGTAACACCTCAAACATTTGCACTCAAACCTAGGATCATGCTCTTTCTTATTATCATAAACCATGGTTACGGCGGAGAAGCCGCTGCTGCTGTTGGTGTTGCAACATGAGATGAGATAGGCTAGAACTTCTTTGTCTTGGAAAGAAAGGGCGGCGACGAGGCTGAGAATCGTGGCTGGGAGCAAAGACAAGTGGTCGCGGACGGTTGGTGATGGCGGAGAAGGGTGCACTTTGTCTTTATTGTAAAGCTTTTTCATGGTTGTTGGGAATATTTTGTTTGGTGGATGGATCCTATGGTCAGGTCTGGTCTGGTTTTTTTGTGTTTGTTGTTGGTGATTAACTTGTGTGTTTGTTTGATGGTCGGATTTGTATTATGAACTCCGAAGTTTCATTTCATGTTTTGTCGTTCCAAATCTGGATGCTTCGATGGAAAAGAAAAGGTTAAAACAGGCCATAATTCCCAAAATTGGAAACTTAGTCCCTGGACTTTTATTTTCTAGACTTTAATCCTTTTAATTTTCAGATATTAAAATTCATGTTAAACTATTAACACTATTAATTTTTTATTAAATTCAAATTAATTATAATATTATTTTTTTATTTCAAAATGTTACATAAATAATAATAATAATAATAATAATAATGTTAATAATTAGGTTTAAATTTTAAAATTTTAAAATTTTAAAAAAATCAATAGGGATTAAATTTGAAATTTCTGAAAAGTATTTTAACCCAAAAAAGGATAGCAATGATTCACGCGCATTTAGGACTTAGGAGCATGGTGAAAAGGGTTTTTTTGGATCAATGGAAGTGCAAAGGTTGACTAATAATAAATAAGCACAAAAATGAATGAAAAATGTGCGAAAATGTTTGAATTAAAAATCATTATTTAAGAAAATTAGAGATAAATAATTTCATTTCAAAGATGTGTTGTAAAAAAATAAGATTTGTTTGGTCAATGTTCACATAATTTTAATCACAATATATTAGGAGACAAGTGATAGAAAAAATAATAAATTAAATATCGTCTTTTGTTTTCGTTTTTATCTTTTTAAACCTGTGGTAGAAATATATGTTTTTATAATAATTTTTTAGAAAAAAAAATTTAAAAATTTCTTTCAGTTTTCTTTATCCAACTCTTCTAATAAAAAATTAAAATTAAGGTGTGATTAGTAGAGTGAAAAAAAAATGAAAATATAAAAAATTGAAGGGTGGAAAAATTTTAAAAAAAATGAAATTTTCTTTCTTAGATAAAAAAAATGAAAAATAGAAAATTAAGGTGCGAACGTCAACCTTGTAAATATTGCAAAAATAAAAATATAAAAGTTGAATGCGGTTTCTGCAAGCCAATAGGTCAAGTTGTAATATAATTTATTTACAACAAAATATTTAAAAAGTATTCCGAAAATCGTACTCAAGGGATTACTATTTGGAGAAAACTAATATTAAACCAATTGTTGCAAATAAGTATTAATTTACTCGAGTCATGAATTAGTAATGTGAATTCCAAAGCAAGTTAATAATGATAAACTAATTAAATTAAACTAAAACTAGAACTAACCCTAAGTTAATACTATCGATTTTCTTATTCCTATTTTCGACTATACGAGCTACTTTAGCCTAGATCCAATTGCGTTACCTGATCATTAATTAACTTTTAGTTTATGGTTTCAAATAATTGGCTAGTAATTAACTTAGTTGTTATCTCTCAGCCTCTAACTAAATTAACTAGTCAGCATAATCTACTTATCTCCCGACCTCACATATTATACCAAGCTAGATTAAAGGATTCTTGGCAGACTTATCTCCCAACCTCATCTTAACTGTGTTACTTCTTAGGGTCATCAATCGTAGAGTTTACGTACTCTTAATCTAATTCAATCAATCCAAATTAAACTTTTTTCTTCAGTTAATTAATTAGGTCAAAGCAATTGAACAAAAGAGATATGTGTAAAGCATAAAATTATTATACTATTCACACAAACATTCAATTAACAGGGTTAAAGAAAGAGATATAAATAATAGAATAAAAGAATAGGTTGAGAATACTCATGAATCAATCGAAGCAAAAAGGGTTAAAGAAAGAGATATAAATAATAGAATAAAAGAATAGGTTGAGAATACTCATGAATTAATCGAAGCAAAAGCGCAATTCTGGAACAATCTTCGCTCGCGATAGTCTTACTTCGGAATAGGATCTTCCGATTAAGGAAAGATAAAGTAAAACTAAGTAAAAACTGAATAAAATCATCTCTAAGTAATAACTTTTGCCTCCCTTAAATCTATGTGTAATTCTGGTTACAATGGCCCTTTTATATAGGGTAAATTTGGAATATTAAATTGCCTATAATGTTGTTGAAGTATTTAGAGTTCGATTGGGAAAAGGAACCCTGTTTAGTTGTCAAAACACAATTGCTTTAAGTCAGGAAATTGTCGCGTCGTCGTGACGTCAAGGGACTCTACGTCGCGATGTCATCCTTGATTCAACCCTTCCTTATGTCTGGCTTCGGTGTCACGATATCCACACTAGTTTCCTCCTTGAGACTATTTTCGAGTCTATCTTGATGTCACAACTTCCGTACTTCGTTATCGCGATATTGGTAGTAGTTTCAACCTAAATGTGCACCTTTAGCTCTCGGTTCAACCTACATGACCATATAACTTTATTTAAGTATCAAAAGTGTAATAAAATTTGTAAAAAAACATAAATTACTTAATCAAAGGTAAAAACATAAATAACTACTAAAATGACCTAATTTTGCTTCTTAAACAGCCTAAAGTTAGTGAAAAAGGGATGTAAATAACAACCTAGATCGTGGCAGATAAAAAAGGTACATACTAATATAAATAAATCAAGACTCTACGACATCTCCAACATCATGTCCAATGTCCTCATCATTAGTATTCTCAGAAGCATACATAAACGTGTAGCTAGAGGGAGTGCCTCCTGCGTGTAATATTATTTGCAATGACCCGATTTCTAGTGGTATTAGAACTTACAGCTTCGGGACCTTGTTCATATAAACCAAGTCTGTAAATATTAAATAAGAATATTTAAGGAGTTATTATTTAGGTAAATTAAATTTTGGATGGCCAAATTGGCCAAAATTCTAGTTAATTAAGGCTTAGGGACTAAATTGTAAAGTTCAATCGCTATGGATTTTTAATTAGGAAATGACTTGGAGACTTAAATTGCTATTTTCAAATATTTAAAATAACAATTAGACCATGTTAAAGTGTGTGTTAATGGACGGTATGATTATATAGTCATTAGCTTAAGTAAATTAAGCTTTGTTTAATTAAAATAAGGTTAATTAACAAATTAATCCTACTATATAAACGAAAATGCCCTTTCGTAATTAAACTATGTTATATTATTCGAGGGTGTTTTATTCCTTTTCATTAAAAAATAATAAAAATATGCATATAATGGGACTTGAAACCAATCCATTTACATTTGTAAATCATTCAATTTACCACTAAGTTAAAGCTCTATTTTAATATGTTTACACATATTAATTTTAATTATGCATACTTTATTACTGTCATCAATTGTATATTTATACTCCTATACTATTATTTAAGTGTTTTACTGAGTTGGTGTCACACTCAACTGGGTCATCAACTTAGCTGTTAAGTTATGAAAATTACATTTCATAATTAAACTAATTTATATTATTCAATGATACTTTACCTTTAGTTTTTTTCATTAAAAAATAATAAAAATATGCATATGGCGAGATTTTGGATCCAAACTCATTGCATTAATAAAATCTTTAATTTACCACTCAACTAAAGCTCTATTTTAATACATTTATATATTTTAGTTTTAATTATGCACACTTTATTACTTCCATCAATTGTATATCTCTACTTCTATACTATTAATAAAACCTTTAATTGAGTTGGTGTCACGGATTAACCAGATGCCAACTCAGTTAGGAATTTACAAAAATATCCTTTAATAATTAAAGTTATATTATTCGAGGGTATTTTAGTTTTTTTAATTTTAACAAAAACCAAGAAAAATATGTGTATGATGGGATTTGAACTCTCACTAATTAGATTAGTATTGTTAATTGAGTTGGTGTCACAAGTCAACTTAACACAAACTCACTACTGATGACAAAATCATGAAAAATAATTGCATTTAGTATTGTTTATCTGATGCATTTATATGTTTAAATTTTGTTTTACTCGTAACTTAATCTATTTTTTTATTTTAATGTCGCACATATCTCATGTGTTATTATGATTAATTAGTTTCAAACCATACATTTTATTATTTATTGTATGTTATTTTAAAACACATTTGTGTTCTAAATCTATGGTTTCCACGACGCATACGTGTGTGATAGGATTTCTAGTATTATTTAAGTGTTTTATATTATCCGGGTCAGCAACTTAGTTGTTAAATTACAAAAATGCATTTCTATAATTAAACTAAGTTATATTATTTGATGATACTTTAGTCTTTTTCATTAAAAACCAATAAAAATATGCACATGTTGGGATATAAACCCAAACCAATTGCATTAGTAAACCTTCAATTTACCACTCAACTAAAGCTCTATTTTGATATACTTATACATTTTAATTTTAATTATACACACTTAATTACTTTCATTAATTGTTTTATATTTGTAGTTTTCACACGTGTATGCATGTGATAGAATTTCTAGTATTATTAATAAACTCTCTAGTATTATTAATAAACCCTTTGACTAAAGTGGTGCCACGGGTTAACTTGGTACCAACTCGATTAGGAAATGACTAATGTATCATTTATTAAATGACTACTATTTTTATTTTGATAGCTTTTTTTGTTGTCATTCTTTTATATAAAAATTTTTGAACATTACTTTTATATAGTTTTAAAACAAAAGAACTAAAATTAACATATCTAAGAATTGAACCCATGACTAATGAATTAATAAAAATTTTCTTTACTACTACATCAATAATAATTCATATATAAGTAAAATTTTAAAAAATAACTTTTAACCTAAAATATTTTCTCTTACTAAATTTGTGTATCTATACTTATTATATATAAAGTACCTGATTGATTTGGTGTCACGAGTTAACTTGACACCAGCTCAATTGTAAAATTAACAAAATACCATTATTTTAAAGGATAATTAATATTATTATAAAAATATTTTTATATAATCTTTAAATAAAAAAACTTAAAAATATCATTTAAGAATCAAACACGAATAATTTCATAAAGTCTTAGTTTATATATATATATATATATATATATTTCTTATAAATATATTGTTAGATAAAAGAATTTCCATCTACATGGTAAGTATGATATAATATAGTAAATGCAACATCCAAATTGTGGGTCTAGGAAAAATATTATGTAATATAGTAAATGCAACATCCAAATTGCGGGTGTAGGAAAAATATTATATAAAAAGAAATCAACACAAATACCAATAATCAAACTCACGTCCAAAATAGTCTTAAATCACTTAACTTAACCATTCATTAACTTTAATATTTTTCTTAATAGATTGTAATTTAATTTAAAAAAATTTATAAAATTATTGAAAATCATAAATATTTTTATAATAAATATTTTTATTTTTAATTTTTTTTTAGTTTTTTAATCCTTTCTATTTTTGGGCATTTTTTAAAAATATTTTATAATTGAGTTTCATTGACTTGTAACATTATTTTAATTAGATATTTAATTATAATAAATAGATAGAATAAATATTATTATAATAAAATTTGTTATTTTTAAAAATTTTAGTTTTTAATTTTTTAAATATTTAATAATTGAGTAAATGTGACGTTGAATTGGAACAGATTTAATTATAATATAGGTATAGATAAATAGATAGAATTTACTGTGGGCTAAATTGAGGAAATTGTATGATACTCTGTGATCTAAAAATAGGAAGAAAAAGTTGAGGTTGTGGGCTTGAAATATGGCCTAGACTTGGCACTTTACAAAGTAAGAACAAAAACTGTGGCTAACCTGTCCCAGCGCAAAATATGAAGGAAAAAAATTGAAAAATGCGGTGAGCGTGGATCGAACACGCGACCTTCAGATTACAGCTATATCTTCAGTCTGACGCTCTCCCAACTGAGCTATCCCCGCTTGCCTTTTTATTTTTAAAATTACATATTATAATTATTTGTATACATTTAATTGATAGCGCCTGCTGGTGTTCAATTCATTTTAAAAGATGAATACGGCACTCTTATTTAAATTTAAATTATAAAAATGAACTATATTTTGTATAGAGATGAAAATTTAATGTTTTTAGCAAGTATGTTTTGATGAAAATATATTTTTTAAAAGTGTTACAAATATAATTAAGGTATAAATATAAATATATATAAACAAACGTAAATATTAAATTATTATAACATAAATTATTCGAAGAATCACAAAATAAAAATCAAACTATTTATAAAAAATCTTCCTCGATAAAAATCCTTTTATAATCAACTAATCACTTCCTAATTATATAAAATAATTCTTTTCTCAATAGCTATTGTTTACTTTTTATTTCAAATGGTGTTCTATTACAAAATTGATGGGTGAAAATGAAAAATTAATATATTAATTATTTGTTGATAAGATTTTATAAAAATATTTTCAAAAGTACTTTTTGGTGCAACTATAAACAAAGCGTAGCATATACTAAGGTTTAAAATAAATTTTGTAAAATAATAAAGATGGTGTGAGGGAGGGATTTAAACTTGGGTTTCAATGACAATTTCACTAACACTTAATCATCAAACCACTAACTCATTTTTTTACCAAATGCACAATCCCAATTCTACTTACCTAACCTTTGAGATGTGATAGCAGTTAACACTAATCATCAACAACAAAAACATCAGTGTCAATTTCATGCTTTACATATAGTTCTATCTTCATATGCTTAACCCATTAGTTCAACATGTCAATAGTGCTACTATCATTCCACACAAACCTAAGGTTCTCATGCAAAGTCCCACTACTAGGTACATGAAAATAAATTAGTTGTATTGTATTGAACCCTAACCCTTTTTTAAGTATTTTACACAGCTCAAAATATGATATCGTATCTCGATCATCTTTAATCCTCAGCATCTCACCACCTGAATACCCAACATGGGGATCATGTACAAATATACCCCCCAACATACAAGTTTATGTAGTATTCCTCCTCTACAAACATCTGCAGTTTAAACAATAAAAAAATATGTTACAAAAATTAGAGAAAAATAAGATTTCATACTAACAGACAAACAAAGTGCAGCAAAAAAATAAGTAGACAAACAAAATATTAAATAGTATAAACAGTACAAAACGCATATAAAGTTAGATAATTTAATAATTATATAATTAAATCTTATAATTTTTTTTATATATAATAACAGAACAACAATAAAAGATGGAGGGACTACTTCAATATGTTGACCTACTAAACTCTGCCTAGAACTAGTGCCCCCACCAACCAACACTATAACCCCCAGATAAGAATCATGCATTGAACAAAAAAATATAATGGAACACGCAAATTTGTCAAATTTTAGAGTCGACCGCTATCACTAACAAAATTGAAAACCCTAAGCCAAGAAACATAAAAACCAAAAAGTCCTTTTCTTTTTAGTAACCAAATCGATAACCCAAAACAAAAAAACTAAAATACCAAAAACTCTTCTTCTAATAGTAGCCAAATAAAAAACCCTAAACCAACATCTCGCAAATTAAAAACCCTAAACTAAAATCCCCAAAATTAGAAACCCTAAATAAAAAAAACACAAAATAAAAATACTAAACCAAAAAATCCCCAAACTCTAAACCCTAAACCAAAATTGAAATAACATATATAGCGTTTTCAATGTGAACACTTTTAAAAACACACCACAAAATAGAAACCCTACATAAATATCATTGAAAATCAAAATGTGATTCTATAACAAGCTTTGGGTAATCTTCTTTCGCACAATTTTTTTTACTTTCTTGAGTTAGGATTCAAATTCTGCTCTCTTTTTTTAGATTATCTGATTCAAGTGTTTGTTTTTTTTAGGATCAACCATTTCATTTCTGAAATGATTTACTGTCTGCATGTTTTACCTTTTTTTTTGTTTGTTTTTAATTGTTTTTTAATGAAAAAGTTTTTTTGAATTACTTTTTATTTTAATTACATGTGAAATGTGTTGGCACCTAGGTGGAATAAAAAAAATCCACATCAGCGTTGTTACATTTAACGACCACGTCAACATGTCCATTAAAAATAGACCAATTTGACAAAAAAAATATACGTTAGAGGTTAAAGTGCTCCAAAAAATTGATAAAAGGCTAAAGTGACCAAACAACGTTAGGGGCTATTATTGGCGTTATGCCTAATTTTAATTATGCACACTTTATTATTTCCATAAAGTATTCTATATTTGTTGTTTTTACACGCATATGCGTATGATAGGATTTCTAGTATTATTAATAAACTCTTTGACTGAATTGGTACTACGAGTTAACTGGGTACCAACTCGATTAGGAAATGGCTAATGTATCCTTTTATTAAATGACTACTATATTTATTTTGATGGTTTTTTCGTCTTGTCATACTGTTATATAATTTTCAAATAAAATAACTAAAATTAACATGTCTAAGAATTGAACCCATGCCTAATGAATTTATAAACAATTTTTTTATCACTACACCAATAACAATTCATAAGTAAAATTAAAAAAAAAATAACTTTTAACTTAAAATATTTCCTCTCACCAAATTTGTGTATCTATACTTGTCATATATAAAGTGTTTAACTGAGTTGGTGTCACGAATTAACTTGACACCAACTCAATTGTGAAATTATTAGAATACCCTTACTTTAAAGGGTAATTGATATTATTATAAAAGTATTTTCATCTTTTCATACTTTTATATAATTTTCAAATAAAACAACTGAAAAACATTATTTAGAAATCGAACACAAGAACAATTTCATAAAATCTTAGTTTATATTTATATAAATTTCTTATAAATATACTTTTAGATAAAAGAACTTTCATCTACGTAGTAAATATGATATAATATTGTAATTATTAAATTATGCAACATCCAAATTGTGGGTGAAGGGAAAATATTATATAAAAAAATCAAACACAAATACCAATAATCAAACTCACGTCCAAAATAGTCTTAAATCACTTAAGTACTTAACCATTCATTAATTTCAAGATTTTTCTTAATAGATTGTAATTTAAGTTATTTAATTTAAAACAAAATTTATAAAATTATTGAGAATCATAAATATTTTTTTATAATTAAATTTTTATATGTTAATCATTTTTAATTTTTTCAATATTTTATGATTGGGTAAATGTTTCGTTGACTTGTAAAACTATTTTAATTAGATATTTAATTATAATATAAGTATAGATAAATAGATAGAATAAATATTATTATAACAAAATTTGTTATTTTTAAAAATTTTAGTTTTTAATTTTTTAAATATTTAATAATTGAGTAAATGTGACGTTGAATTGGAACAGATTTAATTATAATATAAGTATAGATAAATAAATAGAATTTACTGTGGGATAAATTGAGGAAATTGTATGATATTCTGTGAATTAAAAATAGGAAGAAAACGTTGAGGTTGTGGGCTTTAGAAATGGGCAGGACTTGGCACTTTACAAAGTAAGAGCAAAAAAAGCGGCTAACCTGGAAAAATAAAATGATGCGGTGAGCGTGGATCGAACACGCGACCTTCAGATTACAGATATATCTTCAGTCTGACGCTCTCCCAACTGAGCTATCCCCGCTTGAGTTTTGAAAGAGCAGAAAAAGCTACTAATTTGTTCCATCCTAGAAAATGAAGGAAAAAAATAAAATAATGCGATGAGCGTGGATCGAACACGCGACCTTCAGATTACAGACATGCCTTTAGTCTGACGCTCTCCCAACTGAGCTATCCCCGCTTGTATTTTAAAAGAGCAGAAAAAGCAACTAATCTTTCTCAGCCTAGAAAATGAAGGAAAAAAATAAAATAATGCGGTGAGCGTGGATCGAACACGCGACCTTCAGATTACAGTTATGCCTTCAGTCTGACGCTCTCCCAACTGAGCTATCCCCGCTTGTGTTTTTAACGAGCAAAAAAAGTAGCTAACTGTTCCAGCCCAAAATATGAAGGAAAAAATTAAAAAATGCGGTGAGCGTGGATCGAACACGCGACCTTCAGATTGCAGATATATCTTCAGTCTGACGCTCTCCCAACTGAGCTATCCCCGCTTGAGTTTTGAAAGAGCAAAAAAAGTAATTGTCCCAGGCCAGAAAATGAAGGAAAAAAAATGATGCGGTGAGCGTGGATCGAACAGGCGACCTTTAGATTACAGATATATCTTCAGTCTGACTCTGACGCTCTCTGATTTAATTTTTTAGACATTTAATGATAGTGCCTGCAACTGTTCAATTAATTTTAAAATATGAATACGGCAGTCTTATTTCAATTTAAATTATAAAAATGAACTATATTTTGCGTGTGATATAAATTCTCTAGTTTTTTTTTTTATATGTTTTGTATAGTGATGAAAATTTAATTTTTTTCTAGCAAGTATGTTGAGTAAGCGAAAAAGTTTTAAAAAATATAAAGTAAAAAAAGTGGAGATAAAATATTTTTTTTGAAAGTGTTATAATTACAATTAAGGTATAAATATAGATATATGTATGAACAAACGTAAGTATTAAATTATTACAATACAAACTGTTCAAGAAATCATAAAGTAAAATCAAATTGTTAGAGCACGATAGTATTAAGAACTGGTACAATTCAAATTGAAGTCAATAAACTAGACTAAACTTATTCATAATAATCGCACATAGTGGGACTTTGAAATCTATTAGAAACCTACAAATATAGTTGCGGATAATATTTTTAGTTTTAAAAATATATTTCTGAAACGCATTCTAGAAAAAGGAAAATTGCTTATATAGGAAGTTTCCTATTATAATTACAAAACATATAATTATTTGATCATATTTCATTTTTTTTTTAAAGAGTAATTATTGTGGCCTAATTGTTTTACAATTACAAGTTAATGTTTTTACATAAACAAATTCTTCCTCTATAAAAATATTTTTATAATCATCTTTCTAATTATGTAAAATAATTCATTTCTCAAAAAATATTGTCTACTTTTTTAATTGAAATGATGTTTTATTACAAAATTGATGGGTGAAAACGAAAAGTTAATGTTGGTTGATAAGATTTTATAAAAATGTTTTCAAAAATCAACTATAAAGTTTTTAAATTAATATAAACGGTCTATTATTTGAATTAATAATGTGCATAATTTTGAACGGCTAAACTTCTTCTAAGAGAGTCAAATTAATTGGTATTCTAATTAGTAGCAATAATTATTTAATAACAGCATATAATTAAAAACCATGTTATTTTATAAATTAAAAAAAAAAAAGCTTGCTCAATAAAAATTAATAAAAGGCTTCTATTTTTGGTAAATTTAATAAATACTGTTATACACCAATAGTCACCAATCCGAAGTCCAAATAAGATAAGAGTTGTTTAACTGTGACCTAGTTAGACCCCACCAGATGGATACACGCGAAGCGTACAATGAGAGGACAGTTAGGGAAGTTCGCGATATCAACTCGCAGGAGACGAGGGGAACTAGCTCGCATATACTCAAGGAGTTCACATGTAGGGGACTGCGAGATCTAGCATGCGAGCTGGAACAATACACGTGCCCAACATGCTTAAGATCTGCTCAAAATGTTAATCCTATTAATAGTGGGGAAATACCAAAGCTGGAAATACCAAATTACTCGGCCTTGACCTGCAATATCTATCCAAAGCTAGAACTAGAAATGATAAAGACACGAGAGGATATTGGAGCCTGAAACTAGTACTATCTCTATAGCAAATAGTAAGGCCATTAGAGTTAGTGTTGTCAACCCAACTAATTTTCTAAGTTTATAAATTTGTAAATTTTGGGCTTCTTTCTAGGTTTTAATTAAACACTTGAGACAAACAATGTAGCAAAAGAAAAAAAAAAAGACTAAATCAAAAGAGATTGGATAAAAAATTTGCTTTTATTTTGGTTGATGAGAAAATGAGCATAGTCGGTTATAAAAAAGTAAATATAAAAATATTTTAAAGATTTTTAAATATATTTATAATTTTTAGAATTAGAACTAAAATGATAGTTTTTGTAAACATTGATGGTTAAATTGTTGAATTTGTTAGATTTAGAATCAAATTAATAAAATGTGTAAATATTGAATGACTAAATTTATTATTAGGCGCTAATAAAAAAGCTTACGTTAGACTCTTGTTGCTAAATTAATAATAAGAGTGACTAAAATATTTAATTTTAAAAAATTTAATGATTAAATAGAAAAAATTAAGTAAGAGGCTATTGGTTATACTTTTTAACATTTATATAATTTGTGAATCCAAAGCTTAAGTAAATAAAAAGGTAAGTAATCTGTAAATTTAAAAAATGGGTCCAATCTAAATGAGAAAAAAAAGCTTTAAAAATGGGTTAGACTTTCAACCCAAAATAAAAGGAAAAATATCAGAAAAATGTGTGAACATGGATCAAACATGTGACCTCACAAATAAATTTGTTTACTTTAATGCTCTACCAATTAAATTATTCCCACAATTGTTTTTAGTTTCGAAAGTATATATTATTAATAATTTTTATTATATGCTTATGTGATGCTTTTATTGCACTTGTATGTGTATAACGACTCATCTTCTTCATACTGCTGGAGTGTTTGTTTATTTGAGCCTTATTGTTAATAAAATCAATTTTGAAGTTTTAGGAATAAGATTATACGAACGAGATAAAACTGTCTATGGATCCTTAGCCAACCTCTAATTTTTAATTAATTTTTTAAAGGATATTTGTTAATATAGGGTATCAACAATGGTAACATAAGGAGGAGATTGTGGTGATTAGAAAAATGTCATTTTACTTATGACAAGCGGAGAGTCATAGTAAGGAAGGAAACGGAAGGGAGACAAAGAGAGGAGGAGGGAGCTATGTGCTAAGTTATATTGTTAGGGTTGTTGAAATGGGAAGAAGATCCCTCATTCATTGTGTCTTGGGATATTTATAGGTGAGTCTCCTATCCAATTACGGCACGTCATCAACAGTCTCAAAGTATGAAAAATGTGTGGTCAACCAGGTGGCAAGACTGTTCTACGCGGTTTTTTTCAAGTGTAGTATGACTTTGACATTCTTTTTGTTGAGGTAATACAAGGTTGTTAGGTCTCAATAGTCTCATAGTAGTCTCCTCTTAATGAGTGCGTACCCACTAATAGCGGGTGGTTTAATAGGATGTCCACTATTAATGAATGCGTATCCACTGACTAGTTGAGTGGTATGAGACAGAGGGCCATCCATAGATTTCTTTAGTCAAATTCTCGTGATGCGACATGTCCGAATCAAGTAGGGATATAATAATATTATAATTAAATACCAAAATTTGGATCTATCATTTTTTAGACTAAACAACAATTATTTAATAGGTTATCAATTTTTTAATTTCATAAGTTGTTTTAACCTTCATTCCAAGTCAAATATTTTCCTTTTGGGTTTCAATGCACACTAAATTGTTTTTTCAACTATTTTTACTTTTTTTCTTTTTCTTTTTTTACAAAAATGATTTTATAAGTCACTAATGACACTAATTAAAAAAAGAAGGTGAGTTCCATGTTCTGTTTTTCAAAATTCGTTTGGTGGTCAGAAAAATCGTTTTCACAATATAAAATTTTAAATTACACAATTATCCTTATGTGCACTATTATGTGATTGAATTTTTGTAGAAAGAAGAATGTTTTCTGGTAAATTCAGTAAGACTTTTTATAATAATAAAGATTAACTCGTAACACTAAATTTAGGTGTTGCTTAATAAACTGATAAATTAAGTGTTGAAAGAATAAGTATTAAAAATTTAAATACTAAGTTTAAATTTTATTTGATATATTACTTAAAATTAATTAGGAAACATAATTAGATTATTTGATAAATATAAATTATAAACAATTCTACATTTTATACTTAATTTTTAAATATTTTACCTTATTCAAAATAAAAAATCAAATTTTAAATGCAAAATTTTCATAGGATAATATAATATTAAAATAAAGGGTAAACTGTCAAAATAGTCACTTTTGTTACCTCAAGTTACATTTTAGTCAATTATGTTTGAAATGTTACGTTTAGTTATTTATGTTATCGTGTTGTTACATTTTAGTCACTAAGCCGTTAACAATGTAACGGTAAACTGAAGGTGCAACTAGGATTTCACCAACGTTGTAGTCTTCTATAACATCAACTTCACCAGATTGTTCTTGTTATTTTCCCTTTTGATTCGCTGTCTCCCTTTTAATCTTATTCTGCAACTTATAACAGTTAGACTTAATGTGTCATTTCTTCTTGCAGAAGTTACATGTTTTACCTCTATTTGAAGATCTCGATCTACCCATAGATTTACCACAAGGATTTCGTTTTTGTGTCCTCCCACGATTATCATCAATATTTCTTTCTTATCTCCTACGTACAATGAAACCCTCTCCCTGAGAGTCGGATTTAGACACAAGATATTTCATCTTTTCATACAATGTTAAGGAAGTATAGACTTCATCAACTATGAGAGATTCACAACTATATAAAATCGTATCTCTAAAGGTTTAATAAGACAGGGGCAACAAACAAAGTAGAATTAACCCTAAATCTTCTTTATCATACTGAACCTCCATGCCTTCTAGGTCTGAGAGAATTTCTTTAAACACAATTAAGTGTTTGTGTACAAACGTACCTTCCTCCAAACGATGAGCATAAAGACGTTGCTTCATATGCAACTTGCTAGTAATTAGGGTTTTTGACATACATAATTGTTGTAGTTTTGCCCGTAATGCAGCGGTAGTCTTCTCCTTTATCATGTCCTGTAGAATTTCATTCGATAGATGCAGATGTAATTTCGTTAAAGCTTTTCAATCTTTACGCTTCTTCTCTTTCTCTGTCAATGTTGAAGGCATCTTATCTACCCCTAGCAGGGCATCCTCCAAATTCATCTGCGTATGAACTACCTATATCTTTATCTGCCACAGTGAGAATCTGATGTTGTGATCCAATAGCGGAATATAACACTTTATTATCGCCATTACTATGATCGAAATAAACAACCCGAAAAAGCTCTGATACTAATTTATTAAAAAATTGAAAGTCAATGATGACAATATTGAAATATCATAAAGAAAAAGAAAGAAAAAATAGAACACAAAAATTTTACGTGGAATACCTTTCGGGGAAAAAACCACATGTAGAGAAGAAAATTCACTAATGTTAAATTCGAATAATACAAAATGAGTTTCGACTACATTTATTTATAAGTTAAAAAAAAAAAACCTAATTTTAATCAATGTCAAATATATTATGCTAATAAATGTTAAATATATTATACTAATAAATACTAAATCTTATAGAAAGAAAATATATTTTGTTTAACTTTACTCGCAAACAATCTCTTAAAATTTGGGTCACACAACTTTAACATAGGCAAATTTATTAATCAATATAAGCAATTTCATACATAATGGCGGAGCTAGAAAATTATTTTGGGGGCTGAAATTAAATTGTATATTTTTACGATAGTAAAAATGTAATTTCACTATTTTAATAGTGTATATCTTTATAATTTTTAAAGGATTAAATCAAATTTTTATCATTTTTTATCTCAGAGTATAATTTCACCATTACTAATTTAAAGTTTTATAAATTATAAAAGGTGTAAATAAAAAAATTGATTTTAATAGGGCCAAGGGACTAACTCCTGAGTTCGGCCACTGGTCATATATAAAAAAGTTATATATACAAGTGTACATAATTCTAAAGATTTTGAATATGAGTAACAAGTACAAGAATAAATTTAAATAAAAATTATTTTTTGGAAGGTAAATAAATTACAACTTAAAATTCTAATCTAAATTATTATTATTGAAGATGATATAAATAACAAATAGATTAAATATAAAAATGATAAAAAAATCTAGAGTGATACAGATTTTTTTTTTTTTTTTTTGCTTATATCATATAGTGGTGCATACAATTAATGTGAAAGGAACTTGGCCAAAGCATTTTGGACAATGTAAGTGGCTATGATAGAACAGGTTTTCTGAGTGGGGTGAAAAGAATCCCAAAACACAAACTTGTCGGCATTGGAACATGTAAAAGGATTTCTCCGGCTGCATGCGTATCCCATTTCGAACATCCCTGTTGCACAACATGCCACCGCCGTTACCTCGAACCCTGCCCATCCAATTATTTATATAAATAACATTAAATCTGATATCAGTTTACTTAAAACACAATTTAACAATATTAAGGCAAAAACCATACCATAAACTGCAGGCTTTTGAATGATTTTCATCAAAATACCATAGGGATCTGAAAACACCATCTGCAT
Source organism: Gossypium longicalyx (assembly GCA_025698465.1). NCBI lineage: Eukaryota > Viridiplantae > Streptophyta > Magnoliopsida > Malvales > Malvaceae > Gossypium > Gossypium longicalyx. The sequence continues at coordinate 16,909,133 of CM047005.1, read as the reverse complement.
TCCATGAAACTTTTTATTCTGTTTAATCACCAAAGCATTCAGTTTCCCATTGAAATCGGCTGCCAAATTGTTGAAACTATCCACACACTCGCTTCCACCCATAAGGTTTCCGGTTCTCTCCAACGGCATACACCCGATCGGAGGCAGCCCTCCTAACGATATCTTCCGGGCTCCAAGTTCATACAGCTTCTCTGTGAAACTTGCGGCTATCCCGACCAGGAAGCTTTCGTATTCTTCGATGGTGTATTCCGATGAACGGCCTGGGATTGCGTAATAGTTCTCCAGGAAATCGTTCGTTCCCACGCTTATCAGGTATAAAGCCCCGCTGATTACGCCGTTGGCTTTCCTATCTCCCAGATAGGCTCTCAGTTTCTTTTGATAGTTCTTGTAGTACTCCAGTTGTTTCCATAGTGGTATCACTGACTGAAAATTAAATTTTGAATATGCATCGTTTTATTAGAAAAAAGAAGAAGAAGATGAAGATGAAGTGCGGGAACTTACGAGGACATTGGAAGTGCCATTGTCGTAGCCGGTTGCGGCAGAAGCAAAGGTAACTCCGGTGGCGAAATCGGATATACTATAGGAGGGATCGAGGTAAGCAGGAATTGCCGGTTTGAGGCCGAAAGCCTCGGAGATGAAGTCGGTTGTGATTTTGCCATTGGAAAATCTTCCCGTTGGACGCCCACCTTTGAAGTCTCGACCATAAGGTTGAAAATTGCTCCTAGCTACGGTGGGGATGTAGTTGTTATTCCCAGAATCAACTGATGAGTCCCCAAACACTATGATTGCTGGAATTTTGCCCCCATTAACCAACACCAAAAATTGAATTGAAAGGAGCCATAAGATGAGTATCGATGGCGCCATTTGCTTCAATTCCATAGATTTTCAAACAGACTATATATATATATATACACACAAATGTGGTAGGGGTGGGGAGGGGAGGGATCGAGCTAACTTTCTTATTCCTTATATTCTAACTTTCGGATGATCAAATGGTTGGAGGAGGGCTTTTATATGCATAAATATTAGTATGAAGCGACCTGACAAGCTGACACAGAAAATGATAATAATAAATAAAATGTTAAAATTTTATATGATATGCATAATTAATTTATTAAATTTTATATAAATACAAAACATTATAATTGTATGTAACTATGATATGGTAATAAATATTCCAAAAAATAAAAATATATATAATAATTAAGATGGAATATTGGTGAAAGATTTAATAGCTCCTTGAATCAGGAGTAAGTTGTTCTTGGGTGATGTAATAACGGCCAGGTTGGCTAAAGACGTCCAAACATTTGAGACAATGGTTCTTATTGCTTCAGGCTTTAGCTAAGTCCTATATCATAATTAAAGCTTTTTAATGTCATTCATAAATACAAGCTATTAAATTTAAAGATAAATTAATAATACATTAATTTTAATTTAATGTGTAATTTAGATTTTTTATATAAATGATTCTAAAATTTTGATTAATTATAAAAACGACTTACTTTTTTTGATTATATACGTAAATGATCTGAAATTAACAGTAAAAATTTGAGAAGCTAAAGAGAATGGTGCTACTAACATGTCACGTCAGCCACTGGAATAAAAAAATAAATTTTTTGGTGGTGCTAAGGAGAATGGCGCAATTGTATAAATACTAGGGAAATACTGTTATTTCTCCTTGGCACCACAAAAAAAAAATTTTTTTATTTCGATGGCTGACGTGGCATATTGGTGGCGCCATTCTCTTTGGTTGAATGACGCCATCAACTTTTACTGTTCATTTTAGGTCATTTACCTATATCAATAATAGTGTTACCAATTTGTGAGAAATGAATCAAACTAAAATTTTATATATAAAAATATAAAAAAAATCAAAGTTGCATGTATAAAATTATACATTAGACCAAAATTCATATCTAATTATGAGATTTATCCCTTAAATTTATGTACAATAAAAATTTTTAATTTGATTAAAAAACAGTTAGTGTGGTTAATTTATATTTTAAAAAATAAGATAGATGATGGTTTAACTTTTGTGAAATTAAATTCCATCGACAATATACGAAATAATAATTTTAAATATAAAAAAATTAATTTTGACGACTTTATGATTCAAAGCTAATTAAGATATTTGGAGTAGAAGTATTACATTTTTTAATCACTTATTGATAAAATTTGAAATTAATTTAATAAAGGCATCATTAAAATTAATAGCAAAAGCAATCAATTAAACACGTAAAGCATAGGGACTACTTAAATTAAAATGCGGGAAATAATTCACATTATCTAAAAAGAAAAAAAAATTTGTGGAGAGAGATTTATTATTGGTGGTGTTATTAGTAGAAACACATGCAAGTCGTTGGTGTGTAGGTCAAGGCCTTGAATTGGAAGGGCTTTCCCAACTAGAAAGGTGGTGCTTTACCTGCAACTAACCCCTCATTTATTATATTTTTCTCTATGATTTTCTTTTTAGTCCTCAACCACATTAATTGACACATCCCTTTCAATTACAACCATTGGGACCTTTGTCGAAATTTGGATATTGAATTTACTGTAGTCAGATTAATTGGTTAAATTATAAATGGATCTAATTGTTTGTTTTGTCGTCATTTTGGGTTTATTATTATTATTATTAATTTTGAGTGGTTTGTTTAGAGGGTTATTCAAATCTTTTGTTTAAATCAATATATCAATTTGATGAATTAATCCGATTCCATTTTAATAACACTTACATCAACAAAATTCTTTTTTCATTAAACCAGTAATATTGTTGATAGGGATTATTAATGTCTATATCATTGTGTTCATTATATAATTACCTTCTTTATTTTTTTTTCACCATTAAGGATGGATAATATAGTAAAGATCATTATAATGTATTTGGATGATAACAAGCTAATTTTGTGTGTTTAATGTACTTATTTCTGGTCAAATTTTGATTAGAATGCTATTATGCTTGAGGTTTCTTATTTTAATTTTGTCAGAAAGCAATTAGAATTCCAAGGTTCAAATAACAAGCAACTTGAGCTAAATTTGAACAAAAAATCAATAAAAGGGGCCAAATTAAAAAGTTGCAAAATTTGTGGTTGAATAAAATCAGATTGTGATTTTGTCAAACTCTATGAATAAAAAAATAAAAAAAAAACTAATTTTAGTTGCTTGTTAGGCATAATCCTAGGAGCAATCATGCTAAATTTGGCATATGAAAAGTGTATAAATACCTTATAATGGTGGCTTGGTAAAAACACACTGGAATAGAATTAAAAACAATTCTTATATTTTCTATTTCACGCGAAGTAGTTATTCAAGTTTACTGCCCTTTTTTTTCATTTCCTTATTTTTTAGTTCAGTTGTTTTTTAAGTCATTTCTCCTTTTCACTTATCACCTTTACATTCAAATCCACTTTTAAACTCCAATCGAGTATGATTAATTTCATACTCAACCAAACCCCATTTAGCTTTAGGCCGATTGTAGTTCCAATAAAAAATCGTGAGATATGAACCTGCAATAAAACCTTACAATATGGTATTCATTTTCTCCCTGTATATGGGATAGTCACATTTATCCCTTGAAGTTAATCTAATTTCAACTCAAAGTGCACGTTGGGAGGGAGTTGTTTTGGCGTATAGTTGGGAAAACGAGTTGGTCGTCCGCCATATTCGAGTTTCCATGAACAAATTGGTGCGTTCAATTGGAAAAAAGTTAGTTGAGTTCTGTCAAGAGAGATAGTGATCAGATTTAAACAACCCACGCGGTTGAGGCCGTTAATTCGAGTTGGGCTTTTTTAGATCGCAAAGCTACTGAGATCTTAAATTACAAACGCATGTTACATGATTAGATAATCGGTAAGAGTTGGTTTGTAGGTCGTACCGGAACCAATTACACAAGGAAGAGTTGACGGTTGGGGTGTCGTTGGTCGCTATAACCAACTTATTGTTAAGAAGAAGGAATCCATTTTCAAGAATCGATTCAAGTTCAGAGTGTACCGAAGCTAAGGCTAAGCATTCGCATATTTGATGTACAAATTTAATTTAAATTATTCGATTTTATTTTGCAACCTTTATTATGTTATTATTTCATTTTATTTTATACTCTTGTTTTTTTCTTTATCAACTAAATTCCCCATTTATTTATTTTTCAACTCTGCATGTATAGGTTGTGGGCACGACAACTGCCTAGACTCAGGAATTTGGTTATGCAAATTGGAAAATTAGGAGTCCCAGTCCCTGTGAGATCGATCCTACTTCTCTTTACTATTGTTTAATTAAGTTAGAACGTATGAAATTATATTTAGTGATTTCGACGCCCATCATTGAAGTTACACAAATTCAATTGATAGATGTTAAAAAAAACAATAAAATTAATAAAAACAAAAAAAAAAGTTAAAGGGTACAATGTCATTTCAAATTTTTATTATACGTTTTTTCTAAAAATATTTACTTTCCAAAAATTCTACCCAATAATCTAAAAAATTACCCACTTAAATAAGACTTAAACTTGAATACTTAATCTTTACAAACAATGCCAATATTTCTAGCTAATCATTACAATTATTAGTAAATCAAATGATGAAATATTATTCAAAATGAAATTAAGTGAATTTATTTCTAAATTATTTGAACACATTTACATATAGGTGAAAAAATTATGTTAAAAAGATACATTTATAACAAGTTGATGTACAAGCAAATTAGGATGCTGATGCTTGGACTTTAGACATCATAATGTCTTAGGTTTAAGTTTCATGATAAGTGAGTAGTGTTTTCTAAATTTTTTTTAAGCCTAAATTGTCTTTTATAAACTTTATATAAAAATATAGAAATACAATAATTTCTAATAATTATTATTATTATTATGTAAAAAAATTATTATTTTTAATTGAATTGATGTTGAATTAATTTGTGATGGGATTTTAACTAAATAATAACAATTTATAGAATTATACAGTATCTATATATTAAATATGAGTTAGTATTTGATATATTGAAAGTGTACTTTTTTAAAAAAAAATTTCACAAGCAACTTTAAAATATTGTTATGTGCCTTGAATACTTATCAACCTCCTAACCCTATTTGTAGAATTTAAAATTTTCACTATTATTTCATTAAATATTAGGACAATTACTTAATACAATAGTTGTGAAAAATTTCGATTTTACAAGTGAGGTTTAGATTTTATCACATGTCCTTAAGTTTATTAAAAAAATGAAAATAAATAAAGAATACTTGTGATAACAATAAAATCTTAATCCACTTATGGAATTAAAACTTTCAACCACGTATGTATCAAATAGTTATCCTAAAAATTAACCAAATTAACAATTAGGGCTAATATGTAGTTTGCCCCTTGAATTTATCCAAAACTACCTAGTTAAACTTGAACTTGTCCAAAAAATTACACTTATTAAAATTAATTTATACTTTTAAAAATATTTTTAATTTTTTTATTTATGTCCACGACATTGCATACTAAGAGACTATCACGTGTCACCATTGGATTAGTCATCAGTGTCACGTCAACACAAACTAATGGTGTTAGTGTAAAGATATCAACCTAGACAACAAAATACAAGTTCAAATACCAATTAAATAAGAAAAATTAAATACCAATTATATACTTTTGGACAAGTTTAGGGCAATTACATATTAACCAAAATAAAAATTGTAACATCCAAGTAGACCTGATTATGGACTGAGCTACTCGCCTAAGCCTGAAGGCCTACTTAAAAAAAGTGAAAAGGTTTGGGTAAAAAATATATGCCTGAAACATATGTTTGGACAAAAAATAAGGTCTATTTTCTAAACGGGTTGAGCATCGGGTAAGATTTTTTGACCCGGGTCTGGCCGAGATCTACCTAATTTTTTTTTACTATTTTTTATTGTTATTGTTTGGATATTGTATAACTTTTATTTTATTTTTTAATTTTACTACTATTTTGGAGACATTTGTTATAATGATTTTTTTAATGTATTTTTAATTTATTGAGAAATATTTATTCTAATATCTTTAGTGTAATTGATGTATTATATTTTTTAAATTTATATTTATGTAAAAAAGTTAATATAAGTAGGACAGACTCGAATTTAATATTTTTATAAGGGTAGAATTTAAATAAAATTTTAAATTTATTTTTAAATCAAATTAAAAAATGAATATAAAATTTTACATGAGGATAATCAAGTATACATGGAAGTGTTAAATTCAAAATAAAGAAGACAAGACATATACCTCAAAATAGCGGCGCAGTTATTAAGGGGGAGTACGAGAAGACAGGAATGAAAGCTATGCATAACTAGAAATGTTGCGTCATTCAAGATTTTTGTAATACTGAAACAACATTCTTATCATCATTTTATACCATGTCATGACACCAAGGTATTATTGCTTATATATGCTAAAACGTTGAATTTCTTTTACTTCCACTTTAAATCTGATGCTTTATGGGTAAATTGGTTGGCTAATTTTTATAAGTTTTATTTTTGTCATTAAAAATAAAAATTTGTAAATAGAATACTGTGGTTATAAAACGTTTTTATTTTAATTATTTTTCAGTTAGTGACTTTATTTAGTTTTTACAAGTAAATTTTCTTTAATTTTAAGTTTTTTGTTAGTAAAAAGGGAAAAACATGGGGTATTACAGGAGATTACTTGAGTTTATGAAAAACTTTTATTTATGCGGGAAAAATCACTTTATCTTTTTAATTGTTTTTATTTTTTATTTTTAGAATTAATTTTAATTTTGTCCCCAAAAAAAAAACCTTGAAGTTTTAAAATGAATTCCTTGGATTTTTATAGGGCAATTTGGGTTTCTACAGAGAAAAACCATTTTATTTTTTAGAATTAATTTTATTTTTATTTTTTAGAATTAATTTTATTTTTTTAAGAAAAAAGGTTTTTATTGGAAAATTCTTAAATTTTTACAGGGAATTAAGTTACAGGAAAAAACTTGGTTTCATCTTTGCTAATGAATAACTCATTTCCGTGCAAAAATTCATTTTTTTTAAAAAAAATTTATTAAAAAAAAGAGATAAGTAACCAAAATGAAAATATATTACAGTCACATGACTAAAATAAGTGAACAATAATATTGAATTAATAACGGGAAGCTAAAATGAAAATGTTTTGTAATGGCAATGCCCTATTTGTAATTTTTGTATTTTTCTAATGACCAAAATGAAAATATATGAAAATTAAGTGATCAACTATGTAATTTATATCCTATGTTTAAACTTGAGTCTGAATTACGTTTTTTTTTTCAATATTAAATGAGAATCATAAAAAAATAAATTAAGAATAAAATTTATGATTAAGCTCTAGTTTATTCAATAGTTAGAATTAATCAAAATAATTTGATTTTCTAGCTGAAATTCCAAACAACTTATAATTACATATTACATATATCTCGTACAAATTGTATATATTTAACAGATAAAATAATATATTATTTTGTTAAATATATATCACATACTTACTAATATATTTAACTTATTTGATTTTTTTGTGTTGAAAGTTGTTGATACAAGAATGTAATAAGAAGGTCAAAAGTGATACACTTAGTGGGTTGAGAACTACAAGTGACTAAAGTGAGGGAGGGAAGATTGTAAAGAGGTTGGAGAGAGATTAGTTGAAAGAGAGAAGTGGTGGTTGATAGATTAAGTGTCTTCTTTGTTATGAGGTATGGAAGATTATATAAGAGGGAGGGCCATGTATTGACCATATGTCTTCCTTGGATTGGTAGGCCATTCATTCGGTGCAGGTTGCCCTTTAGGTGGATTATTGGATTTAACATGAGTGGTAGGGTATGCTGATGATGTGTAACTGTGGTCTTGTTAGTGTGGTTGAATATGGCATAGTTGTGCCCTTGGCAAGTTGTCATGTTTGGCCAGGCATAGTGTCCTTGGCTCCCCCTCTCTCTCATTGAAGGAGGGGTTATAAAGTGGCCTCCTTTGAGACAAGGCGCTCAATAAAACTTCCTTTAAAAGTTAAGTGTCTGGCGATGCGTCCTATATATAACATAATATACAATTTTGAAATATTGAATTTTGTAATCGATGCCTTAATTATTGATTTGATGACTGACATGATCTATGAAGATGTGTGCTAGCCGTTATTTGGGTTGTGAGCGTTACAAGCGTCATAATAAGTTATGGGGTATGTGGCACTTTTCAGTGGTTGTTGTTGCTATTTTTTTTTTTTTGGGAAACATGCATTAAGGGTGCATATGTCACATGTTTGGATGTTGTAGGAGGGCTCAGTTTTCTCTGTAAAGAGGGGACTTTGTTTCCTTCTCCTACGCTCAATAAATTTATTAAATTTTCTTGCTTTTTTCTCTGAAAATTCTTATCTTTCCTCCTCTGCAAATTCTCCGCTTTCTTTCCATCTATTTTTTCTGCAAATTTTATTCGTTTTCTTCTACCTTGGTTTTTCGTGGTCTGAGGTTATTGGGGTTCTTTGGGTTTCTTTTTAGTGAATTAGTAAGCACTTTTTCCTTTCTCTTTTTGATTTGAATATTGCTTTTACACTTCGAGTAGTTCCACGATTGGTGGTAAAAGGGTTGATGGTAGTAAAGGTAAGGTTGCTGCAGGGAAGAAGATGGATTGGGGCAAGAAAGAGATCGGTGGATATGTTCATCAGCAGCGGGTCCTTTGAATGTACAACAATGGAGGAGGAGATGCAGACCTTTTTAGAGTGTCACAAGTTTCTACTAGATAATTACGAGTTTGAGTTTTCCTTTCTCCATGGAGAGAATTTGTTGAGTGCAACTGTTATGGGTGGTGAGGGTGAAGGGCCAACATTCTTCATGTCTTTGTATGCCTTGGAGGCAATGTTCCGCATCTTCGCTCCGCCCTTTCTTCATCGAAATGTTTAACGCTTGCAAGATTGTGCCAGGGCAATTGGCATGAACCTTGTTGGTGGGCCTTTTTAGCATAGTTCATGCATCAATTTTTTATTAATAATAAGATGGAACAACCAAGATTTTTTTTAGAAATATAAAATAAGCTTTTAATATTCATTTATTATTTTAAAACTTAATGTTACTTCTTCACAAAAAATATACCAAACTGTATACCACAGGCATGGAACTGACACTGATCTTAAGGGTTTGATAATAATAATAGAGTTGGTAGCTAAATTTAATCTTTATATAGGAGTAATGGTATTAAAAAAAGATATATAGTAACGAAATTTAGTTGATGAATAGTGAGGTTGATAGTAGAGTAGAGCGTATTTTACAAATTACAAATTAATGTCAATCAATTATGTTAGGGTATTATTGTATTGAAGAAATCCAAGTGTTAGTAAGATAAGGTTGTTGCCTAAAGACCAGCTCAAAGATGCACACCACTCCTAACAGCATTCCTCAACTCCCGATGGAACTCCCCAAATAGTAAAACTAATCAATCTTTAAATCCCCCACAACAAAATGCAATCGGCAGAGAAAGGAAAAATCACACTCCTCCATTAACCCATACTTCCCCACTTTCACCTGATAAAAAGGGATATCACTCACTGTGCTTTGGGCATACATCTCAAAGACAAACAACAATGGCCGTATCCAGACGAATGATCGTTTTCTGCTTCATCACGCTGGTGGTGTGTTCTTTCTTAGTTAAAGCCAGCAACGCCGGTCAAAACGATCATGGGTGCAACCATGGCGGTGCTCAGCCTGGCGATAGCCAACGTTGCGAAGATACCCCCGAAGATGAAGACGACTTCGATGACACTTTTAAGCTCGTCAACAACATCAAGATAAGGATCTAGCTGGGCGCCGCCCGGACTCCATTTCTTTGGTTCTTCACTCAATAAAAATGGGTGGTTGCGAAGCTCTATCTCTGTCTTCCATGCTTTCTGAGATCTTTCAGTTTGGCATCCTTTAATTTACCAGATGTTGCAGTTTCTTTCTTCTTCTTTTTTTGTTTTTCTCGTGTTTGGATTTGGAAGGGTTTTAGCATTTGTTTTGGTTGTTGCATGCTTTTTTATAAAACTGCATTTCTCATTTCTCACTTTGTTTTTTCTTTTTAAATATTATTGTTGTTAACATAGCATTTAGGTGTAACTATATACATCATCATCTTTAGATTATATAATCATTTAATTCATTGATATTTAATGATACTATCTGAGTGTCTACCTCATTATTGGTTGTTGGGAAATCGACCAATTAGATTTAACATCTTGTCAGCCGGACAAAAAAAAAAAAAAAAGTCATTTTCCAAATCCATTAATTGAAACCCACCCTTGATATTCCATAGAACAGACACCTTGTTGTGCTAAGTGTTGAAAGCTATCTTCCTCCCCAGTAATTTGATCACAATTAATAAAGCTATTTTCTTTTCAATAAACCTATGAACACGATCCAAAAACGTGCTGGAACGAATTTCATTCACTGTCTCCGTCGTCACAACCATATTCTGTGACTCGAAATCTTCTTTCTACAAACATTCCCATGTGGAATCGATGAATCACTCATCAACTTAACCTTACATGAATCCTTGGCTACGTTCTCCTCTTGCACTGTAACGGATGTAGAACACAAATTTATGTTTTAAAAATACAAAAGAAATAAATCACATAATATTCTTAATGGTAAAGTTTACAAAAATAAATTGGTAGGTAATTTCTTTTCAAGAGTAAATAAAATGTTCATTTTTTTTATAAACATATTTTTTTATTTAATCAATGTATTATCTTAAAATTTAATTATAGATAATTGGATTACTGAGTTGGCATCTTAATCAAATGTTTTATTGATAAATAAGTATAGATATAAATATATTAATGTAAGCGTTAAAACTCAGAAGTATATTTAGTCATCTAAGCAAACATAGACTGTGGGTGGACTCGAACAATACTTTTAAGTAAAAAAAAAAAAAACTTGTAAATATTCATGGAAATATTGAGTATAATAATATGATTATATAAAAATGAGGTTTACAGTGATTAAACTCTTGTCGTGTTACCCATTCACACCCCTATTATTGTATAAAAAAAGATTTTATATATAATACAAATTATTAAGTTGAGCAACAAATATATATAAATAATAAAATAATTTAAACAAAACTACAATCTAGAAAATACACGAGATATACAAAATATTAAGTTGTAGCTGCCTTCTGTTTGCCAAGCCCTCCCTTCAAATATTAAGGATACGTGAACTAGTCAAAGATAAAATCATGGTTATACTCAATGGTGCAATGATTTGATAAAATATTTATAACGAAAAGAATCAAGTTTGTATGATCTTTGCAAAGCAAATTAACCTTCAACACAAACTCCCCCTTGGACCGGAAACTGCATCTACTGTTCCAAAATACACTGTTTTTATTATGAAAAGCAAAAAAGAACAACCTACTTGAAATTATCTTTGTATATGAAATCTGGAACAGCCCAGATAGCGTGCGCTTAATTAACATAATGAATGTATCAACTCATCGGATCTTACAGACCAGAAAACTTTTTTAAGATTTACTCCCAATTTACACCCACATATCATATAGAACCTCATAAAAGTTGGTCTTCGTTCGATTTTCTGGTGAAACGGTTGGTTTTGCAAAACAAACTTTGGGAATTTAAGTGCTATCCATTGGAATATCACTGGCATTAGGGTTCCCTAGGCTTTCGGACATACTTCTCTGAGTCTGACCGGCACCAAATGTGAACCCATGCGGAGGAACTTCTAAGGGCGGACGGGCAAAAATAGAAGTAGCACCAAGATTATTGAAGGCAGGTATAGGAACAGGAGCAGGAACTGCATCGTTTACCTTTGAGAAACCAAAGTTGAATGGAGCTCCAGCAGGTGGTGGGAATGCAGGCAAAGAAGGATTGATACTTTCAGATGATCCGAAGAGCTTCTGCTCATATTCTTGCAACTGCTGATAGACAGCTACAAATCACATGCAGTGAATGAAAGTCAGAAATAGCAATTATACGTACAATATGAAAACTAATAACATTGACAAGGTCGAACTTGAATAAACATTACAACTGCAAGTCTACAATCTCTAAACTTGATTTCAATCACACCAAAGGAATCACATTTAAAAAAAGATTTACTTTAAACAAGCACATCACACAATAGTTACTCATGAATGAAGCATCTCTAGTCTGAAGTCTCTTTTGGATGGTAGGAAAAAAGACAATTTGGCTGACATTCATTTTTCCTATTCCAAAAACTATTACGCGGCTTTCCTATATTCTTTACAATTAAGCATCATAAACAACACTACCTTGATTCAACTCAACAGATGATCTACGTTCTTTCACCCATTGATAGCTCTGCGGAAGCCTCCATCCTTTAGACCTCATCAAGTAAGCTATTACGATAGCTGGTGACCTGTCCGAAAGAAAATAATCATCCTCGCAAACAATTTTACAAATTTAAGTGGGTAAACTCACGCCTGCCTGAGCATTTGGCTCAATGAGAGGGGCATGTATATCCCATCTCAAGGAATGAAATATCCAACTTCCTCAAATAAAGGAAAAAGAAAAAGGTGTACACACACATACAAAGCAGTTTTTATCTCCTGTGTGCAAAATAACAAGGTTTTGCAAAGCCTTTCCGAAGGGCATCTTATGGGAAAGATTCTCGGGTAAGGTCCAACCGGGTTCTTACAATATTGAGAATCTTATTTCCAGCATTCAAAAACTTTTAGGTATAAAATAAGATATAAAAAAAGGAAGGAAAAAAACCACTTTAATATACTCATGTTTGTCTTACTGTGTATTTCTAGGATAAAAAAGAATGAAGAAACAATAAAATCAACCTATTTTTTCCTGACATGCAATGCACAAGAACTCGAGCCTTATCCTTCTCACATTGCTCTGCAGAATTCAGAAAAGAACTACAGGTCATAATATGCCAATGAGAAAATAAAACAAATGCAACATGTCAAGTGGCAGTCTCAGAGATATTGCAGTGCAACTGACAAACATTAATTAAGCAAACTTCCCAAAAGCCATTTTTCACAAGGGTAACAAAGGCATCATGATTTAAGCAAAGCAAACCATAAGAAAAATGTCAAGTTGAGAAAATTTGTTTGAGCTTTAAGCTCAATATCTTAGCAATTTTTCTACATTGTGATGTGTAGAGCCCTAGGGAAGCACATGCATTTGACAGCAGAATGCTCATAGTTGGCCATGTGAATCAATAAAATTAAGAAGCATCTCATTATGCAAAATAAAAAGAGAAAACATACATATAAATGCTACTCAGGACATTAAAAAAAAACCTGTGTGAATGTTATTCACTTCTGCTTAGGCCAACTTGATGAATTTTGCACAGGTAAAAAGAATCCAATGCATGAAAGAGGAAATACCAAAGTCATGCACATAAGAACAGATATCAAACTCAGGCTTTTGACACTAGACTCAATTGCAAGACAAAGGTCAACGCACCTAAAAATTGTATTGCATCATCAAATTGTAAAATTTTGTCATCTTGCAGGCAGTGATAGATAAATGAATTCCTGTATAGGTTTTGACATGCAGGTACGGTCTGCAAGAGAGAATGTAAATTATGTAAGGATATGCCATATAAGCAATCTACAAATTTTGACACTTGACGGCCATCAGTATGCATTTTAGCAGTCACAACATCCAACAAAGAGGAACAAAGCAAACTGCATGATAAAGAATGAAAAAGAGTGGATCTTGACACCATCAGTCTTACCACTTTCTAAGATGTATCTTTCAATCTCATCACTGATAGCAATTGGACAATAGCAACTATTTGTTTGCTTAGTATCAATTAAATTAGGTTTAAACATAATCATCTCACCGTTTTTTGATAAAGGTTTTTAAATCTTTGACCCATTCAAACAGTTTTGTGCCCTTAGAAAAGGCAAACGGATTATATAAACTTCCATAATGTGTAAAAAACAAGTTCTTTACTGGCTGCAGTGTTTTGCACATGCTGGTTAATTCTAAAGTCTAATGGCTCTCATAGAATCTTAATTTACTATCAAAAGGAAATCCCATCACAACCGTACCCTTTATCTTCAAACTGTCCACTATTCTATGCCTATATACCTAAGCAAATGGCAATAACAATGATCCTAATTAGAAATTCTCAAGTAAACACTATGAAGATCTTACAACTTCATTTTTATAACAAATGACAAAGAAAACAAACGTATCACTCTGTGGACTGTCTGCCGATCATATCTTCCTATTGTTCCTAGTTCTAACTTTACTCAACATCCCATTCTGATCTTGCCTCCTGCCAAAATTGCGCATTTGATTTTAACTTCTTCCCCATGTTTTTAGCTCATCCATGAGTTTAGCCAAAAGGTAAAGGCCTCAAGTAGAGTCTAAATGAAAAATACACTCATATTAGGATAGTTCTCATACTCCTTTCCAAAAGTTGGGTTTAATCTTTCCATCACATCTCTAACCCCACCGATAACAATAAAACTTCTATTGGGAAACTGACATGGGAATTTTCTAGATCAATAAAGTTAAAAGATGTTTCTTATTTAAGGAATTGGTTAAAATAATTAAAATGCAGAAATCCCATCAAAGTTCAAACAGCGTAATAGAAAGCTTAACAAATACAACACAAAAATCTCGTCTAGTAAACAATCAAAAATCAACTTTTTCCCAAATATCCATAAACCCAACATCAAAAGTAAAAACAGTAAGTTGATACTAATACTATAAAGAAACATAAATAAATAACAATGAAAAAGGAAACGTGAGGAACAAGAAGGGGGTTACATTAAGGACGCGAGTAATTCCTTGAGTCTTGAGAAGCTCAGAGCGAGAGGCGTTATCATAGCTACCCAAATAGAGAAAGTCAGGCAAGATCACCGATGGAAAAGCACTGAGTTGAAGCGATGTTCTATCGGAAGAAATGGGAGGTCGGTGCCCACATATCCCACAAACTTCCCCTTCCTCGTACTTGTGATAGTGCCCACATACCCCACACGGATTCTCCCTCTCCCTCTTCCTCATCCCCACTCACCACCCCCCCCCAAACACCCCCCAAAAAAAAGCAACAAATTTTCGATTAAACACTGGTCAAGAACGCAAAGATAAAAAAAAAAAAAGGACCCGGAGTTTTGTTCTCGAATCAAAAGGGTTTTAGTTGAAGGGAAGTCCTTGTTGAATCCAGATTTTGCTTGATCGAGAGAAGGAGAGAGTGAAAGAGTTTTTTTCTTTAATAGGGAGAAAGTTGATTTATACACTCATTCAATTGAGTTTTTTTCTTAATATTGTGTCTTAATTTACTGAATTTAGAATGCAAACAGTAGAGGATTTATCCTCTTCCTTTTTCCTTTTTTCTATTATTTGTCTAAATTTTAGACATAAAATTTGAATTAAATATTTAACATAATTTAAAGAAATTGAATTTATACATAATAATAATTATTTTATGTTATTAATATTTTATTAGGTGGATGTGTTTTTATTTTATAACATTTTAATTTAATATTAGTTCAGAGATATTTACAATATATTTAAATTTTGGATATTATTATCCATAAAATTCTACATATTTTCATAATAAAAATTACCATATCATATTCATTATAAGAAATCTTTTATATTACAAATAATATATTTTATATTTAATATAATAATATATTATCTCAACATTTTCTTATCGAACTTTTAAATTGAAATCACTAGTACAATGACTAATATATAATTTAATCATAAAATTTAATAAAAAATTTCTTGTAGAAAAAATTCATATGTTATAAAAATGTTAAATTCACAATTAATTTGTTCATATGTTAGGAAAATAAATAAATTCACATTTCACTGACATCAAGAATATAAAATCTTTTATTTCCAAAAAAGAAATTATTAAGAATAATTTAAATAAAAGCTAGAAATGGTTAAAAAAGTATATGTAGTCTTTTAATTCAAATTTATTTTCTTTTAATTTAAAAAGTAAAGACATAAATACTCTTTTTTTTAGTTTTTACTTTTGAGTTTTCTAAATAGGTAAAATATTTTATTTTCAAATAGTAGTATAATATATATATATATATATATATATATATTCACCTCAAATTTGGAGGAAAAATATGCAGTAAATTAGTAAAAAGTAGCAGTTAAGTTTTTGGAACCCAAGTTTAACCGTGTGAGTACTCACACTTTTTATGAAGATCAGTTTGGTACTGCGCAATCGCAGTCGCTCAACTTTGAAGTTGAACCCTTCGCCTGTACGGACAAACCAACGCGGTGGATATGGCAAGGCGCTGTTGGCATAAACTGAAAACGACATGTCGTTTCCAACTGTCTCGTCACCTTTCTTCTTCAACCTCTCTCCCGCCACCTCCTCTTTCCTCTCCCCGGAGGGTGGTCGTCACCGGTACTATACCTTTCTCCAGTCTCATTTATTCGCTTATGATGCTTTGACGACTTCTCGATTTTCAGTATTAAGAATGGAAAAAAGACACAAGTGTCGGGAGAGCTTTTCTATATTGGTACGGGAGGGTATTATTAGATCCGAAAGAAAACTTTCTTAGACTGGTTGGTTACTTGTTTTTGGGTTTCAGGGCTTGGGCTGGTGACTCCACTCGGGTGCGGAGTAGGAACAACTTGGAAGCATTTGATAGAAGGCAAGTGTGGAATAAGGGCAGTAACCACAGAGGATTTGAAGATGAATGCTTTTGATAAAGAGACACTGACGCTTACCTTCGATCAGTTAACTTCTAAAGTTGCTGCAATTGTGCCTTGTGGGACTGCCCCTGGTGAATTCAATGAGGACCTTTGGTTTAATGCTAAGGTAACCCCCTTGTGATTTTGGTTGATGACCCATTAATTGTATTGTGCTCTGTGTGTTACTTTGGCATGTGGTATTTTGAGCTGGGTCAATGTTTTTGTTTTGTGGTTGAAGTTGTACATAGATAAATTTTGGTTAAGAATGTAAAGCTGGATGCTTTTGAGGTCCACTATTTAGTTTCTAGAACTCTATGGATTCTGGAACATGGTCTCGAGTAAATACTGAAAGGGATAGTGACATTATATTGAATGCTACTTTCCAAGTTCTTAGTGAATTTTCATTCTTAGCAAGAAACTTGGGCAATTAAAAGATGTGAAGATGGAACAAAGTACATTGATTCCTCGCAACTGCGAAGGATGATGTTTTACTTTGCAAGCTGTCCAGGGTTTGAATATGAACTGTATTCTCAATCAAAGGTGCTCTGTCTGCTTGGAAAGTGGTCTCTCATTATGCCTTGATGTGAGTTCTAGATTTTTACATCTCAGAATCCCAAGTTGTTTTATCATTTTAAGGCGGTGTGCAGTGTCTAATCCGATGCTATATTACTTATTTATGCTAATGAAAATTAGGTTAGGTTCTCTCTGTAAGATAATCAATGTGCAATGGATTCTTTTTTTTCTTTGCATACTACTATTAATGATTCTTGTTGATCAGGATCATCGATCAATTGCAAGATTTATAAGCTATGCATTATGTGCTGCTGATGAAGCTTTAAAAGATGCAAAATGGGCACCCGCAGATCAGGAACAGAAGGAAAGAACGGTAAGCACTTTTGAATAGCTAATAATATGTGAGATCTTCTCTAGTTTCTTTTCATTATCTTATTCTTTATTAATTTTTGGGTAACCAGGGAGTCTCTATAGGTGGTGGGACTGGAAGTATTAGTGATATTTTAGATGCAGCGCAAATGATCTGTGAGAAGGTTGGTTTCTTGCAGCCACGAATTTTTTCATTATGATTGTAAGTATTTCTATTGTCATCACTAGCTCATAGTGTCATCATCATTCCTTTCCTCGTGTCAGCTATGGGCTGGAAAATGAACTACTTGAAAATGGAGAAAATTAATAAGACAAGTGAAATCTCTGCTCTTTTAATGCAGCGTATTCGTCGACTAAGTCCATTTTTCATACCAAGGATACTCATCAACATGGCATCTGGTCACGTGAGCATGAAATATGGATTCCAGGTGTGTATATATTATATTTTTCATATATGGCTTGCTTGTCACCTTATGATGACCTAAACCTAGTCAAGCAACAATTTCTATTTAAGGCCAGTTACTGCTGTGATTAGAAATGGTGCTTCATCACCATAGTGATTCTAGTTCCATCTGTAAGGTCATTTTTAGTTATCAAATTTAAAATTAATATTAATATTGCAGAATGTTAGCAATTACAGAAAATAAACATACTCCTAAAGTAAAAGTTATTGTTGTGTAGTTTAATTGCCCTTTTGAATATAGGGACCAAACCATGCTGCAGTGACTGCTTGTGCAACTGGGGCTCATTCTATTGGTGATGCTATGAGGATGGTTCAATTTGGAGATGCTGATGTTATGGTTGCTGGTGGCACAGAGTCTAGCATTGATGCTTTGTCAATAGCTGGATTTTGCAAGTAATGATAAAAACTTACAGTTTTTTTTTTTGCCGCAATATCCATTTTGGCTAGTTAAAATATTGATAAAAGTTCAGGAGAGTGATGAAAGGTTATTGAAGGCCAATATGAAAATAGTATTATGTTTAGATATGATTCACAAAACTTTTGATTCCATGTCATTTCTCCTTGTTAGTGGACCCTTAGGGACATTTCTCTCATTCATTTAACTAAAGCGGCTCTTACTTAAAATGAAATTTTGATAGAATTGCTTCAGCAGGAATGGCTCTAGGAGACATTTAATGTTTTGATTGTTATTAAGTTTTCAAAAGTTAATGCTTGACTCTCTTTAGCTTTCTTTCATTAAGGCAGACAATGAAGTAAAAAATTAGGGTGGTTAGCTCATTATGCTGATAACTCAACGCCCCCCCCCCCCCAAAAAAAAAAATCCTTTTGAATGCTCTATTACTTTGTTTTACTCCTTCCATATTCTACTTAGCTGATAACATTTTTCTTTTCGACTCCAGAGCTAGAGCTTTGACTACCAAGTATAATTCTTCCCCTTCAGAAGCTTCACGACCTTTTGACTGTGGCCGGGATGGGTTTGTGTGAGTAAAGTTTTGTGTCAAGCTCATTGCTTGCAATTATTTTGTTTATGATACTTCCTAACTTATCATATATTGCCAGGATAGGTGAAGGTGCTGGTGTCTTGATATTAGAGGTAAATTGAGTTATGGTGTTTCTTCTATATTTCAATCACAAACCCCTTCCCACTGTTGTTGTCTATGATGCTATTTATTTTATCATTATGATTATACCCCATCTGTATTAAGGAACTTGAGCATGCAAAAAGTAGAGGAGCAAAAATTTATGCAGAGGTCCGTGGATATGGGATGTCAGGTTGTTGTCAAAGATCTGAAAATTTTCTACATTAACTTTGGTAGTAATGTTCAATAATATTTTTTTTCTGAACACTAATTATGACTTCTAGGTGATGCTTATCACATTACTCAACCACATACTGATGGAAGAGGTGCGATTTTGGCCATGGCACGTGCTTTGAAACAAGTAATATTCGCTGAGTACTTTTGACCCTTGATTTGTTAACAGTTATGTTTAGCATCTATAACAACATCAAGGGGATTCCTTTTTCTGCTCCCATGGGTCATATCTGAGTAAAATACAGGATTCTCAACTTCTTATGTTGATTTTGTTATCTTTTGGTCTTGGCAGTGTGTGAGGCAGCCGTGCAAGTTATATGTGGCTGCATATAAAACAATTGTGCTTGAGAATATGTCACTTGAAAATGTAGAAAAAATTATCACTGAACTTTAGTGATTCGTGACATTAAGAGCTGCATGATAGTTTATTTCACAATTAAATGTGCATTTCTGGATTCTAGTAGTTGGTTCATTGGTTCCATTGTCACTTGAGCTGCGGTACCCTGACAAGTTGCCTGCTAAATATTGTTAATCTTTTCTCTAATACATAATCAGAAGATTAAGTTTATTATGTACTTACTTAGTGTGCTGTTTCAGGCTGGTCTGCATCCTAACCAAGTGGACTATGTGAATGCTCATGCTACTTCTACACCTTTGGGTAAGTTTCTGTTATTTGATGTTCTAAGTTCTGTTAAATCTGGTTTTTGTCTGATTCATGTCTCTGGAACCCCTTGTTTAGGTGATGCAATTGAAGCCAATGCAATCAAAGCCATGTTCACTGACCATGCAACATCAGGTTCCTTGGCCTTCTCCTCGACAAAGGTAAAATTCAGTATTTCAGACCATATGTAGGACAACGATAATTAAAATTTTCTAGGCAAAATCACACTCGGTTACTTATGCATCAATCTTCAGAACTGACTAGATGATTTGAATTTAGTCTGGTTGGAGTTTGATATCATTTTTACTTCTTCAACCAATATGCACAATCTAGAGAGGACTAAATTGCAATGGAGACAAAAACAATCGGAAAACTTCAAAAGGGATAAAACTCTGTCCAAGATATAGTATCTTAGGTGATTACTGCTAACCTCAACTTGCTTTTTCTTTGCCCGAGAGAGAGAGAGAGAGCCTTCTCTATAAAGCTGTTCACATCTCTATCTAAAGAGATGTGCATTCAAATTTCTCCTATAAATTTTCTTACTATTATGAAAAGATGTGCGGGAAAAGGAGGGGGAGCGAATTAGCGAGAAAAAGAAAAAGCAATGTTAACTTTTCCAGTGTTGGACCATTCTACTTTGCTGTAATTTCATGAAGTTTTCTTTTACTGTTAATAGCTTTCATCTACTTACCAACCATTTCCTTCCATTTAAACTGCTACAATCACCTTCATACACAGGGTGCTGTCGGTCATCTTCTTGGTGCAGCCGGAGCTGTTGAAGCAATTTTTACTGTTTTAACCGTACACCATGTAAGTATTTCAGTTTACATGCTGCTTAATGATTCAAATGAAAGCACCTTTCTTCTTTTCGGTGGGACATAGCTTTTCAAAAAGCTTTTGAAATGGTTGAATAGGAATTCCCACTTGTATGAACCAATTTGTGATCCCTATCTACCCATTTTTTTTTGCCTGCGCTTGATTAACGTTACAAAAGATTCTGTTTAGTATACTTGAGAAAGTTTGAAACTGTAGTAAATGATCATTGTGGTGGTGTCTTATTGCAGGGGATTGCACCTTTGACGTTAAATCTCACTAAACCTGATCCCATGTTTAATGATGCTTTCATGCCTTTGACTGCTTCCAAGGAAATGCCAATTAGAGCTGCGTTGTCTAATTCTTTTGGCTTTGGAGGAACAAATGCGTCCTTACTTTTTGCATCCCCCTCCTAGAACAGATTGATTGGTCAAACTTTTTGGTATTGGTGGGTATTCGATGCCATTTCTTTGGTTTGATTGCATCTGCACTTTGAGAACCACAATCAAAGATATAACGCCGATCAAGTAGGTCATTTTGGCAGATCAAGTAGGTCATTTTGGCAGACTCTTGTTTATTTTCTTGTTCTCTTATTTTGTAGGCAACAGTTAACTGCAGAGAAACAACTTCATTATGTGACTGCGGAAAATTTTGAGCTTCAGATTCTTTAAGATCAACAGTCAGCAATAGCTGCCATAGGGCCGAGGACAATATAATGATTGTTCTCTTCGCACCATGATTTATGAGACATTTATGATTAGGAAAACATCAAAGAAAGTGATACAAATTGAACTGTGCCTTTGGTCATATATTTGTGCATTCAACAAACTTATCACATTGCTGCATTTTGTTGACCAAAGAGTTGGAATCTTAAAGTAAAAACTGTACAATGGGAAGTGGGAAGTTGACAATTTGCTTCATTCTCTTCCCTGTAAGCCCATTTTGAGGACATCTCAAGGTTGCATGATATGAACAGTGATATTACTTGATGTGGATTGGAACCTGATTAAGATCGTCAGATTCTGAATACGACACATTGCTGCACACGGTGACTTTTGAACTAGAGAAAATAATTTCAGCATTCTGAAGAGTGAAGCCATGAATTATGGGCAATGGGAAACCTTTTCCAAGGTAGGAATTGGCATATGGTATGCCAACAGTCTGGACGAGCGTCCACATCACAGGCTGCAATGAGTAAAATACACATTAGACCTTTTATTGGTAACCGTGCATTATAAACATCAATATGATTGAATACTAAGATCATACCAACCTGTATCAAATACATTCGAAGATTCCCTATTTTGCTCCACTTCAATGACAGTGCCAAGTCATCTAGCTTCACACTACCACCGAGGTTATTCCCCATGATTTTAACTGAACCGGTGCCACGGATCACCTGTCATGACAAAGGCAACTATATTGGTCACAGAAAAGGGACATAATATTTCATTATGAAGCTTCAAAAACAGTTCTTTTTTTCTAATCCATAACCTTTGGAATAAGAAAAACTAGAGAAGAAACCATGCATAATGCGATAAACCCTATGAAGAAGGATAAGGAAAACACAGAAATGGAACTCTGAGACCTAGCATCTTCAAAAGTCATAAACTTAACCAGTCAAATAAGAAACAAGTTGCCTATCTCTGTCCGGTAAAATTTCAGCAGTTTCCTATCCAAAATGCAACCCTCAGAAATGCTATTTTACATCAATATAAACACAAATCAAATAATTACTCAAGTCAGAAGAGGGAGAACATAAAAAGAATCCATACTAGAGATACATATCATTGGGCTGCCCTCCAGGAAACTTGATTTTGGTGTTCTCATCTATTATAATGGATGAAAGCTTTTATGTTTATTACATAAAATGCTGAATGCTAGTAGATATAAATGAATAATTCAGTAGTGAACTATACTACCACACGTTAACATGCTTAAAATTTGCTGCTGCTTTTTTTCAGTACGTCTTACAATCTACAAATTGGGGACAAGGATGATAAAGATAGAGTTTGAACCCTAATCTTTGGGGTGCCAACAAAGAGCCTTAACCTGCTCCCTTAAGTATTCAATTTGGTGATTCTCATACCAGCATAAGAAGAGAAAACCATCTCTACACTGCCAGATATACCAGCCACAGTTAACATGATTGATGAACCATTTTCGGGGATGCAGAATGTTGAACTTGGTTAATGAAATCAAGCACAAACGATAAAGACTCTCAAGAGTGCCAAGCCAAAGGGGAAAATTAACAGACCAAGGAGCCATGGTTTTTCTTTCGTATTCCTTTCATTTTCGTCTTTGCAAGCAGGCAGAGGTGGGAAGTGAGAGGTGTTTTTCAATAAACAAATGAAGATGCAATGGGATTATTACGAAATTTCTTACCATTATGTTCTAACCAACAAACTTACCAATGAAATGCAGGCAACCGGTATTACTTGACTACCTTCAACCACATCAATTATCACGTCTGCATAAACGGTGGCACCAATATTATGCTCAGAAATCCTTATGACAGGTGGAGAAGACAGAGAAATGTTCAAATTCATATCATCATTTGGGTATTTCTTGTACAGTTGAGGGATGATAAATCTCCATCCGGCGGTATTTAAGAGAGCTTGATCTGGTACTTTATCCACAATCCACTCCATAAATTCAGCCTGACACATATAGAAACCATTAATTTAACAATATATAATACAGGAGATGCCACACTAAGGCACCTCAAAGCAATCAGAACTAAGAAGTCAACAACTTTGATTCTCATTGAGTAAATCTATCTTCATATTGGTATAACCTATATTCCTTAACCTGAATAACTTGATTTCTACATTAGCTACAAATTATCGTGAAGCTAAAGCAGACATAATTCAACAGTTCTGCATAGTTTCGCAAACTCACATCATAGTATAAAGCAGAAGCAGAGTTGAATACGGCTTCATCTAATGAAATCCCTAGCATTTTAGACTGATCAATGCAGAAAACTGAAGGTTGTGACGCCTGCCGGTAATGGTTAGAAACTGGTTGAACCTTTTTACCATCTGTGAATAGCCCATTGATGTCAAATTCAATGGAAGAACTGCTCAATTGAGGATTTTCCACGAAAGATACATTCAAAGAAGCATTATCATCCACAGGAATTTCCTTCGGAAGGGATTGTAGAAATGAATCAAGCTTTAAGATTCCATCTTTAAGTTTATTGGTAATAGCACTTTCCACTGCAGATCCTATTTGCTCCTCAAAGGCATTAATCATCCTGAAAAATGAAACAGTAGCAATGAATCACCATAAAATAAAACATAGATACAGCTTTGCAAAGAAAAGTAAGAAAATGTGCATAGGTAAGGCCATTATTTTCTCACTGAAGAAAGTTGAAGACATAAACCAACAACAGAATCCTTTTCTGTTAGTGAAAGGAAAAGTAGCCCAATGATGATATAATAATACAGAAGAACAGTTCTTCTAAAAACTTCCGACAATTCAAAATGATTTAGGTCACCAGAAAACGAACCTTGGATACAACTAAGAAAAAATTAGTCAATTGATATAAATTAACATACCCTTGATAAAGCCAAGAAGCTCCTCCATCCAATTTTATGGTGATTTCTTTCACATAACAACCGCTCTCCAAGAGGGACAGCTTCAAAGTTCCTTCATGATTCTCCAAGCCTAATGTAAGCCCCACCTCCATTCCTTCAACCTTATGCAGATTGCAGAGGCATTACTCATCAGATTCCCTTTGTTACAAGCATATTACAAATGAGCAAATAAGCACAAATTCAGAACAGCCAAAAGAATCATTGGTGCATAAACTTCATGCATGGCTGCTATCAACAAGCAACCAGCTTGTTGATAAAAAACGATAATGAACGAAACATGTTACACAACAACCATATGTAAAAAATCCAGATACAAACATAACATTCTATAACAACCCAACAGTAAATGCACTGCAGGAACCATAAAGTTCATACTTGAATTTTATGAAGTAAATGAAGCTTAACTGCAAATATAATAACTTTATCCCATGTCCTTAGTCAGCAGAGTAAATTTAATGAACTAGTAAACGATTATATAACACAAAACTCAGTTCAGCATAGGAAATGAAACCCACTAGCATGAGAACAAAAAAGCCAAAGACTAACATATATTTTACCCAAAATCCAAAGCGGACAAACCAACCAAGAGCAAAGACAAAATTGAAAGAAAACCCATTTCTAGAGCTTGTTTGGCCTAGAGCTACAATGAAACTGTCGCAAATATTAAGCAATTTTAAATTGAAATTCGTACCTTTGGTCTATTTTTTACAAAAAAATTATGAATAGTTTTTCAAAAAAAAAAGGGGGAAAAATAATACCTCAACAGAAGCCCTTCCTCCATCAGAAATCTCAATAGGAACAAGCCAGGAACTATAAGAATAATGCCAATTCATGGTCAAGTTACAAGTAGTCCCCGAAGCAACAATCGCGATCCCAGAATTCCCAAGCTTAACATAAGACGCCAAAACATCGATTTTATAAATAGTAACATTGGAGATAACCATATGAACATTTCCCAGAAATGGAATTCGGGCAGATTTTTCGATGGTGGCAGGCAACTGCAAAGGGATGATGGAAGAGATGGCTTCGTTGACGAGCAAGTCCTTGACGAAATCAAGGCCGTTCTGAGACACGAGGATAGAGGTAAAGGATTCATCTTGGGTTCTCAATTGTTGAAGATGGAGATTGTTAGCTTGTGATGATAGGAAGGTCGAGAAGATTAAGACGAAAAAGAAAGCTAGGGATGCCATGGCGGGGGAGGGAAAGGGGTTCGGTTGACGTTTTTACTCCATAAATACTGTCATTTATTGGCCATGATTGGAAATGCAAACGGTGCCGTGGAAGGTTGTGCCATTTTTGTTTGCTTGAGGTAGAGTTGGCTGCCACGTCACGCAAAATAATATTTTGTTTCTGCTCAAATGTCTGATTTACCTACAACTAGACTTTTTTATAAGGGTAATTTATAGAATTTGTCACTTAAATATTAGCATTTTTTTTTTGTCATTAAATTATAAAATTTTTAATTTCGTCAGTAATATTTTAAATTGTTTTGGTTATTCACTCTGATTAATAGAATTAATGATGTGATTTTTTTAATTAATATAATAATATATTTAATCATCAATACTTACACATTCTATTAATTTTATCTTAATTTTAAATAATTCAATAAATTTAATCATCTATATTTACAAATTCTATCACTTCGATCATCAATTATAAAGTTTGTTCTCTACTTCTTTTCTCTACTTCTTTCACTTTTTTTTTCTGGTGAATGCACCTAAAGGTCCCACTATGATAAGGACCTAATCAAATTGATCCCTTGAAGAGATTAAATTTATTTCAACTATGTTTGATAAACTAAAAAATTAAGTGCTGAAAAAATAAGTGTTGAAAAAATAATTACTAAAAAATTAAGTGTTGAGTTTAAGTTATAAAATATGTTTGGTATTTTATTTAAAATTAAATATTTAATATAATTAGATTATTTGATAAATGTTGACGATCAACCTGTATAAATAACGAGATAGTAAAAGTGGAGAAGAATGAACATAAATATTTTACGTGGAAAGCCCTCAAAAGAGGGAAAAACCATAGGCAAAAGAGGCTTCGACTTTTCATTAAATAAGTAAACAAACAAGAGTACAATATGGAGAAAATAACCCAAAACCCCGAATACAAAGCTCAAAATCTCAAAGAGCAAACCGGTAAACAAAACCCTAGATCTCATAAGACATTTACAAAAAGGGGTATAAAATACTCTCCATAATTACCATGAAACTCTCCACAAAACTCATATGTGACTGCATCTTGTCGCCCTAAAAAAAAAATCTAAGATTACATATTGATTGGCTTAACAAAACAAGGATACAGTGAATATTTTAAATAGGCTTAGATTAGAGTTCTAATTATACTAAAATATCCCTAGAATAATCAGAGTCTAATTGGGAGAAGAAGTCCTACTTGAAGTCTAAAATGTGATTACTAAATAGGAGAACACGTTGTGACGTTGCAATGTCCTATTCACCTCATCATGAGATTGTCCATTGTGTCATCCCGATGAACTGACACTCATTGTCCCGACGTTGGGCCTGTTTTGGCCCTTCTTCGGTTGCTCGTTGATTCTCCTCTAAGGTGCCTACAACGTGTCCAATAAATGCAAGGCTGATCTGCCGTAATTTGATACATTAAATTAGGTTCTCATTACACTTAAGGAGCATATTCTCAAGCAATTTATGTGGCTTTTATATGTTTTTGTTGATTTTTAGTTTTGTCATTAATGAATTGCTTTTTATTAGTTTTAAGCCATTTTTGATACCCAAATTGGTTAATCATGCCATAGAAAACCTAACAAGTTGATTGAGTGTTGTAGGGAGTCGATTGTGGCCCAAATGTGAAGAAACATCACCTAAAAGGGGGTATCGAAATATCGAAACATGAAAGTGGTGATACTCCTAATAATGCTGAAATGAGAAGAATAGGGGCCATCTATAGTGGTATCGCAATACTATACCATAGGTATCGCGATATCGAGACCCCCCAAGACTCCCAATCTCAAGACTATTGTGGGTATCGCGATACCTATGCTTGATGAGTGAAAAAACCGTAAAGGCAATTTTGTGTCCAAACAAGCTTATATATTCTTTTATTTAACGGCAAAATGGTCAATGTTAGGTTAAATGTTAGTAGGTTATAAATACAACTTTATAAACCTTTCATTTTAGACTTCTGGTGGTTGAATAGTTTCTTTAGGGTTTATAGTTTTTAGGTTAGGTTTTCTTTCTCTTTTTCTTTTCTTTTCTTTTTTTTTCTTTTCATTTTTAATTTAGGTTTTCTCTTTTCTTTTTAGAGTAGATTTTATTCTTGTAGGTTTCTTTATTCTTTCTTGTAAATGGCTTTGTAAATAAAGATGAATGAAGCTTTTGGTTGCCATTGGTTCCACATCTAAATGAGCATTTTTTATCCTTATCTCATTATTGTGCTTATTAATTGTTAGATGAAATGTTTGTTTGGATGTTAATGTTAGATTTGTAAAATAAATTTAAAATAAAACTTAATAAATCAGGATCTATCATGTCAAATCATCAAGAATAAATTAAGAACAAATCAAGAACAAAACTAGATGCGGAAGCGTACCTAAATCCATGAATTTCTTGAAACTTTCTGGATCTTGGGGATTTGATATTCCAAATTAGCACACAATAAATTCAGAGAATATATGCTCTCTCTTTCCTAATGATGGGATATTAGAAAAGATATCTTGTGTATAATTTGGGGACCATAACCCTAATATTTATAACCTTGGCATATTAATTCTAATCAAATTCTAATTAGCCCATCATTAATTAGAATTTGATTAGAACTCAATTACTAGATTATCTACACATATTTGACCCATACTTTATTTAATAATTAAAGCCCAATAAAATTTTAACCAAATTAGATCACTTTTAATTTGGGCTAACCTATCATGATAGTAAATACTAACATTTAATTACCCTTATTATATATGTGATGTCCATATTTTCCAACAATCTCCTACTTGGACCACATATATATACTAATTATTCTATAATTACATGTCATTATATAACCTTATGAGCTCATAATTTTACTATCATATCTAAAATGTATTCCGAACAATCTCGTCCATTAATTGTAACACCCCTCGCCCGTATCCGACACCGGGACAGGGTTCAAGGTGTTACCTTTCTTGACTCAACCAACTATACAAAACCGGGCCATAAAAAAATTCAAACAATTTAAAAACTTCTCTTTTCACATGCAATCTATAACTTCTCTTTTCACATGCAATCTATCTCATATACGAACTTACGAGGCCCAAATCATATATCTGGGGTGGTTCAGAACCCAACCGAGAACTTATGAAAAACTTAGAAAAGTTTCATGCATCAAGATTCCACACTCCCGTGTGGATATAGAACACACGGCCATGTGCTAGGGACACGCCCATATCCCGAACCCGTGTCTGAAAACCTGGGTATTCTACCAAAACCACAAGGCCCAAGCACACACTTGTGCCTTATAACAGTGTCCTTCACATGGCCGAGACACACGGCCATGTCTCTTGCTCGTGTACTACTAGCATGCATACTGACTTTATGGCACGGCCTGGGCACACGCCCGTGTACTAAAATGACTTTAAAGTTTTAAGTGCAGGGGACGTACGGCCACAACACACACCCATGGGCTTGAGCCGTGTGTCACACACGGCCTAGAGATACGCCCATGTGTCTTACCCGTGTGGACAAACTAGGCTATGTTCCAAGTCATTTTGTCACTCATTTTGCACAACCTACACAATATCATATCAATATACAAATTTCACCCCAAAAGACACCAATTCATCCCAAGGAAGAACATCATATGCATTCATCAAAATGAATAATAGCCATTATTCCAGGCTTGATACAAAGTGAAGGGCTTTTGACTTGAGCCAAAATACATGAATAATTCTCTTAATACAACATCCTAGCCTAGCCCTATACATGCCACTTTCAAAAATATAAATCAAACTATACCGAGTGTTGTAGTTGATAGTGTGATTGATATCTCTGACTTTAAGGGATCTTTAAGCTAGCTTGGTGACACTGAAAGAAAAAGGAAAGGAAAGGGAGTAAGTATAAAGCTTAGTAAGTTGCATATAAATAACTATACAACAATCTCACCATTTACCATCATGCTTATATCTTAAAGGTAAACATAACTTAACTTACTCATTATCATTTACTCGATTCTCATTTTCTAAATTTAAGCTCGTTACTCATGCTTATCATATAGGTACATGTAACACTCACAACATGATCATCCTTTCTTTATCAAAATTGAACTATAACTTTCACCATTGAACCGTTGGAATACTATTAGATATTCCATTAACCTTCAACATGGGATATATTGCCGATGCCATGTCCCAGACATGGTCTTACACTGGCTCTCATATATGCATGCTGATGCATGTCCCAGACATGTCTTACACTAGTACAACTCCTAGGCGATGCGTGTCCCAGACACGTCTTACACTGGCTATCTCTGTCGAGGCAGATGCATGTCCCAGACATGTCTTACTCTAGCGCTCATCTCTGTGCCGATGCCATATCCTAGACATGGTCTTACACTAGTTCTCATAATGTGGCTGAAGCATGTCCCAAACATGTCTTACACTGGCACACAAATCACCCAATGCCTTGGCACAAATATCCAGTTCATATCCTGAGGTTTTAACGGGATATTTCTACTATCTCAATATTACAAAACATTCTCAATTTATAACTTAACAACTCGTACAATATCAATTCAATAACAATATGAATACAAGTATTAACAGCGTAGTTGTATTATTTACATACAACTTACCTTGGTTTACAAAAAGTACTTGACTAGCAGGCTTAGTCGGATTGCTTGGTTTTTCCCCGGTCTAGGCTCGGTTTTGGAAAATCTTGATCTATAATAATAATATACATCCATTTAGTCACTAAACACAATTAGGCATTAATAAATTCACAACTTCGGTAAAATGACCATTTTGCCCCTAGGTCTTGGCAAAATGACCATTTTACCCCTATGCCCGAAAATCAATTTTTATCAAATTTCCTCATATTTCAATCCTAGCCAAACTCTTTTTACTACTATGACAATCCAAAATTCTCACTATTTCACACACTAACCACCTATTTTGCAACTTATGCAAAATAGCCCCTTTAGGTGTTTTCATGCTAAAACCTTTCACAAAAGTTGTTTATAACACAACTAGGACTCATATTATTTCATAAAAACTCAGCATATATCACAAATACATCCATGGCAAAATCCTAAACTCTTGGCCATTTTGTAAAATATCACCCTCATTTGAAAGCTCATGCTTCAAGGGTCTCAAAAATATAAAAATCTTGAAGAAAACTCATTAAAATCACTTACTTATGAGTGCTTTAAGTTGCTGAAGATTTTTTACTAATAAAAATCGGTAGAGAAGAAGAAAATAAAGAAGAAATAGCCTTTGTTTTGTTTAATATAAAACTAGTAAAAATTGATGACCTAATCCTCACTTAATTTTGACCTTCTCTCCAATTTGTCTCCCCATGGCCGACCAAGCCATTTCAATAGGGTTTATTTGCCCTTTAAAGACCCCAAATTTTAATTCTCTAGCTATTTAACACATTTGGGTACTAAAAGGCAAAGATTTAGTCCTTTTATCGCAATCGAGCTTGAAAACATTAAAATTAACTCACCAAATTTTTCATGCACTAATATAATCGTACCATAACTTCATAAAAATAATTTTTACATCTTCAGATTTGTGGTCCCGAGACCACTGTTCTGACTAGGCCCTAAATCGGGTTATTACATTAATTATGTTAACATAAACCAATGCGACTTTCGTTACATATATCGTAACTAAATCCATCCATGATCACGTATATTAACACAACCAAATGACATAGATCAAGTATGGATGAGAAGCATGGAAATTACATGCAATATGATCTAAACATGTCTATTTCCAATTGGACATCCTTAGTGAGATCAAACCTTACCAAAATCAGAGTGTGAATAAACCAAATAAACTTTATTTTTGAAGAAAATAAACTTATTATCTTTAAACTGAAATAACTGAAAATGTATTTATAACATAAAAGCATTTAAAAATACAAACTCCTACTAAAACCAAATATTCTTTAAATGATATTATACCCATATGAGTAATGTGCTCTTATAAAACCTTAGGCGTAGTTCCTTAGTAAGCGGATCCACAATCATGGAGTTTGTCCTAATTTGCTTTATAGGCACCTAACCACTCTGAACTTTTACTTTAACAACCAGGAACTTAAAGTCTATGTGTTTTGACTTTAATGTGCTTTTGTTGCTATTGGAATAAAAGACTGCAATTTGTTTTCACAATTTGCACATTAGTGACAAAATCTTGTATCCATATTCCATCAAAATCGGAGTCTGTATACCTGATGATCTCTAACTGATTAGACCTCAGATATGTGAGCATGTAATCTTTTGTTCTCTGAAAATACCTTATAACCTTCTTGGATATTATCCAATGGTCCAAAGCAGGGTTGCTTAAAATATCTGCCTAACATCCCAATGGTGTACACAATATTCCAATGTATACAAACCTGAACATACATTAGACTTTCTACTGCTAAAGACTTTCTACTGCTAAAATGTAAAAAATCTAATGCATTTTTTTTTGTAATCTCAAAATCATTCTTAGGGCATTGATTGAGGCTATACTTATTATTGACAAGCATTATGTCATTAACATATAAAACCAAAAATATGTACTTACTCCCATTGAATTTGTGATACACATAATCATCAACAATATTCATCTCAAAACCAAACGAAACAATTATTTGATGAAACTTGTGGTACCATTGACGGGAAGCTTGTTTGAGTCCATAGATGGATTTTGTCAATTTGCAAACCATATTCTTTGATTCTTTCGACTCAAAATTTTCTGGTTGCACCATATAAATTGTTTCTTCAATTTCGCCATTAAGAAACGCAGTCTTAACATCCATCTGATGTAACTCAAGATTAAAATGAGCAATAAGCGCCATGATTATCCTGAAAGAGTCTTTCGATGAAACTGGAGAGAAAGTTTCTGTAAAATCAATACCTTCTTTCTGAGTATATCATTTAGCTACAAGACGCGTCTTATACCTCTCCACATTACCATTTGCATCCCTCTTGGTTTTAAATATCCATTTACAACCAATTGGTTTTGCACCTTCAAGTAATGGGATAAGTTCCCAAACTTTATTATCTTGCATAGATCATCTTTCATGGCATCAATCCATTTTTGAGAATTAGAACTTTTCATGGCTTGATGAAAGTTGATTGGATTATTTTCCATCATTCCATTATTATCCTCATGTTCTTTGAAAAATACGATATAATCATCTGGAATAGCATTTCTCCTTTCTCTTTTGGACCTCCTTAATGGCACTTGTTCTTAAGGTTGTTGAGTTTGTTCTTCTGGAACAATTACCTCATTTTGAATGGGAAGTTGTTCAAGATTGTCTTGTAGAGGTTCTGGATTCACTTCTTGATCAATGATAGGTATAAGAACCTGAACATCATCAAAAGTGATAATAGGAATTGAGTTAGAATCCAATTCCTCCTCAAAAGCAATGTTTCTAACCTTATTTCTCCCCCCAAACTCAATATCCTCAAAAAATGTTGCAGTTCCCGTCTCAAAAATATTCTTTATTATGGGATCATAAAATTTATAGCCCTAGATCGCTCAAAATTTCCTTGACCTTTATACTTTATAAATATCAAAGAAGTCAGAAGTGATGTCATTTCAGCATTATTGGTTTTAGCAAAATGTTTTTCAATTTTGTCAAGGAAACTTTGGCCTGAGTAATCTTTTTAGATTCTTTGCCCCTAAAGGCTTCTAAAATGTTGTACTTCATGATCATTAGACGCATGCAATTTGAACAATCCCACCTCTCAAAATCCCTTTTAACATAGGGGGTGCTTTCCGCAGTGAGAGGTATGAGTAGTTCTTCCATTAGTGCAAGGTCTATGTTCATATAACCAAACACTATAAGCAAGTGTCTTTTCCATTCATTGAAATTAGTCCCATTAAGCATGTGTATAGAATTTATATTAGCAGATGTTGTGGCAGTAGAAGATGAATTAGCTGAATATAGAACAAAAAATAAGCTCACATCAATATTCATAAGTAAACAATAAATTCAAGATAATGGCTAATCCCATTTCAAGATACCAAACATTATATTAATATCAAGTCTTTGGACAGTAATATTAACAGTAAGTGGTACTCTTGTTGTAGCAATCAAACATTGACAAGAAACTATGTCAAACAATGAATTAATCTTTAGACTAACTTATTGCTCACATAAAATACCTTATAGTTGTCACACATTTATCACCACAGATGTCGTTGTAATTCTGCCAAATATTAACTTACCTTTGGGTCAATTAATAAACACATGAATCACAAAAAACATATAATCATCTTGATATTTTAAATAAACTAATCTATACAAAAGAGGTCACTTTGGCGGTATTTTGTTTCAACTAATTTATTTAAAATATTAGACATCCTTAATTAAAAGCCAAAATCTGAATTTATTTGTTTCAAAATATTTACCTTAATTTCATCTTTCAATCAAATTAAAAGATAATAATATATATTTATATATATTTATCTCAAAACAACATACAGTGATGTTGAAAAATATAATAATAGCTGAATAAATCAAAATAACCTCACATAATACTTTAAATTTAAACTAAAATAATTTGAATAAAGAAAAACCTCATATCAAGATATCAGACACTCCATTAATATTTCAGCTTGGACAAAATATTAACTTGTAAGTGATATCTTGGTGGAGTAATCAAACATTGACAATAAGAACATGTCGAATAATAAATCTTCCTTTGGGTCAATTTATTACTCACATGTAAAACCGAATAACCGTCACATGTTTATCGCCATAATTGCACATGTGACCTTCATTTGGGCCAATCAATATTAACATAACTTAAGTTACATGCACACAAACTTTTATATTTTAAAACAAAATAATTTATACAAAAAAATCACTTTGGTGACTTTTTGCTTCAGTTAAGTTATTTTAAAATATATATAAACATACCAATATTCAAATTTAAATTTCCCCAATAGTCAAATGTCAAAACTATTTTTTTATTGCTTTATAGACTCTGAAATAACCCAAAATAAGTTTGTCTTAATAATGCAATAAAAAAGCGAAAACCTTAATTTTTTGACTATTTCTTTTTTGTTCCAAAACCATATATATCAAAACCAAACATAAATAATGTAGTGGTTCAAAGCCAAATAGTTAACAAGCACATGTATTCATAATTTTGGCATGGATAAAAACACCTGTAATATCCCCTACCCGTATTCGTTGCCGGAATAAGGTACGAGGCATTTCCAGATTTTACGAATTAATTAATAATTTTTTTTTATTTTACTCAATATATCTTTTTTATAGATATCTAACATTTCCTACAAATTTTAAACCGAGACCAATCCACATCAACCAATCCAATTCAACATATTTTCAAGATAAATTCATACATATTTATAAGATAACCTCATCACATACGAAAATCAAGATTTGTTAGCCATACTAATGGCTGACCTTACATTCATTTTATATTAACATTTACTTTATTAGCTTATACATGCCATTGATTTCCAAAACAAAGTTTCTTTATATACCGAAATATTGAGGTTGATAGTGTGATGTATCTCCGACCGAATCCGACCTCCAAGCTCTTAACACTACAAAACAGGGGAAAAGGAAACAGGGTAAGCACTTTGTGCTTAGTAAGCCTATGTAACAAGAATTATACTTACCTAATATTTTCAATACAATGTAATAAACATTTATATACCCATTCAATGCATTATTACCCTAACATGCACAACTCAACATTCAAGTTAGTCCAATAATTTTCATGTGTCAATAATATATACCATGATTGATGAACTCATCAATACCATGATTTCCATTTCCTTATTATTTTTCCATATTTATCCCGTTGAATTTCTTGGAATTTTCGATGGATTTTCAGAGGTACACTTTTAGTGTACATTTTCGGGTCCGTCAATTCATATTCATGTGTGCACATTTCCATTTCAGAGAGCACACTCTTGCGAACCTCATCCTTATAGCGGGATTACCAGTCCAGGCTAAATCCCCTGTAATATAAACTCATAAAGCATTGTCGGGATTACCAGTCCAGGCTAAATCTCCTGCAACGACAATTACTCTAATGAGCTTGGATTTGAATTACCAGTCCAGGCTAAATTCAAACCCTAATTCGGATTACCCGTCCGGGCTAAATCCATTTTCCACATATTCTTCGGGAGGGATATATCAAGATAGGATCACCTGTCCGGGCTAGATCCTTTTTACCGTCAATTCCTTTTCAAAGATCCATCGAATTTTCCTTTCATTCAACCGGGATTTCTTCACCTTTTTATCAAATATATCAATGTTTCATAAATTTTCATACAATGAACATTCAAATTATTCACATCAATAACATATGTTTAAAGCATTTAAGAACATAATTCAAGTTACACAAACTTACTTCGATACTTGTTCGTTTACAAAAATATACTAATCCTGAACTTTTTCCTTTCCTCGATCTAGCTTTGTAATTGAATCTTCTGGATTTGGTGCAAAAATTATGAAATACCAGCTTAGAAAACCCTCCTATGGCATTTTTGGCTGATGAGAATGAAGAAAAATGAAGAGATTTCTAGATATTCCAAATTAGTCCTATTTTGTGAATTTTGTTATTTTCCCATTTTACCCTTGTTTCAATAATTCTCCTGATTTTTCTCAGCTTATGCCGCCCAAAATATCTCCTTTGGGCTTATTTTCTCTTTAGGTCCCTCCTCATTTGACAATTGAGCTATTTAATCCTTCTATTAACTTTTACACCCTTTTTAATTTACTCCTTTTTATTTAATTACCTACCCAAACGTTAAAATTTTCTAACGAAATTTTAATACCACATTACTAATATTTTATAAATATTTATGAAAATATTTCCTACTCAGTTTTATGAGATCAAGGTCTCGATACCTTGTTTTTACCCAAGTCCTTCAATAAATTTTTTTTTAACTAACTACTAAATCGGTAAATTTTTTTTCTATCAATATTTTAATATGATTTTCCTATCATATAAATATTCATGCAAAAATATTAAAATAAATTTCTCTTTAAATCGGATTTGTGGTTACGAAACCACTATTCCGATAACCTTGAATTTAGGCCATTACAACACCAAAGCAATTCACGCATATACATGTATTCATAATCAAATAGAAAAACTTACCCTGAATTTACCATGTAAATCCAAAGTTGTATTTATAATTAAATAGATATTCACATGAATACTTGAAAATATTTTCAAGCCAATAAATCTCAAAAACCAAAAATCATAATAGTTGGCATATATTACAATTCATACAATAAAACATATCATCATAATTTAACCAAATATTTGGAACCATAAGATGCCAAGACCTAAGATTATATAACCAAATTTAAAACCAAAATATTTAAATATGTATATAGTTGACATGAATTTGCACCAAGGCACCCATAAAACTGAATATATACCCAAAAAAAATTTAAATTCAATGATATCCATCAAAACTTAATTTCATCAATCAAACTATAAAAGATATCTTATTGAATAATGGTTATAAACACCTGTTCACACAAACTATAATCATGCATTAATCCTCAAAATCATTGATATGCATATAATATATACACACACACAAATATAAAAATAATACTGGCTTGCCTTACATATTTCATGTAAACTCAAATTTATATTCATGACTAAAGATATTATCATAAAACTTCTTTATACACACAAATACTTAAAAAAAATCCATAACCACAAAATATAAGAAGAATCTCAAATTATATAAAAGTCTTTATATGCACAACTACCTATGAAAATTCAAAGCCACCATATTTAAAAAAACAATGCCAAATATTTTAATTTTAGTCAGATTCCATAAAGACTAAAACTTACATAAAATAATTATAAAAGAAACCAAAAGTAATCATTCGTATATATGAATTGAATTCAATGGTGAATATAAATCATCATAAATAAAGACAAAGGATGATGATTCCATATATATTCAACTACAAATAGAAAATTTAAAACAAATAATGAGAAAAAATATATATATCTTACCAACATTCATTTATTCGATTACCAAGTGAATTAACTTTCAAAACCAATTATACAACCCAATTGGAATTCTTCAATTGCAAAAAAGTTGTAAGTCTGTAATTTTAATTTAATAATGACTTTAACCAAAATTTATAAAATAATTGTGTGAAAAGAAGAGAAAGAAATCTCACAAATCAATTTTTATCAATTGATTATAAATAAATAAATAAACCTTCATCTTTCAAATAGCATATACAAATATTAAAGTAGATTATATTTATAAAACTTTAAAACTTTATTTAAAGAATCAAAACCCAAAAATTTATCAAGAATCTCAAATATTCAACATAATATATAATTAAAATATCAAATCCATAAAATTAAAAAAGAAAAATGAATCAATCCAAAATTAATAAAGAATCAATTCATTCTCAATGATTCAACATGACAAAGCTCAGATGCCACTTGTTAGATTTGTAAAATAAATCTGAAATAAAACTTAATAAACCAGGATCTATCATGTCAAATCATCAAGAATAAATTAAGAACAAATCAAGAACAAAACTAGATGCGGAAGCATACCTAAATCCATGAATTTCTTGAAACTTTCTGGATCTTGGGGATTTGATCTTCCAAATTAGTACACAAGAAATTCAGAGAATATCTGCTCTCTCTTTCCTAATGATGGGATATTAGAAAAGATATCTTGTGTATAATTTGGGGACCATAATCCTAATATTTATAACCTTGGCATATTAATTCTAATCAAATTCTAATTAGCCCATCATTAATTAGAATTTGATTAGAACTCAATTACTAGAGTATCTACACATATTTGACCCATACTTTATTTAATAATTAAAGCACAATAAAATTTTAACCAAATTAGATCACTTTTAATTTGGGCTAACCTATCATGATAGTAAATAATAACATGTAATTACCCTTATTATATATGTGATGTCCATATTTTCCAACAGTTAAGATTTATTATGTGCTAAATTATTGGATGGTTAGTTAATTGGTTGTTTGTTAGCTTAAGTTAATATTTATTCTTGATTGATTGGTTGTTCAATTATATTGAAATAGTTAATACGTTAGAATTGATGTCTCTAATGGAATACCTAGATAAACGAGACCAAGAGGAGAGTTTATCCTTAGATATTTTAATATAATCGTGCCGAGTAGTGAGACTGAAAGGTAATCTTAGGTTGTATCTTTTAGTCTAAAATGAGACCGAGAGGAGATTCCTAACTAA
Organism: Gossypium longicalyx; assembly: GCA_025698465.1. Lineage (NCBI taxonomy): Eukaryota > Viridiplantae > Streptophyta > Magnoliopsida > Malvales > Malvaceae > Gossypium > Gossypium longicalyx. The sequence continues at coordinate 16,870,337 of CM047005.1, read as the reverse complement.
GAGTGGCAACTAATATAATCAATGTAGGTTTATTAGTTTAATTAACACTCAACTAATCAATAGACCATCGTTTAATCATTTACATTATCTAAAACATTAGAAAGAAAGTTTAGCTTAATTAGTTTAATTAATAGTTTAATTTTAGTTTATAAGCAATTTTATTTGGACTTGCACTAATAATTTCTGACTTGATTAAATTAGTAATTGCTTAACTTGTAATTAACTTGATAAACACATTTATCCACTTGGCAATCCTTTGGGTTCAACCCCTTGGAACACTTCGTGTTCCATCAGAACTATGAATATTACAACGACATTATATGCTTGCAGTTAAAAACCCGCTCTTTTAAATTGTTTTATAAAATAATTTTTTTTGTGCATAAGCGTGTGCGGGTTAGAGGCACACCCTACAATAAAAAATAATATAATCTTAAATAAAATAAAATAAAAAATCATTGAATTTATTTTCTGTTAAGTGATAAATAGCTCCCTGTCTACTTATCATTTTCTACACTTTTTTGTAGAAAAAAAATTCTACCCAGTAGTTTTCATCATGAGTTATCAAATGTGTTTAAAAAATTAAGTTGCTAAAAATATTAATTTTAAGTTGATTGATTTTTTCAACAGTTTATCAAAGAGGCTTGTATTATTAAAAAGAATTAATAAATGTCAAATTGGAATAGAGTTAACATTTACTGTTTAAAAGAGTTAACATTTTAAAGTTTTTATGGTTCTATAAATAGAATATTTTGTTTTTGAATTTAACTACGATTGAAACAAATAATTTTCAAGTCATTTTTTATACAAAAATGTTAATTATGTTACAATTTGGACTTATTTAATCCTTTTTAATAATATATATAGGACTAAATCGATCCATTTAATAATAGAGGGATTAATTTGGTCTAGATACTATAATATACAGAACTTCAATCGTTTTTCTCTCATCAGATGCTATGAAGGGTATGTTTGATAACACGTGTTCATACTTCTCCACACTACTATTCTTTTTAGGCTTAATTCACGATTTGGTCCTTGAAATATACTTATTTTCTCACTTAAGTACCCATTTTTTTGTCCAAATTTGATACTTAAAGTATGATTCCATTAAAGTCTTTAGTCTTTTTTTTAATTGAGTTAAAAAAACTTCAAGACATGTGACACTCCCTCACCATTTTGACTGAAATAAAAAAAAATATCAGATTGAAAACTCATTCATTTCCATATTTTTTCATCTCCTTCAGCCAATCAAAATCTTTTCATTATCTCTTTCCACCAATCAAACTCTTCACCCTCCATAATTTATTATTATTTTCCCAACTTTCATTTTCTTCACTTCCCTTCTCCACCTTGGCTATTAACTACTCAATAAACCTTCCCTAAACAACTCTCAGTAACTCTATCTTGTAACACCATCGCACTATCCTAACGCTTGAACCAAGGCACTCCCCAAGCATGTTCCAGCTCCACCACCACCAAGGATCACCACAGCAGCACCCAATGTCGCTACCAACAACATCCTTCAACCACAACATATTTCTCTCTTTCTCACGTTAAAACTCTCTAATAATGTTGTTCTAAATCCCATTTGATATGGATTGGTTTCAATTATTCTTCAAGAGTGGACTAAACAGTGAGAGATATGTTGGAGGCAAAAAAGCGTTCTGTCATGAAGATTTCATACCGTTACAGTGTGTTATTTCTCTTGAAGAGAAAAGATTTTAAAACCATTATTATGGTGGTTGTTGTAACTAAACATGTGAGGTTCATGTATAGTAGAAAGTTAGAATTATGATTTTTTTTTTAAAGTATGAAATGTGTTGAGGATCAACCCTTATAAACAATGAAAGAGAAAAATAAAGAATATTAAGAACACAAATTTTACGTGGAAAACTCCTCCTCACCAAAACTTATCTACGACTACATCTTGTCGCCCCTAAAAGAAAAGCCCTGTAGTACATCTTTAATTGCCTTATCGAAATAGGGATACAAGACCCCTTTAAATAGGATAAGTTTAAAGGGCTAAACTGACTAAAATATCCCTGAAGTAATCAGAGTTCGACTGGGAGAAGAAGCTCTACTTGGCTGTCAAAATGCGATTGTGTTATTTAAGGAATATGTCGCGTCGCCGTGACGTCTCATACATGCTCGCCACAACATTTCCTTCTTCGTCAATTCGAGAACTTGTCGCATCGTCACGACGTCCATCATCATAATGTCTGTGTCCTTCACGTTGTGACATCATACCTATATCGCCTTTGTTTTTGTTAAGTGCCTGCAAAATGTCCGATAAATACGAGGCACACCCTACAAATCTCCACTTTTGTATTTACTATACCTACTTTTCTAGGCCATATCACGGGTCAAACTCGATATTTGTAGAATGCCAACCAAGCCCAAACTGTTATTGAACTTGGAAACTGAAATACTCCTAGTCTTCAAATTAAGGTTGTATAATGCAACCAGGGCCAGTGATACACAAACGGATATGTGTTTCACAATAAAAGATAAAACATCGAGGAAATCAACTCCTTCCACTTGGTTGTCACCCTTTGTGACTAACCTTACTTTAAACACTATGCTTTATCCAAAACTGCTACAATTTAAAATTTGTGATTCTATCGAACTTCTTGATATCGAAATTCGTTATCACTATCCCTAATAGATTGATTGAGGAAATATAAATTACTCTGATACCAGTTTGTTAGGGATCGGCCCGTACTCTCATAGAGTAAACCCGAAAACAAAACCCTAACTCTCATATAATTCTCTCAAAAGGAGTACAAAATTCTCTCCATAGTTATCATGAAAACTCTCACCAAAACTCATCTACAACTACATCTTGTCACCCTAAAAGAAAAGTCCTATAGTACTATATATTTAATTGCCTCATCGAAATAGGGCTACAAGACCCCTTTAAATAGGCTAAGTTTAAAGGGCTAAAACAACTAAAATATCCCTAAAGTAATCAAAGTTCGATTGAGAGAAAAAGTCTTGTTTGGTTGTCAAAACGCGGCTATACTACTTAAAGAATACGTCACGTCGTCATGACGTCCTATGGATGCTTTTCACGATGCCACTCTCTTCGTCAATTTGAGAAATCTTTGCGTCTTCACAACGTCACCTCTCGTCATGATGTCGATGTCCTCGATGTTGTGCCTATTTCACCTCTGTTTTCGTTAAGTGCCTGCAAACTGTCTGATAAATAAGAATCACACCCCACATAATGTTATATTTCCTCGGGGAGGGAATTATTTTTGCACTAGCCCTCCTAGTTGGCTTTGTCATCACTCATCACATCTTTCTTTTCTTTTATTGTATCTTAAAGAAGAGTGCAAAAACATAATGGTGCAATCATTCCATTTTGATTCATGGTCATTGTTATTAATATGAACTTCCATTGTCCTTGCATTTCTTTTTTTTTTCAAGTCTTTTCATTTCTTATTGATCCTTAAATTCCATAATAAATAAAATGCCACAATATAGTGACACCAACTGTTGTGTGTTATTCTTGCAACTAGCCCTGTGATTTTTGTTAATTATAGAAGAAAAAAGTATAAGATTTGAATTGATTCTTGTAAAGGAACAAAAACTTAATGGAGACTTAAGTGAAATATGTGCAATCAACAATCTCGAACTAAGAAATATATAGCTTAGGCTCAGCTTTTCCATCAATGAAGAGGCTCATAAACTTTTCTCCATCAACAGTTTCTTTCTCTACCAGAAATTGAGCAAGCTTGCCAATGTGGATTGTGATTATCTAACTTGCCCTTGAATACATAATGAAGAACATGAAAGAATGGAAAAATAATAAATTATGGAGGGAGAGGAGTTTGATGGGTGGAAGGAGAAGAAAAAAGTTTAAGATTTTGACGCTAAATGATGAAGGATATGAAAAAAAACAAAGAGAGTAGTGAGTTTTCAACTAATATATATTATTTTGGTCAAAATGGTGATGGAGTGCCATGTGTCATGTTTTTATTCATTGAAGGTTTTTTTTAATGTCAATTAAAAAATGGAGTAAAAATCTTAATTAATGATCCTTTATGTATTAAATTGGGAAAAAAATTAGGCACTAAAATGAAAACATTAGTATACTTCAAGGGCCAATTCAAGGGCCAAATCGAGAATTAAGCTTTATTGAATTGTTTAGTTTTACCCAAACTTTAACAATTAACAGTGAGATTAAATAGTATCGTACCAGAACACAAAAGGTGGATTTCAATTGAAGTCTGCGCCTCCTCCTCTTCGATTCAAACAGGAAGCCCAAAAGAAGAAAGAGCGATGGCGATGCAGGCAGGGGTTCAGACCTCCAAAGTTCTAATTCTGATGGGCGCTGGTTATTATACTTTCCCTATTATCTAATGTCTCTTCTTCTTTTTTGGTCTGATTTTCCTTACCTTTTTTCCCATAGTTTTGAAATTCGGGTTTTTTTAAATTTTGGGTTTAGGTTTAACTGGTTCAATTGTTTTGAGGAGTGGGCGTTTATCTGAACTAATTTCCCAGCTTCAGGAATTACTGAAAGGCGTTGATGATGTCCAATTCTCGCCTTATAAGTATGATCACACCCTTCTTGCTGCTCAGGTACTCTCAATCCTTTCCAGTCAAAATCTAGCCTTTTAGTTTACTTTAAGTGCACAAGTTTTCGGCGTTTTATATTGTTTTTCAAGTGCTGAATATGTATCTAGAATCTATGTTATTTGGACTTCCATTTTTCCTGAAGTACCCATGCCCGGTACCTGTGTTTGACAAGTATTTGAACATGGGTATCGGTGTGATTCTTCAAGGAAAAACTTAGAAAAATCGAACATACTTGTTTTGGACACATATCCTTTTATGCCGGGTTAATGGTATAGAACTTGTTAGACCAGATTTGGGTAAATGTCAATGAAATTTTGCAGCTTTGTTTCTTTCTCTAGGTGGGGGGATGAGGTTGGAGTTCTCTTTATCTGTGTTAATCATTTTCCTCTGTAAGATTGTATTTAACTATGTGTGTATGCTTTTGGGTTTATGTACTTTTAGATTAGACAATTGGCGCAAGAGCTCAAGGATTTGACAACGTCCAATCCGGTAACCATTCTTAATGGGAACTCAGGCTCCGGCGGTATGTGCATCTATATCTTTTGAAATATGTCTTTTTGCATCTTTTCATTTAGATTTGGTCTGTTCTAATTTATTTGAATGGTTTACTTGGTCTATTAAATTATTAATTTCTTGGTCTCATGATCTAGAGTACTTTGGTTATATGGGGGATAGCTTATGTGGATCTGTGCCTATATTTTAGAAAGTATGAGTTGCAAATATGCTGCTCTGTGAAGAATTAGAAGTTCAACTTTGTGGCTTATTATTAAAACAGTAATATAGCTGTAGGGTGCTTGCTCACTCCTTTTTTTTTTCCTGATGCACACAGGGGGCATTGCTTCTTATCTTGTGCCAGCTGCAGCGCTTGGAGCATTAGGATATTGTTATATGTGGTGGAAGGTAAAACGATTTTATTGATGAATCAAAAAATGAAATTTCATTTTTGTACAAAGTGCTTTAAATATTGTACTTTTAACATTCCTAAATTTCTGATGTATTGTTCTTATCCCTTATTATGTAGGGCTTGTCAATCTCTGATGTGATGTTTGTCACAAAGCAAAATATGATGGATGCTGTAGCAGCTGTGTCAAAACAATTAGATAATGTATCTGAAACATTAAATGTGAGTAATATTGGTGTTTCTTTTATGTAATTGTACTAATCCTTGGAAACAAATTCTTTGTTTGACACGGTTCAGTGTTTGATTTTGTTCTTACTTCGTTCATGCAGACAACAAAAAGACATCTATCCAGGAGATTGGAAGGCTTGGACTGGAAAGTAGAGGAGCAGAAGGAAACATCCCTTCTCATCGCAAAAAATGTATTCAAAGACTACTTTTATTTTGAACTATCAGTTATTCATAGGGGCAGTAGATATTGGATACCAGTAGAAGATCAAATATCATTTTTTCCATGAATCTTTTGATTTTTTTCGAGCTGCATTTGAGGAAATATTTAAGCCTTGGCCTTTTCCCCTCCAACCTTTAAAATGTTTTTCTTGTATTTTAGTTTGAGTTGTATTCCATTCCCTCTTTCCCTTTGCTTTTACTGATGATTCTCTTTCTGGAGCAGTGATATAGAACTTTCCAAAGATTGAGTTCTGTTGCTTTTAGAAGCTTATTGAAAATCTTTACTAATAGAGAATGACTTGCCAAAGAATTTTAGGTGCTTTTTTTTTTCTTAGTTATTTATTTAAAGTTTTTGAGGTTTCCCAGCTATAATGAATATTTTCTTTTTTGATTTGCGATTTCTGATTTAAGATACTTTTACCTGAGTTTGAAATCAGAGTCTCTTTGTCAGTCTTTCTTATTCTTGACATTGTGTAAGTAAGAGCCCATAGTTGGCATTAAGGAGAATCATTTGAGAGTTTATGAGGGTGCATTGTTTTATTATGTCGATAACTTTTTCAAATAGAATGAAATTCTAGCATATAAGTTTATGGCTGGTGCAGCCTTATAGATCTTCAAATCAACATCCATTCTTCCAGCTGACCTTTGGTTTGCTTATTTTGTTTATGAGAAAAGGGAGAAACCGTTGATCTGCTCATAATGACATGAAGCATTATTTGCATGCAGGTTGACGACATGAAATCAAACCTTTCCGAAATTGGTTTTAATGTGGAAATGATTAATAAAATGGTAGCCGGATTGGTAAGATGCATTTCTTTTCCCATGTTCGATCTTCAGGTGTGCTGTTATCGTACTTATTTGCAACTTATCTGATGCTTCATTTGTTACTGAACTCTGCAGGAAGGAAAAATTGAGCTTCTTGAAAACAAACAGGTTAATTCTGATACTGTTATTAAATATTACTCTCTAAATTACGAAATTATGCAGAAGTGGTAAGTATGATTCTCTCCCATGCAGGATGTAGCTAATTCAGGTCTTTGGTATCTATGCCAATTTGCTGAAGGAGTTAAAGATGGAGTGAATACTAAACTTTTTCAGGTTAAATAATCTCTTTATATTGTTTTTATTATGCGTTATGTTCCATGAAATAATGATGCTGGGAACCCACTCCCATATTGGTATCATATATATGCATATTGGGAACAGATGTGCTTACTATGCCCAAATACAGAATGGATACATAAAAACTAAACCTTTTCTGAGGTTAGCGTGTATATCGCGATTATTGTGCATTTTATTCTAGAAAACCAGATGCTAAACTTTCATTTCCATATGACTATAGTACTTCTATCCATGTTAAAATATATATACACTCAGCATTCCAAAAATGTGGAGCAAATAACATAAAAGATTGTTTTGGTCACATTTGGAGATAAATGTGTATGCTAGAGGGAGCTTTGGTTTTATATTTTGTTCCTCTGATTGTTTGATTTGTTACTTAGATTGCTTAGTCTAGTTGCAGAAAAATTAATTTGTAATTTATAACTAAAAATGTGGTTTTAAGAGTTTATTGTCATCGTGTTTTTTGTCATTAGCTTTAGGCTAAAATTCTGAGCGTGTCATACTTCTATATTTTCAAGAGTTACTGATTTTGTTCTATTTGTATTGCCTTGCAAACATAACCAGTTCTCATTTGTCATCTTGTTTAAGACAATAGTATTCTTCAGATTCAACATTCTTGCTCTGAGCAGCCAACTATATGTTCAGGGACTTTGTTATGTACTCGTTATTAATTAGTTGTTTGTGCTTGTTGGCAGGATGTTGGTGCGAAGCTTGCAATCGATTCAGCTGTGAAATTTGAGGAGAAATCAGTGAAGGTACGTGAAGTCAAGCCTTGTTTTCTTTATCACAAATATACATCCTCTCTCCAACTAAATTGTCCAAGGCTACAATTTCAGGGACTACAATTCCTTACCGAAACCAATGAGTCAGCCCCAAGTCAGAAACCAACAGTAGACCCCGACAAAACCAATGTAGATTCCCCTGTCAAAAAAGTCCCTACCATGAAAACAAAGGTACACAGATCATATCCAGTTGGAATTTCCTGGGCCAGGGATATCATAGGGTCTGATACATGATTTTCCAGTTTCTTATACGATCAGTTTTGTGAATAGACTTTTCTCCATTTATTTGCTCATGATGCATGAGCAATTGAGCATTGTTCTTGGAATTTACTTCCATGCCATAATCTGTGTATTTCTATATTGTTAGAGGGTGAGAGTGAATGTTGGGGTTATTGTATTCTATAGTAGCCTACAGTGGTTTGACCGGGCATTCCATTCTGGTTTTTTTCGACATTGGATGGGCGATTGAAATGTTTTATTATTTTCATTAGATGTACAAAATAAGCAGAAATGATGTTGGTATTTTGATAACCTGATAACTTTAGATCAAGCAGTTTCAATATAGCTTCTTTATTCTTCATGGATGAATATTTATTTTCATATTGGCAGGACCATAACATATCGTTTATTGTCAGATATTCCTTTTAAGATATTCGTTAGTTTATTCTATTTTTAAGGGAATAATAACTGGGTTTTGTTTTGTGATATCAAAGCTATAGTATATTTACTACAATCTCATTACTATAGTGAATTTGCTGTCCCATCTTTATTCCGTAAAATATTATTTTTGAAGCTATTTTGCAATCAGAAAATGAACCCAAAGGTGATGTTGGAAGAAAAGGAATTATTCTGAAATCCAAAGTATAATGATAAAAAAATAAACTTGTAGATTGATAAATTTATGCCTTATTCCTTCTTCTTTCTACAAATCTAAGGAAACAACGATTTGAATTACAGTCACGAATATGGCCATTTATTGTTGATCAAATTGTTTAATTTAAACTAAAGAAATAAATGTTTATATAAATAAATCACGTAACCAAAAAAAAAAAAAATCCATTAAAAATTGTCGAAAATAAATTATTGGAATAAATCTTAAAACTATACATGAATTTTGGTTTGATTTTGTAAATTTTATATATGAAAATTTGATTTATCCAATTCTCATAAATTAGTAACACAATTATTAATATAATATCATTTTATGTTTATATATTGCATACACAAATAATTATATTTATCCAATATGAAAAATAAGTTGTTGTATTTATTTCTTTAAATGTATATGATTGAATCAAAATTAAAGTTTTGTGTATACATTTGAACCACAATCAAAGTTTCATGTGTATAATTGTACCAAATCAATATATATGTACTTGTTATCCATGTAAATTTTTGAATCAATCCAATATTTCTATTATATCAATTAAAAATATTGTCTATATTAATATATATTTAATAGTTGAAAGTTTTTTACAGTTCAAAAATTTTAATTTATGTCAAACTTGACATATATGATCTATATTAATAGAGTATGAAGTATGACGGTTGGATTGTTAAAATATTAATTGTATAAACCAAAAGTGGTTTTACACAATTAAACAATTTTTTATACAATTAATATTTTAACAATTCAACTGTTGAATTTATTAATATATATATTTGAATGAAAAATTGTTGAATTTATTTATATATTTATACTTATCATATATGTAAAATTTTAAATTGATCCGATATCTCTATTATATAAAATTAAAATAAAGCAAAAAATTTTAACTATATAATATTTAACTAAAAAAACTACTAATCATGTGCTGTTTTAGGATTTAAGTAATATACATGTTGATGAAAGGGAAGAGTAAATTAAAATTCAATCACATGCTTACTAAATATAATCTCATATATAAATTAATAGACTTAAATTTATAATTGGAAAAAAAAATTTTAAGAAGTAGTTTTGAAATTTTCGGTTTATAATTTAACTGTTTAATATTATATTTAAAAAAAATTACCATTTTAAATAAAATGTTGAAATGTAAAAAATGTAAATTTAAATGATGTTAAAATTTTATTAACATTATGATATTTCAATAAATATATAAAAATATTATAAGTCTTTATTAATATTTATATATAAATATTTTAAAAAATTAATTTTAATTATTTGTAAAATTTAATTTAATTGTATAAATTATAATTTAAATATTAAAATATAGCCATTATAAATTCAATTAAAATATATAATATTATATATTTGAAACAAATTTTTAAAAAATAATTATATATTCATACAAATATTATACAAAATATATTAGATCATAAGTAAAGGATAAAAACGTTATTTGATTCTAAAAAATATTTTTTAAAACCAAAAAATTAATTTTTTTACTTCAAAAATTATTTAACTTTAATTAAAGTGACCTTAATATTCCAATCATATCCGCCAAAAGAAAAGTCCAGGCGGATCTAATAAAATTCGGGCAGGGAAAACTTACTATAAAACTTTTGTAGACTCTTCGTTTCGAACCTAGGGTTTGGCCTTTGGTGACGAAGAATCAGATTGGTTCTATAAGCTTCTCTTATCTTCAACACTTGACTCTCAAGTATTTTACTCTACGCAGCAGAAGCAGAAGTCAAAAAGGTTTCTTTTATTTTCTCTGTTCGTGTTTTACCTTTTTCTTTAAATCTCTTTATTTTGACGCTTATTTTTACTTCAACTTGCTGATAATTAATTTTTTTATCATTCTCTGTAAAGAATAGCGTAATTTGTTCTTGGTTAAATTACTTTTGTTTTTTTTTGCTTTTTCAAAAAATTTAACTTATAGGGTTATGTTATAATGATTGAGATTCTGTTTAATTTTTTTTTTGTAGTTTTAATTTCTTGATCATGTAATTCTGATTGCTTTAACTGATTAAAGCCTGACTTTTTCCCTCCTTTTTTGTTTTCTATTTATTGAAATTATTATTTTTATGTATTTTTAGTTTGACTGTGATTGTACTTTTGGTCATTGAATCAAAAACATAATTTTTTTTGTTACAATTTTAATCAATAAATTGCTTAATTTTAATAGCATCAGAAATTTTGATCCTGATATTTGTGAATTATTGGAATTCAAGGTTTGAATAGAAATTACATATTGATTTTATGTCTATATTTTGTTTACACTTGTTTATGTTCCAATTTGATTAAATTAAATTGATTTATATTGAAATGATTTCATATTTTCAAGCATCTTGATGTTTTGGCTTATGTGAAGTATTTGGTTTTTTCTTAGTCACAAGGCTATAAGAAGAGGCCATGCCAAAGAACAAGGGGAAGGGAGGAAAGAACAGAAAGAGAGGGAAGAATGAAGCTGATGATGAAAAGCGCGAACTCATGTTCAAGGAAGACGGCCAAGAGTATGCCCAAGTGCTTCGAATGCTAGGCAATGGCCGGTGTGAAGCCATGTGCATCGATGGTACTAAGCGCCTTTGCCACATCCGTGGGAAGATGCATAAGAAGGTTTGGATTGCTGCTGGTGATATAATCCTTGTTGGGCTTCGTGACTATCAGGATGATAAAGCTGATGTGATCCTCAAGTACATGCCTGATGAAGCAAGGCTCTTAAAAGCCTATGGTGAGCTCCCAGAGAATACGCGTCTCAATGAAGGCATTGTTGATGAGGAGGATGAAGGAGGTGCAGATGATTATGTTGAGTTCGAAGATGAAGATATAGACAAGATCTAGGGTTTTGGAATTGGTTATGTTTGAATAATGTGTTTAAATGTTAGAAAAGGGATATTGTTGATGTTGATGGATGCCGCTAAGAAGCCTGCAAATACCTGGGATTTATCCCAGAATGCATAAGTTTGCATTTGTAAGAGGTGAATGTTCATTCTTAGATGTAATGTTAATTTTGCTCAAACTGTGTTCCATATCTCAAATTTACTAATGAAAGTTAAGCTTATTTTGAGCATTTTCCTCGGTGTTTGATTCTATGTTTCTCCGATTCTTAATTGTTCTTGAAGTAATCATGCTTCTTGATTTACTTATGTTCAACATCTGTGTCTACACATCTAGCATAGATATGGGGATATGACTTTCCTAGGATCTTCCAATTACATGGAAAGAAAACTATATTCATGATCTAGTGGAGGAATAAAAAGTCAGAAAAAGACCCATATTCAACCCTCACTCACATCTGCGTTCAAGTAACATAGGTTTGATCCAGGCGATTAATGCTTTAGTAGGAGCTGTAGGTTAAATGCAGCCTTGTGAGACTGAGAAGTAGGATGCATAGTTATATATAGTATGCATTTGCTCCTGGCCTGTTTGAGAGAGTGATCAGATGTAGGTTTCAATCATTTGCACCATGAACATGGAATCTTTGGGGTTGCAAGTTCGGCTACTTAAGCAGCCTTTATTATTTGATACTTAACAACCAACACTCGAGGAATTTACAGAATGAACAATGGTTTAGTGACAGCATTTACAGGGAAACCTACCATTTTGTTGAAGCCACATATTAAACAGAGTAAGCCTTAGCCCTTGTAGCAACTTATTTCTCTCCTAACATTATAAAAATCCGAAGATCAAGCGGTTAAAAGATCTGGTGAGAGTTGATGGTTAGCACTGTTGCATTAATTTCTTTCTGGCCTCTTGATTGCTTGCTCTTGTGCCTTCCTATATTTTACACACTCCCCTGAACCATCTTTCCTGCTCACCTGCAGCAGTATTAAATGATCTGGTTATATTGGAGTATTAAAGCACTAATAGAAGCCAGAAACTACACATACAACTATTAGCATCTAACCTTGTTGGATTCCTTGGATGGTTGGTAGCTTGGTACAGTTTTCCTCCTCGATATAGTTCTTGTAGCTTTAAGCCTGTTCTTTGGTGGACTGTATCGATGTTTTTCCTTACAAGTTGGTGCTGGTAAGGTTTCTAGCTGGATAGATACTTCATTAGATCCACAACTTTCTTTCTCTTCACCTGCTCCGTCTATAATTCCTTTCCTGATAACAAATCTTTGATTGTGGTCTACAGGTTCAAATTGTTTGTTATTGTTTTCACCCAGTGAGCTCTCTGGAACACGGGTTGCCATCCATCGTTCTAGCCAGCTCCAGCTTAAGCTCATGTTCTGTTCCATGCCATCAGGTTTTCCTTGTTTTCTCTTGGAGCAGATTCGAAGCTACCAAAGGAGTTTGGATAAAGTTAGACCAGTTCAAAGCTTGAACTTGCATTTCTCTTTTGTTCTGTAGGCAAATTTGTATCTTTACCTGTTGCGAAAAAGCATAGGCCAGTGCTCTCTCACGCCTAGTCATCGCTTCTAGTTTGTTCTGAATCCTCATTTTTGATATATTACTACTCACCGTGCTATCATCCCAGTCTTCCTGTTATTTCAAGTATCAAAGCAGAAAATAATTAAGCAAAATCTGAACCTGGGACATGGCCCCGTTAGTGCATGCAGTTACTCTAAGAGCATCCAGCGAATGTGGGGTTTGAATCCCGGAGTTTGCAGGATGCTGTTTTTTTTTGTCCAAAAAATGGTAAGCAAAATCCGCTTATCGAGATTAGAACACAACTGAGCTGTGTATTTGAGAATATCAAGATCATCACTGACACTGTGTTCTTATCGTTTTCATGAATTAGTGGAATTTGGAACGCCAACTATTGGATTATTGCTTGTGTTACCTTTATCCTCAGAACCTGAGCTTTTGGTTTTTGTTGAACTCGGTGATGTACTACTTTGCTTTCATCTTGAACTAAGAAAATTTCCACTGAGTTTCCAGTTTGAACTTCAATCGAAGTACCGATAGTGTCCCTGCTCGGACTTTCACTCCCTGTGAGTGTCTCCAGTTTATCATCCTTCCTTTTGATCTCTGTATCTTGACGCCGGGCCTAAAATTCAAGAACCAAAATACCAAAGAATTCAGACTTCCAAATTCATTAACATAATGCTACTCAAGCATGCCAGGATCCTGAACTTCTGCATGAAACTACATATACTGTCATTAAAATAGAAAAGATGTGAGTTGATGAATTTGCAGGAGAATCAAACCAGAAATTGTCTAAATGCTGACTGAATAACAATGGCTGCATCTTCTGCATGGAATAGTTTAGAAATTGAGTTGTGTGTTTCCTCTGGCATGTTTGGCTTGGTCTCATCATCACTCTGGTTTTCTGGATGGTCCCTTAAACCTTGTGGTATAGGCTGAGTAACAGTGGCTTCAGAGCTCTTAACTGAACATGAATCTTCCTCTGCAACAACTGAATTAAATTCATCGCCACAAAGGTATGATCTGACTGAACTCCATCTTTTCTTGTCGATCACATTACTTTTTGCCTAATAGGATGAAGACAAGATACCCATATCTCAATTTAAGCAAATACTGCTATGGGAATTCACTGATTACAAGGCATATATATACGATATATAAACTTACTAAGCTGGTGTCTCGGGGAGTCCCAAAAGACCTGTTCCTAGAGAAGACACTTCTAACCAGTTCTCCAGTGATACCCATCTCTCAATTTCTAAACTGAGCAATTCAATGAGTGAAATTCTCAAATGGGTTGTCTGCAATTATATTGACAACCACTAGAGATTCCATGAGTCATTATTGGTTTTGAGAGAAAAAGAAAAATAAAGCTGAAAAAAAATGCTTTGTGACATTCTTCAGTCAGTTAAATTCTGAAGAGGCCAGGCTTCAGTGGATAATACTACTACAATAATGTTAGCAAATAAACAGCTAATCCACTCTTTTGTATTACAATAATCCATATGTTAGCTGTAATTGAAGATTAAAAAAGAAAAGGAAAAATCTGATGGGTTTTCAGAGCTTTAGAGCTGGAAATTAGTGCTTTAAATTCAGAAAATAATAGAAACTGATAAAAGTGAAGATTAGATAGAAAAGATTGGCATTTGAAGGACTGCATAGTTCTTTTATTTAATTATGTATTTTCGATCACTTTTTTGCACATGTCTTGCATCAGATTGGTTTAAAAAAGTTTGCTTGCTACTGGGGTTACGTCTGTTGCTTTCTGGTTACTGCTCCTACTTTTCACTTTTTCATTTCGAAATTTGGCTATTTTTATTTATTTATTTAGAAAAAAACAACCTTAAAAAACATGTCAATTAGCTTAAGTAAGCTAGAGATGTTGGTGAATGGAATCTGTAGGTGCAAACCATTGATAATTAAAATGCATTGTACTATTTTGGGTAATTTGACTCTTTTGATTGTTAATTATAAATATTCGAATTGGTTGGAATTAAAAATATTGTTGTTTGGAATTGGTCGAATTTGAATTGGATTGATTTCTCATACCATGAATTGCTAAAGGTTTCGGACAAGTCCAAAACCATTTCAAAGGGGTGAATGTATTTGGCATGGGATTGGGTTAAATTAATCTCTTTATAGTTAAATGAATTAATTGAGTCCATACATTATTAAAAAGATCCAAATTTTAATAGAGTTAATATTTACGGTTAAAATAAATGTCATTTACGATTAAATTGTGTTATGTTTGAAAGCTTTTTATAATTATACAAATAAAATTTTTTGTTTGAAGTTAAACTGTAAATAAATAAATCAATTTTCATATAATTTTTTAAACTGTGGTTTCAATTTAGTTTTATTTGATTTTTTTAATAATAGCGAGAAATAATAGAAGGTTTTCTCATGTGCTTTCACCATTCCAAATGTGTGAAGCAGGAAAAAAAAATTAGTCATTTGATGATCAAGCTTTTCTCATGCATTGTGGTGGTAAAGTGGAACCATCAATCTTTCATCATTTTCGTGCTTGTGTGGGTTCAATTAAAGTAACTTTGAGGATCCATCTATCTTCATCATTTGCTATGTTTGGATCTTAATTTAATGTTAAAATTCAACTATAAAAGTTTTAGAAATTTTGAGTTCATATATATATATATATATATGGATTATCCATTTAAATTTGAATTTGATTTAAGTTTTTCTGTATTTAAGTTCGACCTTACTAATAATTATTAAGATGTTATAACTTCATTGTTATTATTTTTAATTTTCCATGGTCTATTCGAAAATAGACTCTCTGTTATTATCCGACTATGGAATCCAAAATTAATATCTTAATTGAAAAAAGAAAAAAAGAAGAAGAGATAGTGGTGTTTGCGGACTACTTTTTGATGAATTTTTGTATAATGTACTAATTAAAGTGGGCTTGAAGCTGAAGAAAGGAAGGATGGAATGTTTGAATCATAAGCCATTTAGATGGTACAACAAAAAATTTACTCTTGGTTATTCTCTTGTAATTAATCGAAAATTCTTGGTCAACTTTCGTAAAAGACAACTTTTAATCGGTTATTCTCATCAATTTCTAACAATTATCAAAACCATAAACTATTTACTCAAATTCTTAATGAAAAATATAATTTTCTAATAAAATACTCAAAATCTTATTGAAAACTCAACATTATAAAAATTCTTAAAAAAAAAATCAATTTATATAATACATACCAAAATATCTCCCTAAATACCAATACTCTATAACAACTATCAAAACCATTAACTTTTTACTCAAATTCCTAATGAAAATGTAATTTTCTAACCAAATACTTAATGTCCTATTGGAAACATAACTTTGTAAAAAATTCTTAAAAAATTGTAAAATTCATAATGCGAAAAAATTTATAATTTTTTTATTTTTAAGTTTATTATTATTAATTTTAATTTTTTTTATAATTTTTCAGCATATCTATTTATATAACAATATTTTAATGAATAACAAAATTGCCACCTTGGAGAACCTTCTTGATGTAGTACACTAGATTCTGACGAGCCATGTCTTCTTTGATTAGTACTGCTGCTATAGTTTCGTCAAAAGCTGCGAGATACATACATAATGAATCCCCTGGCGAAGGTAAAGCTAACAATGGGGGGCAAGCCAAATACATTTTGAACTACTCAAAAGATTCTTAGAATTCCTATGTTTATCTAAAACGGCCCTTCAACGCCTTAAAAAATGGTAGGCATTTATCAGCCATTCTAGAGACGAACTTGTTCAATGCCACAATTTTGCCATTCAACCTATGAATCTCCTTCGTATTTTTGGGTGTATTAAGATCCAAAATGGCCTTAATTTTGTTTTTTTTTTTTTGGATTTGTTTCTATTCCTTTTTAGAAGACCATCAACCCAAAAAACTTACCTGCACTAGTATTGAAGACACATTTGACTAGCTTCAATTTCATACCATATTTTCGTAGAATATTAAAAGCCTCCTGGAGATTCACCACATGTTCCATCGAGGGAATTTTGGTCAGCATATCATCCACATATATCTCAATGTTCCTAAAAATGCTATTAACCAATCTCTGGTATGTTGCCCTTGTATTCTTAAGACCAAAGGGCATCATTTTATAATAGAAGAAGGCTACAATACCCTCACCTGACCCGATTGTCTAATCCGAGTATGGAGTGTCACAATTGAATCGAATTGGTCCTATCCACAGTTTTAATTTGGACTATTTTTACAGACAAACTTTATTACTTATTAATAAACATTCTTACGATCAAAACTTAAAATTTAAAATAAAAGTTTACTATCTTAAATTTTCAGACTCTAAGGAACTATTTAGTTACAATAAATTTTGACCCCGAAACGAAACCTTTAAAGGTACCCCATTACTATGTGCATGACATTATTGATGGTGATCCTTGATCTGTCTGGGTCTGGTTGGGTCCCTCCCCAAGATCCTTACACCTCCAACGAGTCCTGTATACGTAAGCCAACTTCTGTAAGTTCACAAGAACTTAGTAAGTTTCCTTGATACTACTTATATATATACATGAAAATGTCCAACCCATCCCTTTGGAGGTTTTAACTTAAAAATAAAATAAATTAAAATACGCCAACTACCTGTTCTACTTAGGCGTTCGCGTTTTACCCGAAGTGACGGACTTCAAGATGACTTTCAGGTTTCCTTCTTGACGGTTCAGTCGCTTACAGTCATTACTTGGTCAAGCTTATGATCAGCCATCATGTTATAATGATTTCCTAAATGTTTCGTCATACTTGCGGATTCTCACTTTTCCTTACACACTTCCTATCAAGAACATCCTTTTTAGTTTTATTCTAGCTCGCCAACGTCATAGCTCCGACGGATATACGGATATGCTACCCATAATGTCCATCTACTCATAAGGCCTTTTAAAAAAGGGAAACCTCATTGATGGCTTAACTTTGTTTCATCCTTTCTACTTCTACCCTACACTCGGATTGTAATGTTGTTTGGATTACTCCTTGGTACTTCGCCCTACTTGCTATACCTTACTTTTAAGGTGAGACATATTCGTCTGCAGAGAATCGTTCTGCCCGATAGCTTCCCTTAGACAGTTATCTTAATGAACATTTAAGCTTACGATTTCTCTTATGTGAGCATTTCCTTATGGAACCATCTCCATGAAGGTTATACTCGTGATAGATCCTCTTCTAAGAAGAATAGTCTTGACAGACATATTTGTCACTTAGTACCCCTTATTGGTATTTTTTTCCCATATACCAAATTTTATTGAACGCCTTCTAGCGGTCCTTAATGGCGAATTCCTCATCTGTGATCCTTGGGTACATCTTATCTTGTTTGTCTTTACCCTAGTCATTTCTGGCATGTTATTCCCTTTGTTTGAATCTTGCTAGGTTACCATCTATATGCCCTTTCAGCTTTCATGGCTATTATTTTAAAAGTCTTTTCCAATTTCTATTACATCTTTCATTCATCGGTGGATTCCTCTGACCCACTAGCTAACTATTGCCTATTTACACTTTTATTTTCCTTCTAACCCTTTTCTTTATTTGTGAGATTTCCAATGATTTTTATCCTAGTTATCCACCTGTATTTATTGTCCTGACGGACTACATTATACTGCCACAATCGAGTTATGGTTTCACGCAACATGATTGATACGAGCTCGCCTCGGGATGATTTGATTCGTAATAGTTGCCCGATCGATAAATTGGGTAAGTTTGAATGGTTTTTGCAAAATTGGAAATGAAAACAAGGAAGATAGGTTCAAATGGCTAGTTTCGTAATGGATATGGAAGCAAGTTGATGGTTTGATTCAAGAAGGCTAAAAGAGGGATGGTTAAATAGCTATCAAAGAGATCAAATAAAGGTTAAAGGAAACTTGGTGATAGGTGGATGAAAATCGGCTAAGGCCAAGATTGAACCAACATTATAGGAAAAGTTGACTCGAATCTTAGATGACACTTAGGATGAGAAGTTAATGGAAATATGGATGGAGAAATTGATAGAAAACCTCGACCCGCTATCAAGGATGATAGGAACCTCAGTATAATTTGACCGCCACACCAACAAAGGTGATAAGTTCAAAATAACAAGGAAAGATAGACGCCACGAGACGAAATCCTGATAAGTCAGATCAGTCTTAAAGTGAATAGAGAGAATTGAATTCTCACTAGAACAATTAAGTTCATATAATTAACAATGTCTAAAATTGTCTAAACTTTACAAATGAAATTTAACAAATATTTATAGCTAAAGACTAAGGCTAGCCGAATGGACAATTGTCAGCCAAATGGACACTTAATTTCAACCTTTAAATGAGCTAAAATTTCCAGAAAAATTCAGGAAAATTCTAGGATGCTTCCTCCAGCCTTGAGAACGTATTTGGACAGCTTCCAATGTGTCTTCATGCATCTGGAATCATTTAAAATAAAGGTGAGCTGATCAGCCACCTAGAAAGCCGAATGGTCACCTTGTAATTCAACTAGAAGAGTTGAAAATTTCTTAGAAGTTTCCTCATCAGCTGAAAATTAATGAGCTGAAAAAATCTTGTAATATTCGGCCAAAGAGGGTGCATGATACTAAATATATTGCTTTGACCAGCTGCATAGGCTTGGGCAGCTTAAATGCTTCTTGAGGACGCCAATGGTCAATAGATATAGAAACTGAATGTGAGCAGCTGGATGGGATTAATTATAATCACCATGTCCCTTATTATTCCCGAAAAAGCACCTAGAGAAACTTAAACAAAGAAATGGCCTTTTAATTCACTTGGAACATTGAATATTCAGCCACCTTTTGACCGAATGGCCATTTGGGAACACCAACCAGCAGCCTTCAAGCATTAATCACGTTTCATGCTCCTAGGTTGTTCATGCACCAGCAGCTCTTTAATGCATTAATAACGTTTGAGCTCCTATGCACCATCGACTCTTTAATGTTATGCCATGCACACAAAGAACTCAATTAATGTGCCATCCATGCCTTGTTCACTAATTAATTTGGCTGTAGCAAGAAGCACATTAAATTCGGCATGCTTGCTTCTTTAATGTCGAAAATAGCTGCACATTTAAACTAAAATTAATCACTTTGAACATATTAAATTGGCAAAAAATTATTTAACCCACATTCACTTTGACAAGAAATAAATGTGTCCTAAACTAAGACAAGTTAAATGGTCAGTACTAAAATAGATTAAAACATGTTCCAATTCGGACATATTAATTTCAATTTGAAACATATTAAAACCAATTATTAAGCTAAACATAATTATGAGCTAAGCAAATTAACTAATTTAACTAACACATTTAAACATAATTAAAATGTCCAGATTTTAATTTATTAAAAATAACACAACCTAATTATTGAGCTGATTTAATTTAATTTAACTAGACTCAATTAATTATTCCAGCAACTAATAAAATGCTTAAATTAGCCTGAGCTAGGCTTGAGCTCTTTGAGCTAAGTTTGGGCCGAATTAATCTCATGGAAAGAACAACGATGCTCATTGAGATGGAAATGAGCTGTTTTGAGCTCGTTGAATTGAAATCAAACTTCATCTTGCACTTGGGCCCCTCGAGCTTAGGCCATGCTCAATGTTGCCGAGTTGATTTGTAACATGACACAGTTAGGTTCGCATCAATGATCCTATGTTTAACGTCCTGGCAAACTACCCTATTTTTAATGTCTCAACAGACTACCCTATTTTTAATGTCCCGACGGACTATTTCGTATTTAGTGTCCCAACGGACTCCATATGCTGCCATTGTCGAGCTATGGTCTTACTCATTAGGTTTCATGTTTACTGTCTCGGCGGACTTTCTATACTACTATAGTCGAGCTATGGTCTTACACAATATATCTTATGTTTAATGTCCTGACGAACTCCATTAGTCACCATAGCCGAGTTATGGTCTTACACCCTAAACCTCTTAGAGGTGTCACCTTGAATGACTACCGCTATCGCGATATCGCCCCATAGAGCCTGCTGACCGCCATCGCGGTGTTACTCTATGGAACTTAAATACCATCGTTGCGATGTCGCCCCGAAGAACCAGTCGATATCATTCATTTTCACATTTCACCTTGATGCTTGAACACCAAAGTGTTCCCTTCGTAAGGTTCAGAAATTTGCACATCACGGTGTAACACCCCCGACCCAGCCTGAGAGTTTCGACTAATTTTAATACGTTACATTCGATCACTGAAGTGGTCATGTAAAGCTACTTTTTTACATGCACTTGATTTTGAATAGAAAATGTTTTTTTGTTTTTAGTAAAACATTTATTCATTAAACAGACTTTTCTCATAAATTTAATTATGATATTATTATCGTGGCGTTTTGAAAACAGTTAAGGTTTTAACGAAATTATTTATCAAAACTTTAAGTATTTTGTAAAGCAACGAAAAACATTTAACATAAATTTTCTAAACCAAATAGCATACAAATATCAAAGTATTAACTAAGTGTCATGCTTTAAAATAGATAACTAATCAATCCCAAACTTTAAGATATAAAAGCAAGAAATTAATAATTACAATCCCGAAAATAAATGATAAATGGAAACTTTTTAAATAATAAAACAAGCTACTAATCGGAGAGTCCTTAAATGCCATTCCGAGTCTTATTTTTCTGTGTTACCTGAGAGGTAAAGGAAAATGGAGAATAAGCTTACAACGGCTCAGTGTGAGACTAACTTATAAATCATTATATAATTGCACAAATAGAAAAGCATAGAATTGATAGCCTAATAGAGAGTTAAGCATAACATATCGAACAAATAGTAAATCAATATATATACAATTTATGTATGATGCAATGCACATGCAAATTTCCCACCTGTCCATCTTAATTGCCCTCGAGCATCACTCGACACACCAAAACACGTATAAAAAACTAACCATCTAGAATTTTCCGGTGAAGATAACCGTTTACTTTTCATCTGTGATAATGACTTTTACTATAATAACTTACCATTCCGGTTGCTCAATTTTGATGGCTTTTTACTACAATAAATTATCATTCTGGTCTACCCGATTTTGATGGATTTTTAAACTACCATATTGGCTTATCTAGTTTTGATGACATTGCCTCCTACTTCGTTTAATACTGACTTTCGGTGTGGATTTAAATTGCTTCTATCTTCTATGGAACTCTTTTATCCTCCATACCCGTTTTTCATATAATCATGCACATATTCTTAGCATATCATGTTATTTATCATCTTTTGATGCTTACATTCAGTATTTCATGCTCACATTTAACGACATGTAAACATGTATCCATTCTCAGCAGTTTCATTTATAAAATTAATTTTAGACTTAAAATAGTTCACATATATAATGTTTTCGTGTGGTCTAACGAGCTTGGTTTGGTTAACACATGCATAAGTCGGGTTTGCACATACAAGGGTCACACATATAAGGTTGCACATATGGGTTCGCATACATAAGGGTTCGCTAGTTAGGGATCACACTTGGGGGTTTGTACATTAGGGTTCTCACACCTAGGGGTTCACATGGATGGGTTCGCACCTAGGGTTCACACAGATAAGTTTGCACATACAAGGTTCACTCATAGGGGTTCGCAAATGTGGGTTTCCACTTTAGGGGTCACACTTAGAAGTTCGCTCATTATGGATCACACCTAGGGGGTTCGCATATTAGGGTTCTCACACCTAGGGTTCGCACACTAAGGGGTTCACACGGATGGGCTCGCACCTAGGGTTTACACAGATGAGTTCGCATATACAAGGTTTGCTTACAAGGGTTCGCACATGCAATTGTCATACAATAACTTTCGTGAGGGTTCGCACAAATGTTAGGCTTTTAAATGCATAGGGTTAACATAAATCTCTCCTAGTGTTTGCATATTTCCTAAGGTTTGCATGCAGTATACTAAGGGGTCACATATTGATTCCTATAAGGTTTGTCATATGGTTTTGCGATAGGGGTTCGTACTACTTGGGGGTCGCATCTCATGGGTATTTGCCTAGTATGGGGTTTGCATTACAATTCTTATAGGGTTTGCATGTTATTTCCTATAGGTTCGTATAACAATTCTTATGGGGTTCACCTATACTTATTTCTTACTTCCTAGTACATCAATTAACTATACACAATGATTTTAAGTTTAGATCCCACACCTGATTTGGAGGCACAAAAACCTTAATCGAATGATGAGATTGATGATCTACTCGGAAGGAAAAGGACAATTTTGAAAACTTTGAATTTCTTGGTTGAAAATTGATCTGGCAAAGAAGGAACTTTGAGAGTTTTCTTGAAAAATTCTCTAGATATCAACTCTAGGGTTTGAAAAAGGTTGGCTATTTATAAACTATTTTCCCCAATTTAATTAGGTTTTCAAGAATTCATGTAGAATTAGGACTATTTTAAAATAAAGACTACATTGAAAAAAACATTTTTGGCTAGTTTGTTTTGCAAATTTGACACTTTCATGGGGTAAAAATAAAATATTTTAGCTAAATGCACAGAAGGGATTTAGAACTTAAGACTTATGAGTAAGCTAAGGCCTTACCACTAAACTAACAGACTCATTCATAACAACTTTTAATAAAAATAAATTTTAAGGCATACTAAATTCTCTTACCCTTTGCTTAAAAAAATAAAATCTAAATTTTATCCCTATTTCTTCTAGCCCTATTTTTTTTTGGATGTGACACACGGTTTGCACTTAGCAACATCGTATGGTTGAATCTTAATGGAACTCCAATTTCCTTGTTCACCCGCCCATTCATATATTTCGCTATTTCTATACCTTGATGCTCGAACACTGCAATATCCCTTTTGCAAGGCTTGAAGCTTCGCACATCACAGTTTGTACCCAGTAGCACCGTATGACGATATATAGAAACACTATTTACCAATCCTAACTTCGTCTAAGCCATTAAAATTTCCCCTTTGTACTCCATTGTAAAAAACAAGCAATACATGTATGTCTAACATATTTTCATGGGGTACGCTACTTTTCAAGCATAAAATCATAACCATTTCATTCATACCGACACATTGGTGGATACTCATAAACCTACCCAACCTTATGTATGCTTAGTATTCACAATCAACAGAGTTCCTACATCTTTACAAAACATGCCAGTCACACAACATTCTAGGGATGAAGTACAAAAACTCACTTGATACTTCTTTGCCTCACTGGCTTAGCTTTTCCAAACGCCAGTGTTTCTATCCTCCTTGCAGCTAAGCAATATAACCAAACTCGTGAGTTAAAATTTTTAGCTAAAAACTCAGTTTTTGAAAAACATGCAGAACCCTTAAAAAGGTTTTGAAAATTCTTAACTTCATTTTCTTAACTTTATATATACCAAAGGGCTAAGAACCTTAACAGCTTATTGGATTATCTACTTTCTTGACTCGAACCTCTAGATCACTGCTCCATGCAGAGCTTTCATAACTATCTCTTCTTTGGAACAATCAAGGAAGAAGATATAGAAGAGAAAAAAATGAAATAGGATTGAGAAAAATCTCCCTTAAAAGTCACTTCTCAACTATTTATAGTTCTTTACACACAGTCTTCAATTGTATAGAAACCATCCATTGACAATCACCTTTTCTCCCACTAAGGAATCGATCATTTCCAACCCAATTGAACTAGAATTGAATCTTGACCATATCTAATTCAGTTTCTAAATTTTCCTATTTTTCAGTAGTGGCCGCCAACTTACAATTTCTTTCAATTTAACCCCAATTGTTTTTAATTTTTGAATTTAAAGGAAATTGGGTATGACAAATGCATCCTTGGTTATAAAAGATGTCTTCTCTTAATCTTGTTTGGCCATCATAATCTAGTTGTAACTCAAAAAAGAATTCATAAAGCTCATATACTTGTGCCCAACTGACGAATTAACCATATTTCAAACATGTCTTGTTGTGATGTGTGAAACCCAAAATCATTCTCCATTTTCCATTAGGTTTCCTAACCATGACCACATTAGATACCCACTTCGGATATGACACTTCCCTGGTGAAGTCCACCACTAATGATTTTCCTGTCTCTTGTCTAATTGCTTGAACTGTAACCTGAGCGAACCTCATTTTCTTTTGCTTAAATGGCTTGGCCACTAGATTTATGTTAAAGGAATGTTGAATGATTGAACGATGGATGCCCGAAATGTCCACCGCCGTATAGGAAAACACATCTACATTATCTTTCAACAAATTAATCTACATTTGCTTTTAAGATTTTAACAACGTAGAAGCCACCTTAGTAGCCCTCTCCGGGTCATTGTGAAAAAACTTAATAGACTCAATTTGTTTCGTAGGTTCAACTTTATTGAGTCTATCTTCGGACCTTACATTCAAATTCTATAAATTCATCATTGACTTCTTGATGAGGGTCACCTCGGGTTCCTCGCTAGAAGAACCTAATCTCGCGGATGTGTGAGAGTGACCCCTTTCCTTCGATGTTAACTGCAGGTGAAGTACATGACATTATCATGCCAACTGTTGGTCAGGCTTCATAAATCCTTCTCATGTCGAAGTTGGGAATTTAACCTTCAAACAGAATGTTGCCACAACCATCTTTAACATTTTCATCAATGGCCAACCAAAGATGATGTTAGATGCAGTTGTATCATTTACCACCAAGAATTCCACCATCTTCATCACTGTATGTTCATCATCCCCTAACACTAAGGGCAATACCATAAATCCCCTGACTTCTATTTGCTGATTGCTAAAACCATAGATGGAACTAGCTTGTCTCAGTGTTGAATCTTTCAAACTAAACTGTTTGAAATCCTACCAACTCAATACCTCAACTACACTACATGTGTCGATCAAAATCCTTTTAACCTGAAAACTTGCGATCGTGGATGAAACAACCAAGGGATCGTTTCCCTCAACATCAAGCAACTACACCTCATCACGCTAAAAAAAAACCCAGTCTCCACACTGTTGAGGAGCGAGGTTTCTTCGATAGAGTAGACACCGCAGAGATATGCCTTTCTCTTAGTATTGGGCTTGGTCTATTCCTCATTAGATCATACAATAACATTAATAACTCCCCTAACTACTTGTTCATCCATTGCCTCTGTCATCCCTACAAGTTCTTAAGGAACATGCGTTCCCATCAAAACCTCTATATCTTGCGAACTGCTTGGGACGAGCTACAAATTGCTTCAGCTAGCCCTTGCACACTGCAGACTCAATCGCATCCTTTAAATTAATGCAATCTTCAGTTCTATGATCAGGTGCATGATGAAATTGACACCTTTCATTTGAGTCCTCTCTATAAACACTGAGTTTTAGAGGGAGCGGAGGTTCAAGTATCCCTTAATTTTTCAATCTGACTAGAATATGGGTTGCAGAAGTTGTCAAATCATGATAAGAGTGAAACTTATTAAATGGAGCTCTGTGTTGCTGCCTTTATTGGTGTTGGCGGGGCTTATCATCCCTAACAATTCTCTGATATCTAGGTGGGTAATTAGGGCTGCAAGTTTGTTACCCCGGCCCCTAAGTATGGCTAGTTCAAGAGGTCACTTTTGGGCCCAACACCCAGCGGTAGCCTGGCCCGACTGGAATTGCTAAAGTTCCTCGAGGTTCACCGAGGATTTCGTTAAACACGAGTGTTTACTCTCTGAATTTTGTTGCTTTTGGCGAACCTATGAGCCATCTCATAAAGGGAAGACAACTTTGTAGGTGGTTTTTTTTACTAAATTATATTTCAATAACTAATGATTAGTACTTGAAATGAAGGCCTAAATTGCAAAATCTTCAGGTACAATTGTTACAACATTAAATCTCTTTACAAAATCTCTCAAGGATTCATCTTTTTGTTGTTTAATTGACATCAAGTATACTGGTAATTGTAGAAAAGATTGAGCCTACTAATTATTTAAAATTAGAAACATAGTGTTACAAAAGTGCTAGATATCAGCTTGTGATGAGTCTTTCAAGGTGATTGAAAATGCCTTACACTTTACTAAAATATTCATATGATTGGTATAATAGGCTAAATGATCTTGAGGATCTCATCATAAAGCATATTGGGGAACTCGAATGTTGGGGGAACATGGTGTCACCTATCAAGCAAACCTTGTTTCGTATGTGTGTCCTTGATAGATGAACGTCTCATCATATTGAGCAATCCTATGTGTTTTCAATAGAGGTGCTCGATATCTAAGATCCGCCTAATATGAAATCTACCTGTCAAAAACACACATATAAAATGAGGTAGGTGACTTGTGGGGTGATATAACAAAGAGCAATAAACAACTTAAACTTCACTCACTACTATATATTATTAAAAAAATATTTTTAAACTTTGTTAAGATTTTAAAGTCTTATAAAACTTATGTTTTTTGGGGGGTGGGTTAGGGTTATATACACTATGTATGCTTAAATTAGTAGTAATTATGCACGTAACTTTATTATTAAATGATGTTTTAATTTAGTGCATAAATTATTGTCTAAGAAAAGACAGAAGACGAGTGTCACATTAAAATATTAAATCCAATTAACAATGCATTTAACCTTGAAGCAATTCAATTATAAAATTCTTAGATTAGAATTAAATTAGGTAGGGAAAATACTTATTCAATAACAATGATTCTTTAATATGAGTATATTTAGAAAATGCTTTTGTCAAGACCTTGGATGTCTTAACATTGTTCCCCCGTATTGAAGTCTGTAGAGGAAAAAACAAAAATCAAACCTAACCCTTCAAAATTATTGACCCCATTTAACTTATATGATAATTTATTCAAAAATAACTTATATTTTTTATGTCTTATGTGGATAATATAAATATATATGTGCAAAAAATATTAAATATATAAAATAATGCATCTATTTTTTTAATCAAGGTAGGGTAAGTTAGATTATTTATAAAATATATAAAATAATTTATAGGAGAAAATAATGCATCAAATTTCAAACTTTAAATTTTATGAGTTATTTAAGTTTACTTGTGAAATTATTTTTCTTAGATTATTTATAGGAGAATATTTGATACTTTACCAGTGCATAGGCCTCATGTATAAGATGACACATCATCATTTGTATAAGATAAAAGATAATTAAGGGTTTAAAAATAAATATAAATAATTTTATTTTAAATTAAATATTAATTATAATTGTTAAACATAAATAAATACATAAACATATCATCTGAAACTCAAAATCTAAAATTCTAAATCCGTATTCCAAAACCCAATAACTAAAACCTGAAATTTGAAACTTAAAACCTAAAACCGAAAAGAAAAAAAATAATTATAATTAATATTTATTTATGTTTAATAAAATTAATAGTATTTATTTTCAAGTCCTTCAATATTTTTTTATTTTATAGCAATAATGTCGTGTCATTTTATTATTAACTGATGGTACATGAAATTTATATTGCATCAAATATTAATCCTTATTATATTTATCTTATTAATTTTTTAAAATTTTTATTTTAATTTAATTATAATGAATTATTTTTTTTAAAATAAATAACTCGTTACCTATTTTTATTACAAACATATAAAACTTTGGAGCAAAATAAATTCAATAACCATAATATTATCATTATGTTAAAAAAAATAATCAAATATTATGGTTGTTAAAATTGACTTTACACAATGACATTTAGTCGTTATGCAACATAAGACATAATCAAATATTACGCTTGTTGTAATTTAATATTTCACATTTATATCAATATTGTTATGTAAAAAATTTAACAATAATATTTGATAACCACACTTTATGGTTGTTAAAACAAATTTTTGGTAAAGACATATATTCAGAGCACATAAAACACAATCTGTTAAAATATTGTTGCAAAATAATATTTGGTAACTAATACTATTATTGTTACGTAAACAATTTGACAACAAAATTTTATGGCTGTTAAAATATTTTTTTTTCAATGACAAATAGTTGTTGCATAATGTAATAACCAATTAAAATGTCACCACAAAATAATATTTGACAATCATTATAATAATGTTTCTAAAAGATTTAGCATCTAAATTTACACGATTATAAATTTTATTTTGCAACCAATATATTGTTATTATGTGAAAATTTTTGGAATCAAAATATTATGATTGTGTTTAAGATATCATAACCAATTTTATGGTAACTATTTTGCATATAAATTAAGTCATTGCCAAAAAAATCATTACATTTAAAAGTGATAAAATTCAATTTTGATTTTCAAAATATTTTGATATAAATAAATTAGATTTTTTTAATCCCTTAATTAAATAAGTGAAAATTAATTTGATAATTTTTAAAATATTTTCAATTGTTACAAATATTTAAAAACAAGTTTACAAAATACCTTGAATTATTAGGAGCATATTTAGTAATTCCAAGACCCTTCAAAATGTTTCAAAAGTATTTTCCAAGCAATTTTAAGGCTTGGTATTGATGCCTATGGCTTGGCTATCGAAACCTCCCTCAAACAAGATCTAAAAACATTTTCTAGATAGTAAAGTATTGATACTCAATTTTGAGGTATCAACACTTAACCCTAAATATCAATACTCAACCTTAAGGTATTGATACATAGGGAAGTCAGAAGCCACAATACAAACTAGAAATGCAAGGTATTGATACCCATACTTAAAGTATCGATACCAATATAAACCCTTGAAGTACAATACCTAAACATTTCTAACGGCTATTTTTACTTAAGGTATTGATACCATTACTTGCAGTATGTCTTAAATGCTCGAATTTAATACTTTCAAATTCCAATGACTAGAAACTCCATTTAGCAACATAAGCAACTACAAATTAATGAGTGTATAAATAGGTTCTTGCAACACTCTAATAAAGAAAAGAAACAAGCTCATAAAGATCAAAGAGCAAATATTCAAGATTTTATCCTTTTACTCTTCTTATATTCATATTTTATTTATAAACACTTGTTAGGTTGAGTTCTTATTATTTGTTCAAGTGTTGATTTGTAATTAAGAGAGTTTAATATTACAAACCAATACTTTTGAGAAGTCATTTATTGTTTTCTATTTCATTTAATTTATTTATGAGATTACTTAAAATTTTTAGGCAGAAAATCTTAAGGAAATTTTAAAAATTATATAAAGAAATTAAATTTATAAAGGTTAACATTCTCATTGAAATGTATCAATTAGTGAATTGGGGAAAATTTTTAATTAGGGATACTAAAAGTAGTGAAAGTAGACAATTGAAGCTAAACTATTATAAATTGTTGTTTAACGTTTTGTAACGTCTTTTAACATTAGTAATTTATATTTTTCTTATAGTGATAATGTGACTACACCGATGACTAGTCATGTTTATAATCTATACTTATTATATATAATGTGTTTGATTGAGTTGGTATTAAAAATTGTTTTTAATAAAGTAATGAATTGATAAATCTAAAATGAAAATACATACACCTGATGAGAATCATGGGATTTGAACCCATGACATATTAATCTTTACTATTTCAACCAAAGTCACGTTTAATTTTTATACCAATTTTTTTTTTTATAAATTTGTTACATAAATTTTTTTACCAACATCTTCAGTGTGCCATAATCTAGTATCTATACTATTAATAAAATCTCTAATTGAGTTGATGTCACAAGTCAACTGGACAACAACTTGATTAGAGATCTTACAAAAATGTCTTTCCATATTTAAAATAAATTATATTATTCAAGGGCACTTTAGCCTTTTTAATTAAAAAACAAAAAAAATTATGCATATGGTGGAATTTGAATCTATGTTAATTATATTGAGAAAATCTTAATTTACCACTCAACCAAGAATTTATTTTAATTTATTTTACGTTTTAATTTTATTATGCACACTTTATTACCTCTATCATTTGTACATTTATACTATTAATAAAATCCCTAACTGAACAGTGCACCAACTCGATTAGGAAAATTATAAAAATATTATTCTATATTTAAAATAAATTATATTATTCGAGGATATTTTATTTTTTTAATTTAAACACACAACTACATTCTAATTACGTAGTTTACACATGCATATGCATATGGTAAATTTTTTAGTATAATAAAAAATATTACTGATTTTGATATCCCATATAAAAAAACACCAATTGAATTAAGTAAATTTCAAATCAAAATTCTTATAATAAAAAAAAATTATTAGAGATATTCAAAATTCAAAATGTAATTTTTTTAAAAAAAAATTATTATAAACGTAAAGCATATACGATTTTTTTTGACACCACATAGTATTATTTAAAGTTATTAAAAATGATGCATATTTGACAAAATGTAACCACCCCAACGTGTGAAACAAAAAGGCCTTGGAACCCCAAAAGACAAATAAAAACAAAAACCCTTCGATTTCACCTTTGAAAACAACATTAAAGGGAATTGCTCGTCATCTTCTTCGGAACAACCCTCTTCCATGTTCTTAGCAAACTCTCTTTCTTTTTCACCTTTTTTGTTTCTCTCCTTTTGAACATTAATAGGGTTTGTGAAGGAATAAAGGACATCAGCTGAAGAAGCCCCAGATAGCAATGAAGAAGAGGAAGAAATTATTGTATGATGTTATCGGTTGCTCGCAAGGGATTGAAGCATATATCAAGTATATCCCGGCAGCCTTGAAAGTTCTCCGTCACGGCGTGTGGGGCACTTCCGACGACGTCGTCGACATATAAGGTTTGCTTGCTAGAAAAAAAATAATTCAGCGGCGTACATGGGAAAGCCAGGCATTTCTTTTCTATTGTTTTCTTCTCATTTTCTTGTTCATGCTGTTTTATTTATATATAAAATTTTTACGTGATTATTTTTCTTTTTTTTTTCCTTTTAATTGATGGAATGTGATGGTATTGAGAAAGAAGCTGTTTATCTAACTGCGCTCTTAACATTTAGTTGATTTATAGCAATGATGGGTTTCCCATGTCATTACTATTTTAAATATCTTAAAATGTTAAAAATTATTTCTATCAATATTTATATATTTTATAATTAAATTTAACTCAAGAAAATTAAGTTATTTTTTTTTCTAATTATGTATATTTATTTTCATAATATATATTTTATACATTTCATAATATATTCTTAATGTTTGTTTTGTTTCCATTTGGTATATAATCAGTTTTCTTTATAAAAATTATTTTTTATTTTTATCTTTTATACTAGTTTTCATTATATCTAATTATTTTAAAAATTAAAATTAATAGACATATAAAAAAAATAATACAGACTAATACGATTAAAATAAATTACAATTTAAAAGGAAAAAAATTAATGCCATTTGAACTTCAACAATTCTATGTTATATAATTGGTAGGTTGGTATAGTGTTAAAATCAAGACATTATTTTATGTAAGCGGCGTCGCTTTCACAAATAATTTCTTCTTTGAACCTTTACCAACCATTTTTAATTAATTAACAAAACTCTACATAATTAGTAGGTTGGTAACTAGGTTTGGATCGACTTCGTTTAGTACCTAAAACCAATTATTGAAAGATGATTTCTTTTTAAAAAAAATGAAGATTTTATTTACCAAAAATCTTGAGATACTTGTTAAAATTAATTAGTAATTTATTTTTATATAATATATTAAGTTCAACAATTAATAATCATTTATATGTTAAAAATACCCTTAAAACATCGGGATCAAGATTTCAAAGCATCCCCAACATCCTTAACATCACTAATTGTATTAAATTATATCAAAAATGGTAAATCTACATATATTTGGTACATCGGAGTAATAGAAAAGTTAAAAAGTAAATAAAAGTTATCATATATATATTTGATACTCTCACATTCCTCGTCTTAATTAGTGCAAAGTCACTCGTCCAAAATATAATGGTGGACTTGATTTGCGTCAAACTAAGGCTCTTAATCAAGCTTACCTCCTTAAACTCTGTTGGCGGCTTATTCACCATTCAAGATCAATTTGAGCTTCCTTTCTTCATGCTAAATATCTTACTCGTGATACTTCTTCTCCCTCTTCTCCCACTTGGCATGTCTCAATGACATTCAAAGCCTTTTACCGAAATGTTTCCGTTGGTTGATTTCTTCCGGTTTAAATACCATTTGTTGGTCGAACAATTGGACGGGTCTCGGTCATTTAAGGTCACTCATTGAGGGACCTCTTAATTTTAATGAAGAAAAATTAGATGTCAGATCTTTTCTCCTGCACCCGATCGAGTTCCATTTCCTTCAAACTACTTGTTTCGATAGGTTGTATGTTAAAAGCCACCCCACTTTCTTTATTTCCTGACTTACTGGATACTCTTAGCTGGAATGGTACCCCCTCCAGTTCTTTCTCTCTAAGTTATGCTTACAATATAGCCTGTAACATTGTAAATGAGCCTTTACCAATAGGTATCTTAAATTGGAACTGGGTTCGCAAATTGCAATTACTGCCCAAGTTGAAGTTCTTCATTTGGGAGCTTTTTCACTGCATTCTTTCGAGTACCACCTTTCTCAACAAAAGAGGGATGGACATTGTCCATGCTTGTCATTTTTGTGCAGGCTTGACCCTGGGGTTGTCTGGACATGACTAAATATTGTTTTTCAATTTTTAGAGGTTTAAAATTTTTTTTTAACATTTAAAATTAAAAAAAATTATTAACTTTTAAGGGCCCAATTTTTTTTGTTAGCTTTTAATGGCTTAAAATTTTTTTAACAATTTTTAAGAGACTTAAAAAAAAATTCTCTAATTTTTAGCGAACCAAAAACCTCATTTTATTATTTTACTTAAAGACCGGGCCTATTTTTGTGATTCTGGTTCCAATGATCTTACTCACATTCTAAGATCTTGCAGCTCCATTAAACCACATTGGATAGCCTTGGTTATTCCTCCTCATTTGCTCAAATCATTTTATTGATGGTGACCGGAAGTATATCAATGGCAGTCGAAAGATGCACAAAGGAAATTGATATGAAAACAATCAAGAAATGAGAACTAAAATGATTCATTTCTCATGCCATACTGAACAAATTTACAAAGCTGTTTATATACAAAGTTTACTAAACTAAACTAACTTTCTAACCAACTAACCATATTTACAACAACTAAACGAATTCTACACTCCCCTCAAGTTGGTGGATGAAACAAGTCTCTCATCCCCAACTTGTCTACCAAATGCTAATATGTTGTTGAATAGTAAGTCCTTTTGTTAAAACATCTGCAAGTTGCTCTTTTGTGGATACATACTCATTTTGAAGCAATCCCTTTTGTATCTTTTCCCTCAAAAATGGCAATCAATCTCTATATGCTTCGTTCTCTCATGAAATAAATGATTGTTTGCTATTTGAATTGCTGCCTTGTTATCACAAAACAATATGGCTGATTCCTTGCTTTTAAAACCAATTTCATCTGGTAATCCACTTAACCAAACAATTTCTGAAACCGTCAAGGTCATACTTCTATACTCTTGCCTCAGCTGACGATCTTGATATGGTATTCTGTTTTTTTTTTCATGAGATCAACGAGTCTCCCATTTTCACACAAAATCCTGTTACCGACTTTCTTGACATTGGACAAGAGGCCCAATCTGAATCACAATATGCTACTAACCGTAAAGACCCTTTCGTTGGAAAAAACAAACCTCGACCTAGATCCTTCTTTACATATCGAACAATTCGAAGTGCCGCCTCATAATGCGATCTTTATGGTCGTTGCATGAACTGACTCAGATGTTGTACTGCAAAAGCTATATCTGGTCTCGTATGAGTCAAATAGAATAACCTTTCAATGAGTCGTTGATACAACTATATATCTGTTAAAATTTCATCATCTTGATTGACTTGCATTGCTTTATCATAGTTTACCGATGTCAACTTTAGATTCTGTTCCGAAGGAGTAACAACCACTTTTCCTCCGGTGAGCCCCATATCTTAACTTAATTCAAGAGCATACTTTCGCTGAGTCACAACAATCCCTGCCTTGGATTTGAAAGCCTCAATGCCCAGAAAATATTTAAGATCCCCTAAATCCTTCATTTTGAAACTTTGATGCAACACTTGTTTCAGCTCACGAATAAGATCTTAATCATTCCCAGTTATTAACAAATCATCCACATATATAAGCATCATGACAACCCGATCTTCAACCTTCTTAGTAAACAGAGAATAATCATGTTTACTTTGTGAATAACCATTGAGTAGAAGGGCTTCAGTGAGCTTCATGTTCCATGGATTTTCGCAGTCGACAAACCTAAGTCCCCCCCTGATTGTGAAAACCAGGAGGAAGCAACATGTAGACTTCTTCATGCAAATCCCCTTGCAAAAATGCATTGTAAACGTCCATTTGAAACAATGGCCGGTCATGTTGTGCAACAAGTGCAATAACAGTACGTACCGTGACTTGTTTGGCAACCAGAGAAAAAGTTTCATGAAAATCAACACCCTCTTGTTAGTAAACCTTTGATCAATAAGACGTGCTTTAAAGCGCTCCACTGTGTCATCAAAATTATATTTTGCCTTGAAAACACATTTTCAACCAATAGGCGTTTTACCAAAGGTAAAGGAACTACATCCCAAGTGACATTTGATTCCAATGCCTGAATCTCTTGCTTCATAGCCTCGAGTAGAGGTGTGCATGGATCGGCTGGGCCCAGACAAAATTTTAGACTCATTTTTTAAGTCTGGGCTTGACCCGACCTGAAATATGGACCTAAAAATTTGTTCAAACTCAATCCGAAATAAGATTATTAAGCCGAGCCCGGCCCGCTCATATTAATTTTTTTTAGCTTATTCCATTAAATAAAAAAATTTAAAATATAATAAATCAAATACATTTAAAAACATAAAAATAAATATTAAAACAAGAAGTAAATAAAAAATGATACTAAAATAAATCTTAAAACAATACATAAATTAAAAATATAATAAAAAGTGATTATATTAAAATTAAAAATAAAATATAAATATAACTAAAAATAAAAATATATAAATTTAGTATATAATTCGGGCCGAGCTCGAGCTAAAAAAGTTTTACCCAAGGCCCAGCCCGTTTTATAAACGGGCCTCTTTTTTTTATCCAAACCCATATTTCGAGCTTATATTTTTATTCAAACCCTTCTATTTTTTAGGCGAACTTTCGAGCCAAACCGAATAGCTCGACCCATGCACACCTCTAGCCTCAACCCATCTCTCATCTCAAAGGGCATCAATATAATTTTTAGGTTCAGTTATATGAGTAATAGAGGTAACAAAAAATTGAGTACGAGAAGGAAAATGATGATAAATAAGAGAAGATGAAAGAGGGTACTGACCGGTCTGACATGAAGACAATTGAGAGCAACAAACATAATCTTACGTCCATGTGGGAGGCTTGGAAGGGCGTGTAGTACGGCAGACTGGTTCAAAAGTAGTAACAGAAGATAAAGGTGGGGAACTGGTAGAAAATAAATGGCCTTCTATTATAAAAATAATCTAAAAAAAATTAATTAATTATTAAAATAACTAATTTTTTAATTAAACATAAAAATATTTAAAATCTGAGTAAAAATTGGTGGAATCAAAGAATTTAGCTCTACCAACATGTCATGTCAGTAATTATAAAAAAATAATTTTTTTGATAGAATCATGTAGAATGACACCACCTATATAAATATTAAGAAAATATTATAATTTCTAAAAATATAAGTAACTTTAAAAAATAATTTATTTTCTCCTAGAGCCATTTCATTTGACTCCACCAGATTGCCTTACACCCTTTTACTTTCTTTTTTTTTTACTTTTTTCTAAACTTTTGTCCTTTTTTCTTTTTATTTTTTTAACTTTTATCTTTTATCCTTATTTATTTTATTTGTTTTTTATTATTAATTTTAAAAAAATTGAAATATATATTTAAAATATTTTATAATATATATTTTTTAAATTTTAAATTTTATTTTTTAATATTATTTTTAAATATTAAATATATTTTTTTAAATAAAATATACTTTTAAAATAAAATATTATTTTTAACTTTTAAATAGAATTTAAAAAAGTTTAAATATCTTTAAAAATAATTTAAAATATTATAAAACAAATTAAAAATATTTAAAATATTATAAAACTAATAATAAATTTAAAATGTCATATCTTTAAAATATTTAAATATTTTATATTATTAAAAATATATTTAATATTTAAAAAATATATTTAAAATTTTAAAAAATAATTTAAAAAATATATATTTAAAATTTTAAAAATATATATTTAAAATTTTAAAAATATATATTATAAAACATTTCAATTATACATTTCAAAATTTTTAAAATTAATAATAAAAAATAAAATAAAATAAATAAAGATAAAGACAAATTTTAAAAAATATAAAAAAAGAAAAAAAGGACAAAAGTTAAAAAAGTAAAAATAAAATAAAATAAAATAAAGGGTCTCAGTCAATCTAGTGGCGTCAAATGAAATCTCTCCACAAGAAAATAAAAATATTTTTTTAAAGTTTTCCATATTTTTAAAAATTACAGTATTTTCTTAATATTTATATAAATGAAGTCATTCTACATAGTTCCACTAAAAAATTAATTTATTTTCTCTGATTGCTGACATGACATGTTTGTAGAACCAAAACTCTTTAACTCTACCAACTTTTATTATAAATTTTAGATCATTTTCATATTTAATTAAAAAAATAAGTCATTTTTATAATTAATTAAAATTTTTTGAATTATTTTTATAAAAAAAGCTAGATAAATGTGTAAAATCATGTGGTGATGCGGTGGGTAAAAAAGAAGTGTCAGGTAAAGGAGTAGATACATGGTTGGTCAAAAGGTCAAAAGTATGTGAACTAGAGGTAGATGTGGATGGGACAATGGGCTAATTAAAGCTGAAATTAGGCTGACCATTAGGTGACGTAGGTGATGGTGTATGCGAAAAAAGTTGATTGTTAGGAGATTCCGAAGTAAGAAAACGTGAATAAAAACTGGATGAGTAAAATTTAAAGGAAAAATGGTATCACAAAAGGATACATCCCGTCTAACAAACAAGACTTTAGTGGCAATATTGAATATCTCATTAAAATAGAAGACAAAAAACATGGAGAAAACTTACATGAAGATGTGAGATTTTTAGCATAGGCAAGACAACAAAAAACACTTAAATGAGACAAAGAAGGAGATTCATGATATATCATTTCTGTTTTCCAATTCAACACATAAGTAGGCAACAAATTTACTAGATAGCATGTTGTCAAAATACATTCTCCCCAAAATCGAGCCGGAATATTGGATTGAAATTTAATGGCTCGAGCTATTTTCAACAAATGTCTATGCTTGTGTTCAACAACACTATTTTATTGTGGTTTTTGAACACAAGAGCTTTCATGAATGATTCCCAAGGAATTAAACAAAGAAATACCTTCGGAATTAAAAATTTTGGTTCCATTATCACTGCAAAAAAATTTAATAGACAAAAAAAATTGAGTACGAACAAAAGCAATGAATTGTTTTAAAAAAACAACAGTATCACTTCTTAATTTGAGTAGAAAAACCCATGTCATTCTCGAAAAATCATCTACAACGGTGAAAAAAACGATGCCCTGAATGTGTTGGAATTTTATATAGACCCCATAAATCAAGATGTATTAAATCGAAGGGTGCATTAGCTCTTCAATGACTAGCAGAAAACAGAAGTCTTGTTTGTTTAGCCAAAGGACATACATGACAATGAGAAATAGTAGTATTCAAATTTTTACATGGTAAACAATCTAATTTATTGAGTTTAGAAATAGAAACATGCCCAAGACAAGCATGCCAAAGGAATGACGAATCTTGTGTAGCTAGAGAAGCAATAAATGGTGGAGTAAAACAAGTTGATTGATGAGGAGAGGATGGTGACACAAGGATGTAGAGACCATGTTGTTCTTACCAATCGCCTTCACCTATCTACTGCACAGGTCCCAGAGTAAACAAAATTGAGGGTAAAAAGAAACAAAGCAATGTAAATCACGTGTTAATTTGGAAATATAAAGCAAATTGAAATTACAATTTGGTGCATGAAAAACATTGGTAAGTTTAGCAAAAGGAAATAGAGTGTATGAACCAGTAGGAGTAATTGGAACCGATTTTCCAGTAGGTAATTACACAAAAGATGAAGTTGAAGCACATAAAGCAATAAACTCCAGGCATTGGCCATCAAATATCATATGATTTGTAGCCCTAGTATCTAAAATCCACTCGAAGGAAGATAGTTTAGTAACCATATCTGCCATATGTGCAGCTCCTTCACCCAAAACTATTACCTTATGTTTAACAAATTCAATATCTGTTGATATTGCTCTGAAGTGAATACTGGTGCCGAATGAAGAGAAGTAGATATAGATGTGGAAGAAGAACCAGAAGGCAACTCAGTTGACCTAACTTGATAAGCAATGGAACCAGTTGACTTACACTTGGTAAACTTAAAGTTTGGAGGAAAGCCAATTAGCTTGTAGCAAGACTCGTTTATGCCCTTTGACTTTGCAATAGTCACAAACCCCATTGAACCATTTCTTTCGAGTTTGCACATTAGACAAATACAAAGTTGTAGGATCATTAAGAGAAACAACGAAAGTATGCAGTCACTGAGATTCTTCTTGAACTAACATAGAATATGCAAGATTTACCGAGGGAAGAGGTTGCATAATCAAGATTTGACTACGAATGGCAACATAAGAATCATTGAGACCTATTAGAAATTGAAATAATTTTTGTTGTTGAACATGCTCCAAATATTTTTGAGACATCTCACAACCACATGAAGAAACCAATACAAGCACATAATACTCATCCTAAAGTAATTTCAACCGTGTAAAGAACACTGAAATAGAATCAGTACCTTGAACATGAGAAGAGATTTGTCGATGAAGGAAAAAAACTCTAGTTCCATCAACTTTGTCATAATGTTCCTTCAAATCTTTCCATACCTGAGCTGCATTAGTGGCAAATACAAGCCCAGCTGATAAATCTGGGCTAACACTATTCAAAATCCATGATCGAACTATTGCATTACAACAATCCCATTGTGACTGCAAGGTCGGTGATACATATTCTCTTATGCAAGATTCATCAATAAAGCCAAGCTTGTTCTTGGCTAACAACGAAATTCACATGGAACGACTCTAAACAGCATAATTCTCATGACCGGCCAAGGGATTAGAAACGAATTGAACACCTGGTGTGTCTGAAGGATGAAGATAAATTGGATTATTGAAATCAATCGTAAGATCTGCAATTGTCATTGCAAAATAGAACCCAAAAAAGTTTCTAAAGAAACAAGAGAAAAAGCCGAAAACAACAACAAAGATATCTAAAAGAACCAGAGAAAACTAGAATGAAAGAATAAGAGAAGAAAAACCCCAAAAAACTGACGTAGAAAGCAAATGAAAAAATTTCGAAACTGAAAACAAAGAACAAAAACCCAATATTGAATCTGCTAACAGTTGATTGTTGTGCCCACCACCGTGTACAGTGGCTCTGATGCCATATTGATGGTGACCGGAAGTATATCGATGGCAACTAGAAGATGCACAAAGGAAACTAATATGAAACCAATCAAGAAATGAGAACTGAAATGATTCATTTCTCATGCCATACTGAATAAATTCACAGCTCTGTTTATATAAAAAGTTTACTAAACTAAACTAACTTTCTAAACAACTAACCATATTTACAACAACTAAACTAATTCTACAAATTTCATGATCCCTTTTCTACTTGGCTGCATGCAAACTTCACCTCAAAATGCCTTTATTCGAGGCTTTAGCTACCATGGTATTTGGCTTTCATTTTCTTCCTTCGAAATCTTTGGCTTGCTAGGAATGCAAACTGTTAGAAAATGGTCCTCCATGCAGCACACGTACCAGCAAGCAGATCGAGCAGCTTATGCCAAGCAAGAAGCTGTCGAGCCAAGTGTTGCAACTGTTTTGTTTTTGTTCATTTTGTAATTTCAGTTAATGTAATGTTGTTTAGTTCATTTTGAACTTAGTTTAGTTTGTATATGATGTAACTTGATGGTGAAAGAGCTGATTATCAGCTTTGCTTAAGTGTGCAAGTTAATTTCATCTAGTTCCAATGTATTAAGTGGAGTTAGGTAATATTTAGGTGGTGTATTTCTTGATTTTGACCGGCCATTGTTTGGCATATGTAATGGCTTTATGCTAAAGTTCATTTTTTAATGAAAATCATCATATTTCATTCATATATGCTCTAACATTTTCTTGTTTTCTCGATTCTGTTCTTGTTCTTAAGCAAATTTATGCTCTTGTTTCTTCACCAAGCCACGAGGCTTGTTGCACAAGCTTTCAACTTTGCTTGCTCAGCCTTGTACAAAATCCCTAACAATTGGTATCTAGAGCCATTGTCTTAGTGGACCTGTTGCATTTGAACCTTAAATCGAATGGCTTCTTCAGGATTCTCTCCAACAGCACCACCAGTCTTCAATGGTGAAGGGTTCCAAATATGGGTGGTTAAGATGAGGACTTACCTGCAGGCCTTTGATCTGTGGGAAGTTATAAACACTAATGCTGAGCCAACTCCACTCAGAGCCAATCCCACAGTGGCTCAAATCAGGCAGCACGCAGATGAAAGGACCAAGAGGCACAAAGCCATGTCCTGCATCCAGAATTGTGTGTTAGATGTTATCTTCACTAGAATCATGGCTTGTGAGACATCAAAGCAAGTCTGGGACAAACTCAAGGAGGAGTTCCAAGGTACAGAGAGGACAAGGCAGCAGCAGTTGTTGAACTTGAGAAGAGATTTTGAGAATTTGAAGATGAAGGAGGAAGAAACAGTGAAGCAGTATTCAGATAGGATCATGGCTGTGGTGAATAGCATAAGGTTGCTAGGAGAACAGTTCAACGAGGCAAGGATTATGGAGAATGTACTCTCAACATTACCTGAAAGATATGAGGCAAAAATCTCATCCCTTGAGGATTCGAAAGACCTAGCAAGCATCTCCTTAACTGAGCTTATCAATGCTCTTTATGCTCAGAAGCAAAGGAGAGCTAGCAGAATGGAGGAGCACCAAGAAGGTGCTCTTCAAGCCAAGACCATAGCTGCCTCGAGCACCTCTGCCTACAAAGGCAAAAAGAACTAGAGAAGCAGGCCTAAGCCAGATGCTGCAAGAAGAGGGGACCAACCTTGCAGGCACTATAAAAGGCCTGGTCATCCAAAGGCAAAATGTTGGTTTAGACCAGATGCACAATGCCAACATTGTAAGAAGATGAGGCATGTTGAAAGGGTTTGCAAAAACAAAGGCGGACCTAGGCAGAATCAAGCACAACAGAAAAATGTTGAAGCTCAAGTGGCTGAAGACAGTAGTGACCATGAGGAGCAGGTCTTTGCTGTGTCATGCTCAGCTGGTCAGAAGAAGGGCTAAAAAAGATGGCTATTGGATAGTGGTTGCACTAACCACATGTCACCAGATGCAACCATTTTCAAAACCTTGGACAAAAGCTACAAAACCAAGGTGAAAGTTGGTAATAGGCAGTTTATCAAAGTTGAAGGAAAAGGGGATGTGCTGATATGCACTCCCATAGGTGGCAAGGTCATCCCAAATGTACTGTTGGTGCCTGAGATTGACAGAAACCTTCTTAGCATAGCTCAATTGCTAGAGAAAGGCTATTCAGTTGTGTTCAAAGGCAAATAGTGTCAAATTTGTGATCCAAATGGATCACAGTTCATGACAGTCAAAATGGCTGATAAAAGTTTTGTTGTTGATTGGAATAAAGGGTCAAATTCAGCTTATGTAGCTTTACCTGATGAATCCAAGTTTTGGCACCAAAGGCTTGGTCATGCCAATTTCAAATTGATGGCTCAAATGATAAACGAGGAACTGATTGAGAACTTCACCAACTCGATTGAGAAGGAGCAGGTTTGTGAGGTGTGTCAACTAAGAAAACAGGTCAGGCTGCCATTTCCTTCAAACAAGGCCTGGAGAGCCTCAGAAAGGCTACAACTGGTCCATACTAATGTGTGGCCCTATGAAAACTCAGTTATTGAATGGCAGTAAGTATTTCATTTTGTTTATTAATGATCACTCGAGATTTTGTTGGATTTACTTCTTAAAACACAAATCAGAGGTGGCCCCAGTGTTTTGGAAGTTCAAAACTGCTGTTGAGACTAAAACAAGTTGCAAGCTCAAGACCATAAGTTCAAACAATGGAACTGAGTACACCTCATGTAATGACCCGAAATTCACAGGCACCGAAAAAGTGAGTTATAGGGCCTCCGTCTTAGTGAAATAAGTTCGAAAATAATTATTAAAAATATTTATGAGCCTAGTGGTGTGTCTAATTAGGATCTAATTAGGTGAATTTAGCTTAATTTAGAGTAAGTAATAAAAAGGATTAAATTGAATAAGGGGTAAAAGTTTAATTTTAAAGTAATAGAGAATAAAAAGGATCAAAATGGCAATTAAGCCATTTACATAAATTGAGGCGGCAAATGGAAGAAAAATCAAGATTTTTTTTTTTGAATGTAAGTATTATATAGATTAAAATTATTATTATGGTTTTATATTAAATTATTATAATTATTTAATTGATGATATATTATAAATAAATTAAATAGAAGACAATTGTATGATAATAAAATATACATGTGTAAGAATTGTATTGGTACAATTGTAATTTAAATATTTAATTACTTATAATTTAAGTATAAAGATATTTTATAATTATTAATTGTATTAATTAAATCATGAGATTTTTATTTGATAAGCAAATTAGATAATGACATTTGTAATAATATAAAATGTACACTTGTTATATAATTATTAATTTACTTAATATTAAAGTAAAAGAGATTTTAATATATGATATTAATATTATATTATGTTAATAATTAAATAAACAAACAAAAGAAATAAAAGAAAGAAAAAGAATAGAAAGAAACAGAATGCTCAAACGTAAATGGGGGAAAGAAAGGAGAAAGAAAGAAGAAAGGAAAAATTAAGGGTTTGAAGCTTGGAAGTTTAATAGGTAAGTCAATTTAGCCTCTTTTACTTAATTTTGATGTTTTAGAAGCTTTGAAACAAGATTTTGATGAAATTAAGTTGATAGTTCAAGAGTTCATATGTTTCCAAGTACGGTTCATGTTGGAAAAATTATGGAATTAGGGATTTAATTGAATGAATTCTAAGTTAGAATTGATTAAGGGATTAAATTGTAAACTAGGCTATAAGTTTTATGTTGTAGGGACTAAATTGAAGAAATTTCGAAATTAGGGAAATATGCTGGAAATTTTATAGTTAAATATAAGTTTAGACAAAATTTGAATAGAAAAAGAGAGTGAATTG
This sequence comes from Gossypium longicalyx, assembly GCA_025698465.1. NCBI lineage: Eukaryota > Viridiplantae > Streptophyta > Magnoliopsida > Malvales > Malvaceae > Gossypium > Gossypium longicalyx. Next base: position 16,826,015 of record CM047005.1, on the reverse strand, counting down.
GATTAAGAAAATAATTAAGTTTAGTTAGGATTAAATTGGGAATAAGATAGGAATTGTTTAGAAATTTAATTATTTATTATAATTAATGCTGTAAATAATAATATAAATTACTATTATTTTCGTAGCCAACAAAGAACCTGAAACGTCAGCATCGAAAGGAAAGGAGAGAATCATCGAGGACTAAAACGGGAGAATTACGGTGTGTATTACTATAATTCTAATTTTAATTATTATTGATTGCTGAAATTTTAATTGTTACGTATGGTAAGTAAGACTTGAGGTAAGTATGTGAAATTGATATGAATATTGAGTAAAAATGAAAGTGATGCAAATTGAGTCAAATGGAATTGAATAAGTGAATTATGGAATATGTGATTATTTGAAAAGTGTATTGATTGAAAAATGAATGGTGATTTGAATTGTGAATTGAATACCCTATTAACTAGTCGGGCTGAGTCGGATATAGTTGGCATGCCATAGGATTGGAAGTGTTCGTGGATACTTCGACCTCAGTCGATGAGACACCGGGTGTCACTATATTTCTTCGGATAGATTCGATGAGGTATTGGGTACCAACTTTACTTCAACTAGGCCGATGAGACATCGGGTGTCAACTATTACTTGAACTATCCGATGAGGCACTCGGGTGCCATATTGATGTGTTTGGTTGGATCCGTGTATTCGCTAAAAGTCCGAAAGTTACGTTAATAGGGTGAAAAATTGAAATGTGAATTTAAGGTATTGAAATGAAAAAAAATTAAATTATGAATAGAAATTGGAATTGTGATAGAAAGAGAAAAGTATGAGCTAAATGTTCATAAGTGGTTTAAATTCAAGTTTGTGAAAAATACATTGATTGTCGAATAATTAAATTGAATTGTTATTATGAAATGATGAAAATAAAAATATATATATAAAGCATGAATTAGTATTTAAGAAATTAATTGTTATGAAATTTAATATTTATATTTTTATTATTGATGATATATTTTGAATTATGGTAATACCACTGAGTATATCCATATTCAGCGTACGGTTGTTTCCGTGCGCAGGTTAGTAGAAGTCAATTGTCTTGGCTCAAAGATCCGAACATTCCCGACTCCAATACAAATTTGGTGATGTATATTTTCTTTTGGGTAAAGGTGGCATGTACATAAGTGTTGTTTAGTCACTTAAATATGTATATTACTTTGGGTAGTGAAGGACGAATTATAAAATTTAGATGGTTAAATGAAATGGTAAGGAAAGTACATGATATTTTGATACATGAACATTAAGTTGTTAAATGAATGAAGTTTTTAATCAATTTTGAATGATGCTATGATAGTTATTAAGTTAAAATTATGTTAATGATATAAATATTAGTTATATGAATGTGAAACATTGGTGTTGGTTGTTTTGGTTTGAATTTGCAGGAGGTTTAGGTAAAAATAAGCAGAAATGCTGCCGAAATTTTTATAAAAAAAAATTTCCGAAAAACTCGAACAAGTCTCGTTCTACTTTTAATACGTGTTTGAACTTCGAGAGTCCAAGATAGGGACTTAATTATTATATTATACTATGAAAGTTATATTAATTGTAAATTATTCGTAAGTTGTCTGATTTGTCCGATAATGCCTCATAACTTCGTTCCGGCAACGGTTTGGGGTTAGGGGGTGTTACACCTCAGCTCAGTTTCAAGCTTTTTGTGATGATGCAAGCATCAAACACCAGCTGACTAATCTCTATACACCTCAGCAGAATGGGATCAGTGAAAGAAAGAATAGGAGTTTGATGGATATGGCCAGGTGCCTTCTATTTGAGAAGTATATGCCAAAGACCATGTGGGCTGAAGTAGTTAACACTACAGTGTACATTCAGAACAGGCTACCAACAAAGGCACTAGCCCACAAAACACCATTTGAAGCTTGGTTTGGATTCAAGCCATCATTGGCTCATTTGAAGGTCTTTGGTTGCCTATGTTACAGCCATATACCAGCTGTGAAGAGAGAGAAGCTATCCAAGAAGGATTTACCTGGTATTTTAGTAGGCTACAGCTTAGTCAAGAAAGGTTATAGGATCTTGGATCCTTCAACAAACAAAGTCCAAGTGAGTAGGGATGTTGTGTTTGATGAAAAAACATGCTGGAACTGGGAAAGAAATGAACCACAGGAAGTTTCTGAAGATTTGATAGCAGGTCAAATTCAAGCTGATGAAATTGGTCTAGAAATGGACTTTGATGATGAGCCAGTCAGGGGAATAAGACCCTTGGTTGAGATTTATGAAAGGGCTCAAGTAGCCATAGAGAAACCAAGCAGTTTTGAAGAAGCTGAAACTGATGAAAGATGGAACCAAGCCATGGTTGATGAAATCAAGATGATTCAGAGGAATCAGACATGAGAGCTAGTTGAAAAGCCTGTTAACAGAAAGATTATTAGTGTAAAATGGGTTTATCGAGCAAAAAAAAATGCTGATGACAGTTTAAACTAGTTGAAAGCTAGACTTATTGTCAAAGGGTTCAATCAAAGATATGGCCTGGACTACATGGAAACTTTTACACCAGTAGCCAGGCTAGATACAATCAGATTGTTAGTTGCTTTGGCTGCACAAAAGCAGTGGATCATTCATCAACTAGATGTGAAGTCTACATTTCTCAATGGCTTCCTTGAAGAAGAAATCTACATTGAGCAGCCTCAAGGTTTTGTTGTGTCTGGTAAGGAATACATGGTGTATAGTCTCAAAAAGGCCTTATAAGGCTTGAAACAGGCTCCTAGAGCTTGGTATGCCAGAATTGACAACTACTTGGTTAGTCTGGGATTTGAGAGAAGCATCAGTGAGCCAACACTATATGTCAAGAAAGAACAAGCTGAAACACAGCTCATTGTGTCCCTTTATGTAGATGATCTCTTGGTGATAGGAGGAGACCAGATTATGTTGGCTGATTTCAAAGCCAAAATGAAAGACATGTTTGAAATGTCTGATTTGGGGCAGATGACATATTTTCTAGGAATGAAGGTACTGCAAACTCAAAGTGGAATCTTCTTGGGATAGAAAACATTTGCTGTGAAAATCTTGAACAAGTTCTCTATGGAGAATTGCAAGCCAACTAGCACACTTGTGGCTGTTGGAATAAAACTATCAAGCCAAGGAGACTATGAACAGGTCAGTGAATCTACCTACAGAAGCTTAGTAGGTTGCCTGTTATATCTAGGGGTGAGTATTCGATCGAGTCGAGTCGAATCGAGTCAAAAATTTTTGAGTTAGTCGAGTTGACGAATCCTATTTTAGCAACCAAATTCAATTTGAAATTTTTTCAAATCGAGTCGAATCGAGTAAAAAAATTTTGAGTCGAGTCGAGTCGAGTTAACGAATCCTATTATTTATATTCAATATTGCGTTTACATGGACCGATTATTTAACTAGTAAACGAAGTACAATATTATTTAACTACATAAACAATATAATTTACTAAATAATTACATGTAAAGAACTATTTTAGCCATGCAAAATAACTATATATAACGTTCCAAGATGATCATTGTGGCCATAATTTGAGTCAACTATATAAGCTATTACACCACACGCATAATTATATTTACATAGTGCATAATTATGCGTCAAGAACTATCTTATATACAAGATAACAAAATGATATACCAAAAACATGATATAGGGATACATGTCACTACTACACAAAATATGATATAACAAAATGATACACCAAAAGTATAATATAGATTGTCATGGTGTGACGCTCCAATACTCGAATTCAACAAAATAAATTCAAGCTTCATACACAACAAAATCCAATGTTTAACCAATTGTTTTGACCAAATCAAAGCAAGTGCAAGGTTGAAGTTTTCATAAGGATTAACAAAATATCAATTCCAAAAAGTTAAAATCAAACTATCTTCAAGCTTCATCTTCTTCGAACACTGTAGATAGTATCAAAAATTCTGTAACAAAAATAAAAATGTATTATTAAACTATGAAAATCTTTACTAGAAAAATTAAAAATAAACATTCAATTTTGTGAGTTGTAGTTAAGTATGTTACCATCTTCTTGTTCCGATAACTTTGACAATTCTAATAAATATCAAAAGAGAAAAATGTTAGTTAAATTGTGAGAATATTTATAAAAATAAATAAAATAAGCAATTAACCTTTTGGATTAAAGTTAGTCCCTTACCATCATCTATATTTTGAAGTTCCTCCATATACTCCTCAAGGTTGATAGGATCCTTTGACCCTCGAAGCCAATCTTGTGTGCAAACCAAAGCCTCAACCATAGAAGGAGTCAAAGAACTTCTAAATTATCTAGAACACGTCCACTCGTGCTAAAAGCACTTTCAGATGCATCGGTTGAGATAGGAACGGATAACACATCTCCAGCCATTTGCGCAACAATTGGGAATCTTGGACTATTAACTTTCCACCATAATAACAAATCAAATGAATCTGAATTATTTTCACAATCTTCTCCCAAATATCTATCCAACTCAGATTTACTTTCCAGGCCAACACGTTGCTTTTTCTTCATATATTGTTGCATGACTAAGCCTATCTTCGGTTTTACTTGATCTATTTCATTTTCACTTGAACTTGGAGCTCTAGTAGGAAAATTACTTTCAACTTCAATGTTCATGTGATGATTTCCCTCAACAATTGCAGAATATTCATCAAACAAATAATGCAATTCTCTATTGACCATCCTTATAATGTCATCTGCAATAGTAGGAAAAAACAAGTTGACTCCAAATGCAAGAAAATCAATTTTGCGCCGTGGGTCAAAGGTAACTACTAGATAAATAAGCAAGTTCATCACTTTTGAATCACCCTAGTACTTCTTGTACTTGTCATTTATTTTTGAAGCCATAGACATTATGTCTAAATCCCCACAATGTTTCCACCCATCAAGAAGACAATGCACATCTGTGACTACTTCAAAAAAAGTATTAGAGGTGATATGTAACGATCCAAACACCTTCAATGTAAGTTCATGAAAAGGCTTAAGCACTTTTGTAACTCTTCGAACATTTTCCCAATCACCACATGTGGGGACTCCATATCCAGCACTAAGGTCTAGAAAAAAGTTACGATCATCATGAACATAAGCTTCAAACACACATTCATATTTTTCAGCCACATTTAACATCATATAAGTTGAATTCCATCTAGTAGGCACATCTAGACATAAATGAGCCTTAGTTCCTACCATTTCTTCTTCTACCCGATGGTTGAATTTAGATAACCTTGATGGTGATGCTCTAATATATCTCACAGCTCCTCTAACTCGGTCCACAGATATAGAAGCGTCCTTAACCCCTTCTTGAACAATGATATTAATAATGTGTGCCGAACATCTCATATGTATATATTTACCATTCGCAACACAAGCTTTTCGATGAACCAACTTCTTTCTCAAATAATCAACAGCAACATTGTTAGAAGATGCGTTATCAACAGTAATTGCAAAGACCTTCTCAATCCCCCAATCCCGAAGACATTTGTCAAGGGTTTGACCAATGCTCTCACCTCTATGAGCAGAAATTGGGAAAAAGTTTATAATTCTATTTTGTAAATTCCACTCATCATCTATCCAATGAGCTGTTAAAACCATGTAAGATATCCTTTGCAATGACATCCAAGTGTCTGTCGTCAAACAAATTCTACTTGTCTCTTTTTGAAAAGATTGCTTTAATGTATTCTTCATGGAATTAAACAAATCAAGACAACATTTTTTAATTGTCCAACAAGATGGAAGATGAAACCTTGGGCATGCTATAGAAATAAAGAACTTAAAACCCTCCCATTCCACAAATTTAAAAGGCAATTCATCCACAATGATCATATTAATCAATGCATTTTTAATATCATCTTGATTAAACACCCAAGTTGACAAATCTACATTTTTTTGGCTAGATTTTGTAAATGCAAGTTCTGCTTGCTTAAGATCAAAGGTATTACCTCGGGGTTTTCTTGAGCAAGTTTTCAAATGGTTATTTAGATTGGTGGTAGAAGCCCTGGTTTCCATTGTGTAAGTGACATCGCAATAATTACACTTTGCCCTATTCTCCCCATCTTCTGTTGAGTATTTGTTGAAATGTTGCCAACAAGGTGCCCTTGGTTTGGTCTTTCTTCGAGTATTTCCCTTCTTTGTTATGCGAACAACTTTAGTTGGAGAAGTAGATGTAGCTTCTTGTAATGCTTTTTTGATTTGGGACTTTTGGGATGATATTGAGTCATTCATCTACAAAAATAAATATAATCAATTAAAATTACAAAATAGTCAAGGGTCATAATTCCATCAAAGTTTTATACTAATAGATATGTTCCACACAAATATCCATCAACAATTCACAAAATTAACTCAAAACAAAAACAATGGAGTAACTTATAAAATATACTAATTTAACTTATCGAATATATTAACGAAACATATAATTGAGCAAACGTAACAAAAGTTTTTAGAAAATGAGAATAAAAAGCCAAAATTTTAAAACTCTTATTTGAAGAGTTGTGGTTCACATAAATAATAATAAAAAGAAATAAAGTTTACAATAAATAATATAAAATAAATCAATAGTCAAAGATGAAAGAAGCTATAAGCCCATAACACTTCTTTGGGAGATTGGAGTGAAATTTTCAATCATTTCAACTAATATGTATAATGGATAGAGATTAACAAATTATTTTAGCCTGCAAATTATTTTCATCCACATGTTTAGGAATAGAAATTGAATGAACTAAAATTCCATCACGTTTGTCACATACTGTTTAAATAAATGTAATAAACATAACATTATTAGGCATCAACAAGTTAAAGGTCTGTTTCTTTTTGCTTTTGCAAAATAAATTTATTTAAAGAGTTGATTAATTTAATTTGAATTGGTTTTTATAATATATATAATATATATGCATGACTTAAATGAAGCTAAATGGAATATATATGCATTAATATATATATATGTGCATGACTTAAATGAAGCAAAACATTATATATATATATGCATTAATAAAGCTAAACAGTATATATGCATGACTTAAATGAAGCTAAATGGATATATATGCATTAATATATATATATATATATATATATATATATATATATATATATGCATGACTTAAATGAAGCAAAACATTATATATATGCATTAATATTAAATAAAGCTAACCAAAGATATCGTATGCATTAATATATATGCTTGACTTAAATGTAGTTAAACCTGCTAATAATGGTATATATATGCATGACTTAAATAAAACTAAACCTGCTAATAATGGTTAATTTAATTAACCTTGAATAATGAGAAAGAAAAACAGAAACATGGAAACTTTGATTAGTAAAAACTAAAACTAGACCCTTAAAATTAAATCATACAAGGCAAGCAGGCGAGGTTATTACTTTGATTAGTAAAAACTAAAACCAGACCCTTAAACTAGACCCACTACATCAGGACCCTTTCGACGTTGCATAAAAGTCATTACTTTACGTTCAGCTAGCAGTGGAACAGCTATGTACGTTTTCAATTTTCTATTTACTCTTTCTTGCCATAAGGAGCAAGAAGAAGATTCAAAAAGAGAACAATAATTGTTTTTAGAATGTAAAGGTGAAAACTAGAAACACTCACTCACAGACTCACTCACACGCACAAAGCTAAAAAAAAAAAAATACAATCTCACCTTAAACAAATGATGGCGGTTGTGGCCTATGGAACCTTGTTTGTGGCTTGTGGAACCGTGGTCGTGGGGCCTCGTGGGACAAAGCACGAAATCAGATTCTCAGAAAAAAGTAAACAAATGGAAGGGGCCAATGGGGGACGTCAGGTGTGAGGAAGGAATTAAAATATTTGAGTAAAGAAGAAAAGAAAAATTGGGGGAGGGGGTGAGAATTTGGAACGGCAGCTCAAGTTAAGGCTGATGAAAAAAGAATTAAATTTAGAAATTAAAATTTATCAAAACGACGTAGTTTTATCATTTCTTTTTCAGATTTTCGGATAACTCAAATTGTGTAATTCATATTCGAGTTAAACCGAAAAATTTGAATTTTTTTTCGAGTCGATCCGAATAACTCGAACTATTTAATTCAAAATTTGAATTTTTTATCGAATTTTTCGAATCGAGTCAAATTTTGCTCACCCCTTGTTATATCTAACTGCAACAAGACCGGACATTATGTTTGCTGTTAGTGTGCTTTCAAGATTCATGCACTGTTGCAATATGCAGCATCTTCAAGCAGCAAAAAGAGTGCTCAGGTACATCAAAGGCACCTTGAGCCATGGATTACAGTTTAGCAAAGCTAAAAACTTGAAATTGGTAGGCTATACTGATAGTGATTGGGCTAGTTCAAAGGATGATATGAGGAGCACTTCTGGTTATACATTTACACTTGGTTCAGCAATGTTCTGTTGGAGTTCAAAGAAACAATCGGTGGTGGCTCAGTCAACAGCAGAAGTTGAGTATGTTGCAGCCGCAAGTGCTATTAATCAAGCCATTTGGCTGAGGAAAATCTTAGCTGATTTGAACCTACATCAAAGGGAAGCAACAGAGATTTATTATGATAACATGTCTGCTGTTGCAATTGCAAAGAATCTTGTGGTAGAACAAAGCATTTTAGCATCAAACTACATGTGGTAAGAGAAATAAAACAAGCTCGAAAGGTGGAGCTGATTCATTGCAATTCAGAAGAACAGGTTGCTGATATCTTTACAAAGGGCCTTGGTATGTCAAAGTTCACCAAACTGAGAAAGCAGTTAGGAGTTAGCAGCATGGAGACCAATAAGGAGTGTTAGAAAATGGTCCTTCATGCAACACACGTACCAGTAAGCAGATCGAGCAGCTTATGCCAAGCAAGAAGTTGTCGAGCCAAGTGCTGCAACTGTTTTGTTTTTGTTCATTTTGTGATTTCAGTTAATGTAATGTTGTCTAGTTCATTTTGAACTTAGTTTAGTTTTTATATGATGCAACTTGATGGTGAAAGAGGTGATTATCAGCTTTGCTTAAGTGTGCAAGTTAATTTCACCTAGTTTTAATGTATTAAGTGGAGTTAGGTAATGTTTAGGTGGTGTATTTGTTGATTTTGACCAGCCATTGTCTGTTATATGTAATGGCTTTATGCCAAAGTTCATTTTTTAATGAAAATCATCAGATTTCATTCATATATGCTCTAACATTTTCTTGTTTTCTCAATTTTGTTCTTGTTCTTAAGCAAATTTCAGCTCTTGTTTCTTCACCAAGCCACGAGGCTTGTTGCATAAGCTTTCAACTCTGCTTGCTCAGCTTTGTACAAAATCCCCAACACAAACAAATTTGGAAAAGCCTATAATCTTAGCTCGTTGGCTCATTTCTCTACTGCAAGTGCAATTGAGTTATTTGCAACTTCAAGTCACATTAAATGCTATAAACTCCCAAACTTCATAAGTATCAAATGGTATCCGCCTGATAAAGGCTCTGTTAATTTAAATTGTGACAGATCATCCATTGGCAATCTGAGTTTAGCTTGAGCGAAGTGATTATCCAGGATTCAAAAGGCTCTTGGTTAGCAAGCTGTCGTCGTTTTCTTGGCTCCTCCTCTAACATTATTGTCAAACTTTGGGCCCTTCGTGATGGGTCACAATTAGCTCAACAACTCCATGTTGATCATATTATTATAGAGCTTGATACTTGATCACAATTAAATCGGGCCTTTGGGGCCCTAAAGTAGGCTATGAACAAATAGGGACCAAATCGATACAAATCAGAATATTAAGGACAAAACTAGAAAATTTTACCTACAGGGGTCACACGGCCGTGTGGCTCTCCCACACGCCTGTGTGGCCATTCCACACGCCCATGTACCCAATCGTGTGCCAGACCGTGTAACTCACTTGGGCCACATGCCCGTGTCTTAACCCGTGTGAGACACACGGCTGTGTGATAGCCCATGTCCAGACCGTGTGCAACCTTAATTGATATAAAATCTTTCCATTTTTCATACCTAAATGTTTATATACCTAGACTTATCAAAACACATGCATAGAAACCTTCAAAATGCAACCAAATATGTTCAAAACATGCCAAAGCAAATAGCTTATGTGTCAAACCAATGTGCCATCAATGACACTACAACTCAAACACCTAAACAATTCATTTTTTAATTTGAACATACAAGCCACAAAGCACATTCATAGTCTTGCTTTCCCAACCAAAGTACCTTACTCATTCATGAAAAAACCACACCAATTTTCATACTCATTCATACTCTTGCATATTGCACAACACAATACAACTCATGCCACTCAAAATGTACTTAACTTAGAACACATATCTATGGCAATCAAAACACACAGCCATTACACATACACAATCACAAATATACTCAATAGCCCTATTACATGCCATATAACCAAGTTATCCAAAATCTACCAAAGAGTCCTTGAGATAGTGTGTTTCTTTGAGCTTGATCCGATCTCCCCAACCATAAAATGAAATCTACAAAACAAAGGACAAACAAAAGTAAGTTTAACTGAAACTTAGTAAGTTCGTAAATCAAACGATAATCTTACCAAATTAAACATAACAGAACAAACACTCATTTAGAACATCCCAGATCCTGTCGAACACAATTCACAGCAAGTGAATAATGAACATTACAGTGATTTTGATCCTTTTTCAAGTCGTCATTTGAAGAATTCTCTATTCATCGATATTCAGAATTAATCGTTCACTGGCACGAAACTTGCTAGGCACAAGGCCCGAAACATTTCACCAACTTATAGCGCCTGCTAGGCACTAGGCTTGTTTAAATCACCGACATATAGCTTGCTAGGCACGAGGCCTATATCAGTATATTCAATACGTTCAATTTCACTATCAAACATCATTAAATCCATCATTTAGAGACACAAAAATATTTCAAATCACTAGTAAGGCAAATGTAATGAAATAAATTATAACATACTTAAAAAAAACAAACTTACAGGACTGGTTTGCAGTAATCGCAAAAAACATAGAAACTACTTCGCGATCTTTTCTTTTTCAGAATCGTCAACACACTCGTGATCTAAAACAATAGTTTCATTCAATTAATGAATTAACAACCGAAATCAACAATCGTCAACACACTCGTGATCTAAAACAATAGTTTCATTCAATTAATGAAATCAACAACCAAAATCAATCATTCTATACAATTTAGTCATTTTTGACATTTTACAAAATTGCCCTCAACTTTTCACCTTTATTCAATTTAATTCCTAAGCCCCAAACATGCAAATTACCCATTTTATTTTACACCCAAACATAGCTGATTCTTCCATAGCCTCATACCAGCCCCAACTTGCATTTATTTCCTTTCAAGTACAAGCAATTTCATTGTTTTAGCAATCTAGTCCTTGAACATTAAAATCATCAAAAACTACTTTACAAAACAGTCTAATCTAACCTCTAAGCTTAGAAATCTTTCAAAAGCTTCAAGAAAACAACTCAAATCATTAATGACACAATCTACAGCGTTTGACAGTTTTACAAATTAACCCTTGAGTTTGCTAAATTAAGCTAATACGAGTTCAAAAACGTAAAAATTACTAAAAACAAACAAAATTTCACATACCTATCAAGAGGTTTAAGCTAGCTAAATATTCAAGCTCTCCCTTAGGGTTTTCTTATTTCTAGTTCAATGAAGAAGATGAAACATTTGTTTTATTCTCTTTTGATTTTCTTTAATTCCATTTTATTTTTCAATTTACTATTTTGCCCTTAATGAATTTCACTTAAATTTAACTAAGTCTTAGAATAGTCCATTAAACTCTCAAATGGTATAATTACCATTTGGATACCTTACCTTACCCCTTTAATTGACGTTTAACACCTTTAATTAATGGAATTCTACTTTTACAGCTTTTACGATTTAGTCTTTTTTATTAAATTAACCAACTAAACGATAAAATTTTATAACCAAATTTTAATACAACTTTAATGACCTCGTAAATATTAAAATTTACAGATCGATACGTGGGATTCGTGGTCTCGAAATCACTGTTCCTGACACCATTGAAAAACAGGCTATTTGTAATACCCCTACCTGTATTCGTTGTCGGAATAGGGTACGAGGCATTACCGGAGTTTACGAATTAATTTTTTTTTACTCAATATAACCCTTTTATAGATATCTAACCTTCCCAGTATTTTTAAACCGAGACCAATCCACATCAACCAATCCAATTCAACATATTTTCAAGATAGATTCATGCATATTTATAAGATAACCTCATCGCATACCAAAACCAAGATTTGTTAGCCATACCAATGGCTGACCTTAAATTCATTTCATATTAACATTTACTTTATTAGCTTATACATGCCATTGATTTCCAAAATAAAGTTTTTTTTATATACCGAAATCTTGAGGTTGATAGTGTGATGTATCTCCGACCGAATCCGACCTCCGAGTTCTTAACACTACAAAACAGGGGAAAAGGAAACAGGGTAAGCACTTTGTGCTTAGTAAGCTCATGTAACAAGAATTATACTTACCTAATATTTTCAATACAATGGAACAAACATTCATATATCCATTCAATGCATTATTACCCTAACATGCACAAACTCAACATTCAAGTTAGTCCAATAATTTCCATGTATCAATAATATATACCATGATTGATGAACTCATCAATACCGTGATTTCCATTCCCTTGTTATTTTTCCATAATTATCCCGTTGAATTTCTCGAAATTTTGATGGATTTTCAGAGGTACATTTTTAGTGTACAAATTCGAGTCCGTCAATTCATATTCATGTACGCACATTTCCATTTCAGAGAGCACACTCCTGCGAACCTCATCCTTACAACGAGATTACCAGTCCAGACTAAATCCCCCGTAATATAAACTCATAGGTTATTGTCGGGATTACCAGTCCAGGCTAAATCTCCTGCAACGACAATTACTCTAATGAGCTTGGATCTGAATTACCAGTCCAGGCTAAATTCAGACCCTAATTCGAATTATCCGTCCGAGCTAAATCCATTTTACACATATTCTTCGGGAGGGCTATATCAAGATAGGATCACCCGTCCGGACTAGATCATTTTTACCGTAAATTCCTTTTTAGAGATCCATCGAATTTTCCTTTCATTCAACTGAGATTTCTTCCCCTTTTTATCAAATATATCAATGTTTCATCAATTTTTCAAACAATGAACATTCAAATTATTCACATCAATAACATACATTTCAAGCATTTAAGCAAATATAATTCAAGTTATGCGAACTTACCTCTATACTTGTTCGTATACAAAAATTTACTAATCTCGAACTTTTTCTTTTCCTCGATCTAGCTTCGTATTTGAATTTTCTAGATTTGGTGCAAAAATTATGAAATACCAGCTTAAAAAACCCCTCCTATGGCGTTTTGGCTGGTGAGAATGAAGAAAAATGAAGAGAAATCTAGATATTTCCTATTTAGTCCTATCTTTATTTAGTTAATTATGCAATATTCTAATTTTGCCCTTAAATCATCAATTTTCTTGCTGATTTCATGCTCTTGCCGTCCAGCCCAAGTACATTTTGGGTCTAATTGCCTTTTAAGTCCTTTCTCATTAGACACTTAAGCTATTTAATCATTCTAGCAACTTTTACACCTTTTCCAATTTAGTCATTTTTATTTAATTGACTATCCAAACATTAAAATTTCCTAACGAACTTTTAATACCACATCACTAACATTTCATAAATATTTATAAAAATATTTCCGACTAGGTTTTATGAGATCGAGATCTCGATACCTTGTTTTTACCCAATTTCTTCAATAAATTTTTTTCTAACTAACCACTAAATCGGAAAAATTTTACTATCGATATTTTCATACGGTTTTCCTATCATATCAATATTCATGCAAAAATATTAAAATAAATTTCTCTTTAAATCGAATTTGTGGTTACGAAACCACTGTTCCGATAACCTTGAATTTAGGCCATTACACTATTACATCTCTATTGCACATAGATACCTATAGTAACTTATCTCTTCGCTCCTTGATTATGGATTGTAGGACTTTATTGGCAACCTTCCAACATAGCCATCTTGTTCACATTGTTCGAAAGGGTAATTGTTGTACTGATGTTCTCGTAAAAATGGGTAGCAACTAGAGGTGCTCATGTGTCAGGCCTAAGTATGATATTAACATACTTTATGTTTGTCTAAACTCGACCCAACCTAAAATATGAGTTTAAAATTTTATCCAAACCCGCCCATATTTGCAAAAGACTAACCTAATCTCATTTTAGGCCCGTCCATATTATTTTTTAAAATTTTTAAAAGAATATATTTATATTTTTTTATTTACTGAAAGTTTTTATATAGTTATTTTAACATTATTTTAATGTTTATATTAGAGTAGTATTATATATTTAATACATGTTTATATTTTTAATGTGCTTTAAATTGCATAATATATAAAAATAATATAATATAAAATATTATAAACTTAAAAGTAAACAAGGTCGAGCTGGGTTCTAGCCTTAAATGTTTGGGGCCAACCCATATTTTAAATGGGTTTATTTTTTTACTTAAGCTCATTTTTTGGGCATAATATTTTTGTCCAAATCCTCTCAAATTTTGAGTGGACTTTTAGACCTATACGGGTAAGCCGACCCATCAATCAACTCAAGTTTTTTACGGAATTTTAATTTACATTCTAGCGTTAATCACTTTATTGTGTATTTCGAACTACCTTTTCTTATGTACAGTTTTGTCAATGCCAATATTGCTGAAGACTGTTTATCATGCTACTTATTCGTTTTAAATCTTAGTAATGAAAGTTCCTTTATTTCAAATAATAATTACCATATAAACTTTTTTTAGCTGATGACCTTTCCTTTCCTTTTAACAAAAATCATGAATAAAAATTTCAAATTATTACATTAAATATAAAATTATATTATAAATAACATTTTAAATGATTTATTTAAAAATATTTAAACACTTCGCTTATTAAAAAAATTGGGTTCATTAAAATAAAATTTCTTCTCAAAAGTACATCTAAAGAGAAGACATACACAAATAAAACCATAAAAACCATGAACATACGTCAAAAAGGTGTAGGTTACCTTGGGAACCAAATATATATAAAAATTTTCCTTAAATTGTTTTCTTGTTTTAAAATTTATAATCTGAATTGTCATAAATAAAATTAATTGCCTTAATTTCTTCCTTTCCCTAGTCTCAAACTCTAGATTGAGATGAACGTTGATTTATACGAAAGAACTGTGGGAAATTTATGAAGTCATGCACTGCAATGCATCACATCATAACGAGGGCATTGAAATTGGTACTTGAAAGATACGAATGCAAGGAACAATGTCATATCATGGGGTCAGTGCACTATAACTCATCGTCATCATCTAATAAGAGCAGTGGAATTAGTTCTTCAAAGGCTAAGAAAGATATCCTATTCTTATTCCTATTACTATTGCTATGTAGTTTTAGTTCCAGGTTAAGAGGGAAGATCAGTTGAGTCCACTGAACAACTCAGGAACCATCAATCACATTCACTGATGTAATTTCCACTTCTGATACTCACTGGGTTTTTTGCTTTCTTGACGAGGAGCTGAGACAGGGTTTTGGATATCCCTAAACCTATACTCTTGTTTTGAACCCCAAATTAAGAGGACCTTGTCCACGGTTCTGGAAGACCCCATCTCCGCCTTTAGTTCCAGGAACTGTTGTCTGGAGATGATATTTCCGTATCAATGCACATGTCATCAGTTTCCAAAGCTATCCCATTATCTGATGCTGCCTTTGGAGATGCATCCATATGACCATGTCCTTCAGGTTGCATCTCAATTACTTTGTCATGTATCTGCTTTGGGAAGTCATTGTTCTTCCAAATACTACTGCTTCCAGGAAACTGGCCTTCCATGTACTTTCCATGGACAGTTCCTCTGCTGCCTTCGGATTCAAATCCATCATTCATTTCGGGAACACCATCCAATATGCTGGAAATACCTCCACAAGCATATACGTCTTTCGAGAAATCGCCATAACAATCATGTTTGTCCTGCATAAGATAATTAAATTCAACTTCTTTGGCATTTTCTCCATTTCCAGGCAACTCTTCTAGCCAGTCGTATGCATGATGTTGCTCTCGTGCTATTGCCTTGTGCCTGGCTGTCCAATCATGGCGACTCCAAAGATAAAGTGGAGGTGCCTTTACATTCCATTGCTCCAACTGCTTGTCCTCTACATCAACTGAACCTGGGAGGTAAAATGACTGGGGAAATAAACAAGAAAAGGAACATGTGAGCAATGTAAAACGTTCATTTATATCTAAAATCGGTGAGAGAAAAGTAACTAAAATCTCAACATACCTTGCCAGATAGAACTCTGTCATCCTCCCAAACCAAATCATAAGCATCTTTCTCATCAAGTCTGTTAAAATGAGAAGGCAACATAGAGAAAGAGAGCAATATTACCTTCTGATTAAAATTTTTAACAATAAGAATAGGGTTACAAGGGAAGCCTTTACCTTCTGGTTTCCCTTGGAACAATAAGTATGATAAGCTTTGGTCTGAATGTAAGAGCCTTGTTGATGAACTTGTTAGCACGAGATGCCTTGACCCCAAAAGGGGGGTTCAGTCCCATAATCTAATTAAAATGTTAAAACAAGAATATCAAAGAGCAAAAGAGGAAGCACATGCGACATCTTTGTCAATTTGTTTAATCCCTTTTTGAAGTGTCTTACCAGTCTAGAACCATCTGGTAATTCGTTTGGCTTCACACTCATCCAATCTCTCTTTTCAAAACTAAAATCATTCTGCAAAAAATAAAAAAAGGATTGGGAAACTTTAGAATGGCATACACAGGCAAAAACTAGAGAACAATACAGAAAGGGCAAACCAAAAAAATTGAACTGCAACAGCCAAGTATGCTTTTTGAAAGTTTTCAAGAGAGTATTTAATAAAACTGTTCTATTATTATTAACTAAAAAA
Source organism: Gossypium longicalyx (assembly GCA_025698465.1). Classification (NCBI taxonomy): domain Eukaryota; kingdom Viridiplantae; phylum Streptophyta; class Magnoliopsida; order Malvales; family Malvaceae; genus Gossypium; species Gossypium longicalyx. The sequence goes on along the minus strand of CM047005.1, from coordinate 16,809,067 downwards.
ACTGAATTTAAATAGAGAAAATAATACTAATCCTAATTGGGAAAATAATTCCCTTATTTTAATAAACTACTAAAAGATAAAATAAAATAAGATTTATCTACCTAAATAAATTTAAAATATATACATATTTCAACACCCTCCCTCAAGTTGGTGCATATATATCAATCATGCGCAACTTGCTTACAAGAAAATCAAAGTTTGTCTTAGAGAGCCCTTTGGTGAGTATGTCAACAATCAGTTGTTTTGAAGGAACAAACGGCATGCACACTTGGCATTCTTCAATCTTCTCCTTGATAAAGTGTCTATCAATCTTAACATGTTTAGTTCTGTCATGCTGAACTGGATTGTGAGCAATACTAATGGCAGCTTTGCTATCACAGTACAACTTCATTGGCGAAGTTATTGGTTTCCTCAACTCTTCCATAATTCTTTTTAATCACATCATTTCACAAATTCCTTGAGCCATTGATCTAAACTCAACCCCTGCACTACTTCTTGCTACAACACTTTGTTTTTTGCTTCGCCAAGTCACAAGGTTTTCCCAAACAAATGTACAGTATCCTGATGTAGATCTTCTATCTGTTATTAAGCCTGCCCAATTTGCATCTTTATAAGCTTCAATTCCTCTTTGTTCGAATTTCTTGAAGAATAAGCCATTTCCGGATGAACTCTTCAAGTATCTTAAAATTTGAAACACTATTTCTTTATGTTCCTCTATTGGGGAGTGCATAAATTGACTTACTAAGCTCACTACAAAAGCTATGCCTGGTCTTGTATGTGATAAGTAAATTAACATACTACCTAATCTTTGGTACTGCCCTTTATCAACTAATCGACATTCTTTATTTCCGAATTTTACATTTGAATCAATTGGTGTTTCAGCTGGGCGGCAACCACTCATCCCAACCTCTTTTAAAAGATCAATCACATATTTTTTTTGAGAGACCACAAAACCCTTCTTTGATCGAGCAACTTACATTCCTAGAAAGTATTTCAAAGGACCCAAGTTTTTGATCTCGAACTCCAATGCTAGATGCTCCTTGAAACGCCTTATTTCATCTACATCATCTCCTGTAAGAATGATATCATCGACATAAACTATAATAACTACTATTCTACCTCTTTGCAAGTGTCAATAGAACATTGTGTGATTAGCTTGCCCTTGTAAGTAACCTTATTTTTTAACAACTTGAGTGAACCGTTCAAACCAAGATCAAGGAGACTGCTTTAGACCATACAAAGATTTCCTGAGTTTACATACTCGAGTTCCAAATTTTTCTTCAAAACCTGAAGAAAGATCCATGTAAACTTTTTCTTCAAGTTTCCCATTTAAGAAAGCATTCTTCACATCTAGCTGCTGTAAGAACCAATAAAGATTAAAAGCAATTGATAAAAGATTTAACAGAATTTAATTTGACTACTGGAGCAAATGTTTCAAGATAACCTATCCCGTATGTTTGAGTGTACCCTTTAGCCACCAGACGGGCTTTGTATCTATCTAAAGATCCATAATTTTTTTTCCTACAGGTAATTCCACTGTTTCCCATATACCTGTTTTTTCAAAAGAGCACATCTCCTCTAAAATAGCCTCCTACTAAGGAACTTGTAAAACATCTTTCATATTTTTAAGTATTTTCACAATATTGAGACACGAAACAAAGGTTAAGAATGTAGAATACAAGGCTTTATAGGACACAAAGTTAGACATGGGATATTTGACAACATTTCTAACACCTTTTCTTTTAGCAATTAGAATATCTAAATCAGAAAATTTATTGGTTGGATTATGAGCTTTACTTGGACTTTTGACAAGATCTTGCGGGTCGAATTCTTGGTGATAAATCTCGTGAATTCCACTTTCTTAATTTCAATTTCTTCTTCAGTAAACAATTAACTACTTTGTTTGTTCTTTATTCTCATGATCAAACTCTACACCTTCATAAAACTTTTCATTAACAATATTTAACATCATTAATTTATGTGTTAATTATAAATTCACTTTCCCCATTATTAAAATTCCTATGTTGTATATTCCTAGTGTTTTCTTGATCAATTGTAAAATCTTTCTTACTATAATTCCCTCCTTGAAGATTAAAATCAAAGTAAGATTGCGTTTTAATAAATGTGACATCCATGGTAACAATAATCTTCCTATCAATTAGATCGTAATATTTGTAACCCTTTTTATTAGAAGCATAGCCAACAAAGACACATTTTTTTTGCTCTAGGATCTAGTTTACCTTGATTGCGAAGACAACAAAAACACTACATCTAAAAACTCGGAGGGATAAATCTGTGATCAATTTAGAGTTAAGAAAATTATCTTTAAAGAGACTGAAAGGAGTTCTATAGTTTAAAATTTTACTAGGCATTTTATTAATAAGATATGTAGCAGTTAACAAGGCTTCGCCCCAAAGGTAATGTGGTACCTAACTAGTGAACATTAAGGCTCTAGTTACTTCCAAAAAATGTCGGTTTTTTCTTTCTGCAACCCCATTTTGTTGTGGTGTATTTGTATAAGAGCTTTGATGGACTATATCATGTTTGGTTAAGAAAACACCTAATTGGTCACAAAAAAATTCTCCACCGTTGTCACTCCAAAGTACTTCTATTCTCACACCAAATTGTGTTTTCACCATAACATAAAAAGATTGAAACACATTTTTAACTTTAGACTTATCTTTTAATAAAAAGACCCAACAAATGCGAGTATGATCATCAATAAATGTGACAAACCAACGTTTTCTTGAAAAAGTTAACTCTTGAAAGTCCCCAAACATCAGTATGAATTAACGAAAAAGGTTTGAAAGCTTTATATTTTTTAGGTGGGAAGAACGCTTGATGATATTTAGCCAATTCACAAAATTCACAGTGATATGAAGGACTTTTATTTTTAAATAGATCAGGTAACAAATATCTTAAATAGTACAAATTAAGATGTCCAAGCCTATAATGCCAAATCATAACCTTATCAAAAATAGAAGCAGAATTTAAATATAAAGTAGTTGTTGGTAGACTTAGATGGTCGTCGTCAAGAAAGTAAATTTCATCAGATTCTTTAGTATTGCCAATTATCCTCTCCGAGACTATGTCCTAAAATTTACTCATAGAGAAGTCAAATATAACATGACAATTAGAGGACTAGGATAATTTACTGACCGATATGAGATTACAAGTTAGATTTGGCACATGTAAAACATCATGTAAAACCAAGGAAGGCGAAATTTTAACAGTGCCTTTCTCAGCTATTGCCGAGAACGACCCATCTGCTACTTTGATTTTTTTGTTTCATGCACAAGGTATGTAAGTTGAAAAAAAAATTACTACTAGTCATGCGATCACTAGCTCCAAAATCAACGATCCACGTGTTTGTTTTACAAGGCTTGGCATTGAAAAAAACAAAAAAATCAGTACCTGATTGGGTAAAGGAGGAAGAAGGATTATTAGATGAGTTAGGAAGATATGAATTCATCCGAAATTGTGGTTATTGAAAAAGCCTGTGTAAATGCTCTAATTGTTCCTTAATGAATGGAGACATTCTAGAGAACTTTACCCCTCATAATTTTCATTAGTTGTTTCAACAGTAAAACTTCCTTCCTCTGTTTGATTGTTGGATCTCTTATCTCCAATAAAGGTTGTTTTAACCATGATACTACTAAAGATAACCTAGCTCAGATGCCATGAAAGTTTTCAAGAGAGCATTTAATAAAACTGTTCTGTTATTATTAACTAAAGAACTGTCCTAATCCTAATTGGGAAAATAATTCCCTTATTCTAATAAACTATTAAAAGATAAAATAAAATATTCCTAAAATATGAATAAAACTTATCTACCTAAATAAGATTTATCTACCTAAATAAATTTAAAATATATACATATTTCAACACTTTTAACTATTTCAAATGTTAGTGAAAGTAAAACAATACAAGTCAATAATGATTATATAACAATACAGTAAAAAAAAAGTTTTGGCATATAAGAACGGTGCCTAAGCATCAAAACATATGTTCAACAACCAGAAGAGGCTCCGTTATATGAGCTCCACGGGTGGCCACAGGAAATGCTCAACTAAGCACAAGTTTTAGTCATCATTCTTGCAGAAATTGGAAGCGAACTCAGAGCATGCAACATTTACACTGTTGAAATGCAACCATGGTTAAAATTTAACCCTATTTACTGTTTGTTTTGCATCATCTAAATCCTTTACACTCAGATCACATCAGGAATTTTGGATCATCTGAATCCTCATAACTAGGGATGTAAACTTGACATTTTTGCTCACAAGCTACATGGATTAGGCTTGGCTATTATAAGCCGAGCTCAAGCGATCGAGAAAGCCGAATTCGAGCATCCTAATACTCTATGCAAGTAGCTCACGAGCCTAATCAAGTTTTTTATTTTAATCAGTATTGAAAAAATTCAATTCAAGCTCAGCAAAATAATCAAGCTTAAACTTGAATTCAAGCTTATCTTTTTACTAGGTAAATGAGCCTAAACAAGCAAGTTTGAGGAGTTTGACCTTTACGTCAAGTCAAGCCCCCAAAACTCCTTTCAGTTTAGAGTTAAAAATGATGGTAGCAACTCAGCCCCAAGATGGCTCATAATGATGGCATAGTGCCCAATTTACTCGTACAGTAGTTGAAAATATATATGCTAGAAATAAGGCCATGTTCAACTCCTTCAAGCACATAAATTACTAGTATTACTTACTACAGCAGTTTGGAAATGTTGGAGGGTGGGTTTCTTTTTGGCTCATATTCTTTGGTTTAGATGATAAGAGTAACACCTTATTCAGATGAAAGATCTCAGTTCAAATACAGGAAATGTGAGGTCTGGCTCATGCCTTCTTATGAAACATCAACCCAACACAAATGAAACACCGGGTGTTTATTAATTGTCAATACACTATTTTTAACAAGACAAAATCTGATGGGTACTTTTTTATAATATGATTGACAAAAATTGGAGTTAAAGAAAAAGGATTTTGGTTTGCCTTCTATCAAAATGATTTTCAAAACTTAGTTTGTGGATCAAATGACAAGACGATTTACGTTTCTTTCTGCCGCATGAATAATTTTATAGGATGGGAACAACGATTTTATATAGAAATAATTCATCAAGATCTTGAAGTTGCAACTGAGGCTTTAGAACTCATAAAAAATGGAGAAAAGGCACAAACCAAAAAGCATCATCAGTCAAAAGGAGCTTAGATGCAGGAAAGACTAACCATACCTTTGGCTGAAAAAGATCATAATTTTTAAATAAGCACGACTTCCCAACCTTCTCTAACTTCTCTTTTAATAAACCACTGAAATCATTGGAACCACAGCAAAAGTCGACTATCTGCTCAATAAGTGTTCATTGTGTAAATCAGATGACCATATTAATAGAACCATAATAAATATAAAAATCAAATCGAATAGTTAGCAAGAATCAAATTTCAAGTCATAATCTGGGAGGACAAAAAAAACACTAAAATGGGATCAGGATTCTTATGCCATTTCCGTGACCACCAAATATATTCCAGAATAAGACTATTGAACATTTTAAAATTTCAAGTCAGTGGCATCTCTTACCTAATACTATGGTCTTTCATCTCTAGATGAGTAGCCAAATTCTAAGTAATAGCAAGTGCGAATCAGAAGATCAAATCAAAATCGTTGCATTCCCAGTTTCACATATTAAGATGCATAATGCTAACACATCACTTCATTATGAATTAATGTCCTTGTGTGATCTCATACTACAGAACGCCCTCCCAGTATAGATAATCCAAACCTTTTGTAAACTTTGAGAATGAAAACATGAAGCACAATAAAAAAAAAAATGTGATCATTCTATGAATTGCTTCAAGTGATACATGTTGAAGAATGTAAAAAAGAAAAAAGAAGCATTCACAGTTGCAAATACAAGATGTAAGATCACAGTAGAATTTCGTTCAAGCTTTTGGAAACAAAATAAATGTGCCCATTATGTTATGTTTATTCACTAGAAAATCATCCATTATATTATGCTCTTCACCAGAAGTTCATACATTACATGCAATAATGAATGGAAATTTAGTGAACTAAAGCAAAATGGAGAAGAATAGTCTTACAGTATCACCATCTTGTACATACCAATGGAGCCTGTTGACAATCTGCAGCATAAACAAGTGCCATTAGCTCCACTATGTATCTCAACCAAGCATCGACATATTCATGAAGCAAGAACAGAACCAAACCACAACATATTTACATAGTAAATGTCAGTGAAAACTTAGATAGAGCCTAATAGTAAACTAACTCTCCACACTGTTGATAGTAGCATAGAACTGCAACCATTTTTTGTGGAATGTTTTACTTTTCTCCTTCAGTTGCAAAGGACAAAGTTCTAGAATGACCAGCAGTAAGATAGCTGAAAATTAATGAAATAACAATAAAGAAAAAAATAAAACACTTGCTCTCCTATCATGTTTTATTCGGGATTATTCCCCAAGAACATCAACTTAATAGTTAACATCACATCTATTCATCAATAAAATATAAATCTTCAGGAAAACTTAAGACTACTTATAAATTTACAGTTGTGCTGTTTTCTTCCGGACGGTGGTTTGAAAATGATTGAAACTTTAATTAGTAGGCAAAAGATGTTTTAAGAAGTTCGGTTCTTAGAAAGAAGTCAACTCTAACTCTAATTTATTTGCTTAGATAGAAAAGCAAGCATTTATACCTCTATAAGCTTCTCCACTTTTGTGAAATGGCGACCAAAAGATGTATACCTCATTCCATGGAGAAAAGGTCCAAGATAGACAGCAAGATTCTCCTATAGATTTAGAATGTAACATATAAGCATTTAAATTGTTAAACAAACTTTTAGTAGTGAGTTTAATATATTGTTGTCCACAATATTTATAAATTTTATGCTCAAACATTTTTACATCATACACATTATATAGATTGGCAAAAAGAGATAAGCAGCTAGCAACCATAATGCCACTTCCTACAATTGATTAGAACTTTTCAAATGCAAATAATTACTCAAAAAGAATATAATACCAATAATTAAAAGGCTCTCTGACACAAGGATTTAGAGAAGTCCTGCTGATCTATTATTTGAAGGATTTTAAGCTAACCAATTAGGGATGTGAGTAAACTCATTTATATCATGTGTGAAATTGGTTATCACACGGGTATAGTAAAAAGCCTATGCTTTCAACATCAGAGAGCTTCTCTTTTTACCATTTTGCTTGGAAAATGGTACTTTCTCTCCAAGTGACCAAAGATGCATCACATGATAAAGGAACAAAGTCTTAAGGCCAAGGTGGTGAAAAAATAATAATAATAAAACTCAACTTGACCAATTAAGTTGAATTGAAGATTTTACGGTTTAAGAAACAAGCACCTAAAAATTCCTTAACATGAAAACATGCACTCAGAACATTCCAGCATCAAAGCTTAATACGAGAGCATAGCTCTGAGAACAAATAGTTACAATTAAAGGAAAAATGGCTTGAAACCTTCCACTTGAATATTTGCTTGATCACCTCTGGACCACAAACAATTTTTGCATCCTCAAGCAAAGCTCCCGCTTCTAACTTCTCTAATGCAGCTCTAACAGCCTAAAACAAGTAAGAAATTTCTATAATGTCAAGAAAAAGAATCTAGCTATTTCAGACTATTTATCAATCATATTTGAGCAAGAAGATATACCGTAACTGAGGCTTCCACCCTACCCAATGTAATACTCTTGTCACCTACACTCTGGAAGCTATATGCATTTGTACCAGAGATTTGCTGCTGATTCTTCATAAATTCTTCAGCATTGAATGAAGAATCAACCTCTTTGATGAGAACTGAAATGCTGTTATTAAAAAAATGCAAATCCAAAACCAAAAAGCACTTCAACATTGAAATTTTCCAATGAAGTATTACTAAAATCATAAAAAGGCAGTAAATTACCCTTTCTCTATTTCCGCATCAATTAAAGGCCTAATGCTTTCCCCTTTCTCCGCATGCATATTTTGATTGGTATTCTTGGATTTAAGGCCAGCTTGATTTGATTGTAAGTTCACTTTTATGTTACCTTTTGTCTGGGTTAGCTTGGTTTTCTCTTTGGAAAGTGACCTATCAAAGTCTGGTCTAGCATTTTGCTTCAAGAACTTTCTACTAGTGACGCATGTATTTGGATCCTTCAAAGGAGAAAATTCTTGTCTAGAACAAGGCTTCTTAGTTCTTTCACTAGATCCACCAGCATGAGTATCACCATAGGCCTTTTGAACCAGCTTTGGCTTCTGCAAAACATTCCTACTTGTCACAAAAACTTCAGAAACATCACTTTGCTTTGATGCCAAATTCTTTCCTCTATAAGATAGCTCCAATTTGCATTTCTTTTCTTTGACTCCAAAATCAGGAAAAATCAAATGGTTTCTGCTTGGAGTTTCAAGCTCTTTGACAATCTTATGCTCCCTGGTAAGCACATTTAGCAACAATATCACCATTCATAAATAATGCACGAGTAAAAAGAAAAAGCTTATCCAAATGGGCAAACTAAAAGAATAAGTAAAACTTACATGCAGTATATTAGAATCCGATTATAGGGCAAGAGATCCTCCCATGCCCTTTGGAAACTACTTGTATACTTGTCATGTTGGAAGCAAATACTCCTGAAAACAAAGCAAAAGCATCAGATGAAATCAACCTTTCCTAGGCATTAAGTCATGGATAGGGGAGAGCATAAGTCGGTTAAAACCGACTGACTTAATTTACTTAACCGACTAATTCGATTCAGTCGGTTTTGGTTAATTCAGTTCCCTCAGTTAATTCTGTTAAGGTCTTGATTAGGATGGTTTTTTTATCGATTATCAGTTATCAAAATTCATAACCGAACCAACTTAACAGACTGAAAAGCACTTTTTGACAACAATGGTTAACATTATCAAACTTTTTTAAAGCACTTTTTCACGGCATTTTTCAAAAACACTTCTCAACTTCAAGGTAAATTAGCTCTTAGTATATATTATTTTTTAATAATTTAAAATATATCATACATTATTTGTAATAATTTTTAATATATTTATAATATATATAATATAAGTCGCTTAACTGACATAACCAACCGATGTTAAGTCGGTCCAGTTAGGATGGTTAAGACCAAGAAGGTCAATTGGTTCAGTTATAATAGGAAGATGGTCCTGTTAAGTCAGTTAACTGTTAAAAACTGATCGAACCATCTGATTTAACCATTTGCTCACCCCTAGTCTCAGAGAAAAGGTTCTAGAAAACTGAAAATAGTAACTTAGAGTGAATGTACTTGGGTAAACATTTCCTGTGGTACGCCTTAGGGCAACGCCTACATAGAGCAAATTGCAAATCATGAACTTGTGCATCTTCACTTTGCTTACAAGCAAAGCATTTGTGGGCAGGACAGGTAAATGAATCCCCTGCAGTAATTTTATCTCTAAGTTTTTTTGCCTCAGCTTCATTGCCAGCATGGAGCAATTTTGCCACACATTTTGGATGATAGAAATGCCCACAAGTTGCAGAAACACAGGGCAAAACCTAGGGGGGGAAAAAGAAGTTCTGATTGATGATAGTACAAATTTAAATTATCAACACTGATGTCTAACAAAAAAAAGACGAATACACTTGCAATGTTTAAATACAACATAAATGTTGTGTATAAAAATACTAAGTAGTTAATGGTGGAAAACAACAAAAAGATCCTTGAATCCAAGGGAAGGACTTATAAATTAATGATGAGACAATCTTTTGGTTCCTTCAAAGCTCAAAAAACACTTACCTCTTGATCAGAAGTATTGTTAGATGAGCCTAATTCACCACAGGCATAACATTGATGCTGCTTATATAGACAATTTTTACACAAAAAAGATGGAATAGCCTACAGGTAAAAAAATCATGACAATATGCAAGTCACTAGAAAGTGGAGCAAATGAACTGAAAAATCACATGTTTAAGGAAACAAAGATGCCCATACATCAATTTGAGCATCATTGACAAAGCCAAGAGATTCACAGAAAGAATCAATCCCGGCAGCTTTTGTTGGGTGAAAAGACCTCAAGCACCTTCCTTCACAGCTATATCAATTCCAATAAACAAAGAGAACCAAGTAAATAATCAAATTAATGTGTAGGCAAGCAAAGATGACGTAGAGAAGCCAGACCTCAAAACCACAGGAGCATGCCAAAAGTACCAATGCATACATGTTGATACATTTGAATCCTAAAACCTAAGTTAAGGGTTTTTTAAATCTTCCATTAATACATCTCTTTTACATCCTAAACCTAGACAACCAAACTCGCATGGGAACATGGGAAAATTAACCTTTGCTAAGATTATTAACAACATAAAAGTAATGACGTTTTCGGAAAGAAAAGAAATTGCTCAAAGTATAATTCATGCACTAAATAATGGCCACATCAAATATGGAAGCCAAATAAACAGCCAATTTCAAATATTCCAAGGACATATTTCAATAATCTCTATACGGTGGCATAGTTTATCCCAAAGACCTGAAAAATTTTCCCTTTTATTCCTATTGGCCAAATTCATGATTTCTTTACATCTCATGTTTGTTGTGGAATAGTCAAACATTGAAAAATAGAGAGTTCGGTTCTCTCTATTTTACTATTGAAGGCACCTCAATCAGGTAGACAATTTTTTGGTCTACAGTTTTTAGAAAAAGCATGCTTAAATCTTAATCACACCAGGCATACGCCTAATCAAATACACCTTGCCTGAATGTGTCCAAGTGACATTTTCCACTTTGGAGCCATTATCCCTTAGTTTGGAAGAAGCAACTTTTAATATTCAATTAAAAGTTCAAATGCAACTGAAAGGAATTTCCTCAATAAATAAATCCAGAACTACAATGGAAGGAAATTTTTTAGGAAAAAAAATTTAAATCCTAAATAATTCACTAGAAGTACATTACTATTTGAACCAAAAGAATACTCCATGATTTCATGAAATATGTATAACATTTCGACAAACCTTATATCTTCACGACTTAAAAGTCTTGACTTAAAATACTGTCAAAGTTGATGATCAAATACAGTAAAGTCTTGTCTTTCTTTCTTATTTTCCAATTTTCTCCTTACTGTCAATAATATTTTATGTCAAAAGGGTTGAACCATTGGTTCAAATCTCGCTACCATCCCAAAATCTTATAAAAGAAGTGTATTAGTACATTTTAGAAAGCCTTCCAGAATTCCAAGTGATATAAAAATTATTGGTTTCTAAAGGAACACCAAACCTATGCATGATATTGCCACACACCACCCAAAAGAAAAGGCTAAGTTAAGGTAAAAATAATTTTAAAAAAAAGTACACAAAAAAAATTCCAGAACCAAAAAGTTAGGGCATACGGTAGAACGTTGCCACCATCATCGCAAATTGCACAAACAGGATCGAAAATGGACTTCCTCACACCATCAACTTCTTCACCTATGTCATCATCATTGTAATCTTCATCGTCTACATCTCCATCATTTATAAAGTTATTCTTCTTGGGTATATCCTGTTAAATCATGGCCAAATTCTACGGTACATTTGAGGAAAATGAAAAATAAAAGACTTTAAAAGGTAAAAGCATGTAATGGGAATAAGCCACAATCTAGGAAAAACATATTTGCAGACCTGATGAGGTGCTATATTTGTCCGAGGTACCTCCACAAAGTTAAGTACATTCTGTTCCAGATAAATTGTTAATCAGTTTTCATCTATCACATTGTCCATGTGCTTACTTATTAGAGCATGCGACTTGGACAAATTAAGTTGGCGTATGTATATACATGCATGCATATGTTCATACATATGCTTCTAAAGGCTGCAGATACTGCAGCTCTAATATGACTCACAGTGTACAATCATGTTAGAAGTAACTTGCTAAATTGATTTAAGGGGAAAAAAAAAAAGATTTGAGAATAGCTAAGAAGCTCTACTTCAAAAGCTTGGTATGCAAGTTTCATTTAGGAAGGAAGCAAACATTAGGAGGTTATATGGGTAGTAGTTCCAGCTAAACCTCACAAAATGGAACTATCTAACAAGAAAGTACAAGAAGTAAGCAAACAAGCTTTATCAGTCCTAGTTGCATTGAATCCTAAAGCTTGTTTCTCTTGGTTGAGTAATGGTATTGCACATTGAACATCTACAGAAGGCAAATTTACCAGTAAAGACAGATCCCTTCACTCAGCTAAAATAGGTTTCACAAAACTAAAACTAAATATGTTTCCAAGATCCATATGCTCTAACAAAGTGAAACTTAAACTTTTGACACAAAAAAGATAATTAGGTCATGATGAACAAGACAAAAATTAACATGAGTGTTCCAACAGTTATAACTATTAGAGACAAATATCTAATAAAAGAAAAAGAAAAAGAAACATCAGACAGAAAAAAACTGCACCATATCATTGACAAAATTTTTTAACTCCAAATTAATAACTTCTTTCTTTTTGGCCAACACCAAAGATTTGAGTCTGAGAACTAGCATATTTTAAGCTACATCCTCAGATTGGTGACTCAAGAGGTGCATATGAGATACCCCATCCACATGAATGACACATGCATATATGGATTTTAACAGGTTAGCTACAGTATAATCACTTTGGTAATGTTATTATGTACCCAAACCCAATAAGAGATTATTGTCATGACACAAAACGCATAAAAAAGTCCATAGTAGCACAAACCTTAGACTTGGCTAAGTCTTTATCCCTTTTCATAACTTCACCAATTAACAGCTTGTGATGCAAAAGGTCATGCTTAGAAGGCTCAAACTCATATAAGCTGCATGACAAAAAAAAAAATTACGTAATATGAAAAGAAAAATGCACGCCATTTAACAATTAACTAACAGAGAAAATATTAAAATTCTCGCAACAAAGAGTACAACAGAGTGACTTAGAGAGGAGCAACCTGAAGACGTTTTGCAAGTGGTTCCATACAGATTTTGCTGGTGTCTCTGTGTTCTTTTTCAGGAAATGCATCCAATGAATTGTGATTAGGATTGTCCTAATGGTACTTACGAAACTCTTCCTAGGCTTCTGGAGTGTCATCCGTTTCTTGTTCTTGGAGAACACCAAAATTTCAGGCAGCGCATAGGATAGATCAAACCTCCATGCGACAACTTGCTGGTAAATCTTCAGACGACCATCGTCAGCAACTCCATCTAAGAAAACCTGGGCTTTACTGTTGCCAATGACCTCATTTTCGTTCCATAGGAGAGGCAAGACAGAAAATGAAATTGGCTCACCGTTTTGATCAACAAAAACATATTCTGAGACATGAATTTCTGGAGTAAACTCACCTTCTTCGTCAGAGGATGACATTTACTTATCTGAAAAATAAGAAGGGGCGAAAACTGCAGCGAAATACATGTAAATAAATAAACAAACAAGTCATGTCTAAAACTTTAGCGTTAAGTCCCATGGGGGACATCCGAAAAAACTCGAGTGTTAAAGCATACTGCTGGTTGTTTTGGTTGATTGAAAATGAGAAAGTAGTGAAAATAAAAGAAGTTCATCACATACCAAAAAAAACCACCTATTTTTTATTTCAGAAAAGAAAAAAGGAAGATCAGTTTTTTTTTTTTAATAACTAAATGAAATAGTTACTTTTGAATACAAATGCACTTTCTTTATAGGTCCATGAGCAAGAAGTAAATCACAAAACTATCAAGTGAAACTCAAGCAGATTCTCACAGTATTCGCCTTAAAATAGTGATAACATATAGCAAATCAAATGTTAAATTAGAAAACCATAAAGTTTTCCATTTGCTTTCTAGAGTTCCAAGAACCTAAAATCCCGTACTCATTTTCCTTTTGTTTTCTTAACGACAAACAAAACCACATAAACAACCCAAAAGAACGAAACTCGACAAAAAAGAAAAGAAAAAAAAAAGTTACAATAACCTTAAATTAACACGTACGTGAGGAGGGTATGAACTTCGAAATGAGAGACGTAAAGGACAGATGGTGTGGGAGGGACTTGAAATTTCAGTGGAAAAACAAATCCCTAAAATCTTGTTTGGAAAGGGAGAAAAGCTGGGAAAATGTTGAAGAAGTGTGAGTGAGTTGCTGGAAATGTAAGAAGCGTGTGCTTGAAATACAATGTACAAAAATGGCAGAAACTGGGCTGGCTACATGAACAGTTTCTGGCAAGAACAATTACTGGTACAGTTTACGTCTTATCATGAGCTTTTTTTTATTCCTAAAACACCCTTATTTAATCACCTTCAATTAAATTTCTTTTGCCCTTAAAGCAAAATTAGTTCTGATCCTTTAATTTCTTTATAAAGTTCTATCTCTTTATTGTCCATCAGATTTTGCACTATGGACCTAAACTCATTGCACTCTTGGATGTCATGGCCCTCATTGGCATGAAACTAGCAGTATTTTCTTGCTTCTCTAGGCCTTTCCCCTGAATGTTGTGTGATCAAACTTTTATCGACCATTTGTTTCCAAACCCAACTCAGTGGGGTTTTTACTTCTGCCACGTCGGCCTTGATTCTCTTACGCCCGCTCTCGACTATCGCGTTTATCCCTTCATTAGCATGATCGGGCAACGGATTTCCTGCTACGTTGGGTCCTGATGGGTCGTCGAACTTTACGATACCCATTTTGATAAATATTTTTATTAACTTTTTAAACGTAGTGCAGTTCTCGATCGAGTGCCCCGTTATCCCTGTATGGTACTCACATTGGGCGTTTGCGTCATACTATTTTCGGAACGGTGGTTGCATAAGCTTCAAGTAGAAATGTGACACTACATGGGCATCGAATAAGCTCTAATACAACTCCTTATATAACATTGAGATAGGCGTAAACTGGAGTCTCTCTGTATTTGGCCTTGGGTTGGATTCTTGCCTTGGAGGGCCTTGATGGCTAGTAGTCACCGTCCTTGGCTGGCTTACAATAATGGGTTTTGAATAACCCTTGTTGTATGTGCTTGTATTGTTCACATCGCTTTTTTTCATCTTTGGGGCCGATCTTTTGGAGCTTTCCCCTACGTCTATCTTCCCACACCTTATCGCGTTTTCTATCATCTTTCCAGACATCACTATGTCTGAAAAGCTCTTAGTTGCGCTCCCCAACATGTGATTAATAAAATGTGCTTTTAGGGTATTAATGAAGAGCATGGTTGCTTTTTTTTCTAGTAGAGATAGTTAGACTTGTGTGGCTACCTCTCTCTACCGTTAGGCGTATTGCCTGAAGCTCTCATTTTGCTTTTTCTCCATATTATGTAATGTGATTCTGTCGGACGTCATGTCCATTACATGACTGTATTGTTTCATAAAAGCTTGTGCCAGATTTTTTCATGAAATAATCCTAGCACGGCTCAGTTGATTGTACCACTTAGTGGTAGACCTGATCAGACTGTCTTGGAAGTAATAGATCAATAGTTGATCATTATAAACGTATCCTGCCATCCTTCGACAGAACACGATGATGTGAACTTTTGGACAACTAGTTCCATTATATTTTTCAAAATCTGGAGCTTTGAACTTAGGAGGGAGCACTAAATCCGGGACCAAACTTAAGTCCTTGGCGTCCATTCCGCAATGGTAATTAGCATTCTCCATTGCTCTGAGTTTTTCTTTCAGCCATCTGTATCGATCCTCGAGCTGTTTTGGCAAATCTACTCTTGCCTTTTCCGTTTCTGTCACGTTATCAAGGTCAGGAACAACCGGATTAGTTAGACTATCCCCTGGATTAAAACCCGAGCCTGTTGGAAAATTCATCGGTACCGAGGCATCAGCCTGATATTGTCGGGGCCTGAAGTTGACAGTCACCCTCGGTGGGCATACGTTTGGTTGTACTTGGGCACTCTTTGGGGTGAAGCCAGGAGGATAAGCGGGGTCTTCATTATCGTCCCCAGGATTGACTATAGGGCTTTTCCCTTTTTCTTGCCCCCCAGTCAACAATTGAGCCAACTGGTTCATCGTGGTCCTTTAGGACTCCAGCATCTGGTCCCTCATATCCTGTTGAATTTTTGCCAACTGTTCTTGCATTTGTGCTTGCATCTGTTATTGCATTTCCTTCTGTATTTGTTCTAATCTTTCTAATCTCTGATCCATTTATTTGGTTTTGCAACGGGTATTATAGCGGTATTTGGTTGGTTGATTCTTGTTGGTTTCCAGATTACTTGAAATAATTTTGTTTAATTAGGGTCTTTTTGTGAAAATTAATACATATGATATGATGTGATGCAAATGCAAATGTAAATGCAAATGCATGAATGCAGAAAAAGGCGTCGATTCTGATTCAATTTCATTTAGAACAACTTTCCTAGAAAACAAATTTCTTTACATAAAATAGATTACATATACGGCTTTGTCTTAATACCCAAAGCAGTAACCTTCCTAAGAAGCCAAGCTAGCTCTCAGCCTCGATCTGATTCTGACTCATATTTTACACTTAGTGCATCAGTTGAACTGCCAAGCTTTGCAGATGGTCTGCCACCTCTCGCACTTGAGCCACAGCCTCGCTCATGATATAATCTCTATCTCTGATCTGATCTTGAGAGCGGTGGAGCTGTTCTTTTCAATGTTCATTACTTGCTTCAAGAAGTTCAACTCGAAGTTCACCATTTCACAATATGGTCTCAAGTTTTTCTATCCTTCCTTTCAACCCCTCAATCTTGTTTAGGCTAGCCCTTAATTCAATCACAGAGTTACGGCTACGATGCTGATGTAATGACTTTTCCAACTCTGCCACTCGAGTTCTTAGCCTTTTTTTTTTTGTTTTGGCTCTCTAACAAACTCTTTTTTAGAGCATCCTCCCGTGTTCGAGCATCTTGCAACTTCTTCTCCCACTGATCGGCTCTAGTCTTTTCTTCCTTAATTTCTTGCTGCCATAGATCTGATGTTTTACCCAAACCGACAGTTCTTATTGACATACGTAGCTTCTTATAATCCATCTTCAGACTATCCAAATCTTTCTTGGCCTTGTTCTTACCTTTTCTTAGTTTCTCGGCCTCTAGCTTGTGGATGTCGACATCTAGTCCTATCTTTTCTTCCTCTAACTACTCTATTTTCTTTCCCAATTCTCGACTCTTTTTCTCAAAATCTTGCTTAATGATATCTAATTCAGATTGGATTACTTGTAAGTGTTCCGCTATCGGGTGAGCGTTTTCTTAACTTGGGATTGGGATATTATCGTTGACTCTTTTACCCCACCACCAATCATACTCGGGGGTCGTTATTAGACCTATAGTGAGTCTTTTCATTCTATAGGTTTGGTTCACGCATTCGATATCTCACGAACTCTCTTCTTATAATTATCGCCTTTGTATGAGAACTCACATTGAGCCAATCCTTGTGTCGCAGGTATGAACTACCTTGATTGATATTACCTTAACACGAGTACTGGAGCGTATCCAACAGCTTTCTATATCCCAAGTAAAGGATCCAATCAAAGTTACCACACTGATACAAGATATCGTCAGGGATCATCCATGGAGCCCTTCATTCGACGTCTTCAACTTGTAGATTCTGGAGAATCGCCATCCATTTCTCTTTGGAAAGGTCATCACGTCTTGGTGTAGCCACTAGTTCCTTCAATAGAGAGTAGTTCTCGAAAAAAACTCGATATGAGACCTTTTCTACCCTCTAAAAGTGGCTATAGAACCACGATAACAAAAGCTGCGCACATCCTATAAATCTGCCTTTGCCTACTCTTCGGCAAGCATTGAATGATCTAAATGTTTCAGCCAATATCGCAGGGACAGGTGTGACCCCTTTATCAAGTCGATCAAACAGGTCTAAGATTGCTTCATCTACGTGTCCTAATACTTAGGGAAAGACGACTAAATCGTAGATGCTTAAAGTGAAAACATCAACCCTCTTCTTCATATCCGGATGTGCTAGAATTAGATCTCTCAAGTTCTTCCAAGGAATACACTTACTGTCTCCCTTTTGCTTAATCCGGGTTGCAACCCACTGCTCGCTCATCCCCGTGATATTCATCAATTTCTTTACAAAGGTTGGGATGTTAGCAGCTCTGGAATAGGCCTTTTCGACTTTAACCATCGGACAACGAAGTAAGGCCATATACTCTTCCATGGTAAGTACCAAATCAACTCTTCCAAAAGTGAAGCAGCTGTAGGCGGGGTTCTAAAATTGGGCAAGAGCTCGGAATAAGCGTTTGTCTACTTTCACCTCGGTTAAATGGCCAAGTCTCCATAATTATGGTAAAATAACTGCTTGATCTCGTCGTCCTAACTGTCTCATATCTCATTCAATTCTTGCAGGTTATTTTGGGTCACACTAATGCGAGTGAAATCCCACAATTTTGATTCATACCCCTTGGTCAAACTGTCACATTTCTCTTGCTGCGTCTTCTCAGACCATATTCGGATGGCCGCATTATCTTCCACTCTATCAAAAAACCCCTTTTCCATGTTAAGCTTTCTATTTAGTAACCGAATGTGAATCAACACCTTTCTACGATGAAATGTCATGCAAGAACAGTCAAAGCAAAACACATCAAGTCAGTATTATGTACAAAAAATATAATTCAAATTAAACAGGAAATAATCAAGCACCTATTCGGGTAACCATTAGGGTTTGGTGTGGTTCTACCTAGGGTAGGCTCTTAGGGCTCATTACATGTGGTTCGGTTCTAAGGTAAGGGTACCTGAACCAGCAGATTCCTCGATCCTCACCCATTATAGGCTCATATAGGTCGAGTTTAGTTCAAGGGAATACATTTCCCCATGGCTATACGGAGATAAAAATCTCACGAAGACATAGGTACGGATGTATCCCAAAAGCGATCCACTATTCTATATGAAGGCAAAGACCTCACGAAAGAATAGTTTCTCGTAAGAGGGGTAAAATCGAACAATTATGCAATATGATGCGCAAAAGTATACTAAGAGACTCGAACCAAAAGTCAATCATATAAATGACGAAAACCATAAAAATGAAATGCAACCAAGGGATCGTAAATTTAAAATGGATTTTCAATTTTCGACGAAAGACAAAAATTAATCAATTTGTGGTTTGACTCTCTTCTGTCCCCAGTGGAGTTGCCAAGATATTGAAACCAATTTTTAAAAAACCTGTGGGTCGACTTTGATAAAAAAATGAAAATGGGAGTCGCCACCAATCTTTTTTATTTAGGTGTGATCGGATCACCTAGAAATTCAGTCGTTTTAATAAAATATCTCGATTTACTAAAACAATGATTTTTTGGTCTACGAAATTTGAGAAAATGGGTTCAAGAGTCGGTTACGTGTGAGGAAGGATTAGCACCCTTGTCACGCCCAAAATTGGTACCTAATTGATTAATTATTGTCTATATGTCGAAAATTAAAAATATTTTAAAAGAAATTTTAAAATACGATCCCTTTTTATGAACGTTAATCTTAAAAATGCTTGGATTGAATTCAAACGAGCACCAAAGACCCACTCATCCCGAGCTAACAACATACCACATCCCGTAAGTTAGGATACGACATCTTAATCTTCGGGAATAAGTTTACCTTTAAATGTTTTATCGAAACTTTGTGTATTCTGAAATCCAAAAGGGTATTTAGCTATTTAGGTTTAACAAGAAAGTCGAAACCCCATAAGTTAGGGTATGATTTCTTGAATTCCCGAAACGCGAAATATTGCCTTTATTTTGAAGATTTTTTTTTGAATAATAACGAGCGCAACACTTAGCAATGTACGTTTATTTTGTTTGAAATAAAATAAAACGGTTTATATTAAATAAATACACTTGAGTTTAATACACAATGGGATGTAAATGGAATGGGAAGGAATGATGATATCGAACATGGCATAATAATTTGCAAATAAAAATATTACGATAATGAATCACAATGACATGAAGATATGAATAAACGAATTATATAAAATAAAAAAAACATAATGGCAATAATCATACAACACATGTTATTTTATATTTCTACATTAGTAATTGAAGAAAAATGAAGTGAATAACATCAAACAATTTAAAATAAACAATAAGACAATTTTAAAATGAATAATATGTGGAAAAATAAATTTAAAGTAGATACTATATAAAAACAATTTTAAGTAAATAGTATAAATCAAGTTAAAATCATTGATATATATAATGATAAAATAATATATAGAGCAAACTCAAAACAAATGGTTTATAAAATATTTCAAAATAACATGAAGGAATTTAACATAAATAATATATGAAAAGTAGTTTTAAAATAAATGATAATAAAGAGGTTTACAATACATAATAAAAGATTTAAAATAATTAGCATGTGAAATAGTGTGACTAAATGACATATAGAAAACTTAAAATAAGTGTTATATATGTAATAGTGTAAGATAAAAGGTATATATATAAAACTCCAAAATAATAGTATGTATGATAATTTAAAATAAACAATACATATAAAAAATTTAAAAAGAATAATAGTTTAAAATGTGCAAAAAAAACTTAAAATACATAATAATAAAATGATTTAAAATAAATAATATATGAAAACAAACTTAAAATAAATAAAACCAAAACAGTTCCTAAAAAACTGAATAAATAAATAAATTAATTAACAGACTAGGACTAGGCTGAGATCGAATTAAAATTTAAGGGTAAAACTTGTAAATAACAGAAAATAGGCCGTCGAGGATCTAGATGAAACACGCTGAAACAAATGAGGAACTGATTGGGAAATATCCCCAACCTCCATGCACTGTGTTTCGAGATGGACCAAATTGAAGCGAACACAAAGCATGCGGCAAAATTTAAAAAAAAAACAAAAGAAACAAATAAAGGCCAGATTGTAGCGCGCCATAAAATGGAAGGACCAAAGGGATAAATAGCCCCAAAAGGGAAAAAACACGCAGATCCCCTCTGGAGCAGGTCGAGTCGCACGCGGGCATGCCATAAACGACGCCGTTTCGGCGTTGGAGTCGCTGGTTCCCAAACGCCACCGTTTTGTGCCTTTATTTAAACTAGTTTTTATCTTTTTTTTATTTGCTTCCTTTTCTTTAAAAAAATCAGAAAACACCCCTCCCTATTTTCTCTACTAGGGTTTTATAACCCATCATCGTGCTGTCGCCGGACCGCTTTGACTCCACCGTGGGCGGTGGTCAGAGTCACGTAAAAATGGGGGTTTTTTACCCTTTTTGAAACCCTTTGAAGGCCGGATCTCTTCTCCCGAAGAATGACACAAGAAAAGGACCATTGATCCCCTCTCGGTCTGATTCCGGCGTGGGGAAAGGGCTCCCGACGACAAGATCGTGGAGTAGTTCAGGTAAGTCTTTTCCTTCTTTTATTTTTTTGCTTTTTTATACTTAAAATAAATTTGTAAAAAAATAAAATAAAAAACAAAAAGAAATAAGAAAATAAGAGAAGTTAAAATATCAAAGCAACAACCTTTCCAAATTTCTATTCTGCATTTTGATTTACTGATGTGTGTGTGTAGAAAATACATTGTTTGGTTTCGAGCTTTTATAGCCAAAAAATACACTTGATTTAATATTATTGCTATTGCCTATGCCTTTGCTATTTTCTTGCTTTGTTTCTGCTCTGTTTTCGCCTTTTTGCTCTGTTGTCCTATTTTGTTTCCTTTTTTTGCTTCCTTTTGCAGGTGCACCATGGGTCAACGGGGCTGTAGATAGCCGTTTTGGTGCAACGGGGTCGAATCTAAGGCGTCGTACGCGCTGAGGGTGCACATGGAGGCGCGACACCTTAGGTCACTAGGGTTTTTCTATTGTTTTATGTTTTGGGCCGTGTTTTTTGGGTTAGTTTTAGACTTGGGTTGTAATTTAGGCTATTTTAATGTTATTTATTATTCGATTTTTTGGTTGTTTAATTTGGGCCAGGGCCAGGCAAAATAGACCAGTTACAGTAACAAGTTTTCAATTTGATATGTTTACTTTTTTAATTTAACTCGAATAATTTCTCTCGATTTGACTTGACTTAAATTTTATTTCACTTTGACTCAATTCGAAAAAATTTAAAATCGAGTTAAGATAATAAAATAGAACTTGCCAACTCAATTAACTAAAAAAATTTTATTCGATTCAATCGAACGCCCACCCTACTCTACACAACAACTTGAATGGCTTGGGTATTTGATTTCATCGAAACTTGAGTGGGAAACGAAGAAGGTTTGAAATAAGGATTCAGATAGTTTGGATCTTGGAGATGCTATAATAGAGGATAAAAATCCTTATAAGGAGTAGTTCAAGGGTAAACTTCTTGCAAATACGGAGCAGAAAATGGGGATTGAGAGAATATTGTTGGATGATGATGATTTTGATATCTTTAAGGAAGATGTCAAGATCTTTTCCACTAGACGTTTTCTAGAGATTTTAAGGAATATGTCAAGATCTTTTCAATATCTTTAAGCATGATGAATATTTTGATATCTTTAAGGAAGACGCCAATAATCGTTAATCAAAATGTACAAAATCTACCATATGATGAATGAAGTGTGTGGATACTTATAAATAAATCAATTGAATTGTCAATTGTTCATTTGAATAAATGTATGCATGATAGAAGTTGTGTTTTGTGAATATTTTAGAAAAGACCTTAGGCATTGTTTAGTAGCCTAGAGCCTAAAACCTTTACCTTTTGCTATATATCATTAGTTTCTGTACTTTGAGCTTTAAGTACCCTTTTCTTGATAAGCCTTAAATCTTGAAGCCTTGAGCCTAAATAAGTTGAGAACTCAATCCTTCGTTGTTTCTAATGCTAAAATGCACTATATAATGTACGTCGGCCATGGACATTGAGGGTTAGGTAGAGATGTTACAGTGGCTTCATGTGGGATAAAAAGGAAAAAAGAAGAGACTACGCGATATAGTACATTTAAAACCTTGCTAAGTAGAGTTATAAAAAAAAGAGGGGGGTGAGAGAAATGTTGAGTGCATAAAAACAATGTGAGAGTTAAAAGCATTATAAATGGAGGAGTGCAAAAAGTAGAAAAGAGCTTTAAATCAAAGTTGAGCTCGGAAAGAAAATCTTCCAAGTCTTAGTGCATTAACATTTGCTAGTTCTGTATGTGCTAATATTGCGTAGTTGTAACAACCCATTTTTCAATGGTGTCGAAAATAGTGGCTTCGGGTCCACAAATCCAACTAGTGAATTCGTAACTATTAAAAAAATATTTACGAGTCAAATATAGTATTATAATAAATTTTGATTTGATAATTTATATTATTTGAATGAATAGTTAAGTTCAAGAGGTTTGTCCCTAAAGTCAAGTGATTTTAGAAAATGAGATTTTAGGACCTCGTTTCTATAAACCGAGCAATAAATATTTTTATTAAATATTTATGGAGCGATTATATAAGTATATTGAAGTTTGGTCCAAAAATTTTAACGTTTATATAGTTAATTAATTAAAAAAGAATAAATTGTAAAAGTTACAAAAGTCAATCGCTATTAGTTTAATTGTACTAAATGACTAAGGATCCATGAATTAAGGGTTTTAAAAGGTAAATATACCTTGTTTATTATTAGTGGACAGTTTAAAGGTGTAAAGTTGATAAATTAGTTAAATTAGAAGGTTATAATGGTAAATTAAATAAATACATAAAAAGAAAGACATCATCTTGTTCATTTGGTTTCTCCCCATCGAAAAATCCATGGTTATTAACCACCAAGGTTTGACCAAGCTAATTTTCATGCATGTAAGTTCATTTGCACTTGGTTTTAACAATTTTTATGTTTTTGTAATCGTTTTAGCTTAATTTAGTTAACCCGAGGGTTAATTTGTAAAATTGTTAAAAGTATAGGGACTTGTCATGAATGAATTTGAAGTATTTTTTATTTTAGTTGATAGATTGTTAAAGTTGGTAGTTAAATATATATATTTTGCAAAGTGATTTTTAATGATTTTAATGTTTAAGGATTAAATTGTTGAAATAGTAAAATCCAATGTAAATTGTGTGAAATGAGAAAAAATATGGGTTGTTATAAGACTAAAGGAAAACCAACTAGTATAAATTTTAATTAAAAGTGGTTAAATTGCAAGCTTCGGGTTTAGGGACTAAATTGCATAAAAGGTAAAACATTGGGAGTAATTTTATAAATTTCCATTGGTAAGGGTTATAAGTTGAATTAATTATATTAATTTATTTTAATGGTTTAATTGAATGAAAATTATAAATTAGATCAAGAAACAAACTAAACGGATATAAATCGAGGAAAAGCTAAAGTGTTGAATTAGTTGTCGACTTCATTTTTACAGCTGTTTTTGTTGACTTAAGTTCGTATAAGGATTTAAATTCATTAATTGATGTTTTGAATGTAGTTTTGATAAATATTATACCATGTATAGATTATATTGATAGTTATTCGATATTTTGGTATTTTGCATTAAATCGTAATGTTAGTTAAATTAAATGTTACAATTGAAAAATTTACATTTCATATAAATATGTTTGAATTGGTATAATGTAATGAAATTAAAGGATTTGAATATGTACATTGTTCCGTTTGAACCTTGTGAATACTTAGGATACAAATGACATGTCATTAGGGATTATACAGTTTCGGGTACTGGTCCTAAATGTCCTACCGATGGCTGAGGTCTTGCATTTATTGTGTATTCTCCACAGCTCATGTGAGCAGCATCATGCAGCTAACATCCCGACCCACAACTCTTATGAGTAGGCCCATTTCACAACTCGTGTGAGCATTATAGATATGATTATAGTTACATGTAAATGTACATTTTGTGTGAGCATTTCCCGAGTATATGTTGTTATTCAATTTGGTTCAACGGGTAATTAAAGTTTAAAACGAAAATGTACCTATATGAAATTAGTTATGTTATTGAGAATATGGAATGAAAAATGTAATATGTGTAATTGGATTGAAAAGGTAACAAATGGAATATGTGATAGATGGTTTATATATTGAAATCATTTTCATGATATGTGTCATGTTTCATAGGTTAATATATACTTAAATATATCTACTAACTATGTGAAGTGTTATGGACAGGAAAGAAAAATATCCATATGAACTAATGAGCAATGTTGAATAGTTTAATTGTTTTATGTTCGGTAAGTTAAAGTTTCCTTTATACGAGCTTACTAAGAACAAGTTGCTTACATAGTTGTTTTTCTCTGTCTTATAGATCATCAAAAAGCTTGATTGGTTGAAATTGCATTGGAGTATGATCACACTATCCAATCATCATTTTGGTAGTTTTTGGTTACTTTGGTTTAAGGTTATAAATGGCATGTAATAGGGCTTGATTGTTGACTTAGCAATTTGGTATGTTTGAGTGGTTTCAAGCTTATGTATGCCATAATGTTTTTCTAATTGATGGTTTGTAAATAATTACGTAAATAGGTGTGTTGTGGAACACTTATGCTTGCCCATATGATGGTACGTAAATCATGGTTGAATGATATGTATATTTGAAATGGTTTTGGTACGTTTGATTTGTGCTTAATGAATGGACTTAAGATATTGGTTGGATTGATTTTGATATATGAATTCTGGTGCCTTTTGATGGCATATTGGTTAGGTTTTTAGGATGGTTGATTTGGTATGTTTTGGAGTGTGTTTGAATGTGTTTTGGTCATATGAATGCATGTAAGAATGGTGTGCAAGAATTGGTGCTTGATTTGGCTTACTTTAGGGGCAACTTATGAAGCACATGGCCTGTGACACAGGCTATCACAAGGTCATGTGCTACACATGGTCACCCTAAACAGCCGTGTGTCAATATTATTTTAGGTGCAGGTTTCATATGGCATGTGACACAGCCATGTGACCATATTTCGAATATACACATGGTTTGGCACATGGCCAGTGACACGGTTATGTGGCCCTATTTTGAATACCCACACTGGCAGACACACGAGCTGGGACACGACCGTGTGTCCCATACTTCGAATGCTCACATGGTCTGGGCTATGTCACACAGCTGTGTGATCCTTGTTTAATTTTTTTTTCAATTTTTCCAAACTTTTTTGATTTATTTCAAAATGGTCTTTGATTGTTTTCAAACTATTTTTAAAGGCATTTAAGCTCAATTTAAGACCCGTATTTGTACTTATGCTATGAATAAATTTTTTTTTAATATTGACATTTATTTGATAAATGAATGTATTGTAATACTCTGTAACCTTAATCCGATGACAAAGACGGGTTAGGGCTGTTATAGTAATATCTTCTAGATTTTTGGAGAAATAAGGTAAACGCGAGAAGCAGAAATAAAAAGGTGAGCTTATGAATAAATTGAGGGCCAATGAAAAACGATGTCATGTGCTTAACCGTTTCTAGTGCTTGAAAATGTTTTGAGCTACCTTTTATTTGAACTCCAAACTATCCTAAGCCTTAGAACGTTAGAAGCCTAAAAGACCTTTGAGACTCAAGAAATCCACTAACACAATGATTCTTGATTTGCTTGCATATATCCGGATGAACATGACCAATTCATTTTGATGGATAACACTTGTACATATATTCATTTTAATTGTCTCTATATTTGTTAGCACTTTAACTTATTGAACTAATTGTGTTTGCGTTGAGGATGCCCAAGTTAGCTAGATATCACTCTTAAGTTGCATGTGAGGTAGTTATCGTGGAAAATTGATATTTTACTACTATGTGACCTAATTGTCTGATTTAGTCCAAGGGTCATCTGTCACATGTTTAGTGTGTTTGCTTGAGGACAAGCAAAGACTTAAGCGTGGGGGAGTTTGATATGCTGTAATTTGATATGTCAAATTAGGCTTCCCAGTTATACTTAATGAGCTTGTTTTCAGGCAAATTTGCACATTTTCTGTAGTTTAGTGTAGATTTTAGAATTTTAATTTAATAGGTGAAAATACTTTTTTTACTCATTATTGAGATCCAAATTGGCCAATTGTGTCATTGGGGCCCTGACGTATGATTGAGTGTTGTTGGTACTCGATGTTGACCCAAAATTGTGCAAAAACGTCATCGAATAAAAAGGTATCACGACATCAAAGCATGGGAATCGCGATACCCATAACAGGCTCGAGATTAAGGTAACCTACAGTGGTATTGCGGTACCCTCCTTGGGTATTGCGGTACCCTCCTTGGGTATTGCGGTACCCACTTGCCAATGAGCACCCTATCTCAAGATTGTCGATGACATCGCGATATCCAATTTTGGGTATCGCGATATCACTGTCGTGGAGGGACAAAAAATTATGCTAGAGGTAGTCTTTTTCCAACCGAAGTACCAATCAATAAAAGCCTATTCAAGGGCATTTTGGTCAAAAAATGGGTTAGAAATTGCTGCTAAAACAACCAATTTTGGCTGAGAAGAGAGGGACACACACATTAGACTTAGTCTAACTTAGTTTTCTCTTTAGTTCTTTTAGGTTTTCTTCGTCATTTCTAAGGTTTTTTTTATGTCTCATCTTCTTTAGCTGTAGAGTTATTTTTCGCAACTCTTCTTATTGTTCTTGTTGTTCTTTAAGTTAGTTAAGTTAGTCACTACTATAGCTAGGATTTATTTGCATTTTTAGTCCATTTCCTTTGCTTGTGATGACATGTCAACCTTTAGCTTAATGTTATTTCAGTTTCTTTTAGTTTAATCTGTTAAAAACTCAAACATTTATGTTTCTTGTACTTCATTTTACTGTTGAATGTTCATTTACACTTTTCTTTTAAGTTTTATAGATTAAAAATCCAAACTTTCATCTTTTTCTCAAAACTTTCATCTTTTTCTCAAACTTTATGTCAATGTTTGCCATTTCCTTTTCTTACATGTTTGTTAGCTTAGCTTTTAGCATGGATAACTAAACTCTACAAGGGTTGGTTAATGGAGATGTGGATAGCTAAACTCTAAGTTACAAATAAATAGGACTAAATTAAATAAACCTAAAAACTTAGAATTGACACACTTAAGGGAATATTTAGGCAAGTGAGACCGATAGGTAATCTTGTTGAGCACTAATTCCTTAACCTCGGGTTAGCCGGTGAGATCAAGAGATAAACTAGACTAATTTGTCTAATTTGGTAAAGTTGAGAACGAGAGATAAAACGGAACCACTTTAGGAGTTTAAGCAATTTAGATCCCTAATTCGAAGATTAGAGAACCACATTGGAATCAATCAATCATTGTTTGTTATTCATTGGTTAATTTAGTAACTTTGCATATCTTACAATTTAGTCATTGTGTTAATTAGTTGATAAATTAGTGTAATTATTCTCGATTTCATGGCTTTTCGTACTATAGTGTTTAGCGATTAGTTAGTTAGACTTTTTATTTTGCATGCTTCTAGCTATAATTTGCTTAATCGCCGACTCTTTTGGTTCGATTCTTGGAGTACTCCGCACCTCATTGTACAGTTATATTATAACTGACTTGTCACACTTGTAGACATCGCACTTAGTATTTTATTTGATTGTTGTCTTTATTTGTTGATTTCCTCTCGTCGTTTGCGAAGGCGATGAGAGGGCGGTCAAATTATTGGCGTCGGTGCTAGATTGAGCTGTTTTTAGTTTTATTGCATGTTATTTATGTGGAATGTATATTACATCATTGATATGGATAGTATGACTTATACTACTATTTAAGTATGTGACTAAATTGGTGTCACGAGTAAATTCGACACCAAATCAATCAATGAAATTACTATCCTAACCTTATATATTTAAATAATTCATATTATTACGAGGGTATTTTTATCTTTTTCTTATTTAAAAAAATAAAAAAAGTTACGAATCATAGGATTTGAACTCACATCACCCGCATGTATAAAATTTTTTCCTTATCACTTCAAAAAAAAAATTCTTGTGATATTTTTATAAATTTTAATTTTAATACACATTGTTTAATCAACTCAATATCAACTCAAGTAAAATGACAATAAAATGATAAACAAGTATTTAATATTCTTAATATAATATATTTACTTATTTAAATTTCCTTTTGCTCCCAATTTAAATTAATTTTTCATTTTAATTTTGTAGATTTTGTATATTTATTATTATTATTAGTTCAAATCTTGCGTTCCATTATTTACTATATGTTATTTTTAAGTGCACACCTAAATTTTAAATACATGATTTCTACACAAATATACATATAATAAAAATTTGACATTACTTTATTTGATTTATTTGACTGTAATATAAGATTCTATTGTTTGATAAATGAAATGTAAGATTATTTAAAAATTATTTTATTAAATTATTATTATAGAATTTGTTTCTATTCTTTTATCGTTTATTATACAACAGTTTAAGTGTAAAAAGCTAATTTTGGTCTACACTAAAAAATAAAAAATAAAGACTAAATAAATTAATTGTCCATCATCAAAATCCAAATTACATGATTTCTTAGTCGGCCAAATGAAGATAGATATGGGGAAGGATTTCCTTCATTTGCTGTGGAAAGTGGCAGAATGCCATTCAAACGTTCTTTTAGGGTTTAATTAAGCGTGGTTAATTGTTTTGGGGTGAATTTCGCATTTGGTCCCTCCTCGTTTTGCTGTCATCTGATTGAGTCCCATTTATGTTTCTTTTGCTTTTTAATTCTTTCCTAAAACTTATGCACTGTTTTGATTTTATCCATGTTTACATTATGCGTTCAGAAACCTGGAATAATTGTGTTTTTAATCCATGCACGTTCACGCGCATTGCACTTTGGTCCTTATATCTATCTTAATGGTTTATTTTATTTATTGATTATACCTTTTAATTTGATTTTATTTCAATTTATATAATTCATTATTTTTTATTCATTGAGCATTTATCTTTTAAATTTTATTTATATACCTTTCGAGTTACTTGGATAAGTTTATTTCGTTTTTTTAATTATAAAATTATTATTTTAAAATTCTCTTTTGTATCATATTATTTTAAATTTTAGTATAATCTTTAATTTAAATTACCTTTATATTAATATATATAATTTATATTAAAATTAGCTTTATTTTATAAACATTATTAATTCTATGTTATTTTATATATATAATTTCTTTTAAATCTGTTTATTTGTATTTCCTTTTAAATTTATTGTTTATTCTTTAAAAAACATATTTTATTATTTCTTTGTTATTTAAGATCCTTACATGTATATATGGTTTTATTATATATTGGTTTGTTATTTCTTCATGTATATTTTTTTTTTGTTTTATTATATCTTCATTATATATTGTTTACATTGATTTTTTTTATTATTGCATTTATATTATCACCTTTAAATAGATATGTTTTGTTTTTAAAATATTTTTTGTATGTTATTTGCTCCAAATTTTTTCTTTCACAATATTTATTTTAATAGTCATTTACATATTCTTAGTTTTATTTTCATATATGCAAATCATTTCAAACCCTAGCATGCATTATTCATTTATAAATTTTTCATATAGTTTTTGAATTGTTTTGTATTATATTGGCTCTTAGTATCCATATTGCTTTATATATTATGTGTTGCATTTTATCTTTTATATTATTTTATATATTATTATCTTATATTATTTATTTATTTTTTTGTATTATTATATCAATTGTTATTCATCCATGCTTAGGAGTTTGGTTATATTTTTTGAGGATTAATTATTGTTAGATTAATTGGTTTCTTTAGGTTATATTATCTTTATTCACCAAGTTTTGTACTTTAGTTGTACATGTTATCCTATGTTCATTACTTCTCTTGTTTATTTCAAATCAAATAAATGTGTTTTGAGCTAGTTTGCGATTTTTCTAAAATAAAGCAATGTTCAATATTTGGAAATTTGAAGAATCGTGCCCTACCATGCTGGGCTTCGATTTTTCGTTGGACTAAATAATTGGACATTCTTTTGT
Source organism: Gossypium longicalyx (assembly GCA_025698465.1). NCBI lineage: Eukaryota > Viridiplantae > Streptophyta > Magnoliopsida > Malvales > Malvaceae > Gossypium > Gossypium longicalyx. The sequence continues at coordinate 16,778,315 of CM047005.1, read as the reverse complement.
AATTTTCAACGTATAAGCTTTCGGGGGTCAAAAATCAATTGTATTTTCAAAGGTATGAAGAATCTTATCCAATCGTGCTGGATGTGATGCTATATATCTTTGAAACGAGAGAATTTTAATGACCAACTTGAACCACACAAATGTTTTTAAAAAAAAGGAACCATCTTTCAGTTTTTTTTTTAATTTTAGACATAAGGGTAACACTTAATCAATTCGGTACCAATTTTGGGCGTAGTGAGGGTGCTAACCCTTCCTCATACGTAACTGGCTCCCGAACCCATTTTGTTTTTCGTAGACCAAAATTGATTTAAATAGAATAAAACATTTTATTAGGTGATCCAATCACACCTAAACAATAAGGATTGGTGGCGACTCCGCTCTTTGTTTTAAAAGTTGATCCCCGTTTTTTTTAATCTCAAAAAATAGTTTCGACATTAAGCTTATAGTATTTTATTTTACATATTCGAAAAATATAATTATATTAATAAATTTAATGATAAAATTACTAAAATATTAATTATATAAATAATTATGAAAGTGGGTAAAATTATTCTGTTTTACTTTGGCTTCAAGTTTCATTAAATTATAAATAATAGATTAACAAACCTTTGATTTAGCAGCATATGATGGTTTGCCGAAAAATAGAATATATATATATATGTAACGCTTTTAACTAAGAAATATAACAACACGTTTAATTCATTGAAATGGAATAGGATCTTAATAGAATAGAATTGTAAGACATCCGAGGTACCAACTAAGAATTAAAGACCCATACATTTAGACATTACTCAAACTCCACCCGCTAAAATGGGCTTACCGGACAATGAGCTGTTATACTTCTAATGATGCCTTAGAATTCTTGGTTTCAATTGGAATTTGAGTATTTTGAAGTTGGGCTTTGGCCAGTCAACATTTGACCATAATGGAATAGCTTGATTAACGAATGATAAATTAGTTGTTCATTACAACAAAATTGTACCTTTGGTCATTCGATATTTCTTCTGATTATATTAAAATTTTAAATATAAACTTGTAATTATTTCAGCTAATTATTATTAAATCTAGGAGGCCAGCGTCAGTTAGTTGGGAGAAGTGTTGTAGACTATACTCCAGTGGGTTGGGTCTGAGAAATCTTCACCATCAAAATAGAATCTTGCTTCTTAAAGTTGGGTTTTCTCTGATCTCCAAACGTGATGCTTTTTGGGTTCAAGTGCTTCGAAATAAATATAATGTGCATGGTTCGTGTCCGGTGTCAATTAGTCATAGCTCCTGCTCTTACATTTGACGAGCCTTATCTAAGGTGTGGCTTGACGTCCTACGAGGTATTGGATGGTCTATTGGTAATGGTAAACTAGTGAATTTCTGGAATGATCATTGGCCTAGATGTATTGGTCCGTTACGAAACTAGTTTATCAGTGATGATACTTTGAGGGAGGACTTGCATGTGAGACACATGGTTGACGCCTCAGGAGGTTGTTCAGTACAACGACTTCGTATGATACTACTTGAAATTATTGTCAAGAGAATTACGGAAATAATCCCACCATCGGATGAAGTGGAAAATGATAATATGGTGCGACGTCGGGCTTTTTCTATAGCCGATACCTATGATGCCACAGCTGGTGTTCATTGGGGAGAAGCGAGTTCAACTTGGGACTTGGTTTGGAAAAGTTATGCTCCTTAGAGAGTTAAACACTTTCTCTGGATTGTTACCCAGGGGTGCTTATTGACTAAAGAGGAACGAGTTAGGAGACATATATCCGACGATGGACACTGTACACGTTGTGGGGTTGATTCGGAGTCGAGTATTCATGTATTGCGTGAATGTTACATTGTGAAGTGTATTTGGAGTGCAGTTATACCCACAGCTGTTTCATGTATTTTTTTCAGTATGAATTTGCAACAATGGCTTGTTTGGAATTTGAAAAATAAGGGGAATATCGATTATGAGGGAACCAAGTGGCTGTCTTTATTTTCTATAATTATTTAGTTCCTATGGAAGAACAAGAATGGCTTCAGTTTTTAGGGCAGCCATATCAATAGCAAGGAGATTATTATGAAAAGTCTGTCTTGGGCGAAGTCCATGGCATCAAGTAACGCTTGTCGTTCTTTGAGTTTGTATTAAGATCTCAGCACTGCTTGGCAGCCGCCTAAGGAGAATTGGATCAAAATTAATTATGATTCTTCAATAGATCTGTCATTGAAAATTACAGCTATAGGAGGAGTTCTTGGAGATTCCAAAGCTCAATGGATCACCGGGTATGCAATGGACAGTCTTGTTTTGCGTAGCATGTCTATTGTTAGTTCTAGTGAGTCTTAGGTTCCTTTGAGCCATTTTTCTGTTACTAAAAGAATTATTTGATAAATTCAGAAAGATTTTAATTTTGTAAATAAGATTAAAAAACGTGGCTAATATCCTTAAGGGGGTATGATAAAAAATTAAAAAATACTTAAAGAGTAAATTTATGTTTTAGTAGCTAAACTATAAAAAGTATTATATGATGACTAATATTATCAACTTAAATATTATAGCCACTTGGCTGCTTGTCAAGGCGGCAGGCCACAAGATGATATGGCATGTTAATGTCATGAATTTAGATATAATTTTTTTTGTCTAATTCCTGTATTTTTTTTTTCTTTTGAGCAAACTTAATTTTTTTAAAATTCTTTTAATTTTCCTTCTTGTTATATTACTTTTTTCTCTCCTCTTTCTTCTTTCTTGTTTTCTCTATTCTCTTTCATAACCCTAACTACCGCCAGCGCCAATACATCTTTGGTAGTCTTCTCTAGTCACTGATGATGAAAGAGTTGTAATTTTAATGGTTGCTAAGTGGCTCCGTTTGTGGTCTTTTAAGATTTATTCCACTACAAGAAAAACCAAGAACTAATTTTTTGATCTCGAAAAGCATAATACAGTTTACCCTAAAAAAGTAAAAGAAGTAACCAATACCCCAAATTAGATGAAAAATAATAAGTAGCCCCATAGTTAGAGAATAATCCAGTCAAAAGCAAGCATAAATCCCTTCACACGTATTTCCTAAAGGGAAAGGAGGATGTACTAACATCTAACCATTCAACCTTTACCTTTTTTTCTTTTTTTTTTTTTCTTTTTTTAAACACCTAACAGTATATATATATTTTTTTTGGTGTGTGGCAACTAAATTGCCGAAAATAATAAAATATAAGAGGGAGAAAAGGCTTCAACTTGGGTTTCTTGGGTAGATCCTTTAACTCTTAATCATCAACCCCATAACTCATTTTTTATTTAATTTAGATTCTTAACAGTATATATATATATTTCAGGGTATAATTTTATCCTAGTTTGTCAAAAATAATAAAATGGGAGGAAGGGAGCTCAAACCTTGAATTTCTAAAGATAGTTACATTACTTAATCGCTAGGCCAAATATCTAAATTTTTTTAAACTCTTACAACATTTATTCTTAAAGCAAGGCATAACACTTATTGGGGTTTGAAGCAAAATTACACAAAATAAAACTAATGCAAGGAAAGAGATTCAAACTTGGGTTTCAAGGACAGATTCACTAACATTTAACTTGTAACAGCTTGGTTTTTTAGTAGTGTCAAAAATAGTTGCTCGAGGCTACCAAATTCGACGAGTAAGCTCGTAAATATTAAATAATATTTACAAGTCAAATATGATTTTAAAAAGGTTTTTCAATTAGTAATTTGTGTTTTATAATGATTTATTAGGCCAAATGGTTTTAGAAAGTGAGGTATCGGGACCCGTTTCTATAAATTAAGCCGTAAATATTTTTATAAATATTTACGGAGTGTCATTAAGATGGTATTAAAGTTTTATTGAAAAATTTTAACGCTTCGATAGTTAACTAAATAAAAAAGACTAAATTAAAAAAAGATGCAAAACTTACTAATTATAATATTTAAGTGATTAAATGACTTGATTAATAAATGAGGGAGGGCTTAAGAAACAATTATACCTAAAATAAAGTGATGAGGCAGCATATGAAAAGAAAATAAAAAAATAAAAGGATTCGATGGCAAAATAGTAATTTTGATAAAATTAAAATAAAACAAATTGGATTTGGATAGTTTTCTAGACATTTCTTATTCAATTTTCAGCCAAAACAGCCATAGGAAAGATAGCTTAAGTTGGTTTTTCATACTTTTGCTTTATATCAAGATCCTGTATGATATAAGCACGCCCGAGAGTTCAACGAGTTCAAGCCAGGAACCCTTCGAGCTTCCTAAAGGACCAATGACTCGAGCTCAAGCTAGGCGATTTCAAAAAGCTGTTTCAGCTTTAACTATTCAAGTTTGGGAAGAAAACAAGCTCGATGTTAATGGGGTAGCTCAGGCCAGCTCTTTAAAGACTCTTTGCACCTTGGTGCAAGCCGAATTCAGCTTCTTTCCAGCTCCCCGAGCTCTCATCAGCTCGAACCAGCTCACTTGAGTTAATCCAGCTCGTTTGAGCACAATTTAGCTTACTTTCAGCTTGTTTCTTTTATCATTATAATAAACTAAGTATTAATTTTATTTTATTTAATTTGACATAACTCATGGCCAAATTTACTGTATTTTATTGCATTCAAGTGTTAAATGTGTCTCAGTCTAAGTACATGAAATTAATATGCCTAGATTTTTACATGTTTTAAATATGTCTTGATTTAAAACTTGTTTTAATGTGTTCCTAAGCTGCCAAATTAATGTGTCCTAAAATGAATTAATGTTGCTGATTTATTTGGTGCAGGTACACACCTTATGGACGGCATTAAGGGAGCTTTAGAATTAAATTCAGCAGCTCATTTCTCTTCCCCAAAGTGGTTGTTCGTGTAATGCAAGAGACAAAGGAGTGTTCACACAAGGTTATTCAGCTCACATATCCTTTTCACACTTGGTGGCTGCACATTTCTTCCTTTTCACAGCTCTTGACCGATTGTCTCCTAGTGTTCACACCATGGGCTGTTTGTGTGCCCAAAACACCATTAAATGCTAGTGTTGATCATTCGGCTGCCCAAGGTTGATTTAATAAAGATAATTTTAGTCATTTGGTTGCTCCAACGTTGAACCCTTCCAGCTTAAGAAATCAGCGCATTTAATTAGCTGAATTGGTACATTAAGCTGCTGTCCATTGCCGCTCCCTAGGTTTAAAAAACTTCAAAGGCTTATACTTAGTTATTAAGTCTATTTTAGCTCATTATTAGCTAATTTAAGCTGAACAAATTGTGACTATTCGGCTAGGCTAAAGTAGTACTATAAATTTCAGCTCAGTTCATTTTGTAAAGACTTCTGCCATTTTATTGAATGAACTATTGTTCTTGTAAGGTCTCTTTCTCTCTATTTTTGTACGAGTCTCAAGTGACTTATCTAGCGTGCTAGTGGCGTCAACCAGAACTCTTTTCGAACTTATCACCAACCCTGGAGTGGTATTCGTCCATCTAAATATACCTTTAGTTCCTACTTTGCTAAGTAACGGGTCGAGGTCCATCAACCTATTTTTCCATCTTTCACCTTAAGCCATATAAGTCTTGGGGCGATACTCGCTATAGTCTCGAATCGTTCTTGACGCTTAAGTTCTAACTTCCATTTCCACCCTCTATCTTATCTATCTTTCTTTATTTGTTAAACCGAACCCATCCAATTATCTTTCATATTTTATTTATTGATAGCTAACTTATCCTATCTATCTTCTAGCCTTTGAACCTATTTCATCATATACCTCTATTGTTAGCCAAAATATATCTTTCTCATAACACCGAACGACACTTCTCGTTGATGATTGGGCAACTTAGATCGACTCAACTATTAATGCCGAGCCAGATCACATCGCCGTAGATACTCGTGAAAAAGGAAAAATAGCATAATAATCCCTGAACTTCTACAATTACTACAATTCAATCCAGGTAAGTTCATACGGTTAAAATTTTAACATTTGTATAAATTGATGAATGGTATTATGTATTTATTCTATTGTTGAAAATAAATTATTGTTGGGATTATAATATTGAATTGGATATTTGGTTTGAATGGAATGCAAGATTTTATTACATTCGTAATTTGGTGTATGATGGTATTGTAGGGAGATATCAGCATTTTACCCAAGTAAATCGGGGTTTAGCATTTGTTGCGAACTCTCGTGTGTTACTTTCTGTTTGGCATAATTAGGTGGATCCGCTCTTATGAGCTTCTATTGGCATAATCAGATGGACTAGCTCTTATGAGCTTCTGTTGACAATGTACTCTTATCCGTAAGTCGTTTTTCGAATGGAAAAATTTTGGTAAGGTGATTTATTAAATGAATTTGAAAGACATGTTAATTATTTTTATATTGATTTGAATAAGGATGTATTTATCAATAGAAGTTGTGAATGACAGGAAATTGAGAGTGAATGACAGGGAATTGACATGAATGATTTTGTTTTTTTGACTTGTTATAGTAGGTTCGGTAAGATTTTGTTTAACCCTCGAACTTACTAAGCTTCATTAAGCTTATTTGTATTATTTAATGTTTTTTTGTAAATTTTCAGAAGGTTGGATGATCGGATCAACGCTCAAATCACACTATCCCGCTTATCTCGGTAGTTTTTGAAACATTAAATATAGTTTATATGGCATGTATAAACTTTCGTATGGACTTAGTCAAAGTTTAGCTTATGTAATTATGAATAATATTTTGTTTATATAACTTACATATTGGTATGAAATTAAGGTATGATTGTGATGTTAGTATAAGTGATATATGTATGTGTGTAATTGAGTTAAAGTGAACTTTGGTAACTTGGTTAGATAAACTAGTTAGGTAAGGTTAGATACTTGGTTGACATTTTTTTTAAGTTGATATTTGAGATGCCTAAAGGTTTAATAGTTGTGTGTGGCGATAATACATGTTTGAGACTTGGTTTTTAGTTTGTTTTGAATGCCTTATTGATGTGCAAATTGTTGAGGTTAGGTTGGTGTCAATTTGGATGAGAAATGTGGCTTATAAAATCACATATTTTCGTCCACACAGGTAGAGACACAGGCGTGTGTCCCCTGTATCTTTTTAAGAAGGCAAGTTAGTATACTCACACGGCCTAGCACACAGGCGTGTGACTTGGCCGTGTGACCCAAGTCAGAGAGTTACACGGGTAAGGGCTATGTGATCCTATCTCAAATGCCCACACAGCCTGAGACACGGGCATGTCTCCTGACTGTGTGAGTCACACGGCCTAGCCACACAGCCGTGTGACCCCTGCAGCTTTAAAATTTTTCTACTTTTCAAAAAAATTCATCGAGTATCTGATTTAGTATCAACTTGTTTCTAACACGTATTTTGGGCCCCGATGGCTCGTATAAAGGACAATATGTTTGAATTTGATTGGTTTCTGACATGAATGTTATATTATATGAAATATCTGTTTAGTAGATCTATAAACTCTGGTAATGCTTAATAACCCTATTCCGGCGATGAATACGGGTTAGGGGTGTTACATAACCATTAGGCCAATAACTTTCTTATTTAACAAATGCATAATGATAACTTTATAAATCGGGACGTGACCACTCTCGATTTCACAAACTTGACTAAATGTGACACCCCAAGTCTGGTCGGGACTAGTCGACCCAAATATAAAATGTTACATTAGTCACTTACGTGACCTCCGTACAACCACCAATCACATAACACAAATTTATATTCATTTATATTTATCAATCATATAGTTCAAGTTAAACATACAATTAAATGCTTTTGCAGCACTACTCTTGATCATACCAACATCAGGGGTGAAATCATTATTTAACATACGACATTAGTAATATTTGTAATTCAACAATTAAATCATATGTACAATAGAAAACAATTTAATAAGGACAATAATTGAAAAAAAATACAGAACTAATAAGTAAAACTCATTTAATTTTTTAAAGCAAAGTTTAAGGAGTAAATTGTAAATTTAGTAATAAATTTAGTGAAACCTTTTTATAAAATTGAGAGTAAATTTATGAAATTATCCATATAAGACTTAATCATGTAAATATCAACTATTTTCATAACATTTAAACACTCCAATTGTATATCATAAAAATAGTTGGGTGAGGTATGCATAACATAACTGCAACTGCAATTGTAACTACAGCATGGGTGAATTTGAAGTGCAGGGCACACTGTAATTGGAAGGTCAAAAAAACTTAAAATGGCCTTGAATTGTATAGAATGCGATGGAAGTCCAAATGGAACAACGTTGATGATAATCATGGAAAGCGTTGAACAAAGGAGGGGTTAAAATAATCCCAAGAATTAATCAAGATTACCCATGACATGATATTAAAATCTGTCGATGGGTTCATCATGAACGCATATGCATGATGTATGGCCCCACTCTCCCACTAGCACAAAAAAATGATATGAGGGAGGGTACGGGATGAACATCACGGCACGTGGTCGGTGTTTGAATCCGCAAACGTCCCACGTGGGCTCGGGGGGCCGGCCTCCACCGTCCTAGTCCAAATTACCAACTTTACAGAGAAGCCGAAGGATGGAAGGAGTAAATTAGCCAGTTCCGAAGAGAAATGGGGGAACCAAAGGCAAAAGGACTTGGACAAAAGGCAGGGAGCAATTTTTTTCTTTTGGAACAAATCTCGAGGTACAATGACTGCTAGCGTACGAAGTTTTGAGTTATCAAACATGTTGCTTTTGGGATCCACAACATGCACTTAATATTCCTGACTGAAATGATTAATCTGTTGCCAGCAGCTTGCTGTGTTCCAAGATTGTCATAGCTAATATTAATTAATGTCTATTGATATTGATTAAGGTAGAGTTCAAAAAATTCATACTCGTATATGTAATATACCGACATCAGGTTACAGAAAAGTTAGATTTTACAGTACAGTTTTTAATATATTACACTTAAAGTAGTTATTTATAAATTGAATAAGTTACTTTTTTTACTTAATTTCTTTTTATTTTTAAGTTATTTTGTTAATTTCTTTTGATTTTTAAGTTATTTTGTACTTTTTTTATTTAATTTTTTTATAATTTTTACATTTTAAATATAAATTAAATAAAATTAACATAGATTATTCTAAATTAGTTAACTCTTTTGTAATTACATTAATTTTTCAACCTATTAATGATTCTTTTAAGAAATCCATTAAGAACTTTACTAAAAACTAATACTATAAAAATATTATAAATTTAAGATGACTCATATATTACAAGAGAATACAAATTGATTAATATATATATATATCTGTGTGTGTGTGTGTGTGAGTTCACCTAGTAATACCTATAGAATTATTTATTTAATGATCACATTATTACTAATTTACGTGTTTATTTACTAGTTAACACATATGTGAGGATATTATTTATTAAATAGTTAAATTTTAAAGATTAAATATGCTCCAAGCTGTTTTTGTACTTTTTGTATATTTAAAATTTAATTTTTATATATTTATTTTTAATAATTTAATTTTGTTGAGGGTAGTTAACTCTTTGTACCATGCCTTCTTGAAAAGGCTAGTTATGCCTTAAGCTACCTACTCCGTGAACCTTTGGGGTTCTCCGCGAAGTTAGGAGACAAGACCCAAGTCCCAAGACAATACCTACAATTGTTGGGGGTCGTATTGACCACTCGTCGGACAACACTTTGGAGACTTCTTTCGAAGGATCTCCAAAGAGGTTGACGCCCTTCAACCATAAAAGGTGACCCCTTTGGGAGAAGTTTCTGAAGTGTCGTTCGCTGGGCAATCGACTAGGCCCTCTACAATCACTAACTCAAGTGGTATTGTGTCTCATTGAAAAGGCTAGTTATGCCTTGGTTGGTGGTTCAATCCACATGGTGCACGACTTCACTGATTAATTATCTATGTGTCCCTCAAGTACATACCCTTCCACCAATCGAGGCGCTCCCACTCCGTAAACCCTCGTGGCTCTTTGCAAAGACATGAGACAAAACTCGAGTCCTGGGATAATATCTACGATTGTTGGGGGGCGTATGGACTGCCCAACAGACGATACTTCGGAGACTTCTCCTGAAGTAGTCGACCCCTCTCAACAAGTCTTATTTTTCGAATTTAAGAGTTTAGGTCCATTTGTTAATATCGTTAAATTTTTTCTATTAAATTTGTTAGTGTGACATTTTAAAATTTTAAAAAAAAAACTACCCACTCGATAATCATGTGACAAAAAAATGACATTATAATGAATTTGAATTTGGCAAAGTATTTAACGATGTTATCAATTCTTAAAATTTAAATAAGTATTTTAATTAAAATAAAATATTTAAACTAACTAATGACATTATAAACATTGAGGTACCAAATTATGTCAAAAAATAAAGTATAAAAATTAAATCTTAAATTCGAACATATTATAGGGATAAAAATAAAATTTGATCATTTTTATATAATGTAAAAAAATAAAAGACGAGAATTGAAATTTAACTGTTATTATTCATAATGTAAAAGGAAGAAGCAAGAGTAGGTGTCAGCGAAAGATCTTAAATCTTTCTTTTATATATAGTAGTATAATTAAAAAAAATAAGAGGATCAAAATTGAAATTTAACCATGACTAGAAACGTAAAAGAAGAAGAAGTAATATCAGGTGTCAAATAAGGAAGGTGATAGGGTCCTTCTATAGATACTATATGGTCCTCACGCTTCATCCTAATTTGATTATTTGTTTTATTAAATTACATAGTAAAAAATTAAAATTAAAAAAATACTTTATGTATGATTTTTAGAGTCGGATAAGTGGTCAAACTAATTAAGCCACATATTTGTTAGTTAGATTAAATAAATCATAAAAAATATTTTAAAAAATAAAATAAAAAATCAATTCAATTAATTTTTTAGTTTTGTTCAACTGGTCTATACCAATTTGCGAATAAATTGGTCCGATGCCTTTCTCTGGATAGATACCTCGACCAGTTATTGGTCTAATAGGTTAGTTTGGTCCAATTCAAATAACCATGATCCTAAATCACTACATTTCGTACATTTAAAATTTAGCATTTTTATTTTTATTTTCAAAATTTTAATTTTTTTTACTTTATAGATTTAAAAATTCGTTTTTAAATTATATACAATCACATTACATATTAATTGAAAATTAAGAATATTAATTATTTACAATAATTAATGAGATTATAAAAATATAATGAATCTTAAATTTAAGCGCAATCAAAACTGAAAATAAAATATATAATATGGCAAGTGTGGTTATCCTCCTTTTATATATAAGTATAAAGAGTTAAGGCTGGCATTAGCACTAGACCCTGCTTAACCTTTCTTTCTATATCATATCAATTAATACATTTACCTTAAGAGCAAAAATATTAATTTTGAAATGCATGTACTTGTAATCATCTCTTACCTTTACACACTATTTCAAAGTTGATAATCAATTACGTTTTTGTTTCTCTTTTTAACTGTAGATGGGGTAAAAACTAAATGCCTCCCACCCTAATTGGAAACCAGCCCATCCATTATAGGGACGGTGGGAGTGAGTCTACCACTTTTTGATATATTTAATTACATACTTGTTTTTTTTTTTAACTTATACATAAAATTTTAGTTAAATATATAATTTGACACGTGAACTCTGATTTAGTGTAATTATATGTATGGAATTTTGATAGCAGTTTAAATGTATACATAAAATTTTAATTTTTATTTGATTGCACATATTTAATAAAATTAGTATATCAATTTATTTTTATATTAAACAAATATTTTTATCTGTATATGCAGGGGCGAAGCCAAAGAATTTTTTTAGAGGTTAAATTAAATTGTCTATATCTTTATAATTTTTAACTGATTAAATTAAATTTTTATTATTTTTAGAGGGTAAAGTGTAATTTTATCTTTACTAATTTAAAATTTTAAAATTTTTAAAAAATTTAAATAAATAATTTTCTATTTTAGAGGATTGAAATTCTGCCTACCTCCAAAAATACGTCCTTGTGTATATGTAATATATATAATAATGTTATATTGATAATAGTAATAGTAATTTGTCAAAGTTTTTTTTAAAAAAAAAAGCACATTTCATATATAAATTATGCAAAATAAAAATTTATATATAAAATGATACCCTTATACTGTTGGAACGACAATGAGAAATTGTAAAATGTAATTGCTAGTGCTGGCGGTAATTCCAAGTCAGACAGCCAAGTTGGCATAGAGGAAACAACAGTGTAGACGACAGGTTAAGTGTGAGTCAGGAGCAGTGGCATGCCCAAGAAGTTCCAAATAGGGGTCCCATTGCCATCGTGTCAGATGTGGAAAGCTTTTCCACTTTTGAACTATTGAACCCAAAAAGGAGGCACAAAGTGATGGTCCCTGTAATCTGCCACACCACAGTTTGATTATTTTCTTTCAAGTAAATTAAAACTTCAAATTATAACCATTGGTTTCATCTTTTTGAGTGTGTAGGGTGGGCCCATGGGGGACAATGGTCGGTCCAACTTTCCATATCAGCACATCTTCCCCTTTCTTCATCAATTCCTCCTCTGAATTATTGGCTACTATTAATTTTTTTGCCCACCTGTTTTTGTTGTAAAGTTGAAAAGGGTTCATGAGTTGGAAAAGCAAGAAAAAAGTACTCTTTATCTTTTTTACCTTGTTATGAGTTTAGGTTAATTTATAATTTCATTTAACTTCAATCTAAGTGTACTATTTAAAAAACAATTCATTACTCAAATATAAGATAAAATTATAAGTTAAGTGTTGAAAAAATAAGTTTTAAAATTTTAAATTATAAAATTATTTGATATATTACTTAAAATTGATTATGAAATATATAATTAGACTGTTTGATATATATAGATTGTAAATTATAAAAAAAATAAAATTCTACATTTTAACTTTTATTTTAAACAAAAAAAATTAAATTTTAAACAGAAAATTTTTATTGGCTAATATAATATTAAAATAAATAAAATAGAATTAAGTGAAAATATTTTTCATTAAGTGATAAGTAGCTCTTATCTATTTATTATTTTTTACACTTTTTTATAGAATGATTTTATCTATTGTTTTTATTTTGGATGGTCAAACATGAAAAAAAAAAATAAAAACTAAACCATTGAAAATTAATGGTCTATCAAATAAGGTATTAGTCAATTAGATTTATTTATCTAGTAAAAAATGAACTTGATTAGTTGTTCGCTAATTTAAAAACATATTAAAATAATAATAATAATAATTTTAATTAGGTTGACGAGTTACTAGAAGTAAGTATTAGGATGATTTTTAAACATACTTGATAATGAGTTAATTTAATTTAATTTTTTCAAGCTCAGATAACTTGTAAATGCAACATTCTTACTTAAACATAATGGTGATTGTAAAGGACTTCCAAAGATTTAAGTTTTTGTTTATAGAAAAGAAAAACTTAATTATGATTAATTCAACTCAGCAACACAATAGATGAAGAGATTATTGGGAATATATTTTTTGAATTTTTTTAATGTTAAATTGGTTGGAATTAATTTTAAAACTATAAGAGAATTTGGTCTATCGATTAAAAAAAAATGGTCAATGGAAGTCGATTTACAAGATATTTACATTGGCAAAGTTAACATAGGGAAGCACTAAGAACATGAAAGGATGATATCAGGTCACCTCCAAACCCGACTGCACAAAGCACACATTCACAAAACCAAAAAGAAAAAGATTATGGCTGAGCTGAAAAAATGGCCTCCATTATTTGGCCTTTCCAATCAAAAGTTTACGGACAAGTGTTCAATTAAAAATTGATTTAACCCCACCTTTAAGAGAGATTTTAAAGCTTAAACATGATGGCCAAACATGCTAACTTTTACCTTGTAATCAGTGGTATGAGGTGTCAAATCCCAAGATTCTTCAATGGCACCCACTACCCTTATCTCTCATCAACTTTTACCCCCCCCCCCTTAATACACCTCTATATAAGCTACTCTCTTTTGATCATCTCTGCATAAAAACATTAAGCATTGTTTTCTTTGTTTGCCATTTGCCTTAATCATCTTCCTCTTTTTTTAAAACCTCTTCCTATTTAATTTCCGACTAAACTTGCGCTGAATTCCATGGCTACTGCAGAGGTATTGGATTCTTATTAAGTTCTCGATTTGAGCTTGGTTTGGTTCATCAATTCCTTTGTGTTGATTACTTGTTTGCATTGCACTAGTTTATCATACCATTTGTCATGCGATCTTTGGTTTATAGATGGAGCTCATTAGAACAGTGAAATTGAAGATCAAATCAAACGATCAGAATCTTCACATTATTTATCGAATTCTCTTTTACTTCCATGCTTTCTTTTCGGGTTTCATCTTTGACAAACTAGATGCTAACTTTTATAGTTTTATGTACTGTACATTACTTGTCCTAGTTGTAGTACTGAATAAGTTACGTATATAAATATATATTATATATGCTTAATTTGATGTGTCGTGTAGGTTGTATCAGCTCAAACTGCAATTCATGAGGAGAAACCTGAAGAAGTGGTCAAGGTTGAAGAAATTGCAACAGAAGAGGTAGTGGCTGTTGCTCCTGCAGCAGAACCTGTTGCTGAAGAACCAAAGGAAGCAGTGCCTGAAGCAGCAACCGAAGAACCCCAGGCTCCAGAAACTGAAGCCACAGTTGAAACTGAATCAAAGGAGCTGGTTGAAGAGCCCAAGGCTGTGACTGAGGAGCCAGAAGTTGAGAAAAAAGAAGAAGAGACTCATAAGGAAACAGTAGCAGAGCCAGTAGCCGAGGAGTCCAAGGAGACTTCTGAGCCAACCGTTGAAGAAACCAAAGAAAGCACAGAGTCTACAGAAGCAGCAGCAGCAGCAGAAGAAGAAGTAAAAGCAGAAGCCGAAACCGCCCCAGTGGAAGCACCCAAAGAGGAAGCTGCAAAGGAAGAAGAGAAACCAGCTGAAGCTCAAGCTGAGAAGACTACTACCGAGTAAATAAGCTTGTAAGATGGAGAATCAATGGAAGCTTGTGTAGTGGGCTTACTGTTAGCTAAGTTTGCATGTTGAAATCAAATAGTTTCTATTCTAGTTGAATAAGAATGTGATAGTATTAAGGTGGATGAGGCTTGGGACTGGGGCATGGAAATGACCCACCAATGATAGCTTGCCTATTGGCTAAACTAACATGCAATTGGCATATGGCAGGGAGAGAGAGTTTAGAGAAGGTTCAAGCAGGCATTGGGGGGGGGGGGGGGGGCATTTTCATGTTTAATCTGTTCTCTGTAATGGGTGGTTCCTGGGTCCCAAGCAGGTCGTTTAAATTTAGTGTTTCTGCTTGTATGTTTTTATTAGAAGAGGCAGTTTGCATGTTGTCTTTTACAAGTAATAATAATAAATCATAGTGCGTTTGTTTAACATTTTGTCTACTGTTCAATAACAGATGAGGATTTGTGTTGTTCCAATCTCAGTCTAGAATATTCACAATATCAAAGAATATCATTCATAATGACAATCTGTTGCCAACTTCCTGATTGGAACATATACACAATGACATTAAAATATTTTCGTCATAAGTCTTATTCTTTGTATCTAATAACCAAATTTACCTTCATTCATATAATTTTAGTGTAGGGTTAAAAGGTTAAAAATTAAATTGTATATTTTTATAATAATAAAAATGTAATTTTATTATTTTAATAATTTATATTTTTATAAATTTTAAAAAATTAAATTAATTTTTTATTATTTTAATATAATTTTTTATTAATTTGAAAATTTATATATAAGAAAGAGCAAAAAAAAAAAAAAAAAATGGGGGCCCATGTTTGAGTGGTTAACCACTTGACCTTTATTAATGAAAATTCTATAAAAGTGTGAGATTGTGTATTATGTGAGGTGTTTTTGTATGGTGAAAAAATCCGTATCTAAATAATAATATCGTAAATATATATAAAAATAAAACTAACTTTTAAGGGATTCTCATTCTTTAAGAGTAAATAGGGTTATAATAGTCATTTTCTTTTATATATTCTTTTTACTTTTTATTATCATTAATCTATACCTATCTATATTTATATATTTGTAGGAAGTTAAAGATGAAGTTTAAAAGAAAAATAAAATTTTGGATATGAATTTTTGAGGAGTAAAAAGTGATGAAAATTTTGATTTGTCATTTATTTTTTTAGTATTTTACTTCTTAATATTAACTATGATATAATGGAATCAATAAAATATCAAATTCAACTTTTAAACCCCGAGGACCTATTCTTCATGATTTTGCTTTTTTAAATACATTAAATATTTGAAAGAAAAGGCATAATAAAAGGATTTACTAAGGATTTATATTTCCAAAAAAAAAAAAAAAAAAACTAATCAAATTCTTTTGTTTTCGTAATAAAAGAACTAATGTATACTCATTGATTTGAAGCCTTTTTTTTTTTTTTTTAGTTTATGCTCTTGGAATTTTTTTGCTTCAAAATATTAGTTTGCAAATTAGGTGAATGAGATGTTTTGACATTCAATTTTTTTAGTAATTTATTGCTATAACATAATTGAATTAATAAATTCTTTTGAGATGTTTTTCATTTACTTTTTTAGTATTTTAATTTACATGATTTAGGAATAAGGAAAAAAAATCTATTAAGATGAGATGAAAAAGTAATGGTTGGTTTGATTTAAAATTTATTTTACTTAATCATTGAAATTACAATATTTTTGTGTTTACATAATTTTTATCAGCATTTTATTCCCAACTTTCTCTGTTTTTGATGAGAAGATTTCAGATTCTTTTAATTGAATCTTCTCAAGACATTTATATCGTTTACTTTGTTTAAAACATGTTACATTTTTATTGGCCTTAGTATGATTCAATTATATATCATCGTGTCTTAATTTTTATTTAATTTTATTTACATATTAAATAAATTAATTTTGATAAAATACTTGGAAATTCATTCAAATTATCAGCTTTCATGATCTATATTCTATATTTTACTGGATAAAGTAGTCAGTACCATATCAGTTGACATACCGATTTTGTCTTGAAACTAGTATGTATTGGTATCGACATGTTTCGTTGTATCGTTTCAAGTTTATCGATGTTTTTAAATATTTTTCACACATATATATATATTATCACACTTTTAGTTTCTTGATAAATTAATAATAACCTAAATGTTAATAGATCTAATTAGCAATTTAAATAAATTATAGTACGATAAAACATAAAAGAAAAATAATTTGTTTTTAATAAGAAAATACATAAAATCTCATAAAAGAATAAAATTGGAGAACTAATATGTTGACTCAATCGAATCTAAGCATGAGATATTAACTAGCTTCTGTGGTCATAACTAATTCCTATTTTGGGTTCTATTCAATCAACTAGTCGTTAACTTAGCAAGATCTCTCGTTCTTCCACTAAACTAATGTGTCAGCAAGAACTACTTATCTTTCAACTTCATAGGCCAGATCAGATTGGGGTAAGGGGTTCACAGATAGGCAATACCAATTTTGAGTTAATTCTTATCTAAATGACTTTCTAGGGTTGTCAAGCCTAAGGTTTAAGTTCTTCCTATCCCAAACAACTTATCCGCTAAGAAACTCTATATAGAAATTAATTACTTCTATGTCCACTCGCTAATCACCCATAAGACGATTAGTTCCTCATGGATCCCATAAACAATATAAACTTGATGAAGAAAATAAACATGAAAAATAGATCAAGAGTAAACGTTTAGAGAAATCCTGATTTGTATTAAACAATTGAAGTGTCGTAATCCACAAAGAATTTGTTGAATCCATAAGTCAAATTCTCCGAAGAACACTAACGAAAATAAAATTGAAAGAAAATCTTAAGTACAAAATAAACTAAAAACTGAAAACTAAACTGAAACGAAAATTCTAAGTTATAGAAAAGATCTCTCAAGTGTTTAATGAAGTCTATTTATAATGTTAGGGTTGGTCGTCGTCCCTAGCCCTAGTTTGGCTAACGTTTTTACATTAAATTTCATTGTGCAAACCAAAACGCCCTTAGCTCATTAATTCTTCACATACAAGGCTGGTGTTGCGACATCCTCTGCTTTATGTCGTGACACTAATGATAGTTTACTTAGCTCAGGCATGGATTCAGGGTTGTGTCACGACATCCTCTTGCTATGTCGCGACACTGAAGGCAGTCTAACTATTTTGGCCTCCTGCTCACTATGTTGCAACGTCAAACCTCCATGTTACAACATGGTGACCAGCCTCGTGTTCTCACGTCTCCTAATAGTGTCTTGCAGACTCACAAAATACATTAGCCTTCCCTTAGGCCTATTTCGACCCCTAAGGTTATATAAACAACTCAACTCATACTTTTTATTAATTGAAGACTAAAATTGAAAAACTAAATAAAACATAATAATATTGTTCATATTCAAGCTCTTTAATTGCGAAAACTAGTTTAATCTACTACAACGAATTGCGACAGACCACAACTTAACAATATGAGTTAAATCTTAAAGTGGTCTATAAACTTTAAAACATTCTAATTAACTTTTCAAAACAATAAATATGGTTCAAATTAAATTTTTTGTCAATATTATGTCAACTTTCCCTTTAGATGTCACTGTGACATTGTAACTGTTTGATTATTATAAATGCTAAAGACTTATTTTATTTTTCACTATTTTTATTTTATTCTTTCTTATTTTAAGCAAATAAAATAAATAACAAGTTATGTTATAATTAAAAATTTCAAATTTTATAATGATTACAAATTATTTATTTGTATCATAAGTGACTAAACTCATAAAAATATTTAAGATCTATTCTTCTTGGATCTAGTCCGATATACTGTCAGTCTAGTCAGTCACATTTATGTCTCTATATTTTGAGAGTTCTCCGCTACGACGCTCAAGACAAAACATCTCCCCAATTGAACTTGATAAACGACATATTAGTATTTCAATCGGTTTGTTCATTTTCGATTAGACTAATGATATGTTTAGATTCGTTTACTGATATAAGTTGTGTTTTTGTATTACAATCTGATCACGTAATACAATTTAGTATAAGTTAAATATTAAATAACCAATGAGCAATATTTACTTCTATTTTACTTTACGTGTAAAACTCATATGAGAACAATTATACAAAATATATTAATGTAATCAATTAGTTTATTTTATTAATTAATCTGTTAAAAAAATTATAAATTTATAAAGGAATACACAATTTCCGATTTGAGTGATTTATAAAATGAAGCTTGGGTCATTGTCTAGCATGTGGTTGAAATGGTTGTTCACAAACACTTGATCTGACTCATGGACTTGGCTTGTAATTGGAAGCCTGGTTAGTTGTTTTGTTTTATATAGAAGATTTTTGGGTTGTATTTTTCAAGGTGGGTGACGTTGGAAACGAAATTGAAAAAACATTTACACCACATTTGATTTTAGTAACAAACAAACATAGTATAAAATCAGAAAGAAAGTTGACAATTTTGATTTTTAGTAAAGAGAAGCTGATGTGGTGTGTAAGTATTTAAAAATATCATATGAAATATTTCAACAAGCGCCATAGGGAGAGAATTATATCCCCCAACCCAAAATATTTAAGTGATTTATAAACATCAAAAATATTCTATTTCACTTACATATTATTTCAATTAAATTCTTTTATACGTCTCATTATTTGATTGTTATAAATGTTTGTGACTTTTATTTTTATTTTTTTATTCTTTTCTTATTTTGAGTAAATAAAATAAATAACAATTTATGTTATAATTAAAATTTTTAAATTTTATTATAAATACAAATCACTTATTAGTATTTATTTAATAAAAAAAATATTAGTTTTCCTTTTCCTTTCATAAAAAAAAACAAAATAAATTATTTTCTAATAAATAATTTTTTGAAATAAGTTCATACACATTAATTTTTTATTTTTTATTTTTACAAAAAATTGATTTTATAAAAAATAAATTATTTATGAATGACAAACTTTGCGTTTACATTTTCGATAAACTATATTCGTATTCACCCAACTACTAGTAAATTTCTTTTTTGATCACCAAACTATGAAAAGTTACAAAATGACCATTCAACTATTCAATTTTTTCTTTTTTTCGTCACCAGCTAGCTAGTGGTGGCAACTTTTAAAATTGACATAATAACAACTTCAATCCTCCACATTTACATAAATTTGGTCCTTTTTAAAATAATTTTGCTTTTCTTTGTAACATTGAGGGTTAATTTTAAAAGAATTAGAAAAGATGAAAATTATTATCTTAAATTTTTGGGTGCGTTCATTTTTCGTATTTGTCTAAAAATTTAGCTAATAAATTTGATTTTTGAGCTTTTCAGGTGAAAGGGTAAAAAGAAAAAAAAAAGTAAAACTATAAAAGAGACTAAATTACACAATGTGTAAATATTGAGTGTTAAAGTTGCTATTATGCCAATTTTAAAAGCTACTACCATCTAATTGGTTATTAAAAAAAGACATAATTGAATAGTTGGGTGATATTTTGTAACTTTTCATAGTTGAGTGACCAAAAAAGAAACTTATAGTTGGGTGACTACTAGCACAATTTACCCTTACATTTTTAATGAAGTATTATTTTATTATTTTTCTAATTTTATTTATTTATGATTTTTATAATTAAATTATTGAAATAAATTTATGCTATACTAAAAATATAATAAATAATATTAGAAACACTGTCATACGCATATGTTTGTGAAAACCACAAACTTATAACACAAATGTGTGCTAAAAAAATAACATACAATAAATAATGAAACGTATGGTTTAAAACTAATTAATAGTAATACATGAAATATGTACGATATTAAAATTAAAAAGAAAGAGATTAAATTGTTTATTATTGTGTTGTCATCAATCTTGAGTCGGAGTCGAGTTAACTTGTGACACCAACTCAATCAAATACATTATTAATATGTACAATTTATGGAAGTAATAAAATGTGCATAATAAAAATAAAATTTATAATAATATTAAAATAAAGCTGAGTGGTAAATTAAAGGTTTTATTAATGCAATTGATTTGAGTTCAAATTAGACCTTTCTAAGGGTTGGGTAGCTTGCCTGGCTAAACTGGGGCCAAGTTTGGATAATAATTTTTGTATCTTAGATCGATTTGGCCTGAATTCAATGTAAATATAAAAATAATTTATAAATTTAAATTTAATTATAAAATATATAAAATATCAATTAAAAATATTCTTTTATTTTTTTGAACAATAAAACAAACTTTTTGGATGAGTAAACAAACAGAGGGCCTAAATATAATTTTTTTTTTGAAATGGACCTCGACCGACTTGACCCATGAACAACTCTTGTTCAAATATCACAATATGCATATTTTTATTGGTTTTTTTAAATAAAAAGACTAAAACATCCTTGCATAATATAACTTATTTTAATTATGAAAATATATTTATGTAATTTTTCTAACCAAGTTGGTGACCCGATTGAGGACGATGCCAACTCAATTAGGAGTTTAAATAATTATAATACATCCATCCATATTCAACATTCACTTGAACTCTAGTTAGATTATTTAAAATATAAGTAATTAAAATTAAAAAAATCAATTAATTTATTGATTATCCAAAATGGACTCATATCTAAGGCTGCCATAAGTAATTACAATAAAAAATGGTATAATATTAAATTTAGCTCTCAACTTTTATATTTTTTTGTCAATTTGACATTTATTTATTTTAGCTAAATTTAGCCTTTAACCTTTCAAAAAGGAGTCTGATCGCTTTTTTTTGAAACAAAAATATTGACTGAAACATTAATTTTTAACGTTACTGATTTGGCAACTCGCGTGACAGTCTATGTGCACAACATGCTAACATAACACCATTTGTTTTATATATCACGTCAATAAATAATTCAAATATTATAAAAATAAAATAAAATAAAATAAATCAAAATTAAAATTAAAAAAAATAAAAAAGTTCATAAAATTTTAAAAAATTAGCATGGAATGCGCGTGGATTGTCATGCAAGCTGTCATGTTAAAAAAGTTAACATTTTAATTAACATTATTGTTAAAAGAATATTATTTTGACTCTTTTTCAAAAAGGTTGATGGTCAAAATTGACTTTTTTTAGAAGAAAAATGGACTCTTTTTAAAAGGTTGAGGGTAAAATTTAACTAAAAAAACATACGGTCAAATTGACAAAAGATGTAAATATTAAAGACTAAATTTGACATTATGTCATAAAAAATCATCTATAAATAATTTATATGATTTTGAAATTAAGGTTTTTTTTACAATTTTTTTATCCCACAATTTGTTACCTTATCATTAATATAATTTTTATATTATTGAAAAAGTTTGTCAATCAACAATTTCATTCGTAATAAAAATTAGAATATAATGATATCATTAAAAAAGCACACTTGGTGAAAAAATTTCTGTTAAATCTACAATCTAAAACATGTGCCTTCTCTTTTACTCTTTTATTTTTACTTTTTATTTATTTATTGGTGTTTCTTTATTATTTGCAATAATTTTTATCTATTTTAATGAGATTTATTTTATAATAATTTTGTGTTGCAAAAGTGAAGAATTGCCTTTTATTTTACGTTAGTAAAAGTAACAATTTTATTGTATTGAATATTTAGTAGTAAGAATTGTGAAATTTTTTAAGTTTTTATGTTATGTTATTTGATTTAATTTTATGCTAATTATTTATGTTTTTAAATAATTTAATTAGAGTTAGAAAGTAAGTTGAATATGAATGGGTGTAGGGGCGAAGTCAAGGGACTGGCATGGGTCCCGCCCTCTAAAATATAAAATTATTTTTTAGGTTCTTAAATTTTTTTAAAAATTTTAAATTTGTAAAGATAAAATTACACTTTGGTCCCCTAAAATTATAAAAATTTGATTTAATCCTTTACAAATTATAAAGATATAAACTATAAAAAATTAAAATTTCATCCGGCCTCCCCTAAAAATTTTTTTTGGCTTCGCCCCTGGATGGGTGTATAATAATAATTTTATATTTTTAAAATTTAATGATGTGGTAAAATTTTATTGTTCTCTAAAAGCTTAGTTTTTAGAATAATAAATTATTTTATGAAAAGGAAAAAGAATAACAAAAAAGAAAAAGAAAAAGAAAAGAATAACTAGTATGAAAAGAAACAAGTGTTGCTCTTTAAGATTGAAAAGTCCCTTCCTCGGTTTGAGCAACTTGAACATCATGGGCTATGTTCTTCACTTCCTTCTTGTTTTTGTGTATGGAAGTTCTTAAAATTGTTGAGCTGGTTATTGAATTAGATATTGAGAAGGTGAAACTTGGAATCATTTTCAGGTCTGCAGGTGAATGGCTCTAAGCAGTTCAAGGGACAGCATACAAACTTCAATGTAATAATCTCATCACTATAATTAAGACTTTTTCTCCCAATATCGGTTTCAAATAACATTAATTCAAATTTAAACCAATCTTATGGTCAAGAAACATAATTCTAGGCTTTAGGTATCGATCCAATTGAGGCTTGCAACATGAACTACTGTTGTGAGACACCTTGGAATTTCTTCACATGGAACTTCGACATCTTGGAACGTCCTGCAATGTGGATCATAGACAACAAGTGCTTTATTTCTGTACTGCAGTAAGAGCCCTCCACTCTTCAATAGGCACAGAACCTGGATCCATTTTTTACGCGAATGGAACCTCGGATCATTCGAGGAATGACACTGATAATTTGGCTGTAATATCTTTGGTACATAAGCTCCAATGCTAAATTGTTTGACCCAAGACTCCTTCACATCATACTCCTTCATCACCCAAATCTCCAGTTCTTCATTATCGTCATCAAAAGAAACTGCCGACAGGCAACCTCGTAGAACAACAAGCTCATGAATTCGCCTGTTCGAAGCAATGAAATCAGGCCTAGGGACCTCCTTGAATTGTTCAGTAGCCAAGTCAAAGGACATAATAAGGTTAGTAGTAGCTCTCCAATGAAGTTTCCCATTGACCAAAACTTGAGATTTTTGCAACACAAAACGGAAAGGAAAGCTTCCCAAATTTCTCCATGTGTTGCTACTAACAGTCAAAATATGAACCTCAACAGAAGATGCTGCAGTCTGAGAGGCTGGACGCATGCCAAATCTAACAACACGACGATGAAGATACAAATGAGTTGTTCTTTTATATGATATCTCGACAACCTTATATTTCTTTGTGGTAGGATCGAAGCCAAATCCTAACACCCCAGCATGATGACTACGCTTCGGTAACCCTACATAATCCCTGGTAAATGGATTATAAATACAGAGTTCAAAGCTTGGGTGAGTGGCACTCAACAATAGCAATCCATTACATGAACTCACCAAATGGAAGCTTAGCAACGGTGGTATGGTAAGCTTCTTTGCTATCACCATCACGTTTTCATCGTTTGGATCGCTCGATATATCTCCAAAATAAAGCTGGTTTTGGATGCAATGACCCATGATTTGTAAAATGAAGCTTGGATCGTCCTCAACCATGTGTTTGAAATGCTTGTTGACAAGCAGTTGATCTTGTATGAAGGTACGCCAGGCTCGACACACGGATTTGGATTGAACTAAGCTTAGGAGTGGAAGCCTTGATAGTATCTCAAGTGCAACCTCTTGAGGAAGACGATCCATTTCGCTAATGGGTGTTTTTTCTCTTTCTATAATTTCTTCTTCGTGAATTAGGGTTGAGAGGTTTAATAGAAGAGTAGGTTGTCAAATTAAAGATGGCTTCGTGATGGAAACAAAATTGAAATTGAATAGAATATTACACCTTGACATCGGCAAAATCGATGTTAATAACAAATGACAAACAAATAGAAAAGAACAAACAAAAAAGAAAAAAGTAACCAAGTATTAGACATGGCAATAAGTAATTTTATACCCACAAGAATGCGGCCAAATTAGCTAAAAACTCCGGTTAAAAAAGAAAAAAAAGTTAAGAGTATAGGTTGATTTCTATGATATTTATCGGAATAGGTGAAAATTTTGTTGATTATGCAGGGAAAAGCGCTCAATAATATACTTTTTTTTTTTTTAGTGTCAGACCAAAAATATCAACACTTTTAAAAAAAGTATCAATACTTTTCACTATGTATCATACCATAAATAAAGTATCGATACCATATATTGATACCCCTCTTCCTCCTTCCTATTTTGGTGCTGTAATCGGTAAGTTGTATGATGGGGGAGTCAAAGTATGGTAGAAGGGTCAGTGGAAGTGGCAACAACGGTGGTGGATTTTTGAATTCAGCTTTTAGTTTAATGGGATTCAGTGTTAAACAGATTAGGAATTGAATTCAACTTTTTTATCTTGCCAAAGTCTTTTTCTTTCCAAGCATTTAAATTTTAAAAGGTTCCACAACTAGAAAGAAAACCCAGATGTTGATAATGGTGAGTTTTTTTTCCCGAGGGATTAGGTTTTGTACATATATTTCTAACATGCATTTTTACTTTTTTTTTTCTTCAAAATCGATTTATTCTGATAAATATTATAGAAATTGACCTATTGTCTCAATTTTTTTTAACCGGCATTTTTGGCTAATTTAGTTCAAAAATGCAACATACTCCGACAAATACATATACATGTATATATAAATAATATGATACAAAAGATAATATTTTTGAGTCAAACAATCAATTTTCGATTTGATTAGTCTGATTTATTTAGTGAGTTTAATTAAATAATTTATTAAAATATATTAAAATAAAAGAAAATCACTTTAACTAACAATTTCAACTAGTTTACATGTCAGCTAGTCTAATTTCTTATTTTGAAGAGGTACCCAATTAATTCCCAATTGAATCATCGGTGCCGGAAATAATGAATAACATAGATGTGAATATATAAAAATTTTAAAATTTATATATGATACTAATTATAATTAGTTAAATTTTATATGAATATATAATAATTTTAAATATTATGATAAGCTAGAAAAAAAATTTAGGATACAAAATTAAATTATAAATTTTGATAAGAGTTAAAATATAATTTCACTGGTGATTAATTAATATATTTATAATTTAAAAAAATTAAATTAAAATATTATATTTTTAGAAGTAAAAAATTATTATTAATTTATAATTTTATATATTTTAAAAAATAAGAAATATAATATTCCAATTTTTGGGAGAAGAGGCGTTGCCTGTCGCCCATGTATATTATTATTATTATTATTATTATTATTATTATTATTATTATTATTATTATATGTACCAACTCCAAACAGTTATAAATAGTCCAAAAACATTTATGCTTTTAATAATTTTTAAAATTAATTTTTTAATCTTATCTTTATTAAATAAAATATTATTTATTTTTATTACCATTAAAATTTAAGTCTTTACTAAAGTAAACTTATTTAATTGATTATAATTATTAAATAAAATTTTGTATTTACATTGATTTTGATAAAATAAATTATTAGCAATAAATTTAATTTATTCATTTTATATTACTTTTTATTAATGACATATATATCTGTTTGAAATTTTTGATTTTTTAAATATTTACATTATTCTTTACATAAATTCATAAATTGTTGTTAACAAAATTAGATATTATTACCAGGCTACGCCCGAGTTTAAAAGAATTAATTATAAATAAAATTTTAATTATATTAAATAATTATTATTTAAGTATTTAATATTTTAATCTTATGTAAATAAATTTAAGGTTACGGTCTAGTAATTATGATAACTTATGATTTATATTTAAATCTTATATAAATTGAAATATAGAAAAATAACATATGAGAAAATTAAAACATGACACGGTACAAAAAGTAACAATAAAATGAAATAAATATATGATTTATATGAGCTTTTTGCATACTGTTGATCTATAAATAATATGAATTACGAACCAAGCTGTGAATGATTGTATAAATTAATATAAAAAAATAAAGAAAATCAAATATAAATCCTAAATAATTATTTCTAATCATTTAAAAATTTATTTTTATTTTTCAATTGCAAGTCTTCATTTTACAAAAAAAAAAAAAAATCATATAAATGTGATCCACATTTAAAAGTAAAAATATTAAATCAAATTATATATGGCACAAATATAATACTAAAAGAATAATTAACTTTGCAACCAAAAATAAAAGTAATATAAATGAAAGGATTTCATCTCACCCCTGCTACCCAGCCTTCTGGCTTGAGCCAAAAAGAGTAATCAAAAGAAAAAGGCAGGTGTAAAATTCTCAAAGCTAAACTTCTACAGAGAAGTAATGTATGTTCTTAAGTTGTTCATTTACTATTTAGCTTTTTATTTTCCATTATATAATATATACACTTATAAGTTATAACTGATAATGTATAAATCAACTATTACATATTATTTTATTAAAATAAAATTTTAACTATTATGATAAATTTTTTTAAAGGAAAAAACCAATTCATTAATACGATGACTAAATAAATATAGACATACCACTAAAAAACGAAAGGCAAAAACAAATTCATATTAATAGCTAAGTGCCTTTTTTCACCAGAGGAACATCTGAAGCCAAGACAAAAAGGAAGTTCATTTCAAATCAAGTAGTCCACATGAAATAAGGCCACCTTTGCAAGTTTATGGCCAAATTTGATAGCATATCCACGAATCCATCAAAAGGACAAAGAGCCAAAATGAGATTGAAGTATCATACAATTACGAACCACTCAACCGACTTCTAAATTCACAAACTTCCCTAAGTGGATTACAATCCGATTCTAAGATAATAATATCCAACCTACTATTCTTCAACGAACAAAAACCTTCCCTGACCGATAATGCTTGGGCAACTTTAGAAGAGTTGGAGTCGTAAAACCTAAAAATGCAACTCAACAGCTTCTTAGTGTCGCAGGGCTAGAACTTAAGTTTGAAAAACACACGACCTTAGGCGATTTTTTGGGTTCAAATCCGTCTAAGTTAGCCTTACTCTAAAAAATTGAGAATTTTTGCCAAAATTCTCTAAGGAATTGAATCAAAGCGGAAGCAAACTCAAATTGAAAATAGAGTAACGACCGAACAAAAAAGCCGCAAAGAAATATAACACACACCAAGTGTTTGAGCAAATGCTCTCAAAAGTATTTTATTACTTTGAAGGTTTACAACTGAGTAATCACAAATGAGGGGGAAAGCCTCTTATGTCCACTAAACTAATTAATAAATTGACTAAGGCAAGTGCACCTATCAATTAATAGTATAGCTATGGTGAGCACAAATATTGTTCCATCGAGGACTGCAATTACTAGTAATTATCACCTTTATCAATAGATTCTTGGTTCAACTTCTCTTCAGACTCAACAAACACCTTTCCACTTCTCAAAGTAAATGTGTTGACTTTTTTTTTTTTGGGTTGGTTTCAGTGCTACTAGGTACACTGCTTTGTAGTCTCTCTGAAACCAATTTAGCAAGTTGACCAATTTGATTCTTGAGACCCAGAATAGATGCTTGTTAATTTCTCAAAGTTCCTTCAGTGTTCTGAAATCTAGTTTCAGAACTGAAATGAATTTAACCAATATCTCTTCAAGATCTGACTTCTTTTCTTGTTGTTGAGGTTGCTGAAAGTCTGGATGGGGTTGTAATATTTGATTCCCTTGACCACCCCAAGAGAAGCTTGGATGATTCCTCCATCTTGGATTATAGGTATTGCCATAAGGGTTATTCTAAAGTCTAGAATTATTAACCATAAACTTAACTTGTTCCTATTTAATTATACTCGCTCCAGTCACATCACATTGCTTCACAGGAGTCATCTAATTCCTTAAACTCAAACAATCTATTTTTTCTACTAAAAGCTTCAACTTGACTTACCAACATAGTAATTTCATCTATATCATAAACACCGACTGCTTTGGTAGGCTTCGCTCTTGTAACTTGCCTATGATAATTATTCAATATCATCTCCTCAATGAACTCTTGAGCCACTTCAAGTGATTTGTTATTCAATGTTCCCCTAGTTGTTGCATCAATTAGTTGCCTAATTGAGGGATTCAAACCATTATAAAAGGTTTGAAATTATAGCCACAAAGATAGACCATAATGAGGGTTTGGAAAAATCCCAATTTGAAAATGGTTTTCTTGTACAGTGGAAAATTAAAATTTTGAAAATCGACTTGATTTGTGATATTTATAGCAATAAACCTTAATCGAATTCGTACCTAAGTTTTTGACTTAGCTAACGTTCATTGTTCTCGACTTTCAATTAAATGATTTTCTCTGCTATTCTTGTACCATGAACCGCTTCAAGTGTATGCTCTAACCAATTGAATCAAAAACACAGAACTAGAAAAAGTTTTCTCTCATTTTAAGGTGAAAATAAAAATTCTCTCTTTTTAATAGAAACCGACAGAATTGTTATTTCGAAAAAATATATGTAAACATTACATATCATGAAAAGTCAATACTATCAAAAAGTGATCAAGTCATCTATCACAAAGAAGGATGACTTATGGTCACGTTTACTTTTCATCAACCATGTAGTGCCAATAAGAGTATATCATTTAACCATGTTTTAGGTTATGAATTCAACTGTTGTGAATGACGCTACATATTACAGAAGTCGTGCTCCCAATGCACTAGCTTTCGGTTCCTTATCTATTTGAACTCAGGCTTTTACTTACATCAAAGTGTTGAGTCACGCATACATAATTCGCCATCCATTCAAGATTTAGGTATGCTACACTATGAACGTCACAAGTGAATAAATCCATAAATAGATTCATGATCTATTTTGTTTGGGTCTTGTCTAATGTACAGTCTGTCTAGTCAGTCATATCTATGTCTCTATCTTCTGGGAGTCATCCGCTCCAAAGCCCATGATAAGGCATGTCCCCAATTGGATTTGATAGACGACATATTAGTCTTTTAATTATCTTGCTAATTTCTGATTAAACTAAGGACATGTTTAGGTTCGTCTACTAATAGAAGCTATCTTTTCATACTACGATCTGACCATATAATACTGCTTAGTATTAGTTAAACATTTAGACAACCAATGAGCAACATTTGTTTCCATTTTGCTTTGTATGCAAAACCAATGTGAGGACAATTATGCAAAGTATATTAATGTAATCAATGAATATGTTTTATTAACCAATCTGTTCGAAAAAATTACTAGTTTACAAATGAATATAATACACTCAGTGCACCAGATCTAACCAAGGGCATTTTTTCAAAGGATACTTAAATCTCTCCCATGTTTCATAACGTGTCTCAAGCTCAAATTGAGGAAAAAAAGAGATATCATTCCTCAACTTGGCTATCTTGGTTGGTGGAAAATAGTTCAACAAAAATTTCTCTATCATCTGAGCCTAAGTAGTGATGGAACCTTGTAGTAGTGATTTCAACCATTGCTTCTCTCTATTCCTTAAAGAAAATGGGAACAATCTTAAGTGTATGGAATCATTAGAAGCACCATTGATTTTAAAAGAATCAGAAAATCTTTAAGAAATTTGTTAGATGTGCATTTGGATCTTCATCTTATAACCTATCAAACTGATCATACTGCCACACCATCTGAATTGTATTCGACTTGATTTCAAAGTTATTTGCAACAATATTTGGCCTAATGATATTAAATTCAACCCAAGTCAGAGTTGGCTTGACATAATCATACATAGTCAATGGAGGGATCTATAATTTCTTTAATAATGCTTTCTTCCTCTTGACTGTCTATAATAGTTCGATGTTAATCTAGCCTTGCTTCTCTAACATCTCTTCAATTCTGCGAGCAATTTTTTCAGTCTCACTATAAAAAATTATTGATTCTAATGGGTTGCCTCTAGTCATAAACCAAAAGATCCCGTCACAAAGTAAATAAAAATGAGCCAACATATCAAAATTAAATAAAAAAACAAAATAGAACAAAATAAAATAAAAATGGTTAAATTAACAGAATTAATATTTTCCTAATATTTTAGTCCTCGAAAATGACGCAAAAAACTTGATGTCCACTAAACTAACTAATAAATTGACTAAGACAAGTGCACTTATCAATTAATAGTATAGTTATAGTGAGCATAAATATCGTTCCCTCGAGGACTGTAGTTACTAGTAATTATTACATTTCCATTATTTAACCTAATAATTTAAAAGATTGATTAAAATTAAATCAAACTATCTAGATTAACTAATGAAATGCACCAAAGAATAAAACACAAAAACAACCAAATATCAACCAAGTGACAAAACAATACCTAGATAAGAATCTACCTAGATTTCATCTATAGTTCTCAATCTAGTTTATGGAATTTCTTTTATTAGCTCTTTGATTTGTAGAAATCCCTAATTTATGCTTATATCTCTTTCGAGCATAAGAGAAACTAAATCTAGGTTGATTAATTGAAATTTCTTTCTAATTTAAACCCCTATGATTGCATTAATTCGCTCTATGGATCCCCTATTAGATTTAACTCTAATCTGGTAGATTTATGTCGTCTTATTTCTAGGATTGCATGCAACTTCATTCAAATTATGCAAGATCTAATCACAAGAAAGGTCTATTCAACCTCAAACTTATGCACATCAAATATGGACCGACACTCTAGAATTATCAACCCAAGAACAATTAAACATTCATAATTGAAAACAAAGAGGCTAAGATTTTATTGTATAAAACTAGAAATCAAATAATAGAATTCATCCTATTAAGATATTTAGTTTATAATTGCAAGAAAAAATACAAAAAAATACAATATAACCACCAAAATAAAAGAAATCCATGATAAATTCATTCAAAATAAGCTTGGACTCTTGAATCCTGATGGAGAATTGCTTGGAAATCGGCTTCAATGGTGTTCTTCGAGTAATTTTTGTGCTATCCTATGACGATCGCTTTCCTCCTATTTTATTTCCTTATTTATACCTTTTTAAAATCCCCAAAAAACTAAAAATCATAACTTTTAGCTATTAGTGCACATGGTTTGCGAAATTGAAACGCCTTAGACACAAAACTGTGTGGATCATAAAGCCATGTGGATTGACCTTGTGAAATTTTGCTGCATGTGTACAGCTTCCGGAGTGTTCCAATGTTCTAATTTCCATCGTTTTTTACTCTTATTGCTCTCAAATGCCATATTAAGCATCAAAGCATGAAAATAAAATATATTTCACAATTAATGTCATATAATCATCCAAATATGCACTAAGAATGAGGTTAAAATATGTTACTTTTGACATTTATAACCTCTATTTATAGTTGAGCTCCCCCAAATTCAACGATACAGATTGAGTTACATCGATGATTAAGATTTGTGCCTATCTACAAGATGAGAGTCTTAAGATACATCTTTATCCCTTAGGATTTACAATAATTGCCCTGGTACTCTAGTTTTACTAGAGTGTTTCACTAGGCCACCAATGTTTCAAGTAGATGGACTTCGCCATATCTTCTACGAATTAGACAAGTTCAAGTGGGTCAAATGAGCCCCATTTAATCAGTTAACCTCCATAGGACGTTAGGTGTGCAATTGTCACAACTTTGATTTGTGGCCCGTGAAACTAGTACTATCTCGAATAACTATTGCCCACCTCGTACATAATTTATCCTTAAATGTAGCAATATTTGCATTACCTTTAACCCAACTTGTTAGTGGCACAACCAATGATAAAAAAAAAAGAGCAGAAAGAACCCAAAAAACTGGTTGAACAACAATAAAAAACCAAGTTGCGCTTCCTTTCAATCCTGCACACATAAAACAACAAGATGCACAACATTAGCAACTTCCCAGCCCTGATGTTGCCAAACACAAATGTTCCGGTTAAATCAAATGCTCCATAAAAGAGGAAGAATTTTAGCAAGGATATCATCATTGAAACTCTAACACTTCCTTCACCTAATTGATGACTGAAACATGTGGAAGATGAACCCAACATGTTTTCAAACATCCTTAAATTTAATGCACCCAAGTTAAACATGATCAAGGTTTTTCGTCCCATCACAACACCGACAATCAGGATTAATAGGCACACCCTTCTCAATTAGGAGCTAACTATAGGGAATAAAATCATGTAACAACCTTCAAGTAAATTGTTTAACCTAATCACAGACCAAGGGTTATTGATTCTATTAGAGAGAATATTAGAAAAGTGTATCTTGTATCCTTTCTTAACAAAATATCTTCTATCATCTATAAAATGCCAAACTTGCAAGTCACTCGGTTTATGAGAACTAATGGGACTAGTACAAATATGACCAACATTACAAAGGGCCAATATGACCTCCCAAAACTCTTTATCCCAAGCCATATCATCAACATTGAAAGGTTCCTTAGCCATCAAATCTTCAAACTTGGGTAAGGGATCCAAACTAACGAAAAATGTGCTTTCATTAGGGATCTAAGCATCTGTAAAACCTTGATCAAGGCACGTCACCTAATCACCTACGCATGCCTTTTAGGAAAACCCATTTTAAAAAAAAAACCACACTTTCTCAAATAAAATGAGGATTATGTCCTTCCACTTCAAGAAGCTCACTATAACACCATTGTCCGACTCGATCGTCGAGTATGAGCTACAGAATGCTACATTAATTATTGGAGCAAAAATGATCAAACAAATATCCAATTCATGTCATTATATATTTAAATACATGCATGACACATATATGGTATAATATACAATCAATTTTGAGACTTATACGGGCTTATAAATACTCTTATACTAGTCCGCACTCGAACTAAGACGAAATTGTAAAGTTTTAAAAGTTCTTAGACCAACGTCGTGACTTCATCATTTTCTCATTGCCTTGTCGTCATCCCAGTATGTCATATCACGATGACATACATATACTCATCGTGACGTCACTCTCTGAGTTGGCAATGTTGCG
Source organism: Gossypium longicalyx (assembly GCA_025698465.1). Classification (NCBI taxonomy): domain Eukaryota; kingdom Viridiplantae; phylum Streptophyta; class Magnoliopsida; order Malvales; family Malvaceae; genus Gossypium; species Gossypium longicalyx. The sequence goes on along the minus strand of CM047005.1, from coordinate 16,744,570 downwards.
ACTCCAAAAGTCTGAGGTTGCAACATGGCCCCTATTTTTGGCTACTTATCTCCTTTTGGTACCTAAATTACATGTTTTCAACCAAATCATGTTGCTACCAACATTCATTTAACCATTTCACTTATGCCAAACCTAATAAAACATGCCAAAATGAACTTGTAACAATTTGAAGTTAACCATTTAACTTAACATACAATCCATGTCATTCATTCAAGTTCAAATTCACCATTTACTTATCTAATCATGACAATTTTTCTTACCATAGATTAGTATGTGCATAACTCCTCATTTTGAGTATCTAGTAACCAAATGGCAATGGAAAGAACCAAATCAACCATACACATAACCTATATTTCAAGCATGACTATCATTTTTACCACTTTACATGCCATTAAGCTTCTTATTCTTTCCAAATTTCATACGTATAATCTTTATCATGCCAACACCTATCAATTAAGATCATTATACAAACAAGTATCACACATGATCAAAATGTGTATCAATTTGATCACATAGCAAGCTAATTACATAAGTTCCAACCATTATCAACTTATCACATAACATTAACATCAAATTGACCAGTTGCACAACAAATATAACGCCCCAAAACTCGACCTAGAAGTTTAGATCGAATCTCAGAGGTTACATTGATCACCGAAGTGATCGTAAGAAAAATTTTAGTTTATCCATCTAGAAAACAAACGGTATTTAAGTTAAGTAAAAATCTCTGTTGTAAAATCCCGATATTACAAAAATTTTAGTCCAAAAGACACTTATGTGCTTAAAACCCAAAACTCATACCACAATATTCAAAATAAAATTTATAGTTCAAACCATTTATTTATAAATGCAGAATCTATGAAAATACTTTTAAAGTTGATTCTAAACGTGGCTGCTCGAGACCTCTGACTTGCTGAATCCAGTAACAGCATACGAAAATACATGAAAAAGGAAAACTGGGGGTGAGCTACACGAGCTCAGTGTGAGTTTGAAACGACAGAAAAAAATTAAGTGCTACAAATAAAAAAAAAATCACAATAATAATCTGATATCCAAATAATCATCACAACCAAAATAGAACCATCAGTACTGAACACATCGATCTATATACCATTAATCTCGTAATTAGACAGACAAATAGACAAAATACGGAACAAATGCATCAGCATGAAACCTACCCATCCAGCCAAACACCTTTTTATCCCCCATTCACACCACAAATGAGCTATAAAAAACTCAACCAGCCCTGCACACTATATAGGACCTCGAAAGGCCCATCCGACCCTACAAAACATGCATATGGAATAAAGCCACGTGAATAATAGTATGCAGCTGAGCTGCTAGAAGTATAGTACTGTGCGGTAAACCGCTATACAGACGTGTTGCAGTTGAAACTGCCAAATCAGATCAGACTTCCTTCTCTTCATATCCTAAACTCAAAATCATAATGTAAATGCAAGGATACACACCAAACAATGACAATTACACAGACGCAGAAGCTCGTAATCAGTCAATCAATTATAGAATCAATGTACACAGTTTCTAGACAGTCACACACACACCCACATCACTTAACCACTAAAGCAGATACTCATTTATTAGGCAATATCACATTAACGAGTCACTTAACTAATGAAATGATTACATATAACAAATATGCCTGAGCCAAAATAGAGTCCCAACCACCCTTGCTAAGACCTAACCGTGGGTCAGAACACACAGGATCACAAACAAGTCCAAAATAGACAAAGTACAAAAATTAGTGAGATAAGGTCACACGGTCGTGTGGAAGTGCCCAAGTTGTATGGGGGTCTACACGCCCATGTGAAAGCCACATACGCCTATGTGGAGGGGGCACACGCCCGTGTGAGCAGTCTGTGTAACTCACTGTCCAAAAGTGCTAAAAATTAAAAACAGAGGAGACACGACTGTGTAGAGATCTCACACGCCTGTGTGGGTACATATGCCCGTGTGGCACCAAAAATAATTGAAAACCCTAAATTCCCAATTACACACGATCATATGGACCGCCCGTGTAGCCATTCGTGTGGTCACAAAACTACCCTGAAATTGGCTGAAAACTCGATTTTATAATGTCAAAACGAACCCCAATCCTTAACAACCCAAAAGCATATCAATATCTCACCCAATTTCTATCCAACACTACATTAATCGACCTTTCAAAAGGTCTATTTCCTCACACACAAACAATGTCAAATTCTACAGAACAGGCCAAAAATTCGACAATAAAGGGAAAGATTCCCAACACACATGAAATCAGAAAACCACCAAATCAAATCCTCAATTCACAAATAAACTAAAAGAGTTATGAATCCCACACTTGATTTGCGAGATAAGCACCCAACCCCACTGATGAACCACAACGATTGAAGACGAATACGGTGCAGGAACAAAATGACGAAGCAGGAAGACTCAAGAAAAGAAAAGAAAATCTAACGTGAGAAGAGAGGGAGAGGAGAATGAAGAAGAAGAAGAAAAAAAACGTGTGTTCTTTCTGTTTTTATTTCTTATCAAATTTCTTATAACCAAATTAAAAATAAAATAAAATAGAAGTAAATAAATAAACAAATAAATACTCAAAACTTAAAAGCAACAAAAATAAAACAAATTCCTTAAAGCGCACATGAGGACTCGAGCTCGGGACCCCAAGCTAAACTAATACATAGCCAACCACCAGACCAGTAAGCCCATTTTGACATTAAAACACAACAACAAACCCAATTGTTCGATCTAGCCACTAACCCTACTTATAAATCTCAAAACTTCCAACCCATATTCCGAGGTGTTACAACAAAGGTCCCTATGTACATGCCACAAGGTCTAGATTCAAAATGAATTCATAACTACTATCTCAGGATAGTGTGTGCTCCTTTGTTGATAGTTTTGCAAGGTGAAAATCTATAAGGAAGGAAAAACAACCAGAGTAATAATTAAGAATACTTAGTAAGTTCAAATGGAGTCACTAAACTTACCTTGATCCATTAAGGCATAAAGAAAAATGTCATACATTTTGGCATTCAAAAGTGGCTATTCTTGGCACATATTAGCACATCTAAGTACATGTCAACATTATCAACTAAATAATTTAATCTCATTTACAAATCATGTGGAATATTTAAGACATTAAGGCAATCTAATACTTATCCCATATCAAATATCAAACACATACCATCACATATCCAATTTGCATTTGAATTCCCATTTCCATTTATTTGAACATCACTCGACGAAACTGTAACAACCCGAATTTTACGGTTATTAAAAAAGTGTATTTTCGGGTCTCCATTTTTGAAAAAAAATGGATTCGTAAATATTTATTAAAAATACTTATGAAGTTAATTGAGTGATTAATTAAAGTTTAATTAAGTGAATTTAGCTTAATTAAGAGTAATTAAGTAAAAGGACCAAATTGAATAAAGTGCGAAAGTTTAATTGTAAATTAAAAGAAAATAAAAATGACCAAAATGACAATTATGCCATTTGTCCTAAGTGAGGCGGCATAAACATAAAAATCTGAGATTTTTATGTGTTAAAATATATTAAATTATTATTGTTATTGTTATTATTATTTAATTGATATTATATTATTAAATTAAATAAATTAAAGGTTGACAAATGTATGGTACATATGGTGACATGTGTAATACTAATATACATACAATTGTAAAATACATGTATGTTTACTTATTATATAAGTATATTATTAAATTATATATAAGAATAATAATAATAATAATAATAATAATAATAATAATAATAATAATAATAATAATAAATAATAAATAAATAAATAAATAAATAATTAAATAAATAAATAAATAAATAAAAGAAAAAGGAGAGAATGAAAAGAAACAAAGAGCCAAACGAAAATGGGGGAAGGCAAGGAGAAGGAAAGAAGAAAGGGAAAATTAAAGGTTTGAAGCTTGGAAGTTTAATAGGTAAGTCAATTTAGCCCTTTTTACTTAATTTTGTTGTTTTAAAAGCTTTGGAACAAGGTTTTGATGAAGTTAAGTTGATATTTTGAAAGATAGTTAATTATTAGACATTGTTCATGTTGAACAAAAAGATGAATTAAGGGCAAAATTGATAGAAATTCAAGTTAAAATTGATTAAAGGATTGAATTGTAAAATAATTCATAAGTTTTGAATGGTAGGTACTAAATTGAAAGAATTTCGAAATTATTGTTCAATGGTGAAATTAAAGGGCTGAAATTAGTTTAAAGTGAAAAATTGAATGAAAATATTGAGTTAAATGTGAAGAATAAAAGTTAGTTTTAGTTTAGAGACTAAATTGAAATATAGGCAAAAGATGAATAAAAATTGAAATATTCCAAATGAAAATTGAATGGTAGTGTATTGATAATATTTAATTAATTTCTGTAGCTAGCGTTGTGCTGGAAAATCTTGGCTAAGCGAGGAAAAGACAAAGTCGACGAGGGATAGCTCGGAAATTACGGTTTGTATTTCTATAAACCGAATTGAATACTTATTTGTTGAATTTATTATTTAATATGAATAGTAATAATAATAATTATTATTATGGTATTGAATAGAATAAAAATTCATAAATTATATGTGATTATTGATATTGGATTGAATGTGTAATAAGTATGTGATTATTGAGAAATGAATTGAAATATTTGTTGATTTTAAACATCGAAAAAATGACTGTTATTTAAAAGAAGACTGAAAATCCTATTAATAGTATCGGGCTAGTCGGATATAGTTGGCATGCCATAGGATTGGAAGTGTTCAGGGATATTCCGACTTTGTGTCGATGAGACACTATTTGTGTCGACTACTATTACTGTTCCTAATTTGTTCCGAAGAGGTACTCCGTACCTGACTGTTACCGTTCCGGATTCGTTCCGATGAGGTACTCTGTGCACCATTATCGCATCGTTATCATTATCTTTATTACGGTGTATTTCAACCATTGATGATGAAACACCGTATACTATCCCGGTGTGTGGGTTGGATCCGTGTATTCGTCCAGGTCCGAGTTATGTTAATAGGGGTAGTGAAAAGTATTAAAGACTGACTGCTACTGAATAAACGACTGATACTGAATAAATGATTGTTACTGATTAACCGATTATTACTGTTGACTGACTAGTACTGAACAATAAAGATCAACCAGTTGTTACCAAAGAATATTGACTGTTATTGAAATGAAATAGTACAGAATATTGAATGAAAGGTGAATAATATTTCTATTCAAATGAATTGTAAATAAAAGTACTGAAAAACTAATTGTTACTGAATATTAGACTGCTACTGAATGTCTGAATGATACTGAATACTGGTTGTTATTGAATAAATATGAAAAATCGAAGGATAATGAATAAACATTGAAACTGTATACATTTCATCGAAAGTGATTAACAAGATCTTAGTATTATAAATTAAAAACAAATGATTGAAGTATTAAGAGTAATAGATTGAATTCTCAAGGTTCACTGATATATGATTTATTATTGACTTAAGTATCGGTTTATAGAAATACCACTGAGTCCATACTCAGTGTACGATTTGTTTCTTTGAGCAGGTTAAATAAAGTTAGACCATTGAATCAACATCCCTGGCCGATCCCGAACTCAATAAGGTAAATCATGTTAATTGTTGATAATGGCATTTACCTAGGATATCTTAAGTGTGCTATTTTGTATTGTGATTGTAATAGTGAAATAAGTAAATTGATATTTGATAATGATACATGATAAATATTTAGAGTCAAGTATTGGATTGTTTTAGTATTGGTATTTTGTATTGGTTGTGGTTTGAAATTTGCAGGGTTGGCTAATAAAGTGTGAAAGGCTCATTATTGAGTCCACATGGCCTGGCACACGGGCGTGTGACCAGACCGTGTGAGACACACAGCTTGCACACGGGCATGTTGATAAGCTGTGTGTCCCCTGCACCTAAATTTTGTAAAACAGAATACCACACGGGCTGAGCACACGGGCGTGTGACTTGGTCGTGTAAAACTAGTTTAATCATGAGTAATGAGTCAGTGTTGTACACGGGTAAAGGACACGGGCGTGTCCAAGCCGTGTGAGTCACACGGGGTGACAACACGAGTGTGTGGTACTGTTCAAAAAGAAATTTTAAAATTTTAAGAAAAATTCGTAGTGATTCTAAATTAGCCCCGAATTGATTTTACTGTTCATATTGGATCGCGAGGGCCCATTAAAGGGAGGACATCTTAAAATTATGATGAGTGTAAACATTTATTTTTAATTAATGTTTGTATCGTACTGTACTGACTGGTAATATCTCGTAACCCTATTCCGACAACGGTATAGGGTTAGAGGACGTTACAGAAACTATAGTAAAATGCAATCGAATACATGGGAAGAAGTTGCTCACACAAGTTGACATTATAACATAATTGCTCACACAAGCTGACATTGTATCAAGTTTCCCATCTCGGCTAAACCTACGATACATATAACTCGAGAATCTGCGACAAATGCTAGATCTTGCAATAACATGTAAAATCCCTGACACGTGTATAACCCTAATGACATGTCATACGTGTTCTAACCTTTTACTAAGTTCACATAGGCATCATTTCCGTATACATATATCATTACCAATATTTGAACATAATTGCATATTCCATTTACCGGTCCAGTAATCAACCAACATTTACATTTTTACTATGTACACCTCATAATATCCTATATTCATATAACTTTTCAATTTAGTCTAATTTAACCATACGTGCCAAATTCACTAAATTCTACTTAAATCTAACATATAGATAAGTTAAAACATAATTCAAACATAAAATAAAATATGGTGGAAAGTCCCATATGAACTTACCTGTTCAAAATATGTAAAGTGGATATTTCAAGGGTTAATCTGTAATTTTAGCTTTTCCCTAATCAACTCCACTTCGATCAGATTCTTGATTTAAACAATCATTTTATGTCATAAATTAATACCAAATGTCTCTTTACTATGATATGATATGATATGATATGCATGAGCCTATATGAACTCGATTTCCTGGTATACCAAAAATCTTACATTTTATTCAATTGAGTCCCTAAACTCAGGATAGTTATAACTTCCATTACCTAGTTTCAAATTAAAATCTGATTTAATATATTCTCATTAGGGACCTTATACTTTCTATTTCTGATATAATTTCATAATAAATTTTATTTTTATTCAATTTGGTCCCTAATGTAACAAAGTTCACAGCAAGCTAAATTAACTTTACAATCTAGTCCTTTTTATATTCTAAGCTTAAAATATATCAATTTCAAGCCTAATTATTCAAGAAATCAATAATGGAAACTTTCTAAAACTTTAGCAGTTTTACAAATTAGTACATTGGGCTAGCTAAATCAAGTTTCCATGACTCCAAATTCATAAAAATTACAAGAAAAGTACTTGAAATCACCTTAATATCAATGACCAAATGCTTTTGAAGCAACAAACCATTTCTCCTTCGGTTTCTTAAGTTTGGACGATAGAGAAGAAGAAAAACATGACAGAGCTCCACTATTTTACCCTTTTATACATTGATTAAACTTTAATTAACCTTAATTAATTAACTAAACTTTTAATTATATTACATTAATCACCATTAGCTAAGTTTAGTGGAAATTACCATTATCATCCACTATCTTATGCTATAAAATAGTTTTTTAAAAAAAAAAAATCATTTTGAACCTATAGTTAATTGCTATTTAAGTCCTCGAGCCTTTGGCCAATTAAAAACTTATAGCGATTGGACTTTACGATTTAGTCCCTAAGCGTTAATTAACTATTAATTCGACAAAATTTCTTGAGCAAACCTTGATGTAACAATATACTAGAAACGTAAATTTTAACAAACTCGATTCACAAAAATAGAGTTCTAAAAGCGTCTTTTTTTATCCCATTGAAATCAGGTCATTACATCCACAGTTTGGGAAATATTTAGCTATGAAAATATGAGATGTAAGAGAGTTGATATGCATAAGAATTCTGCAACACTGTTTAGCAAGAATTGTTAAATTGAAACAGTGAAGCTCTTTAAAACCCATGCCTCCACAAAGTTTGAGAACACAAATCCGATCCTAAGAAGCCTAATGTATCTTTTTATGACCATCAACCCTGGAACTCCACCAAAATGAATTCATCATTTTCTGAAGATCATCTCAAGTAGTATGAGGGATCAGGAATACACTCACGACTGAGATCGAAAGAGCTTGAGCTACAGTCTTTAGTAACACTTCCTTACCAGAACATGAAAGAAATTTATTCTTCCAACTAAAAATTCGCTCACTCAACTGCTCCCTAATAAAAGAGAAAATCTATTTCTTGTTTCTTCCTACTAAAGACGGTAAACCCAAGTAATTGCTATGATCTAAAGAAAGAAGCATTGACACCCACAACATTACTAATTGCCTCACGGTCAACATTTTGTATTGTAACTAAACATGATGACATTTAGTTTTATAATATTTGTTTCTTAAAAATGATTATATTATATTATTAAAATTAAAATTAATTTCTTTATTTATATTAATAGCATTTGTAAAAAATTAAAATTATATGTAATTATTACTTAATACATTCCTTTAATATACTTTTGTCTCAAAACTATTAATTGTCAAAAACTTCTTGTAACATATTTTATGAAAAATCAATTTACAACTTTTAAATTTAATGACTTAATTGTAAGTTAATGGAATATATTTTAATTAAATTGATTTATTTTACTTTTAACATATTTAAATAGGGAAAATTTATTAATTTGAAATTTAAAAAATTAATTAAAATTTCATATTTATATTTATGAACTTTGAAGTAGATTAATACAATGCGAATTCTATTTTAAAATAACAATTCATTTAAATTTAAATAAAATAATAAAATTACATATTTAGGTAGAATAACTTTATTAATTTTAAAATTAAAATTTCATATTTAAAAAATTGAATCTTGAAGTAGACGAATGTGAAATCTATTTTTAAGTAATAGTTAATTAAAGTCTAAATAAGATAATAAAAATACATATTTAGATAGCATAATTTTGTTAATTTTAAAAATTTAAAGGAGATTTACACCATTCATTTTTAGTAGTTAATTTGAAGTTCACACTTATATAATATGAAATACAATTTTTAAACGTAGTTTAAAAAATTAATTTAAATTATTTGTAAAACTTGATTTCAATATATAACTTATTTTTATTTTTTATAATTAATAATTAATATAAATGAAGGATAAATTTATAATTTATACTCAAACTCTAGTTAGAGGGGATAAACAATGTACTTGGCTCTTGCAAATCGTATAATTACTTCAATGTCCTTCTAAAAATTGTAAGATCACAAGGTATTATAGTAATAAAACTACATTTTGGCTTAAAAAATATTTATATTTTGCTTTTGACTTGATAAGAAATTTTCTGTTACATCCGTGAAATTGGATTTTGAAAAGTGTAAATTTAGAGTTTTAACTTTTTAATTTAATTGCTGATTGAGTTTTAACTTAATTGATATTAGTATTACTGTCAATAGATGAAGACACGAGTTTGGGTGTGTTGAAGCGCATTATCCTCCTATAATGAAATTATGAGAAAAAAATTAAAATTCTATTAAAAAATCTAATTTAATTTGAATGGTACAAATGTCCAGCATGCCTGAGGCCTGCTCAAAATGTCAATCCTATAAATATTGGGGTTAAGTCTATGAACAATAGAGTAATAATATGTATAAATACCTAAATGTTCCCTTTAATGAGACACACAGAAAATTAATCAATAAACATGCAATTGCTATTGTACACAAACCTCAATGAAAAAAATTCTCATCATTATAATTAAGATTTTCCCAAAATATTCATTACAAATACATAAAATCAAATTACAATATCATGAAGGGAACATATATTTAGCATTTAGGTAGTCTCGATCCAATTGAGGCTTGCAACATGAGCGACTATTCTAAAATACGGTGAAATCCCAGCAAATGTAACTTGAAGATCATGAAATATCCTGCAATGAGGATCATAGATAACAAGTGCTTTATTTCTATACTCCAATAAGATCCCTCCACTCCTCAACTGGCATAGGACTCGAATGCTTCTTTTTGGCAAATAAAACCTCGAGTTATTCGATGATTCACACTGATCATTTTGCTGCAATATTCTTGGTACGTAAGTTCCAATGCTAAATTCTTTGACCCAAGACTCTCTCACATCATACTCCTTCATAACCCAAATCTCCAATCCTTCATTATATGAAGAAACTGCCGACAGGCAACCTCGTAGAACAACGAGTTCATGAAATCGCCTGTCCGAACTGATGAAACCAGGCCTAGGGACCTCATTGAATTGTTCATTAGCCAAGTCAAAAGACATGATAAGATCAGTAGCATTGATTGTGTCGGGATAATAAATCCAATGAAGTTTATTGTGGACTAAAACCTGAGATTTTTGCCACATAACATGGAAGGGAAATCTTCCCAAATTTCTCCATGTGGGGCTACCAACAGTCAAAATATAAACCTCGGATTCAATTGAAGAAGCATATGCGGCAGTTAGAGGAGGTCGACGCATGCTAGATATAGCAACACGCCTAGGCAGGGTTCTACAAGTTATTCCTTTATAGGATACCTCAACAACCTTATATTTCTTCGTAGTAGGATCCAAACCAAATCCCAACACGCTCCCATGATGACTAGCAGCGTTCTTTGTTATAATCTTTGGCAACTCAATGTAATCCCTAGTAAAAGGATTATAAATACAGAGCCCGAAGCTTGGGTGAGTGAAACGCAAGCATAGCAATCCATTACATGAACTCACCAAATGGAAGTTTGACAATGATGGTATGGTAAGCTTCTTTGTTATCATCACGTTTCCACCGTTTGGATGGCTGGAGAAATCTCCAAAATAAAGCTGGTTTTGGATGGGATTACCGATGATTTGTAAAATGAAGCTTGGATCATTGTCAATCATGCGTTTGAAATGCGTGTCGACAAACTCTTGATCTTGTATGAATATACGCCAGGCTCGACACACAGATTTGGATTGCACCAAGCTTGGGATTGGAAGCCTTGATAGTATCTCAGGGACAAGCTCCCGAGGAAGACAATCCATTTCTCTAATTGGTTTTTTTTTTTTATATGGTTTCTTCTTCGCGAAGTAGTGTTGAGAGATTCAATAGAAGATTAGGTTGTATTATTAAAGATGGTTGGGCGATGAAAACAAAATTGAAATTGAATAGAATATTACATTATGAAAATGACCAATTCGGTCGCAATAACAAACAACTAGAAAAGAAGAAGAAGAAGAAAAAAATACAAAAGCAAAAAAAATTGTATTGATGCACTCATCACTGTTGAAAACAATGGTAAAATATATATGGTACTTTTAAGAAAAAAATCGCGGGTCAAATTTTGGGTACAACACTTCAAACATGAATTTAAAGATATAAAAGATATAAAAAATAAATGTCATATTATTAATATAAAAAAACTAAAAAAATTAATATTTTTAGAAATTATTTGAATTTTTATAATTATAAGATTTTTTTGTTCATATTTGGATGCATTGTTGAATTTTTTTTTGACAATTTCTTTATACTTTAGTCTAGAATTTTTTAATCATGATGTTTCAAAATTTTATAATTTTATTTCAACTACTTAACATTAAATTCTTAGTTTCTTGCACAAATATATATAATTAAATTAAATGTAATTATACATATACACTAAGAATAAATAATTTTTTTTTTAAGTTTTTACACATTTAAAATTTATATATACATATTTAGAATTTTTAAAATAATCACTAATAAACTTTTTATAATTTTTAAAGTGTTCTTAATTTTACATTCATCCAAAATAAATTTGAATAACCATTTGTTCCTATTCATTTTATATACACATTTTAATTATTTTTTGAAAAATAACTTTTTGTTAACATGGTATACCATGTGACAACTTCTGATGACTTTGTCAATCACATTAACTCAATTATGGTCAAACTTGAACGATTTTTTTAAGGTTTTTTTTTCTTTTTTCAGTTAAATTAATTTTTTGGATTTTTTAGTAAGTTTTTTTTTACCCTTTAGTCAAAATAATTCATAGAAAGGATTTGCTTTTAATTTTTGAATGAAATGGACAGTAACTAGAATTTTACAAAATGGGGGAACTAATCCTCCCTCAAGATAATTCAAAGAAATCAAGAGGACTGGATCGAGGGGACTTAAACACCAGTCATCTCAACAACTGCATAAACTGATTATAAAAACTCCGATAAAGACATCTCATTCTTTTTCTTTTTTTTTTCTTTAGATAACATGAAATCAATATCATGGTGCCTCGATAAATGTATCGATCCAGTTGAGGCTTGCAACATGAACGGCTAAGGTGAAACACCTGGGAATTCCTTCAAATGTAAGTTGAAAATTCTGGAATGTCCTGCAATGAGGATCATAGACAAAGAGTGCTTTAATTTTGTACTCCAATAAGATCCCTCCACTCCTCAACTGACATAGGACTCGCATGCATGTCTTAGGCATATAAAACATTGAACTATCCAATGATTCACGTTCATCCGGCTGCAATATTTTTGGTAGGTAAGTTCCAATGCTAAATTCTTTGACCCAAGACTCTTTCACATCATACTCTTTCATAACCCAAATCTCCAGTTCTTCATTATCGTAATCAAAACAAACCGCCGACAGGCAACTCGTAGAACCACGAGTTCGTGAAATTGCCTGTCCGAACTGATACAATCAGGCCTAGGGACTTCCTTGAATTGTTCATTACCCAAGTCAAACGACATAATAGCAAGGTAAGCTTTACTACCCCGAGGATAAGAAATCCAATGAAGTTTCCCATTAAGCAAAACCTGAGATTTTTGGCACATAAAATGGAAAGGGAAACTTCCCAAATTTCTCCTTGTGGGGCTACCATTACCAACAGTCAAAATATGAACCTCAGAGTCAGTTGAGGAAGGTGCTATAATCTGAGGAGCTAGGCGATTGACAGGTCTAACAACATGGCTTGGAGAAGCTCTATAAATTCGTTTATATGATACCTCTACAACCTTATATTTGTTTGTGGTAGCATCCAAACCAAATCCCAATACCCCCACTTGATGACTAGGTCCCTTTGCTATTAGCTTTGGCAACTCTATAGAATCCCTGGTAAAAGGATTATAAATACAGATCAGTCCGAGGCTTCGGTGAGTGCCACGCAAGCATAGCAATCCATTACATGAACTCACCAGATGGAAATTAGTTAGCAATGGTAGCATGATAAGCTTCTTTGTGATGATCGTAACGTTTGTATCATTTGGATGGCTGGAGAAATCTCCGAAATAAAGTTGGTTTTGGATGGGTTGATCTCTGATTTGTAAAATGAAGCTTGGGTCATTCTCAACCATGCGCTTGAAATGCATGTTGACAGACACTTGATTTCGTATTAAGATACGCCAGGCTCGATTCACGGACTTGGATTGCATTATGGTTGAGATTGGAAGCCTTGATAGTATATCAATGATAAGCTCTTGAGGAAGACGATCCATTTTGCTAGTTGGTTTTTTTTTATTTTTTCTATATTTTCTTCTTCGTCAAGTATTGTTGAGAGGTTTAATAGAAGAGATTAGGTTGTATTATTAAAGAAAGCTTGGCGATGTAAACGAAATTGAATATAGAATATTATACCTTGACAATGACAAATTCGATCTTAATAACAAAAAAATAGAAATGAAAAAGAAAGCATATTGATGCCGTGCTAAGTAAGCGTAATGAACCTAATATATATATATATATATATTTTAAAATATGATATAAAACATCTTACAAAACATAACATGTAAGATAAAAACAAATTGGATGGGGAATTTAAATTATAATATGTAAGATGAAACATTGAAACTGAAGGCATGAATTAACCAAGTAAAGGGTCCGTTTTCTTTTTACACAGGCAGCCAATATGGAGATTTGTATTTGCCCTAACTAAGCCGATTGGTGTTAACTTCTTTAGAGCAGCTATTTCATGTAGAGATGAGAATAGTTCCTTAATTACCTATTATATCTATGTAATATGACCGCAGAGCAATTTAGTTCGTATAGATTTGATTTAGAGCTAAAATTTTAATCCACAAAAATAGTTAAACTTCAGGAAGAAAAAACAGTAATATCAAAAAATCAAAATAAAATTTAACATGGTCAAGGATTGAATTGTTCATTTTTCCTTTCATGTCAATATTATTATTACTATCTAAATTGGATCGGGAATTTAAATCATAATACTATCCGCATAGTAAGCCAATAACAAATAAATTCAAACTTCTTGTAAATTAGATAAACTTAAATTTATTGGAGCTCTTTATTTATGATTTTAATTTTGATTGTTTAATTTATAATTTTTATTTTGAATTTGATATCTATTTAAATTTTAATTTAAATCTTATTGGAAAAGCTCACTAGACTCTAGAAAATTTAAAATTTTCTAGTGAGTATTTGAATTTTTCGATCATTAAAGTCGAAAATGGAAGAATAAGGGAGTGATAAGTGCTAAAAGTAACATGTCTTAATTCCGTTCTTAATGCATTTTTGGGTGATTATTAGAGGTTAAATTGTGAATTTTATGCTCCTAATCCCTTAAATTCATGTTTCTATACTTAGGAGAGCATTTGGGAGCAAAAGGAGTGAAAAACGAGCAAAAATCAGAAAATCAGAACAAGTTTCAAGAGCCACACAAGTTGGCCACATGGCCATGTGCCAGATAGTGTGGAAATCGCAATCTGCACCTCAAGCACGTGGAAAAACATAATTTTTAGGTTTTTCGAGTATTCTAAGACCTATATATGCCAAATATGAGAAGAGAGAAGCGAGCCGTCGTAGAATACTGAAGAAAACGACTCAAAAAACACCATTGAAATCAACTCTGAAGCAAATTTCCATTAAGATTGAAGATCTCCTTTTGATTTCTTTGAAGTTTATTATGAGTTTTTTTATTTCTTATGGTTATACTGTATTTTGGATGTCTTTATTTGCTATCATGAACTAATTTTTTAAATACCTAGGGAGATGAACCCTATGATGAATTTTGTTATTTGATTTATTTTTATGCAATAAAGATTTAGATCGTATTTTCAATTGTGTGCTTAATTCTTAGTTTAATATTTCTAACCTATTGATCCATGTTTGATGTGCTTAAATCAAAGGAGAAATAGACCCTGTTTAAGAGTAAATCTAGCGTAATTGAGTGGAGTTGCATACAATCCTAGAAATAAGATGACAATAATCTACCGGATTAGAGTCAAATATAATAAGGAGATCCATAGATCGAGTTAATGCGATAATAGGGGTTTTAATTTGAAAGAAATTTCAATTAATCAACCTAGAGTCAGTTGCTCTTAGTCTTGAAGAGAGATATTAGTATAATTTAGGGATTTCTACGGTTCAAGATACTGAATGAAGAAATTATTAAATTTAGATTGATAATGACAGATGAAGTCTAGGTGAATTCTTTCTTGGGTACTGTTTCGCTTATTGGTTGTTAATCGTTTGTTTTCTTGATTCGTTCTTTGTTGTGTTCTTTAGTTAATTAATTTAGTTAATTTTAGTTTTAATCAATCTCTCCAATTTGTCGGTTAAATAATAGAAAGACAATAATTACTAGTACTTTTAATCTTCATGGGAAATATATCTTTACTCACTGCAACTATAGTATTAATTAATAAGTGTACTTATCTTTATCGAATTTTTAGTTGGTTTAAGGAGAATGATAAAAGTTTATTTTGAAGGTTTATATAAGAAAAGTAGATGAAATAATGAAAATTAAAAAAAAAAAAAAACATGGTTTCTACATTAGGGGTCCACGCTTGAACCCGTACTTAGTCCATCCACCATTTTTTTTTAGTGATAGTTCAATTTCGTTTTTATTTTCGTTTTCAGTTTGCCTCTTATGAAATTTGATCCTTAATTTAGTTTTAATTAATTTAATTTGATTTCGATTTAATTTTAATTACATTCAATTTGAACAATGCTATTTTTTTATGTAGGTTTAAATTTAAATGTTGATTCTATATGGTTTTAATTATAAATGTTATTATGCCAGAGGTCATGGATCAAAGCTTGTGACGTATGCACATAGAATATTCTATGTAGGTCAATTGATTAAATAGGGCTCATTTAACCTAGTTGAATTGGCCTGGTTCGAGAAAACATATGTAGAAACCCATTTATTTAAAATCTTGATAGTCCAGTGAAACACTCCAGTAAAACTGGAGTTAACATGGTGAATATTTTGTAATCCTAAGGGATAATATTGTATAGTGTTTAAATCTTTTAGGACTATCATATTGTAGATTGTCTATTGTCGTTATAATTTAAACTATACCGTTGAATTTAGTAATTTTACAATCCTACCCAAAAACAGTCCTGAGTTAAAATTATTTTGAAATTGCTTGTTAAATTTGGTGATTATTTTTCCGTGATACTTACATGTTCTTGATTTGTGGTTTAGTTAAAGCTCATTAAATTTAGTGTTTACTTTTATTTGTTTCACTTAATTGTGATTTTTAATTTATTATTAAGGACTATTTTTGAGTAATTGAGATTTTTTTTTTATAACTAGATACGTTTTTATTTGTATTATTGTTTGAGCAAAATTCTATTTAGACGGGTTGATATTTAGGGTTTTAGGGTTTTAAACTTAGTCTAAATTCCTGAAAAGAAAATTCAGTTTCACTTTTTTAAACTACTTGATGGTGAATAATTGAGGTTTATATTTGAATTTTGAATATATTTTGATTTATATTTTAATGTTAATTATTTTATTTTGGTTGTATGTAAATATGAACATAAAGTCATGTTAGGCCATATTATTATTTAGAACTCTTGCCGAAGAAGGTCCATGATGTCCTGAACTTTACTAGAAAAAGATATATTGTTAATAAGAATTATTTGTGGTTTTAAAATGGAAAAAGAAATAAAAAAGACTGCATTAAACAAATTCTAAATTTTAATTATTTTTATTTCCTAAACAATTATTATAATTTAGCCCTTCTTTTTAAATTCTAGAATGTTTCAAAATTTTATTTAATTCTTGGTTGGTTTTAAAAATAAAGGTTTGTATGTTTTTGGTTTAATTCAAAGACCTTGCAGATTACGCGTTCCTTTTATAAACATAACATATTTAATTTTAATATGTTTACCAGCTTTCTAATACTAACCTAGTTTATACTATATTAGAAATATGTATGAAATAATGTTAGATTTTTTAAAACATTTTAATTTATGTAACTTTTAATAAACAATATTTGATTTATTCTTTAATATTTAATTTAAAATTACTTTTAATTATCATATAGTGAAACGTATTTATTTTTTGGTACATAAAAGTTAGCTAGAGAATACTAGCCAAAAACAAATAAAAAATGACACCGCAGCCAATTCCAAGTCCTTTAGAACTCTAAACTCATTCAAAGGCAACATATATTCTTCGTATCCTGAGTTATCATCTCTTACCGATTTAGCCATATAATCTTCTAATGAATTAGATTCACGTAGGGTGAACATGCTGAATTCTGGCATTAACCATTGACTGCATCAACTTCTGGATTCTTCGAGCCAAGGCAAAATTCCCAGCATCTTTATTCTTCTTTAGTACCATGTTTACGCCTTGCAGGCTATCACACTCAATTTGAAGCCAATTCTAGCCATACTTCTTTGCTACATTGATTCCATCATACACTACCCAACGTTCAGCTTGCAGCGCTGACCAACAACCTATATTCCTTTCAAATCCTACCAGCCATCTCGCATATATAGAAACATATATTTTAAAATTGAATTAAAAAAAAAAACATAAAAAATTATGACTGCTATGAATATTTTATTAAGTGGGCGTCCATCATAATCAAGATAAAGTTTTGGTATACTTTAAATTCTAATAACTATTAGAATTAGATCTCCACTTATTTTATACTTTTTATGCCTATAAATAGAGACTCTGAAACCACCACTTTTGATCAATAAAGTTCATTCTCTGTTGCTTTCATTTTTTTTTTGTTCTTTATTCTCTCCATTTCTCTTTATTTTATAATACGTTATCAGTACGATCTTGCTCAAAGTGATAGTTCCTTTTATCGACGATCAAATTTATTCTCCATGATTTTCAATTTCTTTGACTGCAAGATGCAAAGTTTTTACAGGAAATTTCTTTTATTTAATGTTTCATATTTGACTATTATTTTTCATTCTTCTTTCATTATATGTTATCATTGTTTTGATTAACTTATTTTACTTTTTGTTCTTAAAGATGGTGAAAGATTTGATATCGTTATCCATATGAAATCAAGAATATTTTCAAACTATCTCAAACCTTCTAGTGATGGCGATAATGTTAAAGATTTTTAGGTATATTTTACTATATTTTATTTATTTATTATTATAATTAGAGACTAATCATGACAACATGCACTGATAGATTTTGATTTGAAATCTCACGCATGTTTGCGATGGTAATTATGAAATAAAGAATCTATTGAGATGTTTATAAGTCTGTCCTACTAGATTTGTTGCATTCCCTAAAGTGAATGTAAACATAAAGAAAATAAAAAATATGCTAATGGACCACTAAAAGTGGGAACATAGTAATAAATAAGAGAACAATGAGAGTTCTCAATATAACTCTTTAAAAGGTAAAAATAACTTATGTTATCAATATGTGATATGAAATATTATTGGCCACATATGTGGCGTATGCACAAATATTTTGTTTCTGTTAATATTCTTTGAGGAAGGATATGAAAATGTATGAATGAATTCTATCATTATAGATAGAAAATATTTATCTTATTTGGTATTGAAACAAACAAATATTATTCTAATATTTGATAGTACAAAATTAGTTCAAAGCTCCAAAAGAGCTAATATATCACTATCTAAAAAGCATAAAATTTGTGATGGTTAATGCATTACTTTTAAAAGTTATTTGTAATGGATCTCATATTGAGATTGTGAATGAGGAAAAAATCATATTTCATATGAAGAAAAAAAGGGGATTGAGTTATTAATTTATAATATTTATGATATTCTTTTATCATCAACCCTATTAAAGGGTTGAAAGCAAAATATTTGACTGTAAAAGATCTACTCATGAGCAATAGAATATGATAATTCTATCTAAAGCTTATTATGGTTGGATGCATCTAAAGTTGCAAGTATTTTTTAAAAATTGTGAGTATAACTTTACAGTATTCAGAATAAGTTCTCAATTAAAATTATGTTGTAAAATATTATAAATGAGAACTTGCAAGAGAGAAAACTTATATATGAAAAGTCATTGGTTATGTACCTATTATACACATTGAAAATAAAATCCACTCTCAAAGTTTGCTATTAATAGATTTCTGATTATTTGAAGATTTTGGCACATTTCCTGAAGCGAATACTGCATATAATTATTTGAAAATTATATTTATTGACTTAGTGACATTATAGAATTCACAGTGATTTAGACATTTCCAGTAGTAAATGTCATAATAGTATTTAATGTGGATACAAAATAAAAAAAATGACAATAAAATTATCATTTTGTTACAATTTAGTACAATTGCAACACATGTTAAAGTAAACCAAAAGTTTACTAATACAAATGTATTTACTACTTGGCGTGACCAGTAAGACTATCCTGAATCATATATGATACGGAAATTAATTGAGAATTCATATGGACATACATTAAAGAACCAGAAGATTCTTTAATTTAAAGAATTTTCATTTGTTACTTGTTTTCAATAAAATTTGGTTCTTAGAAACTCACTAGCTAAAATTGAGATTTAATGTCTTGCATTTCTAAAATGAATATGGGCCTATTCATCCACCATGTGGATGGTTTTGATATTATATGATTTTGGTAAATGCATCTATAAAATAATTACATGCGTTATCAACTTGCAACCTGTCGTTTGCGAGATTGCTTGTTTAAATGATTAATTTCAGATTATGCAATTAAAACAATTCATCTTGCTAATGTTGGTGAGTTTACATCCCAAGTTTTCAATGATTATTGCATGTCAATTGGGATAAAAGTTGAACATCCTGTAGCTCATGTTCACACAAAAAATGATTTAGCTGAATTATTTATCAAATGCCTCCAACTAATAGTTAAATCATTACTTATGAGAACAAAACTTTCTATTTCAACATGAGATTGTATTGATTTACATGTTGTACGCATCAAGCCAATAAATTCTAAATACTCCCCATTACAATTTATTTTTGGTCAAGAGCCAAATATTTCCCATCTTAAAATTTTTGGATGTGCGGTATATATTCCAACTGCTCCACCACAACGCACAAAGATGGTTCATAATAAGAGATTGGAAATGTATATTTATACGAGTCTCCTTATAATATTTTTAAGCTACTAATTCTAGATTAATTATGACATGAGTTGTCAGTTTTCCCAATATTAGGGGAGAGAAATAATAACTTATAATGAGTTAGGGGGAGAGTAATTTGAATTAGAAGTTCAATAAGGATAACTCATTACAAGTTACTATTAGATGTATTTACAAACTTAATAAAAATAACCCAGTGTTATATAGATTGATTAGTTCCAAAGATGAAAAATTCTTCTAGATGGTCATATAGTAGAGGCGGGTGCTCCAGAAGAGACCCAAGACATAACTAATAAGTAAAACTTTAGAAGAGATTCATGTACTTGAAACTGAATTTTAAAATAATGAAAACAAGATATCTCGATAAGTTATGTCAATTAGAGAAAATGTGGAACCGAATAATAAAAGTGGTCGACAATGATTTTGTATGCAATATTATTATTGAAATAATGAAATAAAAGGAGGATCTTGAATAAATCTATTGAGAAACATAGATATGGAATAAATTGATCAAAATAGAAAGATGCAACTTAAGTACAATTAAATTCGAGGAGTTTTTGGACCAGTAGTCCAAATATCTAAAGGTATAAAGCCAATGAGGGTGCAAATGAAGTAGTTTTGCAAAAGCGGAATAAAAATATAAAGTTTTTCGCAAAGTACTGGTATTGATTATGAAAAGATATAATATTCTTTTGTGGTGGATGTTGTTACATGCCAATTTTGGCCCAGATACAACAAACCCATTTTACATTAATAACCGCTACCCAAAAACCCCAATACCCGGAGCCCAATTACCCCAACCCACTAACCCAATTTTGACCCACCTAAATTTAACCCAAACCTTAAATGTTAATAGCCCAAATAATACCCAAACACATGAGGCCCAAACCTTTGACCCAAATTCTGACTTAGGGTTTCAGTTTCTGAAGCCCTAAACATGCCTAGCGCCGAACCTACCCCCACCTGCCCTCTGACACCAGCACCGGCCACCTGCTCCACCGCTCGCCCATCCCCTGCAAGGACAACACAGAAGACGTGACAGAAGCATGTAAATAGGCTATAAAAGCCGAAACAAAATCTGGAAAAAAGAGGTCGGAGAAATTTTTAATCAAATACGAATATTAGCTTCCTAGATACAAGCAAAACAGTGACTCCAAAGCAAGGTTTAAACTCCAAATCTAAAGATCTAAACGCTGAGAATCAGATTCGACCTTAAGGTGATTTTTTTTATTTTTATCACTATTTATTTTCGAGTAATACATATATATATATATATATTAATAACATAAGATATAAAAAAGGAAAAAAACAAAAAAAAAAAGGAATTTTTTTTACCTTTTCCGGCCACCGTGTAAGGTGGTTTCACACACGCTGTCGTGAAGGTCCGGTGACGGACCGGTGCCCCCTCCCCCCACCGGAAATCGCTCAGCCCCCTCCCCTCTCTCCTTTTTTTTTTCTTCTTCTAATTTTTAGGCTATTTATAGCCTCTAAAAACGGCACCGTTTTGGCCTTAAAACTCAGGGCATAAAATGACGTCGTTTTGCCCTGGGTCGGGTCGACCCGACCCGCTCCGACTAGGATCCGCGTGTTTTTTTAAGGGAGGGGCTATTTGTGCAATCGACCCCCCCGCTTTTTCATGTATTTACAATTAAGTTTTTATATTTTAATTTGACCCCAGAATTTTTCATGGCTTTCAATTTAGTCCCCCCGTGCTACGCTGCATTTTGGACAACGGGGAAGATTACGTTTTTGGTCCCCACTATTTTCTCTCGTGTTCAAATAGGCCCTTTCTTTTTGTTTTGTTTTTAAATTGGCCCCACAATTTCATTTTTAATTTAATTTTAGTCCTTTTTTATTTATCTTATATCTTTATTAAATATTATTGTTATTTTTGAATTATTATTATTATTATTATTATTATTATTATTATTATTATTATTATTATTATTATTATTATTATGTATTAGTATAATTTTTATTATGTGCGTATATACATATATATATTTTCATATTTGATATTTCTATTTCACTTTATTTTAATATTTTATTAATGTTATGTTTGTTTCTTTTATATTCTAATTTTATCATTATCATTATTATTATTAGTATTATTAGTTTATGCTTTGTTATATATTTATATATTTATAATACGTGTATATACTTGATGTATTTGTATATACCTAGGTAATATTATTACTAGTTTTCTTAATACGTATATAGATTACCTAAATATTTTAGTATTATGTATATTCTTCATATATTATATACGTGTTCTTAATACTATACTTTACATATATCATATATTTTAATGTTGTATTATTATGGTCTAATACTATATTATGCATATATTTGTTACATGTATATTGTGTACATATTATCTAATTTCTTATATATATTATGTTTTTATGTTATTTGTTATATGTTTCTTTTATTATTTCACATATTTTAATTACCACAATATTTACATGTATATTTCTTCATACAATCTTATGCATATATATATTATGTAAATATTTAAGCATTATATTATGCATTTTATGTATTACATTTATGTATTTTTTTTGTATTGTATTTGTGTATGTATACATAATTCTAACACTGTATTACATTTGATCTTACATATTGTCTTATATATATATATTTAACTCTATATCGAGTATGTATTTTTAACATTATACTATGTACACATTCCCATATTATCCCCATGTATATATTTCCAATACCATACTACGTTTTATACATATTATGTATATACTTTAATATTTTTGTTATATATTTTTATACAATCTTATGTATACATATTTCATTATTCTTGTATATACATTTTACATATAGTATTATTTTCGTATATTATTACATTCATTATTATACCTATTATTTTCACTTACTTTTTTAATTATGTATTAGTTGGTATATATATACACATCTTTTTATTATTACTATTATTATCACCGCTAATATATGTTCATATATATACATATATATATTTATAATGTTTTAGTTTAATACTATTATTATGTTTAATATAGCATGCATGATTATTGTTTTTGAGATTATTTCCGCGATTATTATTTGCTTCAATATATTTCTGGTTCTGTCAGTTATTCATTTTTATTCCATATCAGCTTTGCTTTGCATTTCAACAAAAATTGTGTTCTTGTTTTCTAATTAATTTCAACAATCAAGGCAACATATCGACTTAACATTAAGTCATCGATTTCATCGCTATGTTGGGTGAACATCAATTGACTCGTGTTAAAGCGGCATGACCTTTTCGAAAATCAAAAGAATTGAAGTTTCTCGTCTTTTCAACCGGATCACGATTAAATCTTACATTGAGCTCGTATTTTTGAAAATCAAGACAACACATGTTTAACAAGATACCAATTTTGGGCGTCGCGAGAGTGCTAATACCTTCCTCGCGCGTAACCGACTCCCGAACCCTATTTTACTCTGATTTTAACGTAGACCTAAACTTGGCCTTCTTTTGTTTTAAAAACAAAATTCTAAGGTGCCCGATCACACCTATAAAAAAGGATCGGTGGCGACTCCTCTTTATTTCAAAATCGAACTTCGGTTTTCAAGTTTTCATTAAATCGCCACAATTAGCGACCGAGACTAAAATTTTTACGTCGCTACAGCTGGCGACTCCACTAGGGACCCTTTTTGAGAGTCGTGTCTGGAATTAAACTCGCGTTGTCAAAATTTTCAAGTTCCTTGTTCAAATTAATATTTAAGCCGTGATCTTCAAATGGTGTTTTCAAAATGTCATGCATTCGCATTATGTTGTAAATGTTTTTCTAACTCATTTCGTCTGTTCTACTTTTTGACTTTAAATTTTTATGGTTTTAGTTTCGATTTAGTTTTTAAATAAACGTGAAGGTTTGTGAGTTTCTCCCCACACACCGTGTACTTGCATTTTATATAACATGAGCTCTCTACCCGGGCTCCGTCCGTTTAAGTGAAAGTAAACGCTACGCCTTCGTGAGTTAACTCGTCCCTCCGCATAGGCTAGTGAATACTTTCGGGTTACATATGACTTATGCTTTCGTGAGTTAACTTGTCCCTCCGCATAGGCATAAGTAAATGTAATCCCTCGAACTGAACTCGTGAGCCTGTGATGGGCTACGACCGAGGCTTCGTACTAGTCTTAGTAGACGATAGTACGAACAATTCGAGTACCTGTCTAGAACTGAAACCACATATAGTAAACAGTACGAGCCACCTAATTAGAGCCATGCCGAACCTCTGTCCGTTAATGGTCACCAAAATAAGTGCACGGGAGGAACGCCTCTTACCTTTTGCATTTTCACTTTCTATATAAAGGAGATTGGGTCTGTTCAATAAACTAGTTCAAATTGTTGAATTTTCCATGTTTTTCTGCCTATATTTAATTACTAATCAAGGTTGTTTGCCTTTTCCTTATTGTTTTTTTTCATCATGCATTATAGGCATCACATTAGGAGG
Source organism: Gossypium longicalyx (assembly GCA_025698465.1). Lineage (NCBI taxonomy): Eukaryota > Viridiplantae > Streptophyta > Magnoliopsida > Malvales > Malvaceae > Gossypium > Gossypium longicalyx. Next base: position 16,719,709 of record CM047005.1, on the reverse strand, counting down.
GTGTTGATTAAAGATTAGTGGCCAAAAAATGGGTTTCTAATAGAAGAGTCAATTATACAAACAGTCGAGAAGAATGCCGTGGTTTGGGACTGGTCTCTAAGAACTCAGAAGGAAAAAGGGGATAGTCTAGTAGAGGGATGTTTCGTCAATCTGCCTGAGCACGTAACGGTCAATGTTCGCCAGAATAACCTTGAAGACTTGGTTCAGATTTGGAATCAATGGGACTCAGATATCAAAGTTATATTCATTGAGAAGTACGGAGATATAGTCCAATTGATCACTATCAACATAGATGAGCGTTCGATTCAAGCCATGATCAGATTTTGGGATCCGGCCTACCAATGTTTTAATTTCAATCAGGAGGACATGACCCCAACCATAGAGGAGTATACTGCTTTGCTTCGTATTGATAATGCACAGCCCTATAAGATATATGTGAAGGAGCCTAAGCCGATGACCTTTAAGAAGAAGCTAGTGAGGTTGACAGATATGACTGACGCGTGGGCTGAAAAGCAGATAAAGAAAAAGAATGAAGCCATTTGTATTCCATGGTCTTCCCTACGAGATTTGGTTCTGAACCATCCTGACATGATGAAAAGGGTGAACCTATTCGCTTTGGCTATCTACAGTTTGATCATCTTCCCAAAAGTTCTCGGACATCTTGAAGTCGCGGTAGTTGATTTCTTTGAAAGATTAAAACAAGGAGTCAACCCTGTCCCGACTATCCTAGCCGAGACCTTCAGATCCCTGAGTAGTTGTCGAAGAAAACGGGAAAGACGATTTATTGGATGCGCGCAGTTGCTCAATGTTTGGATTCTAAGCCATTTCTGGAAAGTAGAGCGCACTCCGTTCCACATGTTTTCAAAAACATTTACCCCATTGGAAACTATCTCAAGAAAGAATGGCCCAAGGAAGTCACCGAGCAACATTGGGTCTTAGTTTTTCAAAACCTTCGCGCCGAGGATATAACATGGAGAGCACTGTGGATACGCCCGTCGCGATTCATTATACAAGGTCGGAGATCAAGACTGGGTGCCACTACTTGGTTTATGGGGAGGAGTCGGCTATGCCCCGCTATTAGTCCAAAGGCAATTTTCTTCGCGACAGTTCATACCCGCCACTGGAGGGTTAGCACAGTCCGAGTTCGCTTTTGCGGGTGAGGGATACATGAAGAGGGTCCGAGATACTACAAAATCTTGGAAGAAAATTCATCTGGTGGAGTTGGCCCTGTACGCTGACACTCTCACTCAAGATTATGACGTATGGAGGATACGGCGGATAAATAGTCAGCAAGTTTCGTCAATGAGTTGCGCCTTTCAGAATCCCTTCCTAAAGGAATTGCCATCCGAGTTAGAAATGGCAAGGCAAGAGTTTGAACGTGAAAAGACCAAGATGTCAAGGATCTCAGTGCTCTGCAAGAGGAAAACTACCAGTTAAAAATCAATGTTCAGATTGAAAGGTCTAAAACCGAGAAAGTGCAAAAGGAAGTGGAAATTGTAAAAAATGATTTAAGGGACCTTCATCTGGAAAACAAGAAATTGAGAGTCACTATCAAGAATAGCGGGTTGGGCAAATCATCATCGGAATGGAAAGAGGAGATAAGCAGCATCAAAGGGGGAATGGAGTTTTGGAAAGGAAAGGCGAAAAAGGAAGAGGAAAGGGCCGCACGGACTATGATAGAGCTAAGGAAGAAGAACGCAGAATATGAAGCCGTGTCTGCCGAAGTAATGACTAGTCGATCTAAATTTCAAGAACTAAAAGAAAGGATACGGAATTTAGAAGACATACTGCAAGATCGTCAGCAACAATTGGATAGTCTCTTAAAAGCCTTGGAAGAAAAGAACGATCAATATGATAGAGACATTCATGCTTATAAAATGGACCTCCAAGAAAGAGAAATGCAACTTGTCTTCTTGATCAACAAAATCCGTGAAGCGGCCATACACATGGTACAATTATCAGATGAAGCAGAGGATCTCAGCTGCCAATTCCCCCCGAGTCAACGATCGAGCATATCGAAATTCTTAGAGCGAATAAAGAAATATAGCGAAGTAGCTAGAAAGTTCGTGTAATAGCCAAATCAAAATGACGAAATGTTTTTGTAACGAACTCTTTTGATGAATGAAATGCCTAAATAGGGGCTATCTTGAAATCAACACCAAATTCTTGCTTATTTATTCATAACTAACATTCATTCGTCATTTATTCAACATTTATTTGTCATGCATTCATCTCATTCATTCATTCATTCATTGCATATCCTATAATCGTTCGCTAAGGTTAGGATCATATAATGCGCAGTTGCAATACTTCAAATCTGGAATCACGCCACTCGTATAGAACGCGTCGACAAGCTAGAACAATGGAGGCTGAATTCAATGAAAGGATTGAAAGAATGGAAAGAATCCAAAAGGAATTACAAGAACAATTGGCTAGGTCACAACAAGAGACGAGAGACTTAATGGTGAGATCACGAGAAGAATCGCTCGAACAGAAAGATCAAATGGCAAAGATGATGGAGATGATGTCAGTATTAGTTAAAGGAAAGGGACCCATGCAGAGCCCTGACATCGAGGAACCTCGATCAAGAGTCAATCACAATCAAGACCTGCTCTATCCCCCCGGATTCACTCCGCCACACGCCCACGCAGCACAAAGAGGGTACACCCAAGGGGAACCCACAGACCCAGAGCAACGGCCGGTGCCACCTGCTCATTTAGGGCAAGGAATATTCATATCAAATCCTGGGGCCAATCCTGCCAATCCAATTGTTCCAGATTTGGACGATCCAGTGGAAATAGCCAGGTTGAGAATGGAGGATCACGAGGCTCAAGAGAAGTATAAGAGTTTGGAGGAAAGACTTAAAGCAATCGAAGGCACTGAAGTCTTCTCGGCACTAGGTGCTAAAGAGCTCAGTTTGGTACCTGATCTAATTTTGCCTCCGAAGTTTAAGGTACCGGATTTTGAAAAGTACGATGGGACAAGATGCCTAAAAGCGTATCTCATCATGTTTTTCCGGAAGATGACCGGCTATGTGAATGAAGACAAACTACTCATACATTGTTTTCAAGATAGTCTAGTAGGATCGGCTCTTTGGTGGTACAACCAGCTTAGTAGGGAAAAGATCCGATCTTGGAAAGATTTGGCATCAGCATTCTGTGAGCAGTACAAGCATGTATCGGATATGGTGCCAGACCGGATGACCTTGCAAATGATGGAAAAAAAGCCGTCAGAGACTTTTAGACAGTATGCGCAGAGATGGAGGGACGTCTCGGCCCAAGTGGAACCCCCACTAACAAAAACGGAGATAACCGTTCTCTTTATCAACATCCTAAAGGCTCCGTTTTATGACAAACTAGTGGGAAGCGCTACAAAGGATTTTTCGGATATCGTAATATCCGGAGAGCTTATCGAGGGTGCCATCAAAAGTGGGAGGATGGAAGGTTCAGAAAGTTCAAGAAGGACAGCACCCATGAAGAAGAAAGAACTGAAGCCCACATGGTGGGAATGAGAAGTCATGTTATACCCTAATCCGTATCCAAACCAACCCCGACCTCGAAACTATCCACCTCCGAATTTCTATTATCCCCCTCAAACCCCGTACTACCAAGCACCACCTCCTTCCTACCCCGTATACGCTACAAACCACCAAAGACCCGTCACCACATTCCCACAAAACACGGTACCCGCTCAAAGCCAGCCTAGAAACGAACCAAGACCAGCAAGGCCTAACCCCGAGAGACCACAATTTACTCCCATCCCTGTATCGTATGGGGAATTATATCCAAAACTTTTGGAGAAATAGTTGATCTCTCCTCATTACATGGCACCCCTGAAACCCCCGTACCCGAAATGGTACGATCCGAATGCTAGTTGTGCATACCATGCCGGGAACCAGGGGCACTCTACGGAAAACTGTCTGGCCTTCAAAAGGAGAGTTCAAGGACTTATCGACGCGGGCATTCTGCGATTTGATGGTACTGGCAGTACGACCGGGAACCCATTCCCAAACCACACCGAAGGGAATGTGAGTGTAGTGGGAGAGGAGGACAAACGACAAAGTAGAAGATGGGTTTCTGAAATAAGAGCACCTCTGCAGAAAATCTGGGAGGTACTAGTTGAGAAGGGCTTGCTTTGTCATCCTAATAGCGCGTTCAAAAGAAAAATTGCAAAAGGTCAAAATTTTTGCGGATTCCATAGTATTGAAGGACACAACATTCAGTTCTGCAAAGAGTTCAGGAGACTACTGCAAAATATGATAGATAATAAGGAGATCGAGATTTTTTATAAAGGTGAAGAGACCGATAGAGGAGAAATATGCGCCTCCGACAATCAATCTTCAGGTTTCCTGTATAGTGCCAACTGACCGTTAATAATTTATTACGATGCGAAGAAGGAGCCAGTAAAACTGAAAATGATCATTGAAGTACCATCTCCTTTCCCATACAAGGACGACAAAGCCGTACCATGGAAGTATGATATCAATATCGTCACACCGGAAGGTAGAAAGTCCGAAGCCACAACTGGAGATGTTGGGGAGGTAGGTCATTTTACCCGAAGTGGGCGGTGCTATTCTAAAGAAGTCGAGCCAGCAAAGAAAAATAGTGACTTGAAACAAAAAGGAAAGACAGTGATGAATGAGGCCGAAATCGAACAGGAAGTTCCACCCGTACAAGAAACTAAAAAGCCTGTGGATGAGGAAGAAGCACAGGAATTCTTGAAATTTATCAAGCACAGTGAATACAATGTGGTGGAACAGTTAAATAAGCAGCCAGTACGAATCTCAGTCCTATCTCTACTGTTAAACTTAGAGCCACACCGGAACGCTTTACTGAAGGTGCTGAATCAAGCTTACGTAGCAAACAACATATCTGTTGAGAAGCTTGATCGGTGGGTAAATAATCTGAATGCGGATAATTCCATTTCTTTTAGTGACGATGAGATACCGCTAAATGGTAGAGGCTCAGTGAAGGCACTGCATATTACGACTCGCTGCAAGGGCTACATAATACCAAATGTGATCATCGATAATGGGTCGACACTCAATGTCATGCCTTTGGCCATGCTTTCTAGAATCCCGATGGATCTGTCCTATTTAAGGCCTTGCCATTCCACAGTAAGGGCTTTCGATAGGACGAGACGTGAAGTTATGGGAAAGATTGAAATACCTCTAGAAGTGGGCCCGTATATATACGATGTTGAATTTCAAGTCATGGACATTACACAGTCATACAATTGCCTCTTGGGAAGACCCTGGATCCATTCTGCTGGAGCAGTCCCATCATCCCTCCGCCAAAAGGTGAAATTTATTATGGATGGCTGTTTGGTCACCGTCGAGGGAGAAGAAGACATTATAACATCTATTTCTACCGACGCACCATACATTGAAGTGAATAAAGATGCTGTGAAATGTTCCTTTCGATCCCTTGAATTTGTCAATGCCACCTTCATCGCCGAGGGAAACAGAATTCCTGTACCAAAACTCTCAAGAAATACCAAAATGGGTGTCAGATTGACTGTAAGAAGGGGGGCTCGAGCAAGAAGAGGTTTAGGGAGATATCTGCAAGGAATAGTCAGGACTCTGAAGCCAGTGCACCACAAGGCCAGATACGGTTTAGGACTTCAGCCGAGCATACGCCAAAGAAGGAGACAATAGAAGAAGGATCAGGAGAGAAGGATCGCAAGGACCTTGGGCCAGGAAATAGAATAGGAGCCCATAGCATACCCTCCTTTGTCAAAAACATTTACGTCTGTAGGAACGATGTACCCCGAACAAGACAACACACGAAACACACTGTTAATCATTGAAAGGAGTCTCTAGAATGTCAGTATAAATGTCATTGACAAAGGAGATGGCGCAAGTAAAGACATCTCAAGGATACGCCCTTGTCCCCCGGGCTTCATATTGAACAATTGGACTGCTGAAGACCTTCTTGTAGTTTATAAGTCTTCAGAGTAATGCTCAAATATTAACCCTCTATTGTGTCCTTAGATATAATAGAATTCTTTTGTAAGAGCTTGCATTCGCTCTTTATCCTTCAAATGAATATCAATGAAGATGCATTTTGTCACGATCTTTCGCATTATTAATTTCATAATTATTTTCTCATTTCACAGCCTATCCTTACATCTGCCTCATGCCATGTCATAACATTTCGTCTTGGTTCCAATACTTGGATGTCCCTCTATAGTTTTCTTTTCCATTCAACTTTCAGGTGCTCAGATATCAACGACATGAACGAACCCGTTACGAGTCTTGAAATCGATTTTGAGAAGGCTATTTGTTTAGGAGAATTCGAAGCCGAAGAAAATGCTGAAGACTATGTCTCGTCTCCCAACTTGTTAAGAATGGTGGAACAAGAGGATAAACAGATTTTGCCTCATCAAGAATCTGTTGAAACCATAAATCTGGGAACTGAAGAAAGGAAGCAAGAAGTAAAGATTGGGACCTCTATTTTGGGGGACACCAGGCATGATTTGATTGCTTTGCTCCGTGAGTACAAAGATGTATTCGCATGGTCATATCAGGACATGCCGGGATTGGATAAAGATGTGGTGGTCCATAAACTCCCATTAAAGCCAGAATGCAAACCCATTCAGCAAAAGCTAATACGGATGAGACCTGAGATGTTGTTGAAAATAAAAGAGGAAGTCAAGAAGCAATTTGACGCTGGCTTCCTACAAACCTCCAAATATCCAGAATGGGTGGCCAACATAGTCCCGGTACCAAAGAAGGACGGCAAAGTACGAATGTGCGTAGATTACCGTGACCTGAATTGAGCAAGTCCTAAAGATAATTTTCCTTTGCCACACATCGATACATTGGTGGATAACACAGCCAAGCATTCATTGTTTTCGTTCATGGATGGATTCTCGGGTTATAATCAAATAAAGATGGCTCCGGAAGATATGGAGAAAACTACCTTCATAACGATGCGGGGAACATTTTTCTACAAGGTAATGCCGTTCGGATTGAAGAATGCTGGGGCAACATATCAGAGGGCTATGGTAACGTTATTCCATGACATGATGCATAAAGAAATAGAGGTCTACATCGATGATATGATTGCTAAATCCCGAGGGGAAGAAGAGCATGCAGTGAACTTGAAGAAGTTGTTCGACAGATTGAGAAAGTTCCAGCTAAAGCTCAATCCGGCCAAATGTATGTTTGAGGCTACCTCGGAAAAATTGCTAGGCTTCATCGTTAGCGAAAGAGGCATTGAAGTTGATCCAGATAAAATAAAAGCTATTCAAGAACTACCACCTCCGCGCACGCAAAAAGAAGTCAGAGGATTTTTAGGGAGGTTGAACTACATCGCTCTGTTCATTGCTCAACTTACCAACCAATGCAACCCAATCTTTCGGCTTCTTCGAAAACATAATCCGGGAGAATGGAACGAAGAATGCCAGGTGGCCTTTGATAAAATAAAACAATATTTGTCTAGTCCTACAGTGCTAGTACCACCAATTCCGGGAAGACCACTGATATTGTATTTGACTGTGTTCGAGAATTCAATGGGTTGCGTACTGGGGCAACACGACGAGTCAGGAAAGAAAGAAAAGGCGATCTACTACCTCATCAAAAAGTTCTCTGAATACGAGGTAAAGTATTCGTCTATTGAAAAATACTGTTGTGCTCTGGTTTGGGTAGCTCGGAGACTCAGGCAATATATGTTGTATCATAGGACGTGGTTAATCTCGAAGCTGGATCCAATAAAATACATGATGGAATCGCCTGCACTCTCAGGAAGAATGGCATGATGGCGAATCTTATTATCAGAGTACGATATCGTCTATGTGAGTCAAAAGTCGATAAAAGGAAGTGCAATAGTAGATTTCTTAGCGGCTCGAACGACAGAGGAGTATGAGCCCTTGAGATTCGATTTTCCAGATGAAGACTTAATGTGCATCACAGAAAAGGAATCCGAGTCATCAAATGAGAAGCCATGGAAGATGAGCTTTGATGGTGCATCAAATGCATTGGGGCGTGGGATCGGAGCAGTCTTGGTATCGCCAGAAGGGAACCATTACCCGTTCACTACCAGGCTGAATTTCTTCTGTACCAACAACATAGCAGAGTATGAGGCCTGTATCATGGGACTTCGTGCAGCTATTGAACGAAACATCAAAACTTTAGAGGTATATGGAGACTCAGCATTGGTGATATACCAAATCCGTGGAGATTGAGAAGTGAGAGATTCGAAATTAGTCAGATACAACGATCTAGTGGCAGGACTGATTAAAGAATTCAAAGAAATAACTTTTAATTACTTCCCACGAGAAGAAAACCAATTGGCTGATGCCCTAGCCACTTTGGCTTCAATGTTCAAAGCAAATAGAGAAATGGAAATAATGCCTCTTCAAATGAGCATATATGAAGTCCCAGCACATTGTTTCAGCATTGAAAAAGAGCCACATGGACGGCCGTGGTTCCATGATGTCTTAGAATATGTCAAGAATCAAAGGTATCCCGAACAAGCAAACGAGAACGACAAAAGAACAATAAGAAGAATGGCAGCGGGATTTGTCCTTGATGGGGACATCCTATACAAAAGAGGAAAAGATCAGATGCTCTTGAGATGTGTAGATGCTGTCGAAGCCAGGAAAATACTTGAAGATGTCCATGAGGGAATCTGTGGGACACATGCCAATGGTTTCACTATGGCCAGGAAGATTATGAGACTTGGTTACTACTGGTTGACGATGGAAAGTGATTGCATAAATTTTGCAAGAAAATGCCACAAATGCCAAATTTACGGCGATAAAATTCATGCAGCCCCTTCGCTCCTTCATGTCATGACTTCCCCGTGGCCTTTTTCTATGTGGGGCATGGATGTTATAGGGCCAATTTTCCCAAAAGCTTCTAACGGACACCGGTTCATTTTCGTGGATATTGATTACTTCACAAAATGGATAGAGGCCGCATCGTTTGCCAATGTGACAAAGACTGCAGTTTGTAGATTTTTGAAAAAGGAAATCATTTGTCGATATGGTTTGCCCGAGAGAATCATTTCAGATAACGCCTTGAATCTGAACAACAAGATGATGAAAGAAGTGTGTGAGCAATTCCAAATAAAGCATCATAACTCCTCGCCCTATCGTCCAAAGATGAACGGGGCTGTTGAAGCAGCGAACAAAAATATCAAGAAGATTATCGGGAAAATGATCGATACATATAAAGACTGGCACGAGAAGCTACCATTTGCTTTGTATGCATATCGCACATCTGTGCGGACATCTACGGGTGCAACTCCTTTCTCTCTGGTCTATGGAATGGAAGCTGTGCTACCTGTCGAAGTTGAGATCCCTTCTCTACGAGTCTTAATGGAGTCCAAATTAGAGGAAGCAGAGTGGGTTTGGGCTCGATATGACCAGTTAAACCTCATCGAGGAAAAACGTCTAAAGGCAATTTGTCACGGACAGATGTACCAGAAGAGAATAATCGCGGCCCATGACAAGAAAGTACGGCCAAGAGAATTCAATGAGGGAGAACTCGTGCTGAGAAAGATTCTCCCAATACAAAAAGATTTGCGAGGAAAATGGGCACCAAATTGGGAAGGACCATACGTTGTGAAGAAGGCTTTCTCAGGCGGAGCTTTGATTCTCACTGAGATGGATGGGAAGGAGTTACCTAATCCAGTGAATTCAGATGCTGTGAAGAAATATTATGCCTAAAAAAAAAAGGGATCAAGGTGAAAACCCGAAAAGGGCGTCTTGGTTAACACAAAAATCAAGATGAAAACCCGAAAAGGGCGTCTTGGTTAACACAAAAATTAGGATGAAAACCCGAAAAGACATTCTAATTAAGCAAACACTGGCTTAAAAAGTAAGGCATTTGAACGGGGGGTCAAATAGTGAGACTACCGTATTTGAAGCATTTCTGAAAGCTCGAAACCTTCCACGCAAGAAGCCATGCTCGAAAAGATTCTTGACCGAGGAATGTGGAAGAGTTCATGCGTTGAATATCTAGAGCATATGTATTTGTTGAAATGCCATCCCTTTTCTCTTTGTGACATTTTTACTATCATTTGATTGACTTTCTTTGTTTGTTACACTTGAAATGAATAAATGTCAGGTATCCTTTTATCCCTACCTGACCATTTTTTGCATCTCATTACGTATTTCGTTTACATGATAAATAGTGAAATGACATACTCTAAACAAAAGAAATGTTAAGCATTACCCGGATAAGAACTTGATAAGTACAAGAGCCTCAAAGCAAGGACAAAGTTCAACCGGGGGCAAAAGAGCGATACCTGAGAAACGTAGATTACTCGTGAAGCTAGAGGACGGGTACGGGTCCTGAAGAGAAAGTCAAGAATCAAAACAATGAACGCAGATCCTAAAAAAAAAAAAATCAATCAGGACGGAAAGGGGCATATGACAAACAATGTAACAGCCCTTACCCATATCCGTAGCCGGAACAGGGTACGAGGTATTAACAAATCATAGTAAATACTATTAAATAAAACCCAACAAAAATATAGCGTGCAATTTGATCATTATAACATCTGCTATTAACAATACAAACTAATTCCAAAGGTTTCATACAAAATGATTAGCTTGATACTATAAGTAGTAATTTAAACCTAGACATTTATGACACGTAACAAAATAACCAAGTCTGCTATACATGCCATATTTCAAAATAGTGTTTACAATGTACCAAAAAGTATTGATAGTGTGGATGGGTCTCCGACGATCTTCAATTCCCGATCTGGCTTAGTAACTCTATAAGACAAGAAAAAAAGAAAAGAAGATAAGCATATAGCTTAGTAAGTAAGTATATAAATAACAAATAAGAAATCTAACATGTTTACAACATAACTCAATTATATAATATTTTTTTAACTTTTATTGTTTATCCCAATTTGATCAAGCTGTCCCCCCTGCGTCATGTTCACTAAATAAATCATAACTCGAGTTGAAAAACTCGAAATTCAAATCCGTAAAATTTCCCTGAATCTAGACTCATAAATATTTTTGATAATTTTTTTCTAGAATTTTTGGTTCAGCCGATTAGTACAGTTTATTAGTTAAAGCTTCCCCTGTTACACAGCTCGACTAGTCTGACCTCTGTTCACTACGAATTGAATTTCTCTCAGTACACAATTCAGATAACCCTGAAATTTGTTTCATTTAAAACTAGACTTAATGAGGAATTTAGGCATGTAAACTATATTTATTAATTTTATTTGTACAATTTTTAATGATTTTTCAAAGTTGAAACAGGGGATCACACATTCATCCTGAGCAAGTCACACACAATTGTAAATATCTCAAAATATAAAATTCCTTTGCTTGTTCTGATTCTTTTATATGAAATTAGACTCATTAAACTTTAATTGAACATCTCATTCAACCTCTAATTATGTTCCTCCTATTTTTGGTGATTTTTAAAAATCACGTCACTGCTACCGTCCAAAACAGTTTTAATGCTAATTTCACTCTTTCACACATTCTTTATGCTAACCTCATTTTATCTTACATATATAGATATGCCACAAATCATTTTCACCACAATTCATTCATCACAAGTATAGGTCCATAACCACAACGTCACCACAAAACCATCCCGTTGAACAATTCGGATCAATCCTCGATATTTAATGGTTTTAGCACACATTTCACCATCATACTTCATTTAGTTCGGCTCTCTTGTACACATGGTGAACACTTAATACCACTCATGCGACCTAGCCGATTTGTCTCGTAGCTTTCTTGTCTACATGGTGTCCTTCACTTGGAATCACGCATGCGACCTAGCTACATTTATATATTACGTAGCTCTCTTGTCTACATGGGATACATCCCGTATCACACATGTGACCTAGCTACATTTATCTCTTACGTAGCTCTCTTGTCTACATGGGATACATCCCGTATCACACATGTGACCTAGCTACTACATTGTATTTCGTAGCTTTCTTGTACACATGATGTGCACTCAGCATCATACATGTGACCTAGCTACGCTCCTCTATTTTATTCGATCTCTCCAATGTTCAATCGGATCCTCTCTATTATTTATTTCTATTCTTCCAATAGTCGATTTATATTTTAACATCAGCTAGTATATTCATATAATAGGCTGAAATATATAGGAATGTAAATGAAAATAATATAATATTTACATACAAACTTACCTCGGTGCAAAATGTGGAAATTTTGCGATTTAGTCCAAAACTTTTTCCTTCCCTCGTTAGAGGTCAATTCCACGCCTTTCTTGATCTATAACAACACATTTAGCTCATTTAGCACTCATACTATTTATTTCAATCCAAAGATCACGTTATGGAAAAATTACATTTTTGCCCCCTAATTTTTACAAAATTACAATTTTGCCCTTAGGCTCGGAAATTTAATTTCAGCCCTTATTCTTATGTTTTATGACATGCTGAACATTTTTATCTTCTATGACCACATCAAATTCTCACTCTAACACATAGTTGTGAACAATAGGTATTTTTACCGATTATGCCGTTTTACTCGTTTTCACTTAAAACCGAGTAGCACAAGTTGTCTAAAATAATTTAAAACCTCATATTCTATCATAAAACATCAAAATACACAAATTTCACCTATGGGTATTTTTCCAAATATGAACCCTAGGTTGAATTATTGTTAGCATAAGCTTAATCGAGCTACCGGGAATCCAAAAACGTAAAGAACATTAAAAACGGGGCTTGAAATCACTTACTATGGAGCTTCAAAGTTGAAGAAACCCTATCTATGGAGGAGAGCAATTTTCGGCAGCAACTAATGAAGATGATAACAAATTTTGTGTTATTTTTCCCATTTTATTTCATTTAATATACAAATGACCAAAATGCCCCTCCTTACTAAACTTTCAAAAATTCCTTCCATGTCCTAATTTTGTCCATGAACTTAAAATTGGTCAAATTGCTATTTAAGACCTCCTAATTTATGTTTTAAAGCAATTTCATACTAAAAACTTCTAAAATGTAAATTTTGCAACTTATTCGATTTAATCCCTATTTTCAATTTAAGCACTTTAGGCATAGAATTTCATCACGAAATTTTCACACAATCATGCAATCATATCATAAACCCCAAAATAATTATAAAACAATTATTTCTATCTCAGATTTGTGGTCACGAAACCACTATTCCGATTAGGCCCTAATTCGGGTTGTCACAAACAAGCTCAAGGCGCATAGCATAATCATGTAGGCATAAATGCATTTAAGACCAACATGTGCATATCATAATGACATCATGCATGACATATACAGGTACTCCAGCAGAGCAAGAAATTTTGAATGTGGGTTGTACTAAATCAAAAAAAGACACCTGAATTCCACCAGATGACAGGTTTTGGCATTTTGATATTTTATTTTCAAAAATCAACTCATATTGCGAGAGGTGAGTTGAGCCTCAGGACACGTTGAGGCATTTTCAATTTGTATTTTCAAAAATCAACTCATATTGCGAGAGGTGAGTTGAGCCTCGGGGCACGCTGAGGTATTTTCAAATTCTGTTTTTTTTAATGCTTTCCAAAAATCAACCCACATTGCTAGAGGTGAGTTGAGCCTCGGGGCATGCTGAGGTATTTTTAATTTCTGTTTTTCAAAAATCAACTCATATTCCGAGAGGTGAGTTGAGCCTTTTAATTTCTGTTTTCAAAATTTGTTCTTCAAGTTCTGTTTTCAAAAATCAATTCATATTACGAGAAGTGAGTTGAGCCTTAGCTCACGTGCTGAGCTATTTTCAATTTCTGTTTTAATGTCTGTTTTTAAAGAGTCAATTCATATTGCAAGAAATGAGTTGAGCTCAGGATCACATGCCGAGTAAAGAATAAAGATTGGAGCTGACTGAAGACACTAGATTTTGTCTCCCTGAAGTTGCAGTGGAGCTGATCGAGGATATCAGATCTTGCCTTTCTGAGGTCTCAGAAGAAAAGACCACAAACCTTATCTCACTGAAGCGATAGAGGAGCAGAGTGAAGCTGAAGATCTCATCTTTCTAAAGATACAGTAAAACAGATCGGAGCTAGAAACCTCACATCCCTGAAGATGTGAGCAGATTGAAGCTACAAGTCATATCGAAAGATGCAATGGATTGAACCAAAGCTACAAGATACGGTGGACTGGAACAAGACTACTTGAACAAGAAGAGCACCAAGGAAGTCAAGACTAGGCAAGGCGGGGCAAAATTGTCCTTTCTTTGTGTCTTTGCTCTATTCCTGTTGCACGACAATAAGCAAAGAGGGGCAGCTGTTACATGCCAATTTTGGCCCAGATACAACAAACCCATTTTACATTAATAACCACTACCCAAAAACCCCAATACCCGGAGCCCAATTACCCCAACCCACTAACCCAATTTTGACCCACCTAAATTTAACCCAAACCTTAAATGTTAATAGCCCAAATAATACCCAAACACATGAGGCCCAAACCTTTGACCCAAATTCTGACTTAGGGTTTCAGTTTCTGAAGCCCTAAACATGCCTAGCGCCGAACCTACCCCCACCTGCCCTCTGACACCAGCACCGGCCACCTGCTCCACCGCTCGCCCATCCCCTGCAAGGACAACACAGAAGACGTGACAGAAATAAAAAAAAACATGTAAATAGGCTATAAAAGCTGAAACAAAATCTGGAAAAAAGAGGTCGGAGAAATTTTTAATCAAATACGAATATTAACTTCCTAGATACAAGCAAAACAGTGACTCCAAAGCAAGGTTTAAACTCCAAATCTAAAGATCTAAACGCTGAGAATTAGATTCGACCTTAAGGTGATTTTTTTTTTATTTTTATCACTATTTATTTTCGAGTAATACATATATATATATATTAATAACATAAGATATAAAAAAGGAAAAAAAACAAAAAAAAAGATTTTTTTTTACCTTTTCCGCCACCATGTCTGGTGGCGCCGCGCCAAGCACGGCGAAGGTCCGGTGACGGACCGGTGCCCCCTCCCCCCACCGAAAATCGCTCAGCCCCCTCCCCTCTCTCCTTTTTTTTTCTTTCCCAGCTCCCAAATGATTTTTTTTTCTGATTTTTAGGCTATTTATAGCCTCTAAAAACGACACCGTTTTGGCCTTAAAACTCAGGGCATAAAACGACGTCGTTTTGCCCTGGGTCGGGTCGACCCGACCCGCTCCGACTAGGATCCGCGTGTTTTTTTAAGGGAGGGGCTATTTGCGCAATCGGCCCCCCGCTTTTTCATGTATTTACAATTAAGTTTTTATATTTTAATTTGGCCCCAGAATTTTTCATGGCTTTCAATTTAGTCCCCCCGTGCTACGCTGCATTTTGGACAACGGGGAAGATTGCATTTTTGGTCCCCACTATTTTCTCTCGTGTTCAAATAGGCCCTTTCTTTTTGTTTTGTTTTTAAATTGGCCCCACAATTTCATTTTTAATTTAATTTTAGTCCTTTTTTATTTATCTTATATCTTTATTAAATATTATTGTTGTTTTTGAATTATTATTATTATTATTATTATTATTATTATTATTATTATTATGTATTAGTATAATTTTTATTATGTGCGTATATACATATATATATATATATATTTTCATATTTGATATTTCTATTTCACTTTATTTTAATATTTTATTAATGTTATGTTTGTTTCTTTTATATTCTAATGTTATCATTATCATTATTATTATTAGTATTATTAGTTTATGCTTTGTTATATATTTATATATTTATAATAATGTATATATACTTGATGTATTTGTATATACCTAGGTAATATTTTTACTAGTTTTCTTAATACGTATATAGATTACCTAAATATTTTAGTATTATGTATATTCTTCATATATTATATACGTGTTCTTAATATTATACTTTACATATATCATATATTTTAATGTTGTATTATTATGGTCTAATACTATATTATGCATATATTTGTTACATGTATATTGTGTACATATTATCTAATTTCTTATATATATTATGTTTTTATGTTATTTGTTATATGTTTCTTTTATTATTTCACATATTTTAACTACCACAATATTTACATGTATATTTCTTCATACAATCTTATGCATATATATATTATGTAAATATTTAAGCATTATATTATGCATTTTATGTATTACATATATGTATTTTTTTTGTATTGTATTTTTGTATGTATACATAATTCTAACACTGTATTACATTTGATCTTACATATTGTCTTATATATATATATATATATATATATATATATTTAACTCTATATCGAGTATGTATTTTTAACATTATACTATGTACACATTCCCATATTATCCCCATGTATATATTTCCAATACCATACTACGTTTTTATACATATTATGTATATACTTTAATATTTTTGTTATATATTTTTATACAATCTTATGTATACATATTTCATTATTCTTGTATATACATTTTACATATAGTATTATTTTCGTATATTATTACATTCATTATTATACCTATTATTTTCACTTACTTTTTTAATTATGTATTAGTTGGTATGTATATATACACATCTTTTTATTATTACTATTATTATCACCGCTAATATATGTTCATATATATACATATATATATATTTATAATGTTTTAGTTTAATACTATTATTATGTTTAATATAGCATGCATGATTATTGTTTTTGAGATTATTTCCTCGATTATTATTTGCTTCAATATATTTCTGGTTATGTCAGTTATTCATTTTTATTCCATATCAGCTTTGCTTTGCATTTCAACAAAAATTGTGTTCTTGTTTTCTAATTAATTTCAACAATCAAGGCAACATACCGACTTAACATTAAGTCATCGATTTCATCGCTATGTTGGGTGAACATCAATTGACTCGTGTTAAAGCGGCATGACCTTTTCGAAAATCAAAAGAATTGAAGTTTCTTGTCTTTTCAACCGGATCACGATTAAATCTTACATTGAGCTCGTATTTTTGAAAATCAAGACAACACATGTTTAACAAGATACCAATTTTGGGCGTCGCGAGGGTGCTAATACCTTCCTCGCGCGTAACCGACTCCCGGACCCTATTTTACTCTGATTTTAACGTAGACCTAAACTTGGCCTTCTTTTGTTTTAAAAACAAAATTCTAAGGTGCCCGATCACACCTATAAAAAAGGATCAGTGGCGACTCCTCTTTATTTCAAAATCGAACTTCGGTTTTCAAGTTTTCATTAAATCGCCACAATTAGCGACCGAGACTAAAATTTTTACGTCGCTACAGATGTAATAACCTTTAAATATATGATTAAATTGACAATTCATAAAATATTTAACCCGCGTCTAATGGTTGTTGTTACTACCTTTATAAATCACTATATAGGAAAGTTTATATTAAAATCCTTGAAAGATTTAGAATGCTAGAAGCATATTGAAATTCTCGAGAAATTATTCATTTATATGAATTGAAATAATTTGAACATATGTTGTAAATTTGAGTAGTTGAAGAAGGATTATAAAATGATCCAAAATACCTATTTTTGTTTTTATATAAGAATCATGATTAAAGTTTGTTATGATTATTTTTGAATCTCCTGAAGAGATCAAAATATATTTCCCAAAATTTTCCCTCACTCATGATTTTTAAAAGAATGGTAATATAAATGCTTATCAAATACATTCAAATAGTCATTTGAAAAACTAGTATTCAAGATTGAATATGTAGAATATGAGAAAATATGTGATGTTTTCATGAGGGGGAGTAAATACGCGTTGTACTCTTTTTCCCTTAACCGAGGTTTTGTCCCATTGGATTTTCCTAGTAAGGTTTTTAATGAGGCAACATGTTATGCGTATTATAGATTGTGTACTCTTTTTCCCTTGTTAGGTTTTTATCCTACAGGGTTTTTCCTAATAAGGTTTTAATGTGGCACATTATCTAACAATGGACATCCAAGGGGGAGTGTTATGAATATTTTATTAAGTGGATGTCCATCATGATCAATATAAAGTTTTGGGATACTTTAAATTCTAATAGTTATTAGAATTAGATCTCTACTTATTTTATACTTCTTATGCCTATAAATAGAGTCTCTAACGAAGTATTGTAACCACCCCTTTTGATCAATAAAGTTCATTCTCTATTGTTTTCATATTTTCTTTGATCTTTATTCTCTCCATTTCTCTTTATTTTATAACAATGGCAAACTTTTATAATGGATATTATTTAAATTTTTTTAAAATATTTATTTTTTAAAAAATAAACATACTAATTAAAAGTAAAATAAAAACATATCTATCGTGTTTTTTATAATATTTAATTTTAATTTTTTAAAAGCATTTATTGTTTTTTGAATTCGTTCTAGTATCAATTATAATGTTTTAAAAATTAAACTTACATATTATTATGTTTTAATTTCATAATAATCAAATATACTTAAATATTTATATTATTTTGTATTTACTTTTTCAATCATGATATTTCTAAAATGTTACAAATTTTGAAATTAATTTTTAAAAAATAAATATAATATATTTTAATTGATACATACAATCAAACTTGTGCATTTTATGACTAAGAAAGTTAGTTACTATCTAAATTGAAAGGGAGTTTAAAAGTTAGTTACTATCTAAATTGGAAGGGAGTTTAAATAATAATATCAGCCAATAACAAATAAATTCAAACATTAGATAGATAAAATAAAATTTAAATTTATTGGAACTTTTTATTTATGAGTTTAAGATTGATTTATTTATTTTAAATTTTTATTTTTATTTGATATTTATTTACATTTTAATTTTGATATTTCTTATTTAATTAAATGTTCATATATTTATTATTTTGCTTTAATTATTATCCTTTGTAATTATTGTTGTTATTTGGTTAATGTTAATGTTAATTTATTCTATTATTTAAGAATGTTATGAGTTTTTTTTAATATTGTTTTGAGATTAATTTTGTTTAATTGTTGTAAAATTCTAGATTAAGATATTAATTAGAATTATCATAAAATTTAGTAAGTAAATACTCTGTTACAAATTTTAGGTTACAAATAGTTAACCCATACACTAGTGGCTAACAAATATCGACCAAACATTGTTGAATTAAACAATTACTAATTGCTTAGAGGGTTGAATAGAAATGTTTAGCTGCAGTGACTACTTTGGTTGCTTCTATGATGAACAAAATGAAAATAGAGTAAACAAATGACATAAAAGATTGCTTACGCAGTTTGGTTTTCCTACGTTTGTTGACTTTAGCTCTGTGAGTAAATCCACTATCTCTAATCCTAATACAATAAGTGAATCAAGTTCTATCACTCTCCTAGCATAACAACCTCACTTTTGTATCTAAAGACTTAGATATCCAAGTTCTTCCCTTGAGAACCTAGGTTATAAACACAACTTGTTTACTCTCAAATGCATTCACAAAATACGTTCTTCCGTGAACAACTAATTGCTCTCAACCTTAGTTACAATACCTATACAACTCTCTCAAATATATAGAAGTTTGAGACTTGCTAAAATTCTAGAGATTAATTACAATCTAGTCCCTATTAAATAGTATCTATAAAATAGCAAAATACAATATACTAATAAAGGCCAATGTAAAGTGGACTGTTGGAGATTGTTTTTTAATGCTATCTTTAATGCTGCCTAGATCCATTCTCCATAATCCAAGAGATCCAAATTACTTGATCTAATCCAATCCAATCTTCAAGATAACTTGATTCAAATGGATTGGTCTTCAAAGTTAGGCTTGCATATATCTACAATATCAACATCATCCAAAACCCAAATATTTTATTTAAATAAATTGTCAACTTCAAATATAACAAGTAGCAACTATCGCGGTGGTTATGGAAGTGGCCATTTTCTTTTGGCATTTAGCTAGACATGTTAAAAACTTCCCTCAACAAACATATCATTGAGTAATCTGATGAACATATAATTGTTAAAGTAGTAATTGCACTCTTTTATAATTACAATGAATTCCAATTCCTTATACGTGTTTGACTAATGGTGTTAGAATTGAATGACCTGAATCTTTGTTAAAATAAAATACAGTGATAAAATAAAATAAAAGTAAAATCCATATAGAACTACACTTCTTTTATTTTATTTTAGAATAGAGTTTTTCAACCTTATTACACTTCATCTATTTGATATTGATTAGAATAAGGTGTTTCAACCTTACTACACTCCTTCTATTAGAATATGATTTTACAAGCCTATAAATAGACATAGTCTACTCCTCTTGTAATCATTCGAATTTGACATAGTGAATTATCTTCTCCTCTGCTCATGGTTTTTTTCCTCAAAGGGTTTCCACGTAAAATTGTGGATGTTCTTTATTTTTCTTTCTCTTTTCTTTGCGATATATTGTCATTATCGATGTTCTATTTTTCACAAATTGGTATCAAAGCTTCCGAGTTATTCATCTCAATCACGATAATGGCATCTTCGAAGTATGAAATTTCGCTGTTGGATCGCAACACCAAATTCACATTGTGGCAGATAAAGATGCAGGTAGTTCTTGCGCAGATAAACTTAGAGGATGCCCTGCTAGGGATAGATAAGATGCTTTCGACATTGATGGAGGAAGAAAAGAGGCATAAAGATCAAAAGGCGTTAACACAATTACATCTGTATTTGTCTAACGAAATTTTACAGAATGTGATGAAGGAGAATACCGCTGCTAAATTATGGAAGAGGCTGGAACAAATATGTATGTTGAAAACTCTAACCAGCAAGCTGCATATGAAGCAGCGCCTTTATGCTCATCGTTTGGAGGAAGGTGCGTCTATGCACGAACACTTAACAGTGTTTAAAGAAATTCTCTTAGACTTGGAGGCCATAGAGGTTCAGCATGATAAAGAAGATCTAGGATTGATTCGACTTTGTTCATTGCCCCTGTCTTATTCAACATTTAGGGACACGATTTTATATAGCTGCGAGTCTCTTACAATTGATGAGGTTTATGATTCTTTGACCTCATATGATAAGATGAAACATCTTGTGGTTAAACCCGACGAGAGGGTCTCATTGTTCGTGGGAGACAAGATCGGAATGTTGATAATAATCGTAGATTTTTGTGCATTGTTTGATTTCGCATCGGAAGTTTGAAATTATTTTAAAACCAAAACCAAGCTTGTGTTTCAAAAATAACCCATTTGTTAAAACCATTTGTTTGCGTAAAGTTTTTTTGTTAACATTGCGGAAAAGAAATCAAAACAAAATCCACAGTCCAAAAGTTAAACCATTCAGTCGAGAAAGTCCGGAGAGTCCAAAAATTACAAAACCCTCACGAAAATTGGAAATCTCAGTAAAACCATTAATTAATAATAATAAAAATAGTTCCCACCAAGTGGTCACTACTAAGCCTCCATCGCATTAACCTGCCTATGGTTGTGGATTACTTGAACAAAACAGACAACAGATGTGAGTTTTCGTAAACTCAGTGGGTAACCCAATAGAGATAGCATACACAAAATTTTATATACAGTCAGATATAGATTCAGACCTAAGTCCACAACAGAAACATATATCAGATAGATCAGATGTACAGAATCCTACCGTTATCCTTTACACACCATCTCTGTCCATCCCATCACACCATGTGGGGTTAAAAACACCCACTCATCTCTACACAACATATAGTGTCGATGCGACACATAACAGATAATATACATTTGAGCTACCAGAATATAAGCGAAAGGTTTCCGTACAGATCACTTCGTCCACATATGTAAATCCCACCCCAAACACAAATACAAAATATAGAATTAACAGAATTAACATGCTTAACATGCTCGTATACAGATAACATATATACTCAAACAGAACAATCAGACATACCTATTAGTGTCCTACTCAGATCAGACTATCAGATTATTAGATCACATGAATTAGGGTTTGGTTAGCCCTTACAGACCCTACAGTAGGCCCACAGTTGATCAAAATAACTTGTGCGACCTTAGGAAAAATTTTAAAATCCTGGGCCCACATACCAGTGTGGGCCTACACATTCGTGTGGCGCAAAAGAATGGCCTTGCCTGTGTGGCCTACACGGCCTGGCCCAAAACCCACACGCCTATGTGAGCCTGCACTCCCGTGTGGCCCACACGCCCAACCTAGCTTAGCCCGTGTATCCCACACGGCCATAGTCACACCGTCACACGGTAGTGTCACACACACGACTACACCTATAACATTCACACGGCCATGTCTCACACACGGCTTGCCACACAGCCGGGCACACGTACGTATGACGTCAACAATGCCATTTTTTAGCTTTCACCGAGTCCTTGATTTTTCAGGTTTAGGGTACACACCTGGATCGATTTCGAAGTACTTTCAAATTTGATGACCCCAGTACCTATAATCATTAATACTTTAACAAATTAAACCACATAAACTCTCGAATTATTGATTCAACATCATCGATGTTCTTAACATGTTGAAAAACTTGAACAACCGTAACCATACAGAATTTGGTGGGCTCACTTACCCTCAAAGACAACGACCCACAA
Source organism: Gossypium longicalyx (assembly GCA_025698465.1). Classification (NCBI taxonomy): domain Eukaryota; kingdom Viridiplantae; phylum Streptophyta; class Magnoliopsida; order Malvales; family Malvaceae; genus Gossypium; species Gossypium longicalyx. The sequence continues at coordinate 16,697,250 of CM047005.1, read as the reverse complement.
CAATCACTCTGCCGGAGAAACACCAACTGACTCACAATTCTCCCCTAATCGATTATCAAACAATAAACCAAAGGGAAAATGGTCAAAAGAAATCCCCTTAAACACACTACAACACAAACAAAAACCCCTAATATATTCATCAATTTCTATAACCATGTAACACCCCCTAACCCCAAACTGTTGCCGGAACAAGGTTATGAGGCATTACCGGAAATATCAGACAACTTACGAATAATTTACAATTAATATAAGTTTTATAGTATAATATAATAATTAAGTCCCTATCTTTGACTCTCGAAGTTCAACACGTATTAAAAGAAGAACGGAACTTGTTCGCGTATTCCAAATATATATATTTTTTTATAAAAATTTCGGCAGCATTTCTGCTTATTTTTACTTAACCCTCCTGCAAATTCAAACGAAAACAACCAACACCAATATTTCACATTCATATAACTAATATTTATATCATTAACAAAATTTTAACTTAATAACTATCATAGCATCATTCAAAATTGGTTAAAAACTTCATTCATTTAACAACTTAATGTTCATGTATCAAAATATCATGTACTTTCCTTACCATTTCATTTAACCATCTAAATTTTATAATTCGTCCTTCACTACCCTAAGTAATATACATATTTAAGTGACTAAACAACACTTATGTACATGCCACCTTTACCCAAAGAAAAATACACATCACCAAGTTCGTGTTGGAGTCGGGATTGTTCGGATGCTTTGCCTAATACTTGACTTCTACTAACTGCATACGGAGACAACCGTACGCTGAGTATGAATATACTCAGTGGTATTACTATAAATCAGGACTAGTTAATATTAATAAATTACAAACATCAACCATAAATTTTATAATTATTTAAACTACTTTTATATATATATTTATTTTACTTCATAAAATCTTAAATTCATAATTCATTTTCCTCATACTAACTCAATTCATAATTTAGTTCATACATTTTTTTTTCTCATACTTTTCAATAATACTAAACAAATAATCTCATTTTCAAAATTTCATTTCAATTATTTACCCTATTAACAAAGCTCGGACTATGATAGATACGCGGATTTCCACCCAAACACACCCGAAATATTGTAAATCCTCCATAACAGACCGGTATAATATTCCCCCCCAAACACACCAATAAGGCATTAAATGCCTAGTCGGATAAACCAAGTATGTAATAACAAAACATCTTCTCGGCGAACTACAATCTCTTCATCACATCACAAATCCAATGGCATGCCATTTGTATCGAATCTAGTCTGACAAGTTAATAGGGTATTATTTTACTTTTTCTAATTTTAATTTCACATACTTACCTCAAGTCTTATTTACCATATATAACAATTAAAAATTTCAGCAATCAATAATAATTAAAATTTGAATTATAGTAATACACACCGTAATTCTCCCGTTTTAGTCCTCGATGACTTTCTCCTTTCCTTTTGATGCTGATGCTTCAGGTTCTTTGTTGGCTACGAAAATAATAATTTATAATTATCAATACAACATGATTCAATTTAATTCATGAGCCTAAACATGCAAATTTAACCATTTTTAATGTATATATATATAATTTCACCATTAAGCTGTCTACTTGAGTCATTGTTACTAAATTATTTATATCTTGAGCTACGAAACTCCAAATTAATATCCGTAAATTTTCCTTAAAACTAGACTCATATGTCTTCTAACCATAAAATTTCCAGAATTTTTGATCTAGCCATTTAATACAGTTTATTCATCAAATACTCCCATGTTATTTCATTTGACAGTTCTGACCTCTCTCTACTAAAAATAAATTATCTCATTGTACAAAACTCGAATAAGGTTCTTGTTTATTTATTTTGAAACTAGATTCATTAAGGAGTTTACATATATAAATTACACTCCATAATAATTTTTGTAAAATTTTTAATAATTTTCCAAAATTAAAACAGGGCATCTCGAAATCACCCCGAACTAGTATTACAAAACTTCAAATATCTCTTGATTCATCAATTAATTGCTTACATTGTTTCTACTATAAGAAAATAGACTCAATAAGATTTAATTCCATATTTTGTTCATCATCTAGTTCAATTTATAAAATTTTTAGTAAATTTTCAAAGTCAGACCATTGCTACTTCCCAAAACTGTTTTGATGTAAAATGTTAATAACCAAATTTATAACACCAATTCACACCTTATTCCTATTCAAATTTCATTTAAACTCAAATTTAACTATTAAATTTTCAACATATTTTCTTAATACCGAATTTTCCTCAATTTAGTCCCTAAAACACAAAACTTATAGCTTACTTTGCAATTCAATCCTTATTTCATTTCTAACTTGAATTCCTATCAATTTAACCCCTAATTCATCTTTTTATTTAACATGAACAATATTTAGAAATCTAATAACTTTCAAAATATCAACTTAATTTCATCAAAACTTTGTTCTAAAGCTTTTAAAACATCAAAATTAAGTAAAAAGGGCTAAATTGACTTACCTATTAAACTTCCAAGCTTTAAAATCCCTATTTCCCCTATTTCCTTTCTTTCCTTTCTTTTTCTCCTTCTTTCTCCCCTGTTTCGTTTCTTCTCTGTTTCTTTTTGTTATGTTTCTTTAATTCTTTTATGTTATATTTTATATTTAATTAATTTAATAAATATCTATTCTAATAACAAATACTAATATTACAATTGGATACATATTTAAATTTTACATTTGTACCAATAATTTTATTACAATTGTCATTATTTAATTTGTTTCTTAAACAAAAAATCTCATAATTTAATAATTTAATTATTTAATTAACAAATATCTTTTTACTTAAATTATAAGTAATTTAGTATTTAAATTACAAATGTACCAATACAATTCTTACACATGTATATTTTATTACCATACAATTGTCTTCTATTTAATTTATTTATAATATATTATTAATTAAATAATCATAATAATTTAATATAAAACTATAATAATAATCATTATAATATATATATGATTTAATATATAAAACCTAAATAAAATCTTTGATTTTATTTCAATATGCCGCCTCAATTTATGTAAATGGCTTAATTGCCATTTTGATCCTTTTTATTTTCTATTACTTTAGAATTAAACTTTTACCCCTTTTTCAATTTAGTTCTTTTTGCTAATTATTCTAAATTAAGCTAATTTCACCTAATTAATTCCTAATTAGACACACCACTAGGCTCATAAATATTTTTAATAATTATTTTCGAACTTATTTCACTAAGACGGAGGCCCTATAACTCACTTTTTCGGTGTCCGGGAATTTCGGGTCATTACAAACCAAAACTTAAATAAAGTCACATACTTACCAAAACAATAGCAATCGAACTTGCACAACAAAGATTTCCCCAAACCAAACTTGAAATACTTGAACAGAAAAGTAAATGAAGAAAAACAAAAGGAAGAAAACCTAAAGAAAAAGAACGTGAAAAGAACTAATTGATTTTTAGAAGAGAGAGGAAAAATAAAATAATAAAAAATATTATCCCAACTCCTCATTATCCCACTAACTAACAAATCCCCCCAAAACTGACCCACTACTCTCATCCACTACCACAGACTTCCACTTCCACCGAACCTCTACTATACCACCGAAACACTCATAGGAGCAAAAATTAACATCCACGCTTGCACAGGGATTCAAACACGAAACCTCAAGGCAAGCTAACACCTTATCACTCAAACCGGAAAGTTCATTATGATATGAGTTTACAAACAATATCATATAAGCCTACATAGCAGGGATAAGGCTAGGATAAAAATAACAAAATTGCCAAAAGTGAGATTTGAACCCCAAACCTCACACACACCCAGAACACTTAGCCACTAAAACAAATACACATTTGTGTCAAATTTCACCAAAAGCAGACTTAAATTATTTAGGGCGTTACATAGGTTGTCTCCCTAAACTGAAGCATTTTCTTGAAATTTTAAATTTGCAAGTTTAACATTAAAACCATAATTTTTTGTGAGCTTTTGAGCCTACAGAGCATATTTTTTTTTGTGCTCATTTTATTTTTGGTTGTGAGTATGTCAACTTGATTTGTTATTCTAGAACTTGCTTTGGTTATACATGTCGAGACCATATTATTGATTTGATATACTGAGATTGTAATATCCCGTTTTTCAGTGGTGTCGAAATAGTGGTTTCAGGGCCACAAATCTGATGTGTGAGTCCATAAATATTATTATTTAATATTTATAAATAATATATAGTGTAATGATAAATTTTGATTTATTGATTTTTGGTTAAATGGAAGAACAAGTAGATTCAAGTGGTATGACCCTAAAGTCAAGTGGTTTTAGAAAATGAGGTATCGGGACCTCATTTCTATAAACCGAATCGTAAATATTTTATAAATATTAACAGAGTTTTAATAAGGTTGTATTAAAGTTTCGGTAAGAAATGTTAATGTTTAGATTGTTAATTAATTAAAAGGACTAAATCGTAACGGATGTAAAATTTAATCACTATTAGATTTGAATGATTAAATGGCTTAATGAATAAAATTAAATGGACTTAAATGGTAAATAAACCATTCAAGGAGTTAGTGGACAAATATGAACATGAAATTGGTGTTTTATTTGATTATTAACCAAGGTTAAAAATGGTAATTTAATAAATTAAATTAAATTAAATTAAATAAAACAAAAGCTTTTATCATCTTTTACAAGTCTTCTTCACCGAAATGAAAAGGAGGAAGAAGCCATCTTTAGACTTTGAAGTTTTGAAAAGTTCAAAAGCTAGCATGGTATGTGATTTTGGCCCCATTTCTAATAATGTTTATGTTTTTGATATTGTTGCAACTAGGTCCAGCTAGCCTATGCCTTCGTTTGTTAAACTGTTAAAGAATATTGAATATTTCCATTGATGAATATTTTGATTTTAGACTTAAATGATGAATTTGAAGTATTAGTTATTATTTATAAGTATTTTGTTAAGTGATTTTGATGAATTTAACAATTAGGGATTAAATTGTTGAAATAGTAAAAATGCAAGGATTTAATGTGTAATAACAAAAAATATGGGCTGTATTAATGTTGCAATAAATTCAGATAAGCTTAAATTTGAGTTAAAATGGTTAATTTGCATGTTCTAGGCTTAGGGACTAAATTGAATAAAAGTAAAATATTAGGGAAATTTAGTAAAAATGTTTAAAATGGCTAAATTGCATAAAATAAATTGATTTCACTGTTTGAATTAATGAATTGAATGAAAATTTTAATTTAGATCAAGAACGAGTGGAAAATCGAGGAGAAGAGAAAAATTACCAAATAGTCCCTGTACTTAGTCATTGCTGCAATTTAGTCAATTAAGTTCGTATGATTAAATAAAGTTTTAATGTTATTTTGAGCTATATGTCATTGTGTTAATTTTCCATGTAATCAATTGATGAAAATCGAATGATGTCAAGACGGTTATCGAGCCCTGTTTGAACCTTAGGAATACGTAGGATACAAATGACATGTCATTAGAGTTTTCATATTTTGGATGCTGGTCTTGAATGTTCTACAGATGGCTGAGGTCCTGCATTTTTTGTGGATACTCAACAGCTTGTGTGAGCAGTATCATGTAGCTTACATACTGACCTACAACTTGTGTAAGCAAACCCATTTCATAGCTCGTGTGAGCAACTATGTAAAGGAAAAGGAAAGGAAATGTTATATGTTTAGCACACTTTGTGTGAGCTTCTCTGTAACACCCCTAACCAGTAACCGACGTTGGAACAGGTTAAGAGGCATTACCGGACTTATAACTCATTTCAGAACGATAATTTATCAAATAACATAATATTTTAGTAAGTATCACTTATTCACATTCATTTATACTTAAATAAAGCATACAAAGCCTTAATCATGCATTCGAGACTAAATTGATAACATATAAAAATTTCAGAAACTTATAAAATTTTCAACATTACAAATATCACACGCCCGTGTGAACAGGCCGTGTGCCTCACACGGCATTAGACACGTCTGTGTGTCTAGGCTGTGGCGAAACAGGGCATACATGTTTATATCCATACCAAATCATAAGCCAAAGTATACCAAAACATATGTTTCATACCTCAATTTAATACATTCAATTTCATGCCATAATCTTACCAATTCCTCAAATAGACACATACTAAAATCTTACCAAATTGATCAATTCTCTTTGGCCATCCATGGACACATCAAAACATACGATTTTTGAACACAAAACATATACCAAAATTCATTCATAATATCATTCATAACCAAGCCATATCACATGGCTAGATGTACACATCTCAAAACACATCCAAAGTTCTCTAGCCTATACATGCCATATTTTAATATATACATTTTCAAAAGGTACCAAAATAGAGTTCGATAGTGTGGTGATGATCCTCGACAATCCCCGAGCTTTCAGTAGCTTCGATAATCTATAAAACAATTGGAAAACACACAAAGTAAGCTTTCAAAATCTTAGTAAGCCATATACAAATAAACTTATCATTTCAAGCATATAAGCATCATGAAATTCATATACTACATAGCCAATACTATCATAAGCCACATACTATCATAAGCCACATAGTTCATATACATTTCATACATTCCCAATTCATTTGCACATATAGCATATTTTCTCATACTTATATCAAATATCATCACTTACACATATACTAACTTTTCATTCTCAATCATGATATACATTTCAAATGTACTTGAATCAGATACCCATTCGCATAGTTATTCGTTTCTCGGAATGCCTGTTGAACCGTTCAAAATCATTAAGGATACTCGGATAGCTCGAAAAGCTCGTACAATGCCAACGTCTTAGACGTGGTCTTACATGTAATCAAATATCGATGCCACTGTCCCAGATAGGCTCTTACACGAAATCAAATACAATACCGATGTCCCAGACATGGTATTACATGTAAATCTCAAATTGATGCCAATGTCCCAGACGTGGTCTTATACGAAATCACATATCGGAATCCTATGTCATGACATATGTATCCTAACTATTCCTATGGTTCGTACGGGGCTTTTCGGACGTTGTCGCATTATCGAAACTTTCTCGGATTTCATACATTCATCTTCCATAGTCATCCATCACAATTCAGACACATATAAGAATAAATTAATCAACTCAAATACATTTATTTGTATATCGACTTACCTCGTACGAAAATGAACGGATTTAATCGACTACTCGACCAGATTCGACTTTCCCCGATCTAATTTTGGTTTCTTTGGTTCTTGATCTAAACACATTGAAATTTGACTTATTCAATCTCAAATTCATTCAAATCAATCCATAAACACATACTTAGTGAATTTTACAAATTAACCCTCACATTTTCGTATTTTAACACTTTAGCCCCTAATTCATAAAATCACAAAATACACAAAATTTCTTTATACATATGCTTGGCCAAATATTCCTTTAGCTCATATAAGCCCACATATTTCATTTATTTCATATTTTCCCCCTCAATTTCTTATTTTCACAATTTAGTCTAAATTACTCAAATTCATCAAAAATTTCAATACAAAACATAGTAATCTAACACATATCTTTCATTTTTCATCAACTATCATCACAAATCTCATAAAAGAATCAATGACATAATTCAAAATCATCATCAAATTCAGAAATTGAGACATGGGCTTGCTAGAATACAAAGCAACGATATAAACAACCGATCAAAATCACATACCTAATTGATGCTTGAACTTGCCGAACCCTAAAAAACTCTTTTTATTTTCCTTTTCTTAGTATTTTTGGCTATGGATGATAATGGATGTACAAATTTTTATTTTTGTTTTAATTATAACATCATTTATTGACTAATTACCTTAATAGCCTTAATAATAAAACATGAAATCCATCTAATTCATGCCCATAATAGTCCACTCAAGCTAATAATGGTATAATAACAACATAAGGACCTCACAATTAAAGAACCATAGTAAATAGACACTTTTAACATATAGCTAGCCACTTTTACATTTTACGTGATTAGGTCCTTTTATCACATTAAGCACACAAACGATGAAATTTTTATACGAAACTTTCACACATATTAATTCACATATTAAAAACATGGAAAATAATTTTAAAATATTTTTCTAACTCAGATTTGTGGTCCTGAAACCACTATTTCGACTAGGGTCTAAACAGGGATGTTACATTCCCCGCGTATCTGATGTTATTCTAAATGGTTCAAAGGACATGAAAAGGAAAGGAATGAAAAGTGTTGAAATCAATTATGACATGAATCTATGAAAATGTTTGAAAAAGAAATATGCAATAAAAGCATATCTATGTTCATGAAAAGGATAAATTCAAGAGTATTATGTTCATGTAGACCTAGCTTACCTTATGTTAATTCAAGTGAATAATAAGTTGATGCACTAACATGTGTTGTTGATGGTGCTTAGGCTTGTACCAAGCTTATGGCTGGATTATATCATGCTTATTCTTAATGATATACATTGAAATGGTAGGTGTCCAATGTTCATGAAAAGGTTGTATGAATCAAAAGATATATTTTCTTATGAAATGACTTATCATGTGGTTGATCCAAAAAGAGTTATATATAAATACACTAACTTGTGTGTTGATGATGATGTTTAGGCTTATGCCAAGCTTTTGGTTATGGTTGGTGTTTATTCTTATGCTTTGTACTATGCAAATGAAATGGGTAAGAAATGGAAATGAAATGCTAAGTTCATAGTTGGGATGTAATGTGATGATATAAAAGGATTGATGAGTTAAATGACATATTTATATGTGAGAAATTTACTTATGCTATGGATGAATTTACCTATGTCATGGATAAATATACTAATTCATAAATTGATAATTTTATTTAAGCTTATACAAAGTAAATGGAATGGTAAGTAAGTAAATGAAGTGATTCATAGTCTTATGAAAAGGTTAATGATTGTGTAATATGTTTTATAAAATCCTATTATGTTAGGAATGAAAAATATATATGATGTTAATGGACTTACTCATTTGTGAGTTGATGGTTATATAGTTTGATAAATCTTGTGGAATTGGTATAGGTTTATATTTACCTTATAAAGTTTGTTATTGAAATGGAATGTTATGTTTAAAGTTTATACGAGGTTACTAAGCACTCATTGCTTACGTAATTACTTTCCTTTACTTTAGAGATTATCAGAAGCTCGATCGGTTTGGAAGCTCATCGGAGATCTATCACACTATTCAACAATTATATCGATAGTTTTTGATGTTTTAGCCAAGGTTATAACGGCATGTATAGGTGGACTTGTGTTTGATGGTTAGGTGATAAGTTTGACATGTATATGTTATATTGGTTGATGCACTTTTGATACTTTTGATGCTTTGTTGATATGTTGTAATGTGGATAAGATATGATGCATGTTTGAGTGGCCAAATGGTATGTTTTATGTGGAAGTTCTAATGATACTAACCAAGGTATGTTTTGGAAGTAGTATTGGATTATTTGTGCATGGCTGAAATGTGGTAAGTGTACATGTTTTGGTAAGATTTGAATTGATGTATTTGAGGTGCCTTGTATGGCATATTGATTGAATGAATTTAGTCTTTTGAATTGGTTCTTTCATGCATGTTTTGGTAAGGTTTTAGTGCTTTGTAATTGGGCACAAATTGCTTGTAGGTACATTCTTGAATTGGTGATAGAAATAGCTTGATTTTGGCCAATTGCCTGTGCACACGGCCTGTGACATAGGCATTTGACTCAGCCGTGTGTGACACATAGCCTTGCGACATTATCATGTGTCCCTTATAGGTTTCAAGGTTTGCAAGTTAGGCAGCTACACGGCCTAACACACGGCCTGACACACAGGCGTGTGAGGCCATTTCGAGAGTTACACGGCCTGGCACACGGGTGTGTGGCCCAACTTCAAAAGTTACATGGGTACAAACACGGGCCGGGACACACCCGTGTGTTCCTATTTCGATTGTTACATGACTTGAGACATGGGCGTGTGTCTCAGCCGTGTGAGTCATATGACTTGGCCACATGATAGTGTGACCGCTGCAGTTCAAATTTTCTAACTTTTTCCTGACCTTTCCGAATGATTCCAATATAGTCCCAAATTATTTCTAAAGTGTTTTTAGGGCCTCGATGGCTTGATGAAGGGACGATATGCATGTAGATGAATGATTTATTCCATGTTTATGTTAAGATACTAAATGTATGTTTTAAATTTACGATTTTATGGTAATGCTTTGTAACCCTATTTCGGCGATGGACACGGGTTAGGGATGTTACAGAGATGATAGAGGCACTTAGAATTTAACACATTTAACCTTTAATCGGCTTACCTGTTGTATTATTCCTTAGTAAACCCCATTGATCCTAACACATTTTTTCTCACCTATTTATGTTAACCCGTGACCCATATTTATGTTGTAAAATTATCCTTTTTATTGACTCTCTTTTTGTTGAGATTTGATTTGGTTAGTTGCCTAATTATTTTTCATCATTTGTATTGCCGAATTTTACTCTATTAAAAAATTGAAGAAATTAAAAAATAAAAAATAAAAACTTGATTTGAGCATGAATCTTTAGTTTCATCTTCTGTGGAAAAACTCATTTCCTCTATTTATTTCTTATTGATGTAAATTCTTGTAATTCAACAGCTGATTTTTTTCTAGTTTAGTAACTCATCAACTTGAATTTTGATTGTAACCAACTCTTCTAACATTTTCTATACCCTTAACTTAAGCCTCATTACAACCTTGTTAAGACCTTTTGATTCGTGTGTTATCTCATTTATATAGTGGTGTAGATTTAATTTTTACGCAAGCTTGTGGTAATGATATTTATTGTTCAACTATTAAGTGCATATTACTTGAACCTTGAACTCTTCGAGTGCTTTGGGTGAATCCTTAGTGAGGATGTTAATTCTTATTGAGTTTGATTTTCAGGTAATTATTGAGACAGGGGAGATGCCTAATGCTTTTAAAACTTAAAATTCTTTGCTTGGATTGTTTATGCTGTTAAGTGTCATTTTAGTGTGAATTTCCAATGCATGATTATCTGTAGATTATCCTAATACATTGTTGGTGAAAATACTAAATTGAGGGAAACTAACTTGAATATGGGTTGAGGATTTTGCTTGAGGACAAGCAAACGCTTCAATGTGGGGATATTTGATAAGTGCTAAAATTAAAATGTTTTAACCTTATTCTTAATGCGTTTTTGGGTGAGTATTCGATGTTAATTGTGAGTTTTATGCTTCTAATCCTTTAAATTCATATTTTGATGCTTAATAGAACACTTGAGGAGCAAAAGGAGTGAAAGTAAAAAAATCAAAACAAGCTACAGGAGCCACACGGGCTGACCCATTCCACACAACAGTGTGACCCACACGGGCTACCACACGGCCTTGTGGTAGGCTGTGTCGGTTGCGCAAATTTGTACTCTGAACTATGTAAAAATTTGATTTTTAGGTTTTTCGGGCATTCTAAGATGTATAATAAAAAAAAATAAGAAGATAGGAGAGAGTCATCATAAAATATTTAAGAAAATAACTCGAAAAACACCATTAAAGCCAGTTCTGAAGCAGATTTTGTCAAGATTGAAGAATCCCAATTGATTTCTTAGGAGATTATCATGAGTTCCTTTATTTCTTTTGGTTATCTTGGATGTTTTTATTTTCAAGCATGAACTAATTTTCTAAATACCTAGGGGCGATGAACCCTATGATGAATTTTGTTTTTTGATTTTCTATTTCATGCAATAAATACTTAAATCTTGTTCTTAATTATGTGTGCTTTATTTTTGGTTTGATATTTCTAGATCATTGATCCATATTTGATGTAGTTGAATAAGAGGAGGAATAAACCTTATTTAATAGTAGATCTTGCGTAATTGAGTGAAGTTGCTTGCAATCCTAAAAATAGGACGACATGAATCTACCAGATTATAGTCAAATTTAATAAGAGAATTCATAGCATGAGTTAATGCGATAATAGAGGTTTTAATTAGAAAGAAATTTCAATTAATCAACCTAGAGTTAGTTGATCTTACTCTCGAAAGATATATTAGCATAATTTAGGGATTTCTACAGATCAAGATACTAAGTAAAGAAATTGCATAATTTAGCTTGATAGTGACAAATGAAATGTAGGTGAATTCTTTCTTGGGTATTGTTTCACTTTTTGGTTGTTAATCGTTTATTTGCTTGTTTTGTTCTTTGTCATGTTCGTTAGTTAATTAATTTAGTTAATTTTAGTTTTTTTATCAATCACTCAAATTATTCAGTTAAATAATAGAAATACAATAATTACTAGTATTTTACTCTTCGCGGGAATGATATCTTTGCTCACCGTAGCTATACTATTAATTGATAGGTGCACTTGCTGTAGTCTTTGTATAACACCCCAAACTTGGCCTAGAAGTTTCGACTCAGATTTGACGAGCTACATTAGCCACCGAAGTGACTCTCCGTTGACTCCCAACCTAACCTCCAACACACCACTTAAGTCTTAACAAAAGTTATGGTAACTCAGAACACTGCAGCAGAAACAATAAGCAAACATGTGAGCTATAAAAATATCCTAAGTAGGTTCACATGTCACATAACAATATAGTTAAGAGTTCCCAACACAACTTAGACTTTTTAAAACACCATCATAGTTCGCATAACAGTAAACATGTAAGTACATAGCTTAGTAAAACACATGGGCTCGCATACATAAAAGACTTCACATGAAAACACATAGCATAAAAGTTCACATAACTCCTAAGGTATGAGCTTCGTTCAAAACTAAGGGTCGTATAAAATCATCAATTTGTAAGAATATCATGCTTTTTACAAATAAAGAAGCTTCGCAATTAAAAGGATCATGCATGCAAGGCTATTAAACTTTAGTAGGGTTCATGAAAATACATGGGTTTCGCGTACTTTGATAGGATTGCTGAATCAAGGGCACGCATGTAAATATGAAAATTATTATAGGGTTTCGCATGTAATTGTGGCACACAACATATAGAGTTCACAGACACTTAAGCATAAATATGTCTTGCATAAAAATAAAACATAACACTATCATGCATGGATAACATCGATTTTATTCATGAAATAATTAGTTACCTTAAGGCATGGTTCGTAAGGAAATAAACTGGAAATCTAACATAATAAAATATCCAATCTTGAGTTAACAATGTTAGAATTACAAAATCATAATTAAATTTAAAACCCATAACAATAATCCCATCGCCATTAACATAGGTTCATCGGTAACTACTTAAGAACGTCCCTACCCAATCATCGTCCTCGCCTACACTTTTCGCGACTTACTTACCAGAGAAGGAGTAAGAGAGGAGTGGGTGAGTTTATTGAGAAGTTAGTGAATAATCAAAAACCATAGAATATGTATTTTAAAATAGTATTTGAACATAGCAGAAAACTTCAGTTTGAAAAAATTTTGCGTGCTGGGTTTTCAGGTGAAGTTGTGAGACCCAGTTCGTCCTTTTTGTTAGAAAATATAACTTTTGGAAATAAATTTGAAAACTCTTTAACAATTTTTCATAAAAGAGTTTTCTTAGAACAGAGTCTGCCTTAGCTCATAAGACCACTTCTCACTTACAAAAAAAGTCTGCCTTTAGATTGCAAGACTTGTTGTCACTTTGTCTCGTTGGACATAATCCAACTAGTTTGTAGGGGAGCACAACACACATAATGAGGCATACAGAAGGCCCATGCTCATAAAAGAGCACATAGAATGGGACACACAAAAGCTCATGCTCCTAAAGGGGCACGCAGAGTGTGTCATACAAAAATCTCACAAAAGTTCATGCTCTCAAGGAGTACGCATAGTGAGTCACTAATAAAAGCTCATGCTCTCAAAAAAGAATACATAGTAAGTCGTGTAGAAAGCTTATGCTCGTAAAGGAGCACGTAGAAACAAAAAGCTTATGGAGCTAGGCTGATACATAACTTTATGGGGTTGTTTCTTTAAAACATTCTTAAAAAAATTTGCTCTCTTAGGAGCTACAAAAGCTGAACTTAAAATCATACTTTCAAATCGTGTTTTGAAAAAATAGTTTCATAGCTTAAAATAGAGCTTTTAAAAAAACTTACCTTTAAGCTTGTTCCGAAAAAATATTTCTTAAAAACATATTAGAATAAACTAAAAAACACGGTAGTTAGCATACTCATATCAAAATATAATCGGAATACTTTTGAAAGCCCATTGCAATTCACATAATCTGACGTTTACCGATCACTCACTAAAAATAGAGAAACCTAAATGAGTTTGGCTTTACCTTTGTCCTTACTGTAAGATGGTATGACTGGTTCACAACAAACACACAAATTACTAATAGAGCATACAGATATCACACATGCAAGTGAACCTAACTTTTGGGATGATCAATTGAAACAAGATAGAGACTTACTCGAATTACTATGACAAAATCTAGAACAAAGATTTTGACGATAGAATATTTAGTGAAGAATTCACAGAATTAAGGGTTGTATTTATAGACTTAAGAGTCCTAGATATCTTTGGTGTAACACCCTATACTTGGCCAGGTCCCCAAGCTCAAATATCATGGTGCCACACCATTGTCTCATGTCATACTCATAGTAAATTATCACATTATTAAGAAATCATCCTCTTTATCAGTGATCTTATAAATTTTTATCAAACATATATCAATCATCATTAGAATATGCCAAACATACTTCAAATAAACTTATAGTAATAATTGAACATGCATTAGGATCACTTAACAAAATTTCCAAGATAATCACGTAGGTATCGATACTAGAACATGGGTATTGATATTTTCCTTGCACGGTATTGACACTGTATGGAAAATTGGTACCAAATCTCTATTTTTTTTCTCATCTAAAAACAAAACTCAAGAAAAAACTGGTACAATTGAAAATGTATTGATAAAATTACCCGGAGTATAGATACTCATGATAGGATATCGATACCAATTTACGATTCTGACTACCTACACATTTCAAAATCACAAAAGCATCCTTTTTGCAACATGAATATCGATACCTCTGCTTCAGACTAGAAAAATACATCATTTTAAGCATATAAGCCATTCCCACTTGTACCAATTCATTATGCTATCATACCATTATCAAATAAACATAAAAATGACCATAATAGTAGTGTCCAACATCGAAAATAAGTTCAAGCAATAATCAACATAATATGAAATGAATCTCATAAACTTAGGAACAAATAATCTATAGAAGCATCCAAAACATCATGGAAAATAGCAGTAAAAGTCTTCCATATTGCCTTATTCCCTAAACGTAAACAAATAACAATAACACCTATGGAAAAATGAAAACAGATTTGCTTGGATCACCCTTTGGAACCACACCGCTCACACCAACACTTAACTACTCTACAAGGATTTTAAGATTGGAGTGGGTGAGCTTAACAAGCTCTATGAATGCTCAAAACAACCATATTGTACACACAATATCAAAGGTTAAACAAGAGCAAACTATAACATGTTCACAACCATATTCTAATCAAGTCAAAATATCATATTCATGTTTCATTAAATCATAAAACTAACATAATATCATATTCATGTTTCATTAAATCATAAAACTAACATATACTCCTACACGCAATTACACTCAACTCACTTATATATAATTCATTTAACTATAATTCATCAAGACTAAACAACCTACACATGCTTTAATAACCCACAAGTCTATTTGGTATATTCACAGGCATTCACAAATTAAATGGAAATGATTCAAACCACAATTACATACGCAATTTACTATGTGAACATACTAACATTTTCATGAAACTTAAATCAACTCATTTAGCATATTATTCACATGTTTAAACGTCCATCTCACATCTTATTATCACAATAATTAATATCACATTTAAACGATAATTTGGATAGCAACCACATACTTATTTAGGCATACATCACATTACACATATATACATTTTAAAATAATTTGGCACTTAAGGCTATGAAACATAAAAGTGGGCTTTATCACCACACATTGGATGCACGAATCTCTAACACACCAAATGACTTATAGAGTCAAACATATCCCAAAAGTGAAGCATAAAGCTAACACTCTCCAACATACCAAACATGTACCATTGAATGAAGCTTAGCTCACATTCCTTTATCTCTACAACATGTCCCAAGGCCTCCACGCCCAAATCAGAAAACACATACAGGTGAGTACTCACAATCCTATGACATTCCAACTGTATCCAATGGTCTCATAAGGCCACAAGGCCAAAATATCCACAATCACACAATATTAACTAGTGATTTAATAAACATCATATTTGTTCATATTCTTCAATTCACATCACAAGCTTGTACACAATGCATGCTTATTGAAGTCACATTTAACTGCACTTAAAGTGCAATAATAATGGTCACTGAGCCATCACATATCCAACCACATATGAGTGCATTAAAATTAGTTTATCACATACATAACTTGTTACATTAGCGTTACATTTCATAATTCAACACGTAAGTACTTATCGATTTTTGCACACTTTCACTGCACATTTATATTGCTAACACAACATCATCACTATTGTTCGCCATATTTAATATGCCACAACACAATACAGTCGCAATAGTCATCACACATGTTGCATATCACAATACCGCATCATAATAATCGATCCATAAATATTCTCATAATCACATAATTTACCAAAAATAAAACAAAGGAAATAGAAAGCTTACACTCGAAACTTAGGATAGGGGTTTAGGCTATTCCTAAGCTCCCAATTAACACTATGAATTGTGTCTACTAGCAGCGATTCCAAACATTCACTGATTAAGCTTTCGCCAAAAAGCTGAAAGCTTAAACTAATTTTTCTTACCTTTCGCCTTGCTTGAAGAAGGTTCTATCGGTTCCAACACTTCAATAAAGTAAATCACACAACAACACAATCAACATTCAACCAAAGACTCTCATCAAGCAATCCAAAAGGACAAGCCTAAGTTGGGTTCTCTTTTGACCGAAACCTTAGACTTAAAAAACTTAAAATTCAACTATCTCGGTTTACAGTTAATGTTTTCATCGAAAACTGATTCTATTCATCTAATTATTCACCTAGGATAGATTTTCAACCTTTAAAATACACTAAACTACTCAATTCATGGTATCAAAAATTTCAACATGTTCATGGTAATTTTAACGAAAATTCATTAAAACTCAATAAATTTTTAATGAAACTTCAAAGTAAGTTTAAAAACTTTCTAATATGTCGAAACAAATTGAAAAACACTTTAAAACCACGTTTTTACCCAAAATCCCTAAATCCACCATTAACGAGCCAATTTTTTACTTTTTTCAAAACATGCGATTTAATGGATAAAAACTTAGTTTTAAATACTAAATAACATTTAAAACTATTTAGGAGTTGAATACTTACCTTAGTTGACAAAAAATTGAGCGTTTGATCGAAAACCCGAAAACTCACAAGTTCGACAATAAAGGAATATATGATGTTCTTGTGTGTTTTGCTTGGTTTCTATGGAGGTTTATCGCTTAAAAGATGATAGAAATTAAAAGGAATCAGGATTTGGAAATCAAAATCGAATGGGAGAGTTGAGAGAACATAGGGATGGCTCGAAGAATTGATAGAGAAAAATAATGTTAAAAATAAGACTATAAATGGGGGGTTTTAGGTTGGATTTTAAAATATGGTCTAATTGCCTCTTAAAAACTCTAAGTTTTGAATATTTTACAACTCAGTCCTATTTTTAAAATTAAAGGTATTTAAAACTCATGTTAAAAAATTAATTTAATTTTCTAAAAACCATTGTCGAAAACATTACTGATATACCATGTCACAAAATTTCGAACATTCTAAGGCTAAAATTCCTAAAATACCCCTAAAACTTATGGGCCCTGTTTTGGGGTGTTACATTTGGATACCCTGTCTGACTTAGGAAAATTGTTACTTGCACGTAAAGAGATATACCAAATCACTTGTTCCTAATTTAAGTCTAACTATATCTCTGACCTCAGAAGTAGTTCACATTTACTTAGCGAACCCTGTTCACCACATAGACTGACGAACCTCAGCTCCCCAAATAGACTGGCGAACTCTTAGCTCGCCAACACATTAGCGAACATGCATTGCAGTGAAATTGGGGAACACTCTTGCTGATTTTTTTAGCGAACACACAGCTCACATAACTCTTGGAGAACACCGATTTGAATAAATCTTGATGAACCCATAGTTGGTCTGACTTTTGACAAACCTTCTCTTCTCATGGCCAAAACTACTAGGCCCGTCTGCAGGGTGTTTCATTTTGCATGATGGTTGTCAACATTTGAAATGATAGTAAACAGTATGAGAATGAGTTGTAATGGTGAATTTAAGTTATGTAAGCAGTTGCTATTGCTAGATTGTGATGGATGTCCACATGTGGAGCTTCGAAATACATTTTAGGTGAGTCCGTACCCCGACTCTCTTATGTAAACTTTACAAGTAGAAGTAGTTATATTTAAAGGATAATGACATCTATTGTAATTGATGAATGTATGAACATAGTGAAGAAGAAGTAAATGCTAAGATGATATGTATAAGATTCTGTTGAGAAGAATACTGATTTGGTAAGAATGCAGTTATAGTTGTGATATAAAAAGTATTGGTCAGTCAGAAATACAAGCATATCTGAGTAAGTAAGTAATGAGAAATGTCCCATTGTGAAGCCTTTGGTAGAGTAGTGTCATTGCTAACCAGATTGGCATATCACGGATTGAAAACGAGTGTAAGACCATTTGGTAGAGGCCCATGATAGCTTGTTATGATTTGGAACCATTGATGGTGTAGCCTCCAGTAAGATGGAGCTAGAATGGTAGCTGTAACACCCTAAACCTGACCTAGACGTTATGGCCAAATTCGGAAGTGTTACGATGAAGGGTTTTGGAACTAATTTTACTTCGACAATACCTTGTAAGGTTACTTGTTCAAAAGTATCTGAATTTTACAAAACATATTCGTTTACTTATTTATTGCAGAAACTGTTGTTAATTTGTTCTTTCGCCAAAACATAATTTGCAGCGAAAATCTTAAAAAAAAACATATATTTTGGAAATCCAGTTCGTATTTTCAGAAAAACTTTTGTTTCTATAAATTGTTTTAGTTAACCATCGTAGGATAGAAAACATCTAAAAACCAAAACCAAAACCAAAGCCAACAATTAAAAACCATACAGTCCAGAGAGTCCCAAAAATTACAAACTCTTAAATAAATCCAGAATTTAAGAATACAAAAAAAAAATCAAAGGCAGTTTAAACTGGTGGTCATCACTGAGCCTCCGTCGCACTGACCTGCCTATGTTTAAAGGTTACCTGAACAGAATAGAATAGAGGTGAGTTTTCGTAAACTTAGTGTGTAACCCAATAGTGATAGTCATGCAATTTACAAAAAATTACATATGCAATCAGATACAAATCCAGACCTAAGTCCTTATCAGAAACAAATATCAAAATCAGATAACAGATTAGATGTACAGTGTCTTACCCCCATCCTCTACACACCATGTGGGGTTAAAAACACCCATCTATCCCCACACACCATATAGTGTCGATGCGACACGTAACAGATAATATGCAGCCATGCTGCCAGAATATAGGCGAAAGGTCACCGTACAGACCACTTCCTTCGCATATATCAATCCCACCCCAATACAGATACAGAATACAAATGTAAAAGTATCAGAATAAACATGCTTAACATGCTTGCATACAGATAAAAAACATACTTAAACAGTACAGTCAGACATACATATCAATATCCTACTCAGATCAATTTATCAGAGTACCAAATTACATGAAATAGGGTTTGGTTATCCCTTACCGACCCTATGGTAGGCCCACAGTCGATCAGAATGACCTGTCCGACCTTAGGAAAAATTTCAAAATTTTGGGCCCACATGCTCGTATGGGCCCACACGCCCTGACCCAAAACCCACACGCCTGTGTAGCCCACACGACCATACTCACACCGTTACACGACCTTGTCATCCACACAGCCACACCTTTGTCAGTCACATGGCCGGGTTTTACACACGGCTGGCCACACGCCCGTGTGGCATCGACAGACCTAGTTTTCAGCTTTCATCGAACCTCATTTTCTTGCATTAAGAGTAGACACCTGGTTCGATATTAACGCATAAGCAATCCCGAGCCTACCAAAACCTAAAAATAAATATTACACGCTTCCACAATCAATTTTAATTCTCAATTAAATCGAACCAACAAAATTGACAACGGTGCAACTTAAGTGTTCAACACTTACCCACTTCCCTAAATGATTCCAACTATGATTTCACGAGAGGAGGGCCCCGTTCTTCATGATTCACTACTGCCAAAACCCAAAAATCAAACTACAAAAAAGTAACATCAACAAAGATTATCACAAACCGCTGCCTCTAAAACAAGCAAGAACTCACCACCTTCACTCACCTAATCACACGAAGAGACTAAGGGTTCGTATCATAGCGATTTGGAACAAAAGATTTGATAGAATAAGGAAAAAGAAAGAAAAAAATTTTGATGGAGAAGGAACATAAAAAAGAAACGTCAGAGAGAATTGGGAAGAGAGAGAAAATCATTTTTTGAAAAAGAACAAAAAATAACAACAAAATTAGATTTATCTCAACTTCCCACTAACAACTCCACCTTAATTAACTCAGAATCCCACTTCCACTAAACGTGTTTCACATATTCGGAGCAAAAAATATACCCCACACTCACGCTGGGATTCGAACACAAGACCTCCGACAAGCTCACTCCTTACCACTCGAACCAACAGGCTGATTCAGATATAAGTTTACAAACAATCTTATATAAGCCCACCCAACAGGGATAAGGCTTGGATCAAAAAACAAAAATTACAAATGTGGGACTTAAGCCCCAGACCTCACACAAACGCCCAGAACACTTAACCACTGAAGCAGGTACACATTTTGTATCAAATTTTACAGAAACAAAAAATAAATTATTCAGGGCGGTACAACTCTACATCCTAAAAGAAATTTTGGCTTCAAAATTTACCTGATCCGAATAGATAAGGATACTGCTGATGCATCTAGTCCTCAGGTTCCCATGTGGCTTCCTCAGTGCCATGATTCCGTCACAGAACCTTAACCAATGGAACAGACTTTCTCTTCAGAACCTGAATATCTTGATCCAAAATCTGAACCAGTTCTTTCTTAAAAGTCAAGTTTGGTCTAACCTTGGTCTCCTCAACAAAGACAACATGAGATGGATCAGACCGATATCGACTTAAGATCGAGACGTAAAACACATCATGGATATGATCCAAATTCTAGAGGTAGCTCTGACTGATAAGTGATCGGTCCCACACGCTTCAAAATTTGATACAGCCCAATGAACCTAAGGCTTAACTAGCCCTTATGACCGAACCAATGAACTTTTTTCCATAGAGATACCTGAAAAAATACAAAGTCCCTCACAAAGTACACGATATCTCTCCTTTTTAGATCTGTATAAGACTTCTGTCTATCAGAAGCCACCTTCAGACAATCTCGAATCAGTCTAACCTTACCTTCAGTCTCGAAAACCACCTCAGAACCCAAAACCCGTTGCTCACCCAAATTAGTCTAACATAGCAGAGTACGACACTTATGACTATACAGAGCCTCATAAGGTGCCATCAGGATGCTAGACTGGAAACTATTATTGAAGGTAAACTTAGCTAATGGCAGAAAATCCTCCCAACTACCTCAAAAATCAGTCACATAGCTCTGAAACATATCCTTTAGTATCTAAATCAGCTTTTCAGATTGATCATCCGTCTGAAGATGGAACGCAGTACTGAAGTCTAATCTTGAACCTAGAGCTTTGTGAAGTTTTTTCTAGAACTTAGAAGTAAAACGAGGATCCCTATCAGAAATTATCAAAATCGAAACCCTATGTGGCCTTACAATCTCAAAAATATAAAGCTTCACCAACTTCTGCAGAGAATAGTTTGTCTGAACCAAAATAAAATGAGCGGACTCGGCCAATCAATCCAAGATGACCCAAACAGAATCCTTTTTAGTGGTGTCAACAACAACCCACTAACGAAGTCCATCGTCACTCATTCCTATTTCTATAAGGGAATCTTAATAGGCTGAAGCAAACATGAAGGCAACTGGTGTTTAGCCTTAACTTGCTGGCACGTCAGACAACGAGTAACAAAATTCGTTACCTCTCGTTTCAAACCCAAACACCAGTTCAACTTACGAAGATCCTAATACATTTTATTATCACCGGGATGCATAGCATAAGGGCTACTATGCACTTCCCTTAGAATCGACTGTCTTAGATCAGAATCATTTGGTACATAAACCCATCCTCGGGAACACAAAAATCCATCCTTATTTAGTCCAAAATCAGAAGTATTGCCACTCTCAACCTAACAAAACCGCAGACCTAGAGACTCATCCTCTAACTATTTTTCCCAAATCTTCCCAATCCAAGTCGGCTTAACTTGTAACTTGACTAACAGACCCCTATTATCAAACAAACTGAGACAAGTGAACATCACCCTTAAATTAGTCATCGCTCTACGACTGAGAGCATCAGCCACCACATTGGCCTTACCATGAAGATATTCTATCGTGCAGTTATAATCCTTGAGTAGCTCAATCCATTGACGCTTCCTAAGATTCAACTCTTTTTGAGTAAGGAGGTACTTGAGGCTCTTGTGATCAGTGTAAATGATACACCTCTCACCATACAGATAATGCTTCTAGTTCTTTAACGCAAACACCACAGCAACTATTTCGAGATCCTACATTGGATAATTTCCCTTGTGTGACTTAAGCTAACGAGACATATAAGTATAAACCTTACCATCTTGCATCAACATACATCCTAAACCAACGTGCGATGCGTCACTATACACCACCTAAACTTGAGTTTCTTGAAGCTCGATTGTTGTACATCAGTCTAGACAAAAGGAACATTCTTGCGTAGAAGCTTAGTTAGAGGAGCCGCAATTAGTGAGAACCCCTTAACAAACCACCAATAATAACCCGCAAGACCCAAAAAATTACGGTCTTGAAAATGTTCTTAGGCTGTTTCTAGTCGAGCACAAGCTCAATCTTCTTAGGATTGAGTCGGATCCTGTCATTAGAAACCACGTGCGCTAGAAATGTTACTTCCCACAACCAGAACTCACATTTGCTCAACTTAGTGTAGAGCTATTTTTGTCAAAGAATCTACAACACTACCCTAAGATGGTTATCATGATCATCCTCAGTCTTAGAGTACACCAAAATATCGTCGATAAAGACTACAATGAATTGATCCAAATACGGCTAAAAAACTCAGTTCATCATATCCTTGAATGCTGCTGGAGCATTTGTCAAATCGGAGGGCATGATTAGGAACTCATAGTGTCCATAACGACTCCTAAATGTCGTCTTATATACATCAGCTTCATTAACCCAGAATGGAGATCTATTTTTGAAAATAAAGAATCCCCACGAAATTGATCAAATAGGTCGTTGATCCTCAGAAGTGGTACTTATTCTTCACAGTTAGTTTATTCAGCTACTGGTAGTCGATGCACATCCTCATGGTACCATCCTTTTTCTTTACAAACAGCACCGGTGCCCCCCATAGAGACACACTAAGACGGATGAAACCACAATCCAGAGGCTCCTAGAGTTGAGCCTTAAGCTCTGTAAGCTCCTTCGGTGCCATACGGTATGAAGCGGTGGACACTGGAGCTATACCCAGTAAAAGCTCAATGCCAAACTCAACTTTTTGATTCAGAGGTAAACCCGATAACTCCTCAGGAAAAACATTTGAAATTTCCTTACTATTTTGGTATCCTTGATAGAAGAGTCCCCAGAATCTGAAACACTAACGTAGGCCAAATACGCCTCACATCTTTTCCGAATCAATTTTTCAGCCACAAGAGCGGAGATCACATTAGATAAGTAATCTCGATGCTCTCTAATCACAACTATTTCCTTATCATCCTCAGTCTCAGAACAAACCTCTTAGTCGCATAGTCCAAACTAACTCAGTGTTCTACTAATAAGTCCATGCCCAGAATTAAGTCAAACTCCCCCGAACAGTAGCTCCATCAAATTTTTCGGAAACACGGCGCCTTTTACCTCTAATGGAGCATTCCTATATAGTCTACTAACCTGAATAGATTGTCCCAATAGGCTCAGTATAATAATCTTACCAGAAGTACACTCAACAGAAATCCCCAAGTTTTTGGAAACAGTACTAGCTATGTAGGAGTGTGTAGAACCTTTGTCTATCAAAGTAATATATGTGGTATCAAAAATAAAGAACGTACCTGTGATCACATCAATGGCACCTCTGTCCTCTTGATGTCGAGCAGCATAAACCAGTACAGGCTGCCTAGCCTCAATCTGAATAGCACCTTTACCCGATGCTCTCTATCATTGGCCCATACCATTACCACCCCTAAGTGGCTGCTGTACTACCCTCTGAGGTTGAACAAAACCCGATCATGTAGCTTGTATTTAATCAGTATGATATGGACACTCTTTAATCTGGTGCTCCAAAGACCCAAACTGCAGGCAAGCCTCTAATATCCTCCAACACTCGCTTGGATGGCCTCTACCACAGCCACTACAAGGCTGAATCCTGGTAGGAGCAACAGGAACTCCTACTCTAGCAGCCCCATCAGGTTTGGCCCGTTTTTTAGGCTTTTGAACAGAACTAGAGGGCTTTGAATCCCTCTTATTCTTGCCTCTCTCTCGGTCTCTATTCTGGAGTCCACGCGCTTAACCTCTTCGGCGATATTCGCCTTATCTACTAGAACAACAAACTTACGCTCCCTCTGTGGAGTAATCAGAACCCTCAGACTATCTCTCAAACCATCCTTATAATGGACACATTTCTCATACTCGGATGCCACCATGCCTCGAGTGTAGTGGCTTAGTCTTAGAAACTCGGCCTCATACTCGGCCATAGACTTATCACCTTGCATGAGATTCATGAACTCATGTTTACGAGCATCCATATAGCTCGTGCCTATGTACTTCCTCGAGAAGGCAGTCTTAAAGTAATCCCAGTACAGACAATCTGGTTGAGTACCTTCCTTAACCGACAACCACCATTGATATGCTTTGTCGCGAAGCAAAGAGACTGCACCTTTCAATTTCTGCTCAAGAGTGCAGTCAATGTTGTTCATTATCCCTTTAGTGGCCTCCAACCAATATTCGGCCATAGTACGGCGGCTCTAGTGATGCCTCTAAACAGCTCAGCTTCATTGGACTGGATTCGTTCAGTTATTGGCCCATGGCCTCCAGGTCTAGAATGGGGTCCAGCGACCCTCTCTAGCACTCTCAACATGGCTTGGGACAGTGCGTCTTCCTTAGTTGATCAACTTTAAAAGTAACGTAAGTTAGTTTACCCATTTCGGTGGCTAATGTAGTCTTCTTAATCTAGCCATAACGTCTAGGCTGGGTTTGGGAGGTTACAGTTAGTAGTATCAGAGCTTTGGTTCAAAACCTCGGACTGAGTTTTTAAATCTACTTAAGTAAGTCGGCATGCATTCATACGTAAAAAAAGGGAAATATAGGAAAAGCAAGCCACAGAGAGTTTTGAAAATGATATTCTGCAAAGAAAATCAGGTCTGAAACTCCAATGTTGGTTGCCATAGAAAAGATACTGTTATGTTAAAGGTAAACACTTGAGGTGTATTACTGTAGACATAGAATTGAAATAGTTAGTATTTAATATTTCTTTGAAACTGTAAGATAGAAAACTAAAAATTGATTGAAGTTAGCTAGTGACTTTTTTCTGAAATTGTAGATCAAATTTAAGACTGTAGGATACATAATGAACAACCATAGAATGAGGAACCATGGGGCTCAGCGTCAAGCTGCCAGGTTGAGTCATTTTCTTTTCATGAAATTGTGCAATATTGTGATTGTGCCTACTTTTGAAGGTGAAAACTAGGAGGTTGGGGATGATGCAGTGTCCCAAATGATATTGGGAGTCTTAGAAAATGTTTTCAAGATTATGGTTGAAAGGACTAATATCGAGGGAGAAAGTAGATGCTTAGATTGCAATAGAGAGGAAAAGACTAAAGTTCAGAAAATGAGAGAGTATACTTTTATTGGTCCAAATTCGTAACCTTTAAAGTGGGCTAGAGGAGTTAGACCTCAACGAAAGGTTGTAGTAGTTATTATTGGAGAAAATATTAGATCATCTAGGGTTTCGGTTTGTGATATTATGGTAAGCGTCATCCAGTAGAGTCTATGTTAAAATTGGGAATTGTGGTAGAGGAATCTATTAGTAACATTTCTGTAATTAAATTTGCAAGATATATGTTGGGAATTTAAGGAGATGCATTGTTTGGAATTGTGTTGGAATCAAAGTTGCACAACGAAAGCTTGGTGGCCTGGTTTGAAGGAAAAGGGGTTTCAAATTTTATGACTAATAAAATTTTGAGGATGAAATTTCTTTAAGGAGGAGAGAATTGTAACATCCCAAAAATTAGGTTTAGTAGAATTGGGTTTGTAAATTGAGAGAGAGTTGTCATGCCTTAATTTTTGAGATTATCTATGCATTTTTAGGAAATAAAAGAGGTATTGGTTTGTTGGTTAAGTGTTAGTGAAACGTTTCTTGAAACCCAAGTTCAAATCCCTTCTCTCGCATGATTTTTTTTATTTTGCAAATTTTGCCTTAAACCCTAGTATGTGACATGTCTTGTTTTGAAAATAAATATTACAAAATTGTTTCAAGAATGAGGAAAAATCCTAATGGTTAAAAGAAATATGAGAAAGTATAGAAATTAAATGAGGTCCCAAGTTCGAATCCTTTCCCTTCCAAAATAATTAAATTTTGCAAAATCCCTTGTTTTTTTTAATGTGTGTGCCATCCATACTCTTGAACCCTAAGTATAAATACAAATTTTTATTGTATTTTTCATCCTTTATTTAAATTTTCCCTACCCCAGCCGTTCACCCTCTTCCTCGACTCTTTTCTCTTTAGTTTTCTTTCTTTCTCCTATTGTTGTCGTCGTTTACACCTCCCATTTTATCATCTCTTTCTTCTTCTTTTTGCATCAAGATTGTGCACCATATCCTTTAATATTTTTTTTCCATTTATTATCATCTAAATCATCCCAAAATCTAAAATTTTGAACCCCAAGATCGATCCCGAACATTGTTAAGAAATTGTCATTGCCATTTCTCTCAACTAGCTTGGGAAGATCTCTTTTCTATTCAATTTCTTGATTAATCTTGTTAATTAAAAACCAAAATTTCCAGATCTAGAATTTGGGGGATTTAAAATTATTTCAAAGGTATTTTTCCATAATTTAATGAGATCTCAAACCATTTTAAAATTCAACCCTAATTTTGACCACCATGGCTGGTGGTGTGTGCGCCTATGTGTAAGAAAGGGGGCTGTTTTGTTTATTGGTTTTTAGCTATATATTTTATAGTAATAATTTTAGTTCTTGAACCCTCCTAATCATCTTTTAAACCTATTTCAATTAGGGAAAAACATTCTTGATCGATTGGTCATTCGGATCCCACAAATCGTGAAGCGTAATTGCAATTAAGGGTAACTAGTTTGTTATTTCGACATAGCTGATGGGTATTAAATGAAGGAATTTAATAATTAATAAGCTACTGATTTTCCAGTATATTATTGAATTAGGTGCTGACCCAAATGCCCCAAATCATTTGTAATGGCGAAGAACGATTGTACATACGGGTTGCATCGATACAGTGTAAGAAATCTAATTAGTTTAGATTCATAAAATAGTTATAATTTCAAAGATTGGTTTGAACTCATAAGTGGGTGTAACACACCTAACCCGTACCCGTCATCGGAATGAGTTACGAGGTATTACAGGACAAGATACAAATTCTGGACATTCACACATTCACCTAAGTCATATTCGAATGTTCATATATATATATAAATAACATATGGTTATTTAACTATTAAACATAAAAAAAACACCGTAATCCATAATAATATAGGCAGTTGCTAAACCAAACAAAACATATATCAAAGTTTATGACCAAAAAGATATGCAGCATTATTAATACAACATCATGACTGAACATGATATACACATTTATTTACGTCACAAAATAACGCTCCATTTCATATGCCTAAATTTACTATATTTAAAATGCAAACACAAACCATAACATCAAACAACTTAGGCGCAAATCATGTTTTTCATTATCCGTTTACTAATTACCAAAACAACCAATATCTTAATTAATATTTTACAATTATACCAAGCATCACTTTCTACTATAATTAATAGGTTCATGATAAACTAGTTTACTAGCATATTATTAACACATACGTGGCATATGAGACATATTCACTTATACACATATATTATACCTAAAATAACCATAAAACTAAACCAAAAACACATCTTTGATTGTTCACTATTTATACATTTATGACTATACACCTTAAGCCATCTTAGAACAACATTACTAAAACATTACCAGCCCAATTTTGCACATAGACAATCCAACCCACTTAGCAAATACATTCATATCATTATAGTCAAATCTAATTAATTAAATAAATAACCCAACATAATAATTATAACTACACTTAAAACATTTATCCAACCATCCAAGAAGCACATTTATTTCTTGTCTCTTATAGCCGAACATAATGACCTAATATTTACAATGATATATGAATTATTTCCAAGCTTTATCACACATATTATCCACATAAATATTTTAGCATTTTACCAAAATAAACCTCAACCATAATCAACCATAATCAATATCAAACATTAATAAACCATACCAAGCACACATCATTTATATGCCATGACCGAATCATCAAAACAAAATATATCCATCATATAATCAAAAGCATAGAAACCAAACTTAACATAATAAACAAGCCATTTTCGCATGGCTCATATTTATATTTCCCAAAACAAACATAAACATAAGCCAGCCTATACATGCCATAGGTTTAAGTTTAACTTTATAAAAATACCGAAATTGTTGATAGTGTGATGGACTTCTCTTGTGATCCCCGAGCCCGTAACTAGCTTCAAAAATCTATAAAACAGAGAGTAAACATACACAAAGTAAGCTTTCACAGCTTAGCAAGTCATAAGCAAATAAAACATTCATTAACATTAATAACTCAAACTTGACTAAATCAATTCATGTTACTATAATCGCATTTAATTCAAACTTGTAAATTCATGTACAACATATACATCCATGTATCAGCTTTAACTTGGCCAAAATACATATATATTCATTAACAAAGTTATCATTTACTTCCAAGGTCACAATATCATCATATAGACGAATATATATACACATTCATATATGTATACACATGTTTCACACTTTAATATCACATACTTATACCATTTTTCTGAATATAGATTTGCATTCAGTATACATATAACCAACTTTATAACATGATTCATATCATCACTTCAAATACCAAAACTTACCTTAATTTCAATACATTAGCTAACACATACCTGAACCTTTTAATTCGATTTTGCATTCGGTCTTTACTTAACATTGCCAGTTGAATCATTCGGAATTAAATAGGATACTCGGATAGTCGCACATTGTAACAGCCCGGGTTAGACCCTAGTAGGAATTGTGGTTTTGAAACCACAAATCTGAGGTCGTAAAATTATTTTAATATTATTTTTGGTATTTACATCATGTTATTTGATAAGTGTAAAAATTTCGTGATTTAATTTTATCAATTGGTTGGTTAATTTGATAAAACGACTTAATCGCACAAAATGCAAAAGTTGTATGCTATTTGTTAATGTGCTATATTGCTATGGCTTATTAACTATGAATTCCTTATTATGCAAATGGACCATTGATAAGGTTAATGGACAATAATGACCATCCACTAAGTGTTTATAATTATATTAATTAAGGTTGAATAAGTAATTTTAGAAATAAGGTTATTATTAAATAAAACAAAGTTAAAATATGCTTATATTCTTGCATGTTCAACCGAATATAGAGAAAAGAAATAAGGTTTGAAGCTTGGTGAATTTTGGCATCTTTATATCTTGATTTAGGTATGTTCTTTGCTCAGCTTTTGATAATTTTTATGTTTTTGAGATCGTTGCTTCATATTCTAGTTAGCCCATGCCCTAATTTTTGGAATTTATGATGAATTTGTGATTTGCAATGATGATAGCTTGATGTTTTTGTTGCTTGATGATGAAAAATAAATATTTTTGATAGATTATATTATGTTTAATTAAGTGATTTTTTTTTATAAAAATGCTTATTAAGGAATTAAATTGTGAAATTTGCAAATTTAGGGGTCAAAATGTGAAATAAATGAAATTAATGGGTTGTTAGGGACTTAAGGAATATTCGGCCAAACATGGGTTAAATGAAATTTTGAGTATTTTGTATTGTTTTGAAATAGGGACTAAATTGTAAAAATGTAAAAAGTTAGGGGCTAAAGTGCAAAATGCTCATTTATGTATTTGTCGGTTGAATTGAGTGAGAATGTCATTAAATAAGAAAAAAATTGTATTAATTTAGATCAATAAAGGAAGAAATTAGATTTGGATCGGGAGAAATCGAAAGTTGTCGAATAGTCGTTCCGGTCTATTCGTGTCCATACGAGCTAAGTTTATAAGCAAATAAATGCTGTTAATTTTGAATATATGTGAATTTAAAATGCCAAAATGAATTTTATGAGTATATATATATGATGGCCGAATGGTTATATACATGGGAACAATGTGTACAAGTTTGATTCGACCGAGATACGATATCTGAAAACCCTGTATGAACCTTAGGAATAGCTAGGATACATATGTCATGACATAGGATTCTGAGTAAGACCATGGCATCGATATATGTGTGCGAGTAAGACCATATTTAATACGTTGGCATCAATATGTGATTTCGATATATGTGTGCGAGTAAGACCATGTTTAATACATTGGCATCGATATGTGATTCTGATATATGTGTGCGAGTAAGACCCTGTCTGGGATAGAGACATTGGTATGTGATTACATGTAAGACAACATCTGGGACATTTGAATTGTACGATATGTGTGATTATTCAAGTATCCTATTCAATTCCGAATGGTTCAACAAGCAATATCAAGAAATGAACTACTAGGTGAATGTGTATCCGATTTAGGTACGTGTGATTTGTTTATGTAATTCATAAATGAAAGGTGAGTACGTTTTAAATGATGATACGTGAAATATGTGACAATGAATGAAATGAATGAATACAAATGAATGAGGTGATATATATGCTTGTTATATGAAATTGTGGTCCTATGTTTTGAACATGAGAATTATAAAACATGAAACATGACTTTGATGTATGATTTCTTGGTTCGATAACATGAACATATAATGAAATTAAAATGTTTGAGTTTGGAGTATGTTTTGTATGTGATATATGATTAATATAATAAGGTTGATCTTGGTTGGCTATATGTTTCATATATGTGAATTTGGTTTATGTGAATAAGTGGATTATGGATATTAGAATTTGGAAGTGTTTATAAAGAAGTTGATATAACTTTATGCGTGAATTGTAATAAATGACCATGTTTTGGTTGGTTATGTAATGAATATGTGCAAGCTTGATTTATATGAATGAGTTAACGATTGATATTCGGATTTGAAAACATGGTTTATATGTTCATTGATAAATAAGATAAGTGAAGTTACTTAATGTGATGATATGGATTATATGAGAAAAGTAATTGTATATGTGTATGAAATTAACTAAATTTGGCATATTCGAGTTGAATTATATATGTTCTTGTGATTAATTATTTGCTTATGGCTTACTAAGCTTCAAAGCTTAATCTGCGTGTTTTTCCTATGTTTATAAAGTTCCAGAGACTTGCTTGGGCTGGAAGTCGTTGGAGACCTCATCACACTATCCAGTTTTCGCTTCGGTAAATAAATGCTTTAAGATTCGGTTATGTGGCATGTATGGGTGATAATACTCTAGAACATTATATTTTTATGTGCTAATTGCATGATTATTTTAAGTATGTCCTACTAATTTGGGCTATTTTATGGTTCTTTGTCTTGTAGGGACTTAATTGAAGATAAAAGGAATTTTGAGGGCAAAAAGCATGAATTTGAAGATAAAGTGGGCCAACATACGAAGTAGAAGAGAAGTGGTGCCAAAAATGCAAGCATGGACGACATAAGGGCTAAAATGCAAAAGAAGAGATTTTATAGCACAAGACTCTATTTTATTTTCAATTATATTAGGATAATTATTAAGGATTTTTATTTAGATTTAATTTTAGGATTTATTTTCATTTATCTTTATTTATCTTCAATCATCTTTATTATTTGTATTTATCTTTTAGAATTTATTTAGGAATAGGCTAGGTTTTCTAGTACTATAAATAGGGGATGGAGTGGCACATATTTGACATCTCTCTTTTTTCTGTAAACACTCCCTCTCCCAAAAACTCTATCTTTTGTTCTCTCCATATTTTCTTCAATAAAAATCTCATTTCTATTATATTTATTTCTTTCCCAAAAATCATGAGCCACTAAACCAATATGGCCGAAAGTTGTCGAAATTCCCCAAAAAGGTTCATGAGGCTTAGAATCCGGGCTTAGCCTTCCCAACAGGGTATTCATCGCTTCTCCGCATTACGGGGCTGACGCTTCTGTCCATGTCCCTTAATAGGTTATCTTTTCAACTTGTGCAAGGAACGACCACTTTGTACGTTTTGGGAAGGTTACACAGTTGGTTCATTGGCTTTCTGCGTCAGAGGTTGGCGAATCCAAGAGACAAAACGGCATGGTATTCGCCATTGGGAAGTGATGATCTAGCAAAAGATAGTCCCACAAAAGCGATTATTGGCTAGAGTCAGGTTCCGCCAAATCTTAAGTCTAAATTCTTGGAGCTGGTGGTTGTAGGCGTCATCTTCCACTATAACTGGCTTATCCTGCTCGAGAAGGGTTACTTAAAAGCCAAGGATTGAACCCAAGGCGGATCGAGACAACCGGAGGCTGGAATCTCACCACATAAGAAACTCTCTCTTTTCCCAAACTCTGTTTATTTTTATATTCTCCATTTTAATTTTCGCAATTTATTTTCGCAATTTCAAATTATGTTTTTATTTTATTTCGAAATTCTTAATTCTATTTTATTTTTTATTTTTCAGGAACACATGTTTTCTTGGCCAAGAAATTGTCCAGGATTTCAAGAAACAAGCATTCGTACAATCCGGTCCCTGAGGATTCGACCCTACTTCCCTTTTACTATTATTTTTACTATTTTACAGGGAATATGATATTTTTTATGCTCTCAACTATCGCATGAATAGGCTAGTTTTGATATAGTTGGTTTTGAAATTGTATATATATATATATAGCCATGCGAAAATGGCTTGATTTCGGTGTTAATGGTTGGGTGTATTCGGTCATGATCTATGCTTATATTGAAAGTATATCTCAAGGTATATCTTGTATGGTAGATGATGATGTGATTCGGTTGTTCAATGAGATAAAGGTTGGATGCATTTTTGACTTGTGATTTATGTTTCTATAAGTAAAAATAATAATGAAAATGTTTTATGAATGTTTTGGGTTGATCATTGGAGATTAAATTTGAGGACCAAATATATAGTTAATGGATTCAGTTGTACTTATGTACTTTGGATTAGTTATAGAGCATACAAATTTGGTATGCTATGAAATGATCTTTGTGTCCATAAATATTTAATGTGGCTATGGTGAAATGTTCGCAAATTAGAAATTATTTCAATTGTATGTGGTTATATGGAGATTCTTACTTATGTATAATATATATATATGAATGCATATTATGTCGTGTGGATTACTTAACCTAGATTAATGTGCATAACTTGTGAATTGGTATATTCACAAAATTTGTTAGTAGAATATGATAATGTTGATTGTATAATTATGATTTGATATGGCTTATGTTTTTTTTAGGGAATATGCACATATTATAATAGCATTATCAGTTTGTTCGGTTATGCTATAATGTTACTAATGTCACATATGTAAATGGATATTTAGTAGAGTAATATGGGTTTATTTGTGTTAATATGCACATGTGCAGAAGTTATGAAATGATATATTGATATTCGGCTAATGAAATAGATGTATTGACTTATATTTGATATATGAAATGTAATGATATACGCTTGGATATATTTTAAATATTTGAATATCATAGATTTGATGGTCATATGGTTCGGACAGTTTGGTTTTGATGTATGAAAGCTTGATCTGAAACTTGTATAAATTATGAGTACTGATGTAATTGAATTACAAAGCATGAATTGTAATGTAAGTCTTGGTTATCATGAAATAAGAGTATGGGTTATGCATGAGCCATAATTAGTGAGCATGTTTGAATTTGATTGATATTGAGAATCAAATATGCGTATCTGATTTAAATGAATAAATGAATTGTGGTTGTATGAGTTTGTAAGTGTTAAAAAGTTATAATTATAATTTGGTGTATGAAAAGTGATATATGACTGTGCTGGACTGTGTTTAGTTAGGTAACGCCTCATAACCCTAATCTGGTGACGAATACGAGTTAGGGGTGTTACACATATATCATACAATGCCAATGTCCCAGACGTGGTCTTACATGTAATTACATATCGATGCCACTGTCCCAGATAGGGTCTTACTCGTAAACACATATCAGAATTACATATCGATGCCAACATATTAAACATGGTCTTACTCACACACACATATCAGAATCACATATCGATGCCAACGTATTAAACATGGTCTTACTCGCACACACATACCGGAATCACATATCAATGCCAATGTATTAAATGTGGTCTTACTTGCACACATATATCGGAATCACATATCGATGCCAACGTATTAAACGTGGTCTTACTCCCACACACATATCGAAATCACATATCGATGCAAACATATTAAACGTGGACTTACTCGCACACACATATCGGAATCACATATCGATGGCAACGTATTAAACGTGGTCTTACTCGCACACACATATCGGAATCACATATCGATGCCAACATATTAAACGTGGTCTTACTCGTACACACATATCAGAATCACATATCGATGCCAATGTATTAAATGTGGTCTTACTTGCACACATATTTCGGAATCACATATATTGAAATTTAACATCTATTTGCTTATAAACTTACCTTGAACAATGACGATCGGAACGAAACGACTATTCAATAGCTCTGGTTTTCCCCCGATCCAAATACGATTTCTTTGGTTCTTGATCTAAACATATTCAAATTAAACTTATTCAAACACAAATTCATTCAATTTCGTTTGAAAACACATAAATGGGAAAATTACCATTTTACCCCTGACATTTCACACTTTTCACAAATTAGTCCCTATTGCACAAAACACGAAATATGCAAAATTTCAATATACCATGCTTAGGTCGAATATTTATCTTCCTTATACAAGTTCACACATTTCATTTATTTCATATTTTAGTCCTTCAATTTATTATTTTTACAAATTAGCCCCAATTACTCAAATTCATCAAAAATTCAAATACAAAACATGATAATCTATCACATATCTTTTATTTTCCAGCATCAAATAACAAAAAGTCACAAGCTTTCAATAATGGCAAAATACAAAATCATCATCAAATTCAAAAATTGAGACATGGGCTTAATAGATAACATAGCAACGATCTCAAAAATATAAAAATTATCAAAAACCGAGCTAAAACTCACCTTGAATCAAGCTTGCTAATGGCCGAATGTGGCTTTCTTTTTCTTTTTCTTTTTCTTTTCTTTTGGTATTTTCGGATTTCGAAATAAAGATGAATGCATGCAACTTTGTTTTATGTTTTATTATTATAACATTATTAACATATTACAAAATTACCCTTTTAAAATTAATATAAAACCATGATAATTAATATCAAAATTGTCCATCCTTTTTAACTATGGTCTAGTTGCATTATAAATGCATCATATTATAAAGACAAATTCAATTAAGCACTCTCACATTTAACTATCAACTTTTTCATTTTACGCAATTAAGCCCTTTTTATTAACTCGGACATCCAAACAGTAAAATTTTCAAACAAAATTTTCACACACATAAATTCACACCTTAAAAACACAGAAAATAATATTAAATTATTTTTCGACTCGAATTTGTGGTCCCAAAACCATTGTTCCGAATAGGGTCTAAATCGGGCTGTTACAATTTGGAGGCTGTTTTCATAGTAAATTGATTAAATTTATACTGAATTTTGGTTTAGGTTCGTTTAAGAAATTTTTAAGGAAAATTAGAAGATTTGCTAGTGTGCTACGAGGAAACAAAAAATAAGATGTGGGTTCTAAACTCATAAAATTGTATGAAAATCTTAAATATCATGTTATATTTGATAAATTAGCTTGTTTATTGAGTTGGATTAATATCCAAATTATTGATTTTGTGAGTGGCTGAACCAAGTATGTTTCAAGCCTTAAAAGATTGACATGTCGGCAAAATTGCTAGTTTGATAGTATGAATGTTTGATTGAGTTTGTAATTGCATATTTGAGTTATGAGATATGAAAATGTTTGAATGAATGATATAATGTGTTGAGAACGTATGAAATGTTTGTTATATTGTATATTGAAAAGGGTGTTATTTATGCACAATGAAAATTCGTAAAGTATGTGAAATTGAATAATTCTGATTACGATCATGTGAGAGGAGAGCCCCGTTCTTCACGATTCACTGCTCCCAAAACCAAAAAATCAAATTACAAAAAGTAACATCAACAAAGATGATCACAAACTGTTGCCTCTAAAATGGGCAAGAACTCACCACCTTCGCTTACCTAATCATACAAAGAGACCAAGGGTTCGTATCACAGCGATTTGGAACAAAAGATTTGATAGAATAAGGAAAAAGTAAGAAGAAACTTTTGATGGGGAAGGAACACAAAAAAAGATAAGTTAGAGAGAATTGGGAAGAGAGAGAAAACTATTTTTTTAAAATAGAACAAAAAATAACTACAAAATTAGATATATCTCAACTTCCCACTAACAACTCCACCTCAACTAACTCAGAATCCCACTTCCACTGAACCTCTTTTACACATTCAGAGTAAAAAAATCCTCCATCCTCATGCTAGGATTCGAACATAAGACCTCTAGTAAGCTAACTCCTTACCACTCAAACCAGCAGGCTCATTCTGATATGAGTTTACAAATAATCTTATATAAGCCTACCCAACAGGGATAAGGCTTGGATAAAAAAATAAAAATTGAAAATGTGAGACTTGAACCCCAGACCTCACACACACGCCCAAAACACTTAACCACTGAAGTAAATACACATTTTGTATTAAATTTCATAGAAACAAAATTAAATTATTCAGGGCGTTACAGTAGAACACGATACATGAATTTATGTAAGATCATATGGTTAAGACCCATGACATGATATGATATGTCTGTATGTATGTTCATGGTGTAGCCTTCGGTAATGTGTAAATTGAAATGGTAGATCACGATACATAAATTCTGTAAAGTTCATCGGGACAATAAACATAAGATTCCTGTATAATTTTTTTATGGCGTGTTCTGTTTGGCCCTTGTAGCATGATCTATCATGTATGTCTGGTAAGATATGAAATCAATTTTTATAGTAAATTGTGGATGAATTCTGTTAGCTCAGTAAAATGTACGGCTAAGATAAGGTATCAATATGTTCAATTTTAAGAGTTGAATAAGATATGTTGTATAGTTAAATAAGTCTTAAGATTTTTGGTGAAAAGAGATGTGTATCTGTATGTTAAGAAGAGTATTCACCATGATGATCTGCAAATATTGAAAATAGGTGTATTCATAGTTGAGAGACTTAAGAAATTATTAATATGAGATCATTTCTGTTATGTGAGGGTTGAATCTGAGTTATGTGGAGTCCACTGTATTTGAGTTGTATTGTATCTTCTTCTAAAATTATTTTGAATTTGAGTTGGGGTTGTTTTGAGTTATGGGGTTCTAAATTAAAATGATGTGGAATTCATCTGAATGGTCTATGTAGTACATTATTAGTATGGGTCTGTGTAGTATTGAGATGGTATCTAGTTTTGCGACAGTATTCACCAAAAGTATATGTTTCCGCCGTGATGAATGTCTGTGGAGAACTATTTGAGATAAGTATATGTGACAAGATATGATTTGTTTAAGGTGAGATCTATGGATATGTTCTATAGAGAAGTTCCTATAAAAATACAAAGTATCTGCTAAGGTAATTCTGTGTTAAAGCTCACTAAGTTTTCTTGAACTTATTTATGTTGTGTTTATGTTTCAGGTTTTGATGTTAAGAGCCTACACTTGGAAGGACTATGTCAGGACTATACCAAGGATGGGGCGAAGTGGAATATTATGCATATAGTGGAAGTCTAATGTAGCTTTAGAATACATCTTAAGTGTCTGTTATTTGTAAAACTTTTATATTGTAATTATCTATATGATGTCTCAAGTAATAAGTTATTTAAAAGCTTCCTTTGTTTTTAGATGTTAAGTTTTTCAGTTAAAAATGATAATTAAAATATTTAAAGAAATGAGAATTTTTAATATGTTTTCTTAAATTGTTAAGTATTGTGTGTTGTAACACCCAAAATTTAGACCTGGCGAATTGGGTCGAGCTGAGGGCGTCACAGTATTATATTGTTTTTGTGGTGAACCTTGAAAGTTTCTAGCAATGCCCACTTATACCAAAGAATCATTTTGAAGTAGTGGGCATGCATCTTTCGAATGATCAGGAACTATACGAATGCTGCAAAATTAGGTTTTTGGTACCTTACTTGTGGCCAAGTATTTAACAAATTAGCAGTTTGATCAATCTTAAGTTTTAAGGAAGAGACATGTAACACCCTTCACCCGGTTCGGTTGTCGGACCCGAGTTATAGGATGTTACGATAGCCAATGCAACAATCACATTAAAAACTAAATTCAAATTTTCAATTAACATGCAATTCTTACATATGTCATGCATAACAAATGAAACTGAGTGTAATTCGAGCTTATGAAAGCTCTAAAATTGACCCAGAAACAAATAAGGATCAAATTGTAAATTTTCAAAAGATAAAGGTAATAATTCAAAACAGAAATCATATGATTGTGTATCTAGGCCGTATACCCCTCTGAAGCCGTGTGACACAAATTGTAAAATATGCAGTACTCACACAAGCATGTGCCTAGCTCGTGTGACAATCAAGAACCATGTAGGTTCAATTCTTCCTAATTTCCAGTGGATACATAGTCGTGTCACCAGCCCATGTGTGACCCACGACCGTGTGGTACAAAACATGCCATTATATGCTTATTTCATGTCAATACAAATAAATGGCTCAAACGATACATATAATGGCATTCAAACCTTCATAAAAACATTCCAAAAACATGTGCAAATATTCATTCAACCAATATGTCATAATTGGCACCACAAACACAAAGACTACATAAAAATTTACAAGTCTTCCACACCATTCAAACAAAATATTATAATAGCTAGCAAGCTAATATACCAATTTCTTTATGACTTTCATGTTACCTTAACTAAAAAAAACCATAACCAACATTAGCCACTATGCATACTAATTTTTCGTAATTCGGTGCAGCAGATTAAACTAGTTTTCACATTTAAGGAGCTTGAATACAAGCATTTTCGTTATGTTTAAGTTAAATTTTCTTAGTTTTATTTATATTCAATAAAATGTGCACATTGAGTCTTTTATTGACCTTAGGGGCCGAATGAGGCCTAAGGGAGAGCTAACACACTTTGTGAGTGCGTAGGAGACCTTTAGTGTAACACCCCAAACCCGGCCTAGACGTTATGGCTAAATCTGTGATGTCACATTGGAGTTTGTTTTGAAAAGCGTAGTTTCATTGTAAAGTCCATTTTGTATTAAAACTCCGTTGCGATCTTTAAGAGTAGTTATCCTATCTTGTTTATTGTTAAATCGTAGGTTGGTTTAGCAAAACATGTGTAATATTAAATTGTTATTAAACTTTAAAAACAGTGCTTGACGCAGAAGCTTTTAAAACAAATTGCGTAGCATGGCAGTTGAAAACATTTATCTTTTGAAAACCCGAGTCCTACTGCTAACAGAAATAAACCAACATTAATAAATCCCCAAATAAAAATAAAAACTTAAAGCGGCCTTATTACATAAAATTACCCAAATAAACTACTTTTACTTAACAGTCAAATACGGAAGCATAAACAGTGGTGTGGCCATCTCTGAGTCCCTCGCAGCACCGACTCGCCTAAGGATTACTTGTGCAAATAAGCAAAAGGGTGAGTTACGAAAACTCAGTGTGTAATCCTATGTATCAAACAGTAAATCATGCAGGGCAAAATAGTCTGGGCCTAAGCCCATATCAGCGGCAATATTAGTGTGGGCCTTAGCCCATTACAGTAACAGTATCAGTGTGCAAATAGAGATCCTACCCATCCATCCTCTACACTCCACTCCGTCCAACCCTACACTCCACGAGGGGATAAAATCGACCCACCCATTCCTACACTCCAGAATATAGCACCGGTTGTGGCACTAAACAGTATTTGTAGTAGAGCTGCCAGTACAGTACACTTCCTCCAAATATATCAATCCCACCCCCATGCATCATGTCATGTCATAGTATAATACATGTATGCACAATGTCATGCTCAAATACAACCAAAAATATCATAGGGGTATATCGGTCATTTTACCTCTTAGGGGTATAACAGTCATTTCATTAGTACGGGGTCAAAATGTCCTTATCGACCCTACAGTAGGTCCACAGAGACGCAACCCTAATAGTTAAATAGTGGAAATGGGCCCAAAGCTCATAACACAACCAATGAGGACCCACACGTTCGTGTGGCCCAATAAGTCCAAATAGTGGCCTTGGCCGTGCGAACTACACAGCCTGGACCAAAGTCTTCATATGTCCGGGTGGTTTACCTGTACGGGGCCCACGAGCCCGTGAGGCCCACACGACCCATTTCGGCCCAATGTGGCCGTAATTGACCTAAGCCCATGAAATCGATCATGGTGGCTTCCACAATCAAATGCCCACATTTCGTGCATTCTTCTCACTACACGAGTGAGCGTATTGAGTTATACAACACACAAAAAATGAGCACCCACAATTTAGGGCGTTACAACTCTATCCCCCTAAAAGAAATTTCGGCCTCGAAATTTACCTGATCAAAATAGATGAGGTATTGTTGTTGCATCACCTCCTCGGGTTCCCACGTGGATTCTTCAGAACTATGATTTCGCCATAGCACCTTAACCAGTGGAACAAACTTCCTTCTTAGAACCTTTACATCACGGTCTAAAATCTGAACCGGCTCCTCCTCAAAGGTTAGATCAAGCCTAACCTCAACCTCCTCAGTCGAAACGATGTGTGCAGGATCAGAGCGATACCGCCTCAACATAGAGACGTGAAATACATTATGAATCCGGCCCAACTCCGAAGACAACTCAAGCTGGTAGGCAACCGGTCCCACCCGCTTCAATATACGGTAAGGCCTAATGAACCTAAGGCTTAACTTGCCCTTCCGACCAAATCTCAATACCTTATTCCATGGCGAGACCTTAAGAAACACCAAGTCCCCCACAGAATACTCAATCTCCTTACGTTTCAGATTCGCATATGACTTCTGCCTGTCAGATGCCGCCTTCAGTCGATCCTGAATTAATCTAACTTTATCTTCAGTATCAGAAATCAATTCAGGACCCAGAACACGCCGCTCGCCCAACTCAGTCCAACCTGTAGGAGTACGACACTTACGACCATACAATGCCTCATAAGGTGCCATCTGTATGCTGGACTGGTAGCTATTATTATATGCAAACTCTGCCAATGGCAAGTAATTGTAACGCCCCCACGCCCGAGACCGTCGCCGGAGTCGAGTATGAGGTGTTACTAAGCTTAATTTAACATTTTTAGAACTTTGGATTGTTTGTTTCTACATTCATAGCTTTTAAGCTACTTGCGTCACAGTCACAAGAAAAATCATATCTCGAGTTACGAAACTCAAAATCAATATCTGTAAATTTTCCCTGAATCTAGACTCATATACCTATCTAATAAATGTTTTCTAGAATTTTTGGTTGGGCCAATTAGTACAGTTTATTAGTTAAAGTTACCCCTGTTACAGGACTTGACTGGACTGACCTCTGTTCACTACGAACCACATTTCTCTCTGTATAAAATTCATATGACTATGAGATTTGTTTCTCCTGAAACTACACTCAATAAGGATTCTGAGAATATAAAATACACCACCTAGTTATATCGGTGAAATTTATGGTAAATTTTTAAAGTTTAAACAGGGGATCCAGAAACTGCTCTGACCCTGTTTCACTAAAATTCAAATATCTTCTAACATATAATTTCTTTACCTGTTTCATTTGTTTCATGTGAAACTAGACATAATAAGATTCAATTTGATATTTAATCCATCACCAAATTCAATTTCTATGATTTTTAGTAAATTTTCAAACTCACATCAGTGTTGCTGCAATATTCTGTTTATGGCAATTTCATACTTTTTATGAGTTTTCATGAATTAGATAACTTATTAATTTTCCATAACAACAAGCATAATCTAAACTAACCGTTTCCATAATTTATCATTATCAAGCATTTTCTCAACCATTCCATCACCATATCATAAGATCATTTACACAAAATAGGTATATTGCTATACATGCCATACTTAAATTTACAAGCCATTTACATCAAAAGTTCTTCCTGATAGTGTGACTGATCCTTCGACCTATCCCGACTCCTGAGCTGGCTTGTCCAAAACTACAATGAGTAAGAAGGAGGGAGTAAGCATAAATGCTTAGTAAGTTCATATGCAAATAATAAGTAACATAACAAACAATCATACCAATCAACATTAGCATGCATCACCAAAACACATATCACATTTCTAATCATTTTTCATCATATTATTATCTTATCGTGGTTGTATCGATACTCAACCCGAGGGTTAAATACATACCTGTACAGAATATCCATTTCTCATCGCTTACCAATACATCTCTTTACATCTCGAGTCTTCCTCCATTTGAGTAAAACTTTACCCGTTGAACACATCGGAATATAATTCGGATACATGGATAACTTGCACATAAGTGCTACATATGCAATCAAGCAATCATGTAACCCGCCCATAAGCGAACTCGGACTCAACTCAACGAGCTCGGGCGTTCGCATCCATAAGTGAACTCGGACTCAACTCAACGAGCTCGGATGCCTAGTTACATCTCACGAACTCGGACTCAACTCAACGAGTTCGGACATTCGCATCCATAAGTGAACTCGGACTCAACTCAACGAGTTCGGATGCTCAACCATCCTAGTGACATGTCACTTGTATCCTAATCTATTCCTAAGGTTCAAACGGGATTTTCCTCGAACACATATCCTTGCCGTCTTCCGTAGAATGCCGAAACCAAAACTCGGTAACAATTTGTATTTATCAAGTAACTCACATAATTTACATTTTATTCGAAATTAACCACAAAGCATATATTTCATGATAAAAATCAGCATATCACATAATTGACATCAATGACTTAAAAATAACAATTATGCTACATTATTTACACATGAACTTACCTTGGTACCAAAATACAAAGATTTTGCAATTTAGTCCACAATCTTTTCTTTTCCTCGATTGGGGTCGTTTCCACGTCTTTCTTGATCTAAAATAACACATTTAGCTTATTTAATACTCACATTATCAAATTAACCCTTAATTCAAATTTTGGCAAAATTACAATTCTACCCCTAAACTTTTTCATATTTACATTT
Organism: Gossypium longicalyx; assembly: GCA_025698465.1. Taxonomy (NCBI): domain Eukaryota; kingdom Viridiplantae; phylum Streptophyta; class Magnoliopsida; order Malvales; family Malvaceae; genus Gossypium; species Gossypium longicalyx. Next base: position 16,653,345 of record CM047005.1, on the reverse strand, counting down.
TTGCCCCTAGGCTCGGGATTAAACTTTATTCCTTATTCTTATGTTTTACAACATGCTGATCACTTTTCCCTTCTATGGAAACATCAAATTCTCACTCTAACATGTACTTGTGACTATTAGGTATTTTTACCGATTAAGCCCTTTTACTCGTTTTTGCTTAAAATCGAGTAGTGCAAGTTGTCTAACATAATTTAAAACCTCATATTCTATCATAAAACATAAAAATACACAAATTTCACCTATGGGTATTTTTCCAAATATAAACCCTAGGTTAAATTATTGCTAACATAAGCTTAATCGAGCCACCGGGATCTCAAAAACGTAAAAATCATTAAAAACGGGGCTTAGAATCACTTACTATGAAGCTTGAAAGTTGAAGAAACCCTAGCTATGGTGAGATTGAAGTTTCAGCAGCAACTAAATGGGGAAGATGACTATTTTGTGTTATTTTTCCCATTTTATTTCATTAATTATCCAAATGACCAAAATGCCCTTAATACCTTTCTTTGAAAATTTTCATATACAAGCCCATTTTTGTCCAAAATTTTAGAAATTGGTCAAATTCTATTTAAGACCTCCTAATTAATATTTCAAAGCAATTTCATACTAAAAACATCTAGAATGCAAATTTTGCAACTTTTTCGATTTAATCCCTAACTTCAAATTAAGCATTTTATGCATAGAATTTCTTCACAAAATTTTCACACAATCATGCAATCATATCATAAACCTCAAAAAAATTATAAAATAATTATTTTTATCTCGAATTTGTGGTCACGAAACCACTATTCCGATTAGGCCCTAATTCGAGATATTACAGTAATCCTCCCAACTGCCCTAGAAGTCAATCACACAACTCCTTAAGATGTCCACTAGTATCTGAATCACCCTCTCTGACTGACCGTCTGTTTGAGGATGGAACGCAGTACTGAAGTCCAACCTTGTACCCAATGCTTCATGTAACTTCTTTCAGAACCGAGATGTGAAGCGAGGATCTCTATCAGATATTATAGAAACTGGTACCCCATGCAGTCGCACTATCTCAGATACATACAGCTTAGCCAGTTTTTGCAGCGAGTAATCAGTATGAACAAGTATGAAATGAGCAAATTTAGTCAATCGATCCACAATGACCCATACTGAATCCTTCTTAGTAGGCATTAAGGGCAGCCCACTAACAAAGTCCATAGTTACTCTTTCCCACTTCTAAAGCAGAATCTTAACTGGCTGAAGCAACCTTAAAGGCAACTGATGCTCCGCCTTAACCTACTGGCAAGTCAGACATTTGCTCACAAAATTGGTAACTTCACGTTTAAGACTTGGCCACCAATATAACTCCCGAAAGTCTTGGTACATTTTAGTTCCTCCAGGATGCATAGCATAAGGACTATTATGCACCTCTTGTAGTATAGACTGCCTCAGATCAATATCCTTTGGTATACAATCTCTCCTACGGAAACACAGTACCCCTTTGCTATTTAGTCCAAAATCTAAAGCTTCTCCACTCTCTATCTATCGAATTCGAGAACCCAGTGACTCATCCTCTAACTGCTTACCCTTAATCTATTCAATCCACCTCGGTTTAACTTGAAGTTTGGCCAGTAGACTACCATCGTCAAATAAGCTGAGACGAGCAAATATCGCCCTCAAATCAGTAACAGCCCTACGGCTCAGTGCATCGACTACTACATTAGCCTTACCCGGATGGTATTCAATCGAACAATCATAATCTTTAAACAGCTCAATCCATCTACACTGCCTAAGGTTTAGCTCCTTTTGAGTGTGGAGATACTTGAGGGTCTTGTGATCCGTGTAAATGATACACTGTTCAATGTACAAATTGTGCCTCCAAATTTTCAGTGCGAATACCACCGTGGCTAGTTCCAAGTCATGTGTCGGATAGTTCGCCTCATGCGTCTTAAGCTGACGAGATGCATAAGCCACCACCTTACCTTCTTGCATCAACACACAACCTAAACCAATGTATGATGCATCGCTGTAGACAGTAAATTCTTTCCCAGATTCTGGCTGAATCAAGACAAGGGCCTCAGTCAGAACCTTCTTAAGCCTGTCGAAACTTTCTTGCTGTTTATCAGTCCAGTCAAACGGTACACCTTTACGTAACAACTTAGTCAGAGGTGCAGCAATCAACGAAAATCCCTTAACAAACCGTTTATAATACCCAGCCAGACCCAAAAAACTTCGAATCTCAGATACCGACTTAGGCTGCTTCCAATCCAGAACAACTTCAATTTTTCGAAGATCAACCCTAATCCCCTCAGTAGAAACCACATGACCCAAGAAAGTTACCTCTCGTAGCCAGAATTCATATTTACTGAATTTAGCGTATAATTGTTTCTCCCTCAAAATCTGTAAAACAACTCGGAGATGTGCATCATGTGCATCCTCAGTCCTCGAATACGCCAGAATGTAATCTACAAACACCACTACAAACCGATCTAGATCGGGTTGGAACACTTGGTTCATCAAATCCATAAAAGTTGCTGGTGCATTCGTCAGTCCAAACAGCATCACTAGGAACTTATAATGACCATAACAAGTCCAAAACACTGTCTTGTAAACATCAGTATCTTTGAACCTCAGTTGATGGTACCTAGATCGAAGATATATCTTAGAGAAAACTAAAGCTCCACGAAACTGATCAAATAGATCATCAATCCTCGGTAGAGGGTACTTATTCTTAACAGTTAATTTATTCAGTTGCTGGTAGTCGATGCACATACACATGGTTCCGTTCTTCTTTTTCACAAATAACACCAGTGCTCCCCACAGAGACACACTAGGATGGATGAACCTTCGATCCAGTAACTGTTGAATTTGTGCTTTAAGCTCTTCAAGCTCCTTTGGTGTCATTATATAAGGGGCGATGGACACCGGAGCTGTACTCGGTAGGAGCTCAATCCAGAACTCAACTTCACAGTTTGGAGGTAACCCAGGTAGCTCATCGGGAAAGATGCCCGAAAAATCCTTAACTATTCTGATATTTTTAACAGACGGAACCTCAAAACTCGAAGTACTGATGTAGGCTAGATACGCCTCACAGCCCTTACGAACCAACTTCTCAGTTCTAAGTGCAGAAATCACATTTGAAAGATAATTCCATCGTTCCCCAATCAAATAATTCCATCATTCCCCAATCACAACTACCTCATCACCATTTCCAGTTTTCAGTACCACCTACTTTGCAGCAAAGTGCAAATTCACCTGATGCTTAACCAGCCAGTCCATGCCCAATTTCAAGTTGAATTCTCCAAAAGGAAGTTTCATTAAATCCGCTAAAAAGATCATTCTTTGAACCTCTAAAGGTACATCCTTAAAGAGTTTATTCACTCTCACTGATTGTCCTAATGAACTCAACACAATAACTTCACTCGTAGTGTTTTTAACCGTCACACCCAAAGTCTCAGATACAGTACATGCTATATATAAGTGCGTAGACCCCACATCAATCAATGCAATATAAGGTATATTGTGAATAAAGAATGTACCCGTAATAACATCTGAGTCGTCTCCATTCTCTCGCATGGCGTGCGATAACTAAAGATCTGATCGCCTTGCCTCAAAGATGACCAAGACCTTTGCCCGGTGCTCCACGACCACGACCCATACCATTTTCACCTCTGGCTTGACCATGGCCTCTCAATGGCTGCTGAATCCCTCTCGGTGGCTGAACAGTACCCATACCAGTAGCTTGCATTTGATCGGGCCTACATGGACAATCTCTGCTGCGATGCTCCAAAGACCCGCACTTCAAACATGCCCCCATCTACACTAAGCACGCGCCCTGATGGCGTTTCCCATAAATAGCCCAAGACTGCGGCTCAAAAGCAACAATAGGTCTAACTGGCTGAGCAAATCTAGCCTTTTTTTTAGGCCTTCCAGTTGAACTTGAGGGCTCCCAAACCCTCTTACTCCTACCCCTGTCCGTTTCACGATTTTGGCACTCAACGCGCTTCACATCCTTGGTGATTTTGCCTTTTCCACCAGCACAGCAAAATCTCGCTCCCTCTGTGGAGTAATCAAAACTTGCAGATCATCTCTGAGACCATCTTTAAAGTAAACACAATGCTCATATTTTGTTGCCACCATCCCACGCGCATAGCAGCTAAGTCGTAGGAACTCAGACTCATATTCTGCTACTGACTTATCCCCTTAGGTCAGATTCATAAACTCTCTCCTCCGGGCGTCCACATAACTAGTGCCCACATATTTCTCTTGGAATTCAGTTTTGAACAACTCCCAAGTCAATCAGTCAAGCTGAGTACCCTCTTTAACTGTAAGCCACCATTGATAGGCTTCATCTTGCAGCAAAGACACCGCTCCTTTCAGTTTCTGCTCAGGGGTGCAGTCGAGCTCGTCAGTGTTCCTCTCAGTGGCCTCAATCCAATATTCGGCAACATTAGGGGCAACTCCAGTAATAACTCTAAAGATCTCAACCCCATTAGACCTGAGTCGTTCCGTTACCGACCCACGGCCCACAGTACCAATATTGGGCCCAGCGACCCTTTCCAAAATTCACAACATAACTTGGGACAGTGCGTCGTCTCCAGCTGCATTATTGTGAGACCGAGTTTCACTTACAGATGAAGCCGACGCCTCTCTAGCTTCATTGTTAGGCATATGGCCTGATGCTAATGATCCAGTTTGAGCACCTCCACAGCCTCCACCGCGACCTCTTGTACCCTTTCCACGAGTATCTTTGGTGCCCATTATCGAGTTATGATTAATCTGTATTAACAATTTTATGCATCATTTTTACAGTTCCAGTGTTTATTAACAAATGTTTTATGAGAAATAGCTTTATTAATTCAGAGTTGTTTGTTTTCATAGATTGTAGTCTTATTACAGTTTTATGTTACCCTAACAAAAGTCTCAGTACAGTCTATTATCTACGGTAATCCCAGTGTTTCAATTAAATCAAATAGTAGTTTTAGAGAATTTACAGGATCAGCGCCGGAGATTCGGTAGACTACACTTTCAGGAACAACACTTCAAAATATTTTTCCACCATTTGAAATTTTTTTTTTGGAATTTACGTTTTTAGAAAAATCTAAATCCACAGCCGAGTTTTACAACCTAGCTCTAATACCACTAAATGTAACACTCTAAACCCAATCTAGACGTTATGGCTGAATCTGCGATGTCACATGAGAGTGTGTTTTGAAAAGTGTGGTTTCATTGTGAAGTTCGTTTTGTATTAAAACTTTATTGCGATCTTTAAGAGTAGTTATCCTATCTTGTTTATTATTAAATCGTAGGTTGGTTTAGCAAAACATGTGTCATATTAAATTGTTATTAAAATTTAAAAATAGTGTTTGACGCGGAAGGTTTTAAAACAAATTGCGTAGCGTGGTAGTTGAAAACATTTATCTTTTGAAAACTCGAGTCCTACTGCTAACGGAAATAGACCAACATTAATAAATCCCTAAATAAAAATAAAAACTTAAAGCGGCCTTATTACATAAAATTACCCAAATAAACTACTTTTACTTAAAAGTCAAATACGAAAGCATAGACAGTGGTGTGGCCATCTCCGAGTCCTTCGCAGCACCGACCTGCCTAAGAATTTCCTGCGCAGATAAGCAAAAGGGTGAGTTATGAAAATTCAGTGTGTAATCCCTATGTATCAAATAGTAAATCATGCAGCACAAAACAGTCTGGGCCTAAGCCCATATCAGTGGCAATATCAGTGTGGGCCTTAGCCCATTACAGTAACAGTATCAGTGTGCAAATAGAGATCCTACCCATCCATCCTCTACACTCCACTCCGTCTAACCCTACACTCCATGTGGGGATAAAATCGACCCACCCATCCCTGTACTCCAGAATATAGCACTGGTTGCGGCACTAAACAGTATTTGCAGTAGAGCTGCCAGTACAGTACACTTCCTCCAAATATATCAATCCCACCCCCATGCATCATGTCATGTCATAGTATAATACGTGTATGCACAATGTCATGCTTAAATACAACCAAAAATATCATAGGGGTATATCGATCATTTTACCTCTTAGGGGTATAACAGTCATTTTATAAGTACGGGGTCTAAATGTCTTTACCGATCCTACAGTAGGTTCACAGTCGTCTCGAACGACTCATGCAACCCTAATAGTTAAATAGTGGAAATGGGCCCAAAGCCCAAAACACGACCTATGTGGGCCCACACACTCGTGTGGCCCAATAAGTCCAAATAATGGCCTTGGCCGTGCGAACTACACAGCCTAGCCCAATGTCTTCATATGTCAGGGTGGTTTACCTGTGCAGGGCCCACGAGCCCGTGAGGCCCACACGACCCATTTCGGCCCAACATGGCCATAATTGGCCTAAGCCCATGAAATCGATCATGGTGGCCTCCATGTTCGAATGCCCTCGTTTCGTGCATTCTGCTCACTACACGAGTGAGTGTATGCTCGTGTAGCGTCAACAGTTGTACATTTTCAGCTTTTGCCGACTTATGCTAATAGCTGTGTGATTACACACCTGTTATGGATTTGTACTTGGAACGCTTCCGAGACCAAAACACCTATGATAATAACAACCCCATCATTAGTTCATATACACAGTTAATCCAAACCATAGCATCAAAGATACTTAACCCTATTAATCACTACTTATCAATCGAACAATAGCAAAACCCCTTTTTGAACCAAAACCAACACAACCTCGCCACTGCCTTAGCCTTCACACAAAACAGTTATCTGATTCGTAAGAATCTATACTCGACATAGAAAAATTAAGAACTTTAAGCATTTACCACGAGTGAAAGGATCACTTGTTGAGAGAGGGCAATTGGCCTAATCTCTTGACTATAGCGATCGAACCCCTAACAACATTCGGCAGACCCACAGTGTTAAATGAGAACCATAGATACGGCAGAAGAGGGAAGGAATGAACAAAAACAAAATCAAAAAAATAGTACTTACCACCAAAGTTGGCAGATAAGAACAAGAGAAAGATTTGATTCACATAAAGTCAATGCAAAAGCAATATTCGGCCAACAAGGGTTAAGTTGCACTAAAGAGAAGGAAAGAAGAAGGAAACAATCACCCCAAGCTAAAATCGAAATGGTCTGAAGGATAGGGAAGCAATAGGTATTCGGCCAACAAGGAAAGCCGTTAGAGAAAAGGGTGTGAAGGGGAAGACAAATTGTGGATAAAAGATTAGGTGAAAGCAGTAAAATCGTAGGCAACTAAGACCAAATAGGTACTTCCCAGTGGCATGGATTAGCTTCAGAAGCAAAAGAAAAGACCCCAAATTACACAAACCCGAGAAAAAAAGAGAGAAAAGAACCCCAAAAGAGTAACCAAAACTGAAAGTCTTAGGGAAAAGTCACTCAGCCGAAAGTTCCTATACACAACACCCCAAATTTGGCACAACACCACTACATCTCAAACACCACATTTTTCTCCCCTTATCACTCTCCTAAAATCTCTCCACCTTATTCTACTCAACCGTCCATTCAAACTCCCACTAGCATCAAAATTTTGGTCAACTTAGGATACCTCCCTAGCACTGGTAGCAAAAATATAACGCTTCTTCCACCCTGCCACTGCTCGAACCTCAGACCCCAAGGCACACCCCACACGCCACTTACCACTAGACCAATAGGCTCTTTATGACAACATTTATTCACAAAAATTTAAAAGATTACCAACTAAAGGCAAGGGTTATTCTTAAAAAACAAAGTTTTTTGCAATTGCTCAAGCTTGAACCCAAGACTTTTCAGGCGCTCCCCAAGACACTTAACCATTGAGACAAGCATGCAATTGAGTTATACAACACATAAAAGATGAGCAACCACAATTTGGGGCATTACATTTAGAAGGCGTACTAAATCGATACTGGTCGCTATGTTGAAACACGGGATGTTTGATGTTGCAACATAGGGAGCAAAATGGAGAAAGCTCAAGACTACCTTCAATGTCGTGAAACAAGTTAAGGGTATCGCAACACACCTCTAAAGATATCCCAAGAAGTGTATACTAACTTTTATGTTGCGACATCGAATCTGGAATGAAAATTAAATACGAAATAAGAGCATTTTGGTTTGCACAATCAGACTTAAAGCTCAAAGACGTCAACTAACCTAGGGCTAAGGACGACGACCACCTGAAATCTATAAATAGGCTCCTTTGGCACATGCTATGGACATCATTCACTTAGCTTAAATTTTCTTTTGTAAATTTAGTTTAGTTTTTCTTTCATTTTTAGGTTTTAGAATTTATTTCATTTGTTCGTCATTGTTCTCAAGAGATTTGAATTATGAAAGCATTCAATCGTTGTGGACTCACGATTAATCTCAATACAATCAGGCTCTTTCATGTACTCTATACTATCAATTTAATTAGCATGCTTTCTCTTTATATTGATTCTATATTGTCTATGAAAACCATGAGGAACTAATCCCTCTATAGGGGATTAGCAAGTGGAGGTATGATCTATTGACTGTTTTGTAGGGTTACTCAATGGATTAGTTTTTTGGGAAAGGAAGAACGTGAAATAAACCCTAGGCCTAACAACCCCGAGAAGTTATTAAGGTGGAAATTAATCCAAAATTAAGATGACCCATCCGTGAACACCTTCACCCCAAGCCAGTCTAGACTGTAAGGTCAGAAGATAGGTAGTCATTTCTGACTTGTTATTTTAGTAGAAGATCGGAAGATCTTGCTAGGGTAGCGACTAGTTGATTGACAAGAAACCCAAAACAAAAGTTGATGGGGATTATCGAAGCAAGGTAATCACCCATAATTAAGATTTGATTCATTCTTCTTTTCTATCTCTTGAAGTTTATTTCTTTTATGATATTTTTTTGTTATTATAAAAACCTTAAAAGTTTTTTATTTTATATTTTCGTACTATAACTAATTTAAAGTACTAATTAGATATTTTGGTGTCTATGTTAGAATTGATCTAGTACTCGCCTCCCTTGGGTACGATCCTCAGAGTACTCATCTACTCCATTGTAAAACTATATTACAACTCAACTTATATACTTACGAATACCGCCTTTTACATTTATAGTTTATTGCAATATTCACAGTCTTGATGTTAGTATGCCTGGAGGTAGTTGAGTTGTTGGCCCCGTTACTAGGGAGGCAACATCACGAGTTCAATTTTAATTTTTAAATATGAAAAGAATAATTAGGAAATTTTTAGGTAATAGATACGATTTTATTTTATTTACTAATCCTCTCTTTTTGGGTTTAGTGTATGACTCGCAGTAGGGGCACGCCTATTGTAGCAACACAGATCTTGAGAGGCTAATTCAGAGAAATAGCCGATAGTAACAGCAGCAACAATAACAGATGCAAGATCCACCACCACCTACTACTGGTAACGTACCACGTGAAAATCCACTATTTGGTAACGCTGATGATAATGTTTTAGGAAACCTACTAGCATTGCAGTTGCCCGCAAACATGCAGATGGATCATAACAAGAGAAACCTAAGAGTGTATGTATTGCCAGGTTTAGATATGGTTCAGGAAAGCATAACAAGGCTAGCTATTACAGCAAATAATTCTGATATCAAGCAGAAAATGATTTAGATGGTCAAGAATAACTTGCAATTTAGGGGCACAATGACAGAGGATCCGTATCAACATTTAAAATAGTTTCTCCAACTTTGTGATACTTTTAAGTATAACGGGGTCACTGATGATGCTATTTGTCTTCGGTTGTTCCCCTTTTCTTTAATTGACAATGCATTTTCTTGGTTAGATTTGTAGGGACCAGGGTCTATCACGACATGGGATAAACTTGCTGGAAAATTCTTACTGAAGTTTTTCCTTATCAGCAAAGTGGTTCAAATTTGAAGAGAGATTATTGTCTTTAGACAGATGGAAGGAGAAAGTTTCTATCAGGCTTGGAACATTTTAAAACATTGGTTCAGAAATGTTTGCATCACAGATTCCCTGAGTGGATGCAATTACATGTATTTTATAATTGTTTGCAAGCAAATACATGATTTGGATTAAACGAAGCAACAGGAGGAACCCTTATTAATAGAACGTATTAGGATGTGTACGAAATCATTGAGAACATGACATTAAACTCCTACTAGTGGCCAATTAAATGATTTATATATGGCCAGAAACTCGCCACGGTTAAAGCTATCCAAGAGGTTAACAAGAATCAACAGATAGTGGATAGACTCAATAGTATCAAATCTGCTTCTTCACCATCTATGCTTGGGGGAGACAAACCGCTTTTCCACTATATCAACAATCCTGTCGAGGATGTAGATTACATCAGGAATAAGGGTAGAAACCTTTATTCAAATACATATAATATCGACTGAAGAGATCACCCGAATATGAGATGGGGAGGGAACCAAAGAGCATGTAATAATTCAAATCAAGCTAAAAACACTAATTACCAACCTCTTTATTTACAGAAACCCTAGGATAGGGCCAACCCAAGTGACCATACTGCTTGTGGTCCACGTCTGGATAAAATTGAGGGAGAGATGTAGTCGATGAGAATAGATGTCAAGTAGGTGCAGTCTACGTGCACCTGTTCAACAAGAACATTAACTAAACTCAAGGATCAAATGAGCCAATTGATGAGCATGATGGGTGACATCAAAAGACAAATTGGCACATGTATTCCCAGCAACACGGAAGATAATCCACAGAGAGAATGTAATAAGCATGTGAAAGTGATTGTGCTCTAATTGGGTAAAGTACTGAGTAGCCCAATAACTTCTACTCCGAAGACAATTGTGGAAAATAATGAGGATTCTCAAGAGGAATCCTTAGAGGCTAAAAATCAACCAGAGGAGGTAACCACACTGGCTACGGAGACAGAGAAGGAAATAATTAAATATTCTACTAGTGCAAAAATCCCATTCCCTTCAAGACTAGAGGAAAAACAAAAGCGAGATGAGGATGAATTTGTAAGTTTCTTAAACTTGTTAAAAACATTAAATGTTAACCTGCCCTTAATCGAGTTAATAGAGAAAGTTCTTAAGTACTCCAAGTTTTTAAAGTAAATTATGTCTAGACGTAGGGAAATTAAGTAGGTGAACAAGTTAGTATAAGTGTTTCCTGTTGCGCTATTATCTCAAGATGGGTTCCCCAAAAATTAAACGTCCCGGGAAGTTTTACTATTCTCATAGAGATAGGAAGCATTTAGTTTAATAGAGCTCTATGTGATTTAGGAGCTAGTATTAATTTGGTGCCCTTTTTTGTCTTTGAAAAACTCGGGTTAGGAGATCTTATAAATACGCATATAACAATATAGTTGGCCGACAGATCTTCAATTCATCCAGAAGGTGTACTAGAGAATGTGTTGTCAAAGTGCGCAATTTCATTATTCTAGCTGATTTTGTGGTGCTTGATTTTGAGGAAGATAGTGAGATACCGATGTTATTAGGTAGACCTTTCCTGGCCACATCTAGATCCACCATTAATTTAAAGAAAAATGATTTGACTATGAAAATCAATGGTGATATTGAACTTTTTAAATGTGACCATCAACCAAGCGAGGAAGATGGGAGAAAGTTAGGGGAACAATGCAAAAAAAATATTTATCTCTAACATTCCCGAGTCAAGGGGCATGCTTCATTTTATGCATGCATAAAGAATAAACATGTTTAAGGAAAGGGACAAGTGAGCACAGTTGGAATGGCACAATGGACGATGGACTAATACTGATAGAACAAAAGAATCATCAATCAGTGAACTATGATACTGTCGGATGAATCCAACAATAAAACTTAAAAAATATTTAAATTACATACTTTTGTAAATTATTGTATATTTAACTAATTGTAGAGTTTAGATGTTAAATTTTATTTGATAGATGTTCAATCAAGACTGAGACGTCCTCAAATATGGAAATTTAGGCTAACACAAAGTTAGTGTCGCAACACGGCAACCCCGTGTTAGAACACTTTGTATAGAATGTAGGAACTAAAAGAACCAACTCATCATTGTGATACCACACTCCAATGTCGCGACATGGATGATCGTCTCCCTAATTTTCCAAACTGAAAGATGTGTCATGATACGAAACCCCTATCTCGTGACAACGGTAAATTGCCAGGGATGCCGTAACATGGAACCCCTGTGTCGCGACACCGCTGCAATTTGCAGCAAGGTTGACCCGACCCAATTGCGTAACCCAACGGCTAAAAATTTATTTTTACACGGTTTGTACCTTTAGAAACACCTCTTTTATAACCCTAATACACCTCATAAACATATTTAACACCCCTTTACTCCTTACTCCTCTTAAATATTTTAAAACCTTTTAAACCCTAAAATTCAATTCTCACTCTCTTCTCGCAATTAATGTGAAATCCCTCATCATTCAAAATCTTTCAGTGTGGCAAATAAGGGGAGCACTCAAAGGAATGATAAACCAATGCGTATGGCAAGGACTTCAAAGATTTTTTCGAGGTTAAGGGTTCCTAACTCAAACTTGTTACTGTTCTATTAAATATTGCTTGATAAATTGATTTGATTCTTAGTTTAATCATGCCTCCTAAAAAAGTTAGATGAACCAATGAATCCGAACCATAGACGGTTCTAAACCCCTCTAATTTTGCAAACACGGATACTGGAAAATATTTTATTAAATTGTAAGGAAAAACCTTTAATCAAGAAAGGGGATTTGATTTGTTGGTAATTTTGTGTAAGGAAATATGACCTTCAGTAAGATATCATAGGGGGGAACATTTTTGGACGATCTCGAAAGATAATGTTGTGGTCTCTATTATTTAAGAGTTTTATGCATCCTTATGAGACCAAGAGTCTAGAAATACTGAAGGCCATATCTAGGATATAGTATCTATGCGAGGGAAAGAAGTGCGAGTAACCCCTCAAATTAATTGTGACTTTTATAATGTTCCATACTATGAAAAATATTTTATTGATGAAACTGATTTGGAATATTTTTTAGACATAGATATGGACAACATTATAAACATTTTAGTTGAAGGTAGGGGTGAATGGAAATATCGCTCAGGTACCAATGTTCTTGTGTCCTTTCATCAAGCCATTATGTTCCCGGAGGCTAAAATATGAATTCAATTTGTGTGCACACGAATAGTACTTGCTTTAAATGTTTCTAATGTTAATACTTTTTGAGTAGTTTTATTATATGCAATCTTGTAGAAAAAGTAACTGTGCATCGGTAAATGGATCCACTAGAACATGAAGAGATGTCTTAGTGGCCAGAAGTGAGCGTTTTCTTTCCCCATCTAGTGACGACTTTATGCAAAAATGTGGGTGTACTTATGACATCCACTAAGCAGTCGCTAAAACCTTCCAAAAGTATCGTCGAAGACATCTTATTCCAACAGTATATTGAGTTGAGAGCCAAACAATTAAAATATTGGAACAAGCGAGAATAAGACGTGACGGCTACACCAGCTTCATCCTAGAGGCTGACACAAGCTCCACAAGAAGTTGGTGAAAGTAGTCATTCAAAGCTAGATTGGATGATATAGTGATGCAAGAATCGAGGTCGATTTTCTAAGAAATTTCTAGGCAAAACAACATCTGGGTCCCCAAATATACAGTTGACATGTTTGGGCCAACAAATATGGAATAAGAAGAAGAAGGGCAAGAAAACGAAGAGGATGACGGAAGTGAGGAAAAGGATTTTGAAGAGGATGACTGAACATTTTTATTTTTAGGAAGACTTGTATTAATTTTTGGATGATTTTGATTTAGACTTTGTAGGAGTAGGATTAATAAGTAGATTTTTAGTTCTATTACATTTTGTTTAAATTTTCTATGTAGGAACCCAACACAAAGGAGACACAAACAATTCAAGTTTTAAATGATCAAAGGAAGAAGAACCCACCATTAGCAGTTGGAGCAACCATGATCAATCGGGTAACTTCTTTCCTTATATTTCTATAGTTTACACATTGAGGACAATGTGTCAACTAAAGTGTAGGGGATAATATAGAAAACTTGTTTATTTTCAATTTCTAAATTTTTCTTTGATTTTTTCTTGTCTTTGGTGTGCTTGAGCTTGTAGAAATACAAGTAATTAGTTAGGAGCATGTACATAGGTTGCTTATGTTTACAAAGAAATTTGGCTTGATGGTAGGTGATTTTAATTTTATTATTATTAGACTACTAAGTTCTATATGTTACACTGTAAATAGGTATTAAGCAATCAATTGTACCAAATGATTTAGAAAATACAAGGAAATGAGCATGCTAGTATGAATGATAAATGGTTGAATTTGAGTTTGAGTTTGTTAGGTTGATTAATATTGTGCATATTGAGATATTTAGGGATAGCCTAAAGTATTGTTTGAAGCACATCCAGAGCCAAAAAGCTGACCACTTTGTATTTCACCTTTAGTATCAATTTTTGAGGCTGTTGGCACTTCTTGATGAACCTCATTACAAACCCTAAGCCTGAAAACGTTAATTTGTATTTGTGTTTTTTCTTGGGTCTTACACTACACATTTATGGACATCTGGCTATACGTATAAAGGGTTAAGTAAATACATCACGATGGATTTTGTAAAATTATAGTGAAATAGGAAAGATTGGTGTGATATAGTATTTCTAAGGTAGCCTAATATTCAAAACAAAAAGAAAAATACAAAAAGAAAATTAGTACGAGTAGAAAAAGTATTAAATCAACAAAAAAGCATTCATGAGTGAGATATATTGAAAAAGATAAAAGTGAAAAAGTCACAAAAGAAAGAAAAACTCATTCATCAGTGTACAAAAACTCGTAAGGCTAGCTGTAGTTACTGTGCCATGCTATGACTTTCTATATAAGGAGAGAAAAGGAAGGTTAGACAAGGAGAAATAAGATGGTGAGCAAGTCAGGGTCACTAAAGGGGGAAGAATAGGGATCAATACGATGTGTCAAACTATATTCATGTTTGTAACCTTTTTAATGTTTACTATCTTTGAATTCAATACTTGTCCTAAGCCTTAGAACGTTACAAGCTGAAAAGTCCTATGTGACCTAAATATCCTTTTACATGAATGGATATCATACTATCATACGCATAAATGAATATTTGTATTCTGCTCGGATAATCAAAGTACTTGTATAATTTACTGATGGATTCCTATAGGTGAGACCCTTAATACTTGTATATTTTGTAACATACTGAACTTAGATGTTTGTGATCAAAAGTGGTAAGTAAATTACTCATCATATTAAAGTTGTTAGTAAGCATGAAATGCCTAAGTCATATGCTCCAAATTCAATTCTTGTATGATATTTGCTCAAGGTTTGTCACTTTTATTTATTATTATTTTTTTATGTTGCTTGAGGATAAATAATGACTTAAGTGTGGGGGAGTTTGATCTATTGTAATTTGGTGTAGTAGATAAAACTAGTTTTCACATTTAAGGAGCTTGAATACAATGATTTTCATTATGTTTGAGTTCAATTTTCTTATTTATATTTATATTTAATAAAATGTGCAAATTGAATATTTTATTGACTTTAAGGGCCGAATGAGGCCTAAGGAAGAGCTAATGCACTTTATGACTGTACAGGAGACTTTTAGAAGGCGTACTAAACGCTACTGGTTGCTATATTGCAACACAGGATATTCGATGTCGCAACATAGGGAGTAGAATGGAGAAAGCTCAAGATTGCCTTCGATGTTGCGACACAGCTTAAGAGTGTCACAACACACCCTTGAAGATATCCTAAGAGAAGTATACTGACTTTTATATCGTGAAACAAGTCCTCGTGTGTCGCAACATCGACTCTGGAATGAGAATTAAATACAAAATAGGGGTGTTTTAGTCTACACAATTAAACTTAAAGCTTGAGGACGTCAGCTAACGTAAGGTTAAGGACGATGGCCACCTAAAATCTATAAATAGGCTCCTTTGGCTCATGTTATAGATATCAATCACTTAGTCTAGATTTTTATTTATTTATAAATTTAGTTTAGTTTTTCTTTCATTTTTAGGTTTTAGAATTTATTTCATTTGTTCATCATTGTTCTCAAGAGATCTGAATTCCAGAAAGCATTCAAGCTTTGCGGATTCATGATTAATCTCAATACAATCAGGCTCTTTCATATACTCTATACTATCGATTTAATTAGCATACTTTCTCTTTATATTGATTCTATATTGTCTATGAAAACTATAAGGAACTAGTCCCTCTATGGGGGATTAGCAAGTAGAGGTATGATCTATTGGCTATTTTGTAGAGTTACTCAATGGACTAGTTGTTTGGGAAAGGAAGAACGTGAAATAAACCCTAGGCCTGACAACCCCGATAAGTTCTAAAAGTGGGAATTAACCCAAAATTGGGATGACCCATTTGTGAACACCTTCACCCAAAGCCAGTTTGGACTGTAAGGCCGGAAGATAAGTAGTCCTTGCTGACTCGTTAAGTCAGTGGAAGACCGGAAGATCCTGCTGGGGTAGCACTAGTTGATTGATGAGAAACCCGAAATGACATTTGATGGGGATTACCGAAGCAAGCGAATCATCCATAATCAAGATTTATTCATTCTCCTTTTCTATCTCTTGAATTTTAGTTTTTTTATGATATTTTTTATTATTATAAAAACCTTAAAAATCCTTTATTTTATGTTTTCATACTATAACTAATTTAAAGTACTAATTAGATCTTTTAGTGTTTAGGTTAGAACTGATATAGCACTCGCCTTCATTGGGTACGATTCTCGAAGTAGTCACCTACTCCGCTTTAAAACTATAGTACAACTTGACCCGTATACCTGCGGATATCGCCTCGTACTTCTATATTTTATTGCAATATTCACACTCTGGACATTAGTATGTCTATAGGCGGACACATACTCATGTGTCTTTAATTTTAAAGCAAAAAACATTTAAGATGCTAGCACAAGTGAGATCCAAAATGAATATAAACACTTAACAAAACTTATAAACATATCATATAGTCATCAAGTACAAGTATTATATGCACATCATAACCATTAACATCGAAAATGACACTTATACATGTCAAGCCTATATACATGCCATAAAACCTAGTTCTGAACAATTAAAAAGTTTATTGAGATTGAAGCGGGGTTGTATGAGCTTTGGAGTGATATGATCTATCGTGTTTCACAAAATGTTAACTACAGAATACATAATAACAAAACAGAGTAAGCATTTACACACTTAGTAAGCTCATAGGTAATTAAACTTTAAACTTACCTCAATTCTTAATTAAACATACATAATTAACAAATTTAGCTAACTTTGCTATTGTAATAGTTCACAATCACAAGGTGAGTATTTCATAGAACAAACATATAACTAACAACCTGTTTCGTACAAGTCAAGTCAGTACCATCTATCAAAACTATTGATCATACACATTGTTTACTCAATTCAAGCATGTATGAAAATATGTTCATATAAACTCACACATTTCCAATCATATTATCGAATTAGTCCATACATATAATTTAAAATAGTTAGCCTGAAGAACCAAATAAATAGATACGGATATGCAGTTAACTACACCACATCAAAAAGCATCGTAATGCTAAACAAAGACACCAAGTGCTAACAATGGCACCGAAGTGCAAACAATGGCATCGAAATGCAAACAGTGGCACCAATGTGAAATTTATTACAAGCGTGCAACTAACTCTATTGGCATGCCAATTGTGTTCTATCCTATGTTCATCCGAGCTCAATACACATATCAAAACAACTCTTTGCACCAAACTAAAACGACAATGTTTGCATTAACCGATTTCAATGTTTCTGTTTAAATGGTGAATTTATAATATTTGAAACTATCATAAATTTCACATTTAAGCTCCATTTTACAATCCGATTTCAAATCTATCCTTCTACGTCCCTTTAAATTCAATAATTATAGAAATTTCATGTCAAGTTTGAAATATTTTCATTTTAGTCCATGTTCTTAAAACTAACAAATTTCACTTTACAAACTGGTCCTATTTCATTTCTAAGCTTGAAATCCTACCATGTAACATAAAAAAAACCTCAAAATTCACCAATGAAAAATTTTAAAATCTTTAACAAATTTATGATTTAATACCTTGATTGGTTAGATTAAACTCAACAATCCCAAAAATATAAAATTTATGAAAAATAGACCTGAATATACATACCATTCAAGGACACAAGTTTAGTTGAATTCTAAGAGCTTAACAATAACTTATTTTCTTTCTTTTCTTGTTTCAAACGGGGGAAAGAAATGTGGAAGATGGTGGCCCTATTTTTTTTTAACCATTATAAATGTTATTTAATAATATTGTAACATTAAAATTGTGACAAAAACTATTACCAACCGTCCACTTTAATTAAAAAGTGGATAATTACCACATAAATCCTTGAACATTTACTCTTTAAAATCAATAGCGATTAATTTTTATGATATTTTTTTATGGTTTAACCCATATATCTTAATTACTAACCATTCAATAAAATTACAGAACTAAAATTCAATATAACACTATAACGAACTCATAAATATTAAAAAAATAATATTTACTGACTCAATAATTGAAAAACGAGATTTTAAAACCACCATGTTCGATCTCATTGAAAAACGAACTGTTACAATACATTACTCATGAACCAATTTTAGAGTTGTAGTTAGTCCAAAATTATTGAGTGCTTGTAGCCATAGTAGATATTAGATCTTGAGTGGCTTGAAGAGTCATATTCATCAATGCACCTTCACTCGTGGTATCGATCATTTTCCTCTCTATAGGAAGTAACCTTTCATAAAAACGAAACTTGGATCGTTTTCAGCTCTACAAGTGAAACATTGGATCGTTTTCATCTCTACAAGTGAAATATGCTGTTGCTCTAAGCAGTTCAGCGACCCTGTACAAACTTCAATAGAACAATATCATCAATGTATTTAAGATTTTTATTCTCAAATATCCGTTTCAAATAACATAAAATCAAATTAGAACTTTTCTTCTAGATATCCACAAATGTATCTGTGGAATTGAGGCTAGCAACATGAGCAACTGCAGTGAAACAACTTGAAATTCCATCAAATGTTACTTGAATATCTTGGAAAGTCCTACAATGTGAATCGTAAAAAACAATTGCTTTGTTTCCGTACTGCAATAAAACTCCTCCATTCCTCAACAGGCAAAGTACTTGGATGCATTTTTTAGGCAAATAAAACCTTGAATTGCTGGAGGAATGACACTGATAATTTGACTGAAATATCTTTGGTACGTAAGCTCCAATATTAAATTGTTTGACCCAAGAGTCGTTCACAGCATACTCCTTCATAACCCAAATCTCCAGTTCTTGATTGTTGCCATCAAAAGAAACTGCCGAAAGGCAACCTCGTAGAACCACGAGTTCATGAAATCGCCTGTCCGAGTTCGAAGTGATGACATCAGGCCTAGGGACCTCCTTGAATTGCTCAGTTGCCAAGTCAAAGGACATAATAAGGTTAGTAGTAGTTCTCCAATGAAGTTTCCTATTGACCAAAACCTGAGATTTTTGCCACATAAAACGGAAAGGAAAACATCCCAAATTTCTCCAAGTGGGGCTACCAACAGTCAATATATGAACCTTAGATTCAATTAAAGAAGAAGAAGATGTTTCCGTCTGATGAGATCGACGCATGCCAAATCTAACAACACGGCGACTAAAAGTGAAAGGAGTTGTTCTTTTATATGATATCTCGACAACCTTATATTTCTTTGTGATGGGATCGAAGCCAAATCCTCTCATCGCATCATGATGACTAAGCTTCGGCAACTCTATATAATCCCTGGTAAATGGATTGTAAATACAGAGTTCAAAGCTTGGGTGAGTGGCACGCAACAAGAGCAATCCATTACATGAACTCACCAAATGGAAGTTAAGCAATGGTGGTATGGTAAGCTTCTTTGCTATCATCATCACGTTTCCATCGTTTGGGTCGCTGGATAAATCTCCAAAATAAAGCTGGTTTTGGCTGGAATAACCCATGATTTGCAAAATGAAGCTTGGATCGTTCTCAACCATCTGCTTGAAATGCTTGTTGACAAGTAGTTGATCATGTGTTAAGATACGCCAGTCTTGACACACGGACTTGGATTGCACTAAGCTTGGGATTGGAAGCCTTGATAGTATATCAAGTGCAAGCTCTTGAGGAATACGATCCATTTCGCTAATAAGTTTGTTCTGTGCTTTCTTCTTCTTCGTGAACTAGTATTGAGAGAGGTACAAGATTAGGCTGTATTATTAATGATGGTTGGACGATGGAAACGAAATTAAAATTGAATAGAATATGACACCTTGATATTGGCAAATTCCATGTTAATAACAAACAGATAGAAAAGAACAAAAAAATTTGAAGCGCATATTAAAAATAACAATTAGGGCCAACCGTTCGCTAAGAATGTGAAACCGGTCTCTGGAGTGTAGCTAAAAGGGTGATTCCTAAAAGGGAGATTCTCCATACGTCCAGTGGAAAGGGAGAGAAGAAAAGAACGTGCTTTTGGCATAGATTTCCTTTTTCGTCAGCGCCATGTGCGAATCCAGCCAAAGGAACGTCATGATTCTAATTCTAATAGTTGCATCGTGGTCCCAAGTGTCCTTTGCATTTAGCAATGGATAGCATCTTGTTGCAAAGTTAAACTACATAACATTCAAAAAAATTGAAGAAAGGGATTTGTTTTTAATTTCTGCTAAAAATGACGGGATCGGATTCAGATTCCTTAAAAAACAAATCAAAGAAATCAGGAGGACTACAATGAGGAGACTTGGATTACATTTCTCTTTAACAACAACAGCTGAGCTTTTCAAAACCTAGTCAACAACCAAATTAATGTTATTAATAAGTTATCTACATTAGATACTGTAATTTGAAGTTTATAAAATATATTAGTTTTAACTCGCATCCAATGTAACAATTAAAAATATTAAAAGCTATAATTAATATGTTCTAAAATAAAGTAATTTATATAATTTACAAATTTATGAATCACTTCATATTAAATAATTCTATCCTTATTTAAATAAAATAAAAAATGCTACCTTTTTAAGTTTAAAATATTATATATTCGATTAAATATAAAATATATAATGAATATTAGAAATCTTATCATATGCGTATGTGTGTGAAAACTACAAATTTAAAATATAAATGTGTGTTTGAAAATAACATACAATAAATAATGAAAGTATGATTTGAAACTAATTAATAATAACACATTAAATATGTACTATGCTAAAATAAAAAAAAATTACATAAAATTGTTTATAATGGTGTTATCATCAATCTTAAGTCGGTATTGAGTTAATTTTTGACACCAACTCAATCAAATATAATAATATAGAAATATAATTAATGAAGGTAATAAAAGACTCCATAATGACAATTGAAATGTATAAACATATCAAAATAAAACTTTGGTTGAGTGATAAATTAAAGGTTTAATTAATGCAATTGGTTTGAGTTCAAATTCCATCATATATATATATATATATATATATTGGTTATTTTAATAAAAATATTAAATTACCTTAAAATAATAATTACAAAAGAACATTTTCGTAATTTCTTTAACCGAGTTAATGACTCGATTGATAGTGATACCAACTCAATAAAATACTTAATAAATAGTATAGAAACACAAATTTAATGAGAGAAAATATTTATGTTAAACATTATTATTGTTTTTTAAGTTTACTCAAGAATTATTATTGATGTAGTGGTACATAGTTTAGTTATAAATTCATTAAATATAGGTTCAATCCTTAAATATGCTAATTTTAGTTATTTTATTTAAAAACTATAAGGAGTTTCATTAATAAGTATAAATACATAAATAAAAGTTAAAAATTAATTTTTTTAAAGTTACGAGTTATTATTGGTGTAGTGATAAAGAATTTGTTTATAAATCTATTAAACATGAATTCAATCCCTAAACATGTTAATTTTAATTCTTTTATTTAAAAACTATATAAAATAATGAAAAGACAAAAAAGTCATCAAAATAATAGTAGTAGTCATTTAATAAAAGGTATATTAGTCATTTCCTAATCAAGATGGTACCCGGTTAGCTCGTAACACCAACTCAGTCAGAGATGTTATTGATAGTATATACACACAAATTTGGTGAGAGAAAATATTTTATGTTAAAAGTTAATTTAAAAAAAATTATTCAAGATTTATTATTGGTGTAGAGGTAAAGAATTTGTTTATATGTACATTAAATATGAGTTCCATCCCTAGGCATCTTAATTTTAGGTCTTTTATTTAAAAATCATATAAAATATGAAAAGACAAAAAGCCATCAAAATAATAATGGTAATCATTTAATAAAAGAGTATATTAGTTATTTCCTAACCGTGTTAATACCCAATTAATTTATGACACCAACCCAATCAAGAGTTTTATTAATAGTATATACTAAATAAAAAAATAAAATTTTTGTAAATATCATTAAATTATTTTTTTCTCAGCCAAATAGAAATTTTATTAATGAGAAGCAAAGTACATAGACTCACCTTATAACTGTAACACCCCTAACCCGTATCCGTCGTCGGAATAGGATTACGAGGCATTACCAGTCATTTCACAACTCAAACAGACATTCATTACATTCCATTCTTCGAAATCAATACACATGCACATTTTAAAACCAAATGAGCCATATTACACAACTTAATATCCTTTCACATATGCAGCATTAGCAATAGTCAATATGAACAAATATACCCATTTTCTCATTACAAAATTTTGCACATATGTACTTATCAATTAAACCATATTCGAACTCCCAAATTAAACACATCACTTTACAAGTACATTATAGTTCTATTAGCCGAACTTATTGTCTAAATATTATGGCATTAAAACTCCTATAATAAATATCATTCATGTAATCAAACCAAATCATTCATGACACAAATATTTTCCTTGTCATTACAAACCGAATCATATACAAACATGTCATATGCATCATTTATAAATATATTCAATTACTTATCTATAGTCGAATATGAATGTGCACTATTTATCATTCATTAATAAATAATCGATTCCATGGGACCATATTAGGATTAATTCATCTAGTACTTTAAACATAATTATAATTAAACTTTAAACTAATCAAATTGACGTTAAAAAACGAATCACAAACAAAACATATCATATATTTATTTATGCATAATTTGCCTATCATTAGCCGAATATAAACATCATATTTTACACTTTTAAATATTTCATTATAAGCTAACCAAAACATACCTAAATCATAATCCTCAATTACCATTTGAAATTATACCAAAACACTTAACCAAAATAGTCAAGTAGCATATTCATTTCTTACCTTCATTAACCGAACCTAATAGCCAAATACCAACAATGACATATACATTATGTAATAGGCCTAATTTGCCCGAGCTCGTCAAAAACCAAAATAAAAAAATAAATAACAACAGTCCATTATTGTACAAGGTCCAAATTACAAAACAGGCTACAGGCCCAACACCCAAGTTATAAGCCTAGATTCAAAACTCACTACCCAATTTTGCAAGCCCACACACAAGCCCAAAATGATGACCCAAATTATGGCCCAAAATGTAACATTTTTAGTTCCACCTCTGTGCCGTGCCGCTCCTCACGTGGTGTCAGCACGTCCAAGAACTGAGGCCTGATCACTTCTGGCTCTTCTACCACCATTTTGCACCAAAGTGGCCTATTTTCGCCTTCGTTGACCTCGCGCATCTGCAAACAAACCAAAAAGAGCACAACAGAAGCAGGAACAAAGCAAAAAAAAAAAAAAAAAGCAAAGACATTAGCAAAAAATAAAGAATATTGTATTTGTTAGGCTATAAAAGCCACATGATACCTTGTAACAAGGATAGGAAAACATTAATAAAAAAACTCAAAGTTAAAAAAAGGTGATTTTTGTTTTATGTTCCTATTTATTTTTGCTCTTAAGTTTTTTAATTTATTTATTTTTCATACGAAATCAAAAAGCGAAAAGAAAGGCTCACTTGGAATCACCCCGTGGTCTCGTCGTCAGAGGTCCCTTCTCCGTCGTCGAAGCCGGTCCTAAAAGGGGATTGGGGTCCTTGACTTTCAGTTTTTAAGTTGAGAAGGCTTGGCCTTCAAATACATAAAGAAAACGAGGGTTAAAAAACCCATTTTGCGTGACGCCGGCCACTGACCACGACGGCAGCGCGGAGGATCGGCAACGACGTGGGGGAAGGGTTCAAAACCCTAGCAGAGGAAAAGAAAGAGAGGGGTGAGGTTCTTTTTTTTTTTAAAAAAGGAAAAGGGCAAAATGAACTTTAAAAAAAAAATGGTTTTATAGAATAGGCGAAACGGCATTGTTTAGGGCCTATTTCAGTGGCCTCAAAACGGCGCCGACTTGCGCGACCAAACCCGCTCCAGGGGGAGATCCGTGCGTTTTTTGACTTATGATCTATTTGCGCATTGGGTCCCTCCGCCTTTGTAGCACATCTCAATGGGGTCCTATATTCTTTTTTTTATTTTTGATTTCTGCCATAGGATTTTGCCTCTGTTTCAGTTTGGTCCTCAGACGAAGAGACAAATACGTGAAACGCTGCGTATAAGGGCTGGGAATATTTTCCCAATCAGTCCCTCATTCTTTAAGCGCGTTTCATTTTGGTCCTTGATGGCTTATTTTTTTATATTTTACAATTTGTACCCTAAATTTCAGTTCGATTTCAGCTTAGTCCTTAGTTTGTTTAATTTATTTATTTATTTATATTTTTAAAAACTATTTTATTATTATTTATTTTAAGTTTTTTTCTTATATTATTTATCTTAAATTGTTTTATTATTATTTATTTTAAGTTTTTACATATTGTGTATTTTAAACTATTATCCATTTTAAATATTTTAAATGTTATTTATTTTAAATTTTTTATATATATTACTTATTTTAAATTATTTTTTATATATTTTTTATTTTTAAACTGTCTTGTACATTATTTATTTTAAATTTCTTTTTACGTATTATTTATCTTAAATTATTTTATATGATATTTTAAAGTGTCTTATACATTATCTATTTTAAATTACTTTGTATATTATCTATTTTAATTTGTTTACATATTATTTATTTTAAAATGTTTTATGTTATGTACTTCAAATTGTTTTATATATTATTTTGTTTTGTTTTCTTTGTTTGTTAATTTTGGTATAAAAATGGTGTATTATGTGAATATTGCCATTATATGCTCTAGGAATTATTTATCAATATCTTCATATAGTTGATATTCATTAGCATAACATTTAATTCATGTATTATTATTCCTTGCTCTATCTTGCCTTTTTATTTTATTTCGTTTAAATCATGTCGTGTATTAAGCTCTAATGTATTTATCCAATATAGATCGTTTTATTTAAATTTTGTACTCATTAAAAAAGGGAAATTTTCAAAATAAGGCAATATTTCGTATTTTGGGACTTCGAGAAATCGTACCCTGACTTACGGGGTCTCAATTTTCGTGTTAAACCTAAATAGCTAAATATCCTTTTAAATTTCAAAATACATAAAATTCTAAAAAATTAAAGGCAAGTTTATTCTCGAGAATTGAAAGTATCGTGTCCTAACTTATGAGGCGTCACACTTTATTACCTCGAAACGAGAAAGCCTTTAACATTCTTTTTTATTTAATTCAAGTATTTTTAAAATTAACATTAATAAAAAAGGGATTGTATTTTAAAATCTTTTCAAAATTTCAACTTTCGACATTAAGACATTAAGTAATCAACTAGGTACCAATTTTGGGCATATCGAGGGAACTAATCCTTTCTCGTGTTTAACCGACTCTCGAATCCATTTTCTAGATTTTGTAGACCAAAAATGATCGTTTTAGTAAATTTAAACTTTTATTAAAATGATTGAATTACTAGGTGATCCGATCACACCTCAAAAATCGGTGGCGACTCTCATTTTCGTTTTTAAATAAAAGTCGACCCTTTTTCAAAAAAATGGTTTCAACACATTACTTAACCAATTTAATACATACCATATACTGAACATACATCCATCCATTATCTCATTACCAAGCCGAATTATAAGTCCAAACATCACACCAAACACATCAAAGAAAAACACACCTTCTAAATTAAGCTAATTTCATGGCCTAATATTCATCATACCTTGCATTACTCATTACCAAATCACCAAAACCAAACACATCAAACATATTAACCATGAACATATATAATCGAATTTAAGCATATGATTAAGCCATTTTCACATGACCTAATATATACAACTCAAAATCAAACATAATATAACAAGCCTATACATGCCATATGTTCAAAGTTTCAAACTTATAAAATACCGAAATAACGATCGATAGTGTGACGAACTTCCTTGACAATCCTCGAGTTCTTAACTAGCTTTCCAAAATCTATAAAACAATGAACAATCACACACAGTAAGTTTGAATAGCTTAGTAAGTCATAAGCAAATATATCAATACATGAATATTAACATTATAATATCACTTGGCCGAATTTAAACAATCACATATACATATAAATCACCTTTTATAACATGCATAACTTATATCATCATTTCAAGTACTAAACTTACCCTAATTTCATGAACATAACTTCGCACGTACCTGAACCATTTAACTCGATTTCACATTCGATCTTAACTTAACATTGCCTGTTGAACCATTCGGAATCAATAAAGATACTCGGATAGCTCAAAAAGCTCGTACAATGCCTACGTCCCAGATGAGGTCTTATATGAAATCAACTATCAATGCCACTGTCCCAGACAGGGTCTTACACGTAAATCTCAAATCGATGCCAACGTCCCAGATGTGGTCTTACACGAAATCACATATCGTAATCCTATGTCATGACATATGTATCCTAACTATTCCTAAGGTTCGTACGGGGCTTATGGACGTCGTAATTCGACAGATTCAAGCTCGTAATTAATTCTCTCGTGCTTAATTCACTTCGGCATATACACATATATTCATTATAAATCAATTTGGCATACATATATAGTTACTGAAATTCAATTTGGCACAGTTAAATACATTTTCATATGAATTTAACAACAATTATTTACTTATGAACTTACCTTGGACAAAGACGAACGGACCAGAGTGATTATTCGACAACTTTAGATTTCACCCGATCCAAATCTGATTTCCTCTTTTCTTGATCTAAATTAATACAAATTTGACTTATTTAATCATATATTCATTCAAATTCATCCAAAAACACATAAATGGGAAAATTACACTTTTGCCCCTAACATTTCATATTTTTTACAATTTAGTCCCTATTTCACAAAACACAAAATATTCAAAATTTCACCACACCCATGCTTGGCGAATTTCACTAAGGTCCCTAGTAGCCCATTTCTTTCATTTATTTCACATTTTGACCCCTCAATTTACAAAATTCACAATTTAATCCTAAATAGGCATTTTTACTAAAAATCACTTAATTAAACTTGACAATCTAACAACATATATTTATTTTTCATCATCAAACACAAAAATCATCAAGCTATCAACAATGGCAAATCCCAAATTCATAATCAAATTCAAAAATTCAAGCATGAGCTAGCTAAAACATGAAGCAACGATCTTAAAAACGTAAAAATTATCAAAAATCAAGCTTAAAACTTACCTAAATCAAGCCCCAAATGTGTCGAATGCTCAAACCTCAACTATGGTTTCTTTCTTTTAACTTTCGGCCACCAAGATGAATAAAAATGCATGACTTTTACTTAATGTTTTTTTTTCGCTCATTAAATGAACTACAAAAACACATAGTCAGTAACCACTAACAAATGCAACAAAACTTTAACAGTCTAACCATACCCAAAAGCAAAACACATCACCTAACAAATACATCAAAAAAATTACTCAATTCCCATAAAAAACCCCTACAAAAAAATCTGTTCAAACATATCAGCATAATCAAATCCCAACAACGCATTCACTTGCATACCAGTAGCCGAAAAAAATGCCTTGAAAGCTCATAATTATCGTAGACCATACTCACCACCAAGCCTTAAACATACAAGGCCTACTCATACCAGCAGATGCTAATGCATCTACCATATCATTTCCACTCACCTCCGCTAATGTAAATGATAACTTTCTAGTACAGACCCTTCTTTTTTCAAAATCTGCAAAAACAGTTTGTTGCGACCAAGGTCTACTTGATTTCTCTAAAATCCAATTAAAGACCACCCTCGATCCCATTCAACAATTAAAGAACATGATCCCTTCCATCCTATGTCAGTAAAAACATTCATAGCTGTGATAATTGCTCCCAATTCAGTAGACTTCGCATCACAGACATCACTCGAACCCAAGAATATAGCTCTAACAATACCTTCCTCATCTCTCATCACACCTCCACTGCCAGATTCACCCTCAGAAGCAACTCCACTTACATTAAAATTCAACCATCCATGTGGAGGGAAGCACTATCTAGCTGACCCTGAATTAGATAATCCGCATTTATACGGGCATAACCACCATAATCTCTTTTGAATCCTGCACTCTTCAGCAGCAGCCCTTACCCATAATAATACCCTCATTTTGGAATGGAAAATCAAGGTATCCATTGACAACACTTTATTATCAAAAACCATCTCATTTCTTGCTAACCAAATCGACCAACAAGAAGCCGCGATTGCAATCAACCACAGTCTTTTACAAGAACCAATAATCTTCAACTTAAAACATAACAAATAAAATTCATCAAAGTTGCTTACCGCTATCCAACCAACGTCCCACCAGTTGAAGATCCTCTTCCAAAACCCTGCAATAAAATTACAATTAAAAAACAAATGGTCTGCCTTTTCCAGCTCCCTATTGCACCACGGACACACGTTCAAACTGTCATGAATTTTCACCTCCTCTTAATTAAAAAATCCTTTATGGGAACTCTGTCAATGGCTAATAGCCAAAGAAAATAACGCACCCTTGAAGGAACTTTTAACTTCCATATTTTATCGAAGGCAAAGACTGGACCCTCTCCCTCACCTTCAATCATTAACTTGGATAATTGCTTTACTGAGAACTCACCCTTATTGTCGTGATCCCATAAAATCCTATCCTCTACCTCCGGGACCAAGACTACACAACTCACCCTATCGATAAGGCGACAGAGGATCCCCACTTCCTGATCCAATAGAGGTCTGACGAAAAGATCTACCTAATTAACATTGCTAAAACCACAATTGGATGAATAATCAAACACCGAAGCATATTTGAGTTTAGCTAAACGAAAAAGCCTAGGGAATTCCAACTTTAATGGGTCCTTACCATACCATTTATCCTCCCAAAACAATGTAGCCTTTCCATTCCCTATCTTCCAGCTAAAATCTTTATCCCCTACCCATCGAACCACTCTATCATCCAACGAATTCTCAACTATCCCTCTCCAAACCTTCGACATATCTTTTAAATTATTCGCGCTAAATCTCCATCGGACTACATTAGAACCATACTTAGCTGAGATCACTTTATTCCACAACGTTTTTTTATCAATCATAAAACGCCATCTCCATATTGCTAAGGGAGCTTTGTTTTTGATCCCAAATTTAACCACTCAGGCCCCCATTTTCTTTTGGGCAACATGTCTGTTTCCAACTTACTGTCGCCATTTTTTATTTTCCATCAACCTCACCCCATAGAAAATTTCTCCTAATTTTATCTATTCTTTTAATAACAGATTCTAGAGCCTAAAATAATGACATGAAGTAAATTGGGAGATTTGATAATACTGAATTTATCAAAATGATTCTAGTAGCCCACGACATCAATCGACATTTCCATCCAGACAGCTTCTTTCTAAAACTCTCAATTACAACCTCCCATGTAGCCGCTCTCCTCGGATCCGCTCCTAAAGGAATACCTAGATAATTCATAGGCAATTTCCCAATCTTACATTTACAAATAGCAGCCATATGATAAAGAAATTCCTCATTCACATAAAACCCCACAATACAAGATTTTTTGAAATTTATACTCAAACCCGAAAAAATCTCAAAGCACCGTAGGATAAATTTCATATTTTCTACCCCATATTCCTCTACTTTTAAAAATAAGATAGTATCGTCTGTAAACTGTAAATGCGTTATCATACGGCTCGAAATAACCCCATGAATACCCTCTATTAACCCCAACACCCCAGCCTTTTCCAGCAACAAGTGAAGCACTTCCGTTACCAGAATAAACAGGAATGGAGATAAGGGATCACCTTGTCGCAACCCTCTACCTAAATAAAATTCGTTCCTAGCCGAACCAATAACAAGAACCGTCGCTCTCGCCGTAGAAATACATTCCATCATCCATCCAATCCATCTGACTCTAAATCCCATCTTTTGTAGAACTAATTCTAAAAAATCCCATCGGACGCAATCGTACGCCTTAGAGAAATCTAGTTTAAAAATAAAATTTCCCACATTTCCTACCATCTTATCCATAGAATGAATCACTTCATTAGCAATAAGAATACCATCAAAAATCTGCCTTCCTCTAATAAACGCACATTGGGTCTCACTCACCAATTCACCAATAACCACCCTTAACTTTTGAGACAGAACTTTAGCTACTATTTTATATAGAGAATTAACCATACAAATTGGGCGAAAATCAGCAATCTCATTTGGATTATCCATTTTAGGAATTAAAGCAATAAACGAGCAATTGATGGATCTTTCCAGCTTTCCCGTTCTATGAAAGTCTGACATCATTCTAAACACATCATCTTTTACTATATTCTGGCATCTTCTGAAGAAACACATATTAAACCCATCTGGTCCAAGAGCTTTGGACTCCTCACAACTCCATATAGCATCTCGAATTTCCTCTAATGAAAAAGGAACCTCCAGTTTTTCAGCTTCACTCTCCTTTAATCTCTTAAAGTCTAACTCCATTTTCATCCTTCAATTCCTCCTACTCCCCCAGAAGTGATTTTTAAAAAAATCATACACTTTCTTTTTAATTCCTTTGGATTGTTACACCAAGACCTCCCTATTTTCATTCTGTAAATGGTCTTTTTGTTTTTGCTTTTATCTTTATAGCTCGATGAAAAAAAACTGTATTCGCATCTCCTTCTTTCAACCACATCATTCTTGATTTTTGTTGCCATAATGATTTTTTGAATTTCATTGCATCCCAAACCTCCACATTCAATATTTTTAACTCATCTATTTCACCTTCATTTAACACTCTCTGATCACTAATTCCATCTAACACTTTGATCCTATCTTTGCATTTAACAATTCTATTTTCCAATACATTGCGATTATCCCCGCTCCATTTCTTCAATGCCCCATTTAATTTCCTCAACTTCCTTGTTAATTGCCCATTCAAACTACCCATATTATACCATTCTTCCTCTATCAAGCCAGCACAATCCTTTTTCTTCAATCACCCATTTATGAATTTAAAAGGCCTAGGTCCCCAATCAATTTCAGCATCAGTTAACAAAATTGGGATATGATGAAAAACTGATCTCTTTAACCCCAGCTGCTGAAGATCCTTAATTTGAATCAACCAGTGTTCTTCCACCAAAAATCTGTCAAGCCTGTTTTTTTTGTTATAAGGTCCATACCAAGTAAATTTCTTTCCCACCAATGGCAAGTCGATAAGCTTACAATTTTGGATAAAATTATCAAATTCCCTAGACCCCTTCGCTGAACACACACACCTGCTTCTTTCACTTCTGCATCTCACCACGTTAAAATCTTCTCCCATAATCCAAGGATTTGCAAACTGAATTCTCAGCTCCGTTAATACTCCCCATAAAATACTTTGCTCAGACGCAAAGTTAGGAGCATAAACATTAATACACACCACTTCTAAATCCTCCTTAACCTATCTACCTTCAATAAGAAACAATCTGCCATCACTCCATTCTTTTAAAAATAAGAACTCATCTTTATTTCATATAGTCAGCAACCCACCCGATCTACCTGCAGCTGCCACAAACCTAAACTCACAGTTATCATCCCCCCTATAATTTCCTTACAACGTCCATATTAACCAAGTCAAGTTTAGTTTCCTGTAAAAAGCAAACATTTGCTCTGACAAGTCTACAATTTCTTTTTACAAATGCCTTTTTCACCTCCGATCTTAATCACCTAATATTCCAAGAAAGAATTCTTATACCTCCTAAAAACAAATAAGGCTGCACAACAAGAAACCAATATAGAAATTCCATTTAAGAATAACTCACCCGCATTCTGTCTCTAACGCCCCCGATTTTATCGACCTTGCCTCATTGGCCCTCTAATCTCCCTATTTCTTCAATCATCTCTTCCTCATCACCTCTCACACTTAGCCCTAACTTCTTCCCTACTTCCCAAGTTCTTTTTGCCTCTCTTAAAATGACCCTCCTTCGATTGTTAATATCTGAATCGGATAGCGATAAATTGACGGTTGAATCTTCACACCTTGCTACCGTTTTTCCCTTCTCTAGCTTTTCCTTTCTATCCCTCTTCTGCTTCTCCTTTTTCGACAACACTCCATTTTGAATTTCACGCATCGACCTAATTGTTTTGTTCAAAGACATTTTCTTCCTCCTATTTTGACTCAGTTGAACAAATTCCTCCCCAAAATTGAAGCCGACTATCTCATCTTCCACATACCTATCCCCCGATCTATTTCCCCATTCGTTAGACTCCACTGGGCTACTACCACTTCCTAAAAACAACTCATTTTCGCCTAAAGAGCCTACCAATTGATCCACATACTTATGATTGCCACAAACCTCACTCGGAACCACTTGGCTATTAAAGGCCATATTTAACAAATCCTCCCTGGCCCTATCCGTTTCTAACCCAGTCCCCACTCCCTCTTCAGATAAACTTTTATTATTCCTTAAAAAGTTTTTCTCCGACGTTTAATTCTCTACTGAAGATCGCATGCCACCTTTTTCCATTACTCTTTCTTCAAGAGTGGTTGCATTAATATCACCTCCCACGTTGTTTTGCCTCTCATCCGAGTAACGTTCCAATTCTAAGGTTGTTCTTGATTCTACTTTTGGTGATCCTCCTTCATCCTCCTCCGGCATATTCCTAACATTCAAGGAATTCTCTATCTTCCCTTCTAATAACCCTCTTTCTTTAACCCTGATCAGAAATTTGCAATTACCGACCTCAATCATAATTAATTCCTCAATCTGGTTTGGCTGATTGATTGTAATCAACATCTCCATCTTCTCGTAACTATTGGATCCATTCCAACTTTCACCTACAGAGATCAATTTTCCCCATAATTTAGTCACTCTTTTAAAAGTTTCATAATTCCAGCAACGTAAAGGTATGCCTACAACCTCAATCCATGTCACCCTTTCTATTACAAATCTCTTTTTCGACCATGGTTCAATTGTTATGAAACACTCTTTCAGATATGCCCAATCATTTTGCTTCAACACTTCCATATACTCCTCATCCGGAACTTCGATCAGAAAAAATCTCCTTTGAATTTTTTTGATGGTTAACTCCCCAAGACCAAACTTAGCCATTCTTTCAGCCATGAACCTTGAATCACAGACGGTCGCAGATTTCCCTACCAAGCATCTTTGCAATTTCCATAACTGTTCTTCATCAACAAAACTTTTAACCCTTCTTGTTTGATTCCCATCCTCTTCTGAATAATCCCTCTTTTTAATCAATTCCTCCTTCGAGCAAGTAGAGATGTCTCCCTTTCCGCTATCATTTCTATCTTTTTCGAAACCATATTGATCCTTATTCCTAAGTAAATTGGCATCATTAGTCCTTCTCTTCCAGATCTTCCTTTTACCTCTGAAAGTAGCCATTTTCACCCTTATTCTATAACCAAGTAAGACGAAACCATTGAGCCTTTCTATCGCCCTATGAGCATCATTGTCATTTGAATACCTAACAAATCCAAACCTTGTCCCATTTTTACTTTTCTTGATTGGAATAAAAGCATCTTTCACCTCGCCATGAAAATTGAATAACACCCATAGCCCTTTCCAGTGCATAGTTGCCGAAATGTTACTTACGTACAGAGTAACCTGACCTTTCAAATATTAACCTCTCGGGAGCTCATCGTTGGTTATATTATCATTAATTAACATATTTACCATATTAACCTTTATAAATTAATTATTAAACCATATGTTACATGTCTAAATTGTCCACTCATAATTTCTATGGTAAAATTACAACATAAAGACATCATATAATAAAAGCCATAGCAAATAGGTACATTTACATAAAGCATGATAGTTTTGTATTTACACAATTAAGTCATTTTAATTAAATTAAGTACACAAACGCTAAAATTTTCACACATATAATTTAACATGCTGTAGACATCAAAAATAATATTAAAATATTTTTTGACTCAGATTTGTGGTCTCAAAACCACTGTTCCAAATAGGGTCTAAACCGGGCTGTTACAATAACCCTATTGAGGAATTTAAATTACATGAAATAGTATACTGAAAATGACTATTTGTTTACTCTATTAATTGTAAATTCAATACTTTACCTTTTCATTGAGGTAACTTTGAACTCTTGAAGAGAAATTTTTGAAGCATTGTCCTTTCAAAATTGAGGGATCCCCTTAACAAGTTTAATATTGGGCTTGGGGTGTTTATACTTGATTTTATCATCGAACTTTATCTTTTTTCTCTGCCAAGAGCTATATCAGGTTCATGGAAGGGAGCGCCTTCAACTAGAGAATGCTGGTGTCAAAACACACTTAGATGATGTGTGTTAGATCTTACGATCAAGGCAATGACACCTTCATGAGCCTATCAAAGACCCAAGCTTGGGCAACTGCCTCGTCCCGCATCAATCAATGCCTCCAAGTCGATTGGTGGACCAGCCCTCATCATTCCACATAAAAAATGGTGCACTACATACCTCTATTAAATTTTTAAGAAAAAAATGTAAAAGAAACAATATTTTACTTTAATATTATAATTCTTTTTCTCTTAGCCAATAGTCCACTTCATTGAATAAGATAAATGACCACCTCTCGAAGTACAAACGTCAAGAGTGTAAATACTGAAAAAATAGAAAGATAAAAATTAAGGGTAGTTTCTGCAAGCGTACATGTCAAATTGTAATATAGATGTATTACAACAAAACACTGAGTTAGTATTTTGAGGATCGTACCCTAGGGATTGCAGATTGAAGGAAATCACTATTAAATTAATTACTAATTTGATAGAGTTACGAACTAGTAGTGTTAATTCCAATTTAAGATAATAATAAAACTAATTAAATTAACTAAGACTAAATCTAATCCTAAGTTATTTGGACTTGCTTATTCCTAGTTTCGACAATATGAGCTATTAGCCTAGAATCAATTGAAGCCTAATTATTCACTAAGCCAACAATTACCCTTAATTTTAGTACTTACCACCCTTAGTTACGAATACCCTCTCAGTCTCATCTTCATGAAGGATTACCGTCTAAGATACCCTCTCGGTCTCACCGCTTGGCATGAGTTTTACTCAATAGGATACCTTCTTGATCTCACTGCCCTATTGTTCACACGGCTATGTGGCCAGACCGTGTGCTGTTGTCATTCGCTTCTCCCACGTTTATATACGTGGACGTGTAGGTCACACGACCGTGTAGGTCAAAAAATAATTTTGAAAAATTAGCTCTAGTGTTCACACAACCGTGTGATCACCCATGACCACGTGGACCACTATTTTTTTAATTTAATTTTTTTAATTTTTTAATTTTTTAATTTTTTTAGTAATAAAAATAAATGTACTACTTTTTATATTTTTTTTATATTTTTAATTTTTTAAATAAAATTGAAGTAAAATAAATAAATAAAATAAAAACACTCAGGTTGTCTCTCGAGAAGCACTTATTTAGAGTCTAAGCTTGACTTCCCTTTTTAAACTTACGGTTAAGGCGGATCTTGGAGCTGGAGCTCCTCTCTCTTGTTATTAATTTCACCACCAAAATAAAGTTTGAGTCAATGATGTTTTACCTTAAATGTGTCATATTCAGGATGTGTTACCTCAATGGTTCTGTATGGGGATACATTTTGTACCACAAATGGGTTCAACCCTCTCGATTTAAGCTCTGCAGGGAACATTTGTAAATCTGATTTGTCTAGCAGCACTTTGTCGCCAACTTTGAATTGATTTGTATTTTTTAAATGCACACTATGACGTTGCTTAGTTATTTCTTTGACCGTTCTTGGGTTCTCATTAGACTTTGTTAGCCATTCATCTAATTCATCGAGTTGCACCATTTGCTTTTCACTTGTCCCTCGAATTCTATCACTTTGAACAATATATGGTTCTAACACGTTTTCATGGGTGATTTCCTACAAAGAACATTGAGCTCTATGATAACTCACATTAACAAAATAACTAGTATCATCTTGCTCACTAAGAACTCTCATAAAATCACGTGCTTGAAGAGTAACCTTTTTATCACCTACCCTCAGCACAAGTTCACCATTACCCACATTAATAACAGGTCTAGCAGTGGCTAAAAAAGATCGACCTAAGATAATGGGTACCTCAATATCCTCATCCATGTCCAATATAAAGAAATCAACAAGGAATTTAAATTTATCTACTTTGACAAGTACATCCTAAATAATACCCCTAAGATACTTAATTGATCTATTAGATAATTGAATACTCATCTTAATAGGTTTTTATTCCCCGAGACAAAGTTGTTTAAACAATTTGTAAAGCATGAAATTTATACTACCACCCAAATCCGCCAATGTGTTTTCTAAATTTACACTACTAATCAAATAAAGAATAGTAAAACTCCCTGGATCTTTAAGCTTGGTGGGTAGTTTGTTTTGGATAATGAATGAGCAATCCTGTAACACCCCAAACCCGGCCTAGACGTAATGGCCGGATCTGGCGGCGTCACATGGAATGGAATTTTCAAGCCGAATTACCAAGTCAAAACCGTTTTTATTGAATATCTTCTATTTTATATCTCATCCAATTCAAAATTTTTTTCTCATTAATTTAATTCATTCAAAATCGGTTTTGTAGCGGAAGCTTTTAAAACCGTGACATTTGAGAAAAACTAATCGCGTTTAGTAAAATCATCATTTTTAATAAAGCTGAGTTTGCAGTTTAAAAATTTGGTATAAAAACAAACAATCCAAAAGTCCAATTTACATAAAAATATCCCAGAAAATAATTAAGAAATTAATACCATAACTAAAATTAAAACAGTTTAAAATACGTGTGGGCACCGTCGAGTCCTCCGCTGCATCGATCCGTCAAGTTTGGGGATTACCTGTACACATTAAACAAAAAGGGTGAGTTTACGTAAACTCAGTGTGTAATCTCCACAAAAAACATGCATACAGTCACTTAACAGTAAACAGTCAAATGCAATCTAGGCCTAAGCCTATTACAGTCCCAGTAGTAGTTTGGACCATAGCCCAACTTAGTTTTAGTATTCTGTATCAGTTATGCACTAGGGCCATAGCCTATCACAGTAATAGCCATGCATACAGTAATCAGTAACAAAGTCCTACCCATCCAGCCTCTACACACCATCTCCTTCCAACCCTACACTCCATGTGGGGATTAAATCAACCCACCCATCCCTACACTCTAGGTAGTACCAAATGCAACACATAAACAGTAATTTGCAGCTGAGCTGCCAGATATTAAGCTTAAAGCCATTTAGTACACTTCCTCTAAATATCATCATCCCAACCTAATGTAATGCAAACATACAATATGTCATGCTTTTATGCAACCATCAGTCATATGTATACATACATACATGTATCAGTAATCATGCATAATTTATCATGCATCACATACACTCAGATCATACATTTTAGGGGTCTAGGTAACACTTATTGACCTACAGTAGGTTCACAGTCAACTTGGGCGACCCGTGCAGACCTAGGAATCATTTCAAATAAATGGGCTCACAAGCCTCTGTGGCTTGCCCGTGTGGGCCCACATGCTCGTGTAGCCCACACGGCCCAAATTGGCCTTGGCCGTGTGGATCACACGGCTTGGCCGAGAATCTCACATGCCAGTGTGGTTTACCTGTGTGGGTCCACACACCCGTATGGCCTACACGGTCCAAATCGATCGAGCCTGTGTGTCTCACACGGCCTACCTGGCCATCACACGGCCGTGTCTCATGCACACGGCCTAGCCTCGTTGATCACACGCCCGTGTTATGGCACACGACCTACCATACGACCGTGTGGCATCGATAGAATGGTTTTCGACTTTCGTCGAAACCTCATTTTCTATATTTTTTAGTACACACCTAGTTCGTTTTTGCTCTCAAAATGCAATCCCGTATTTCTAGACCCTATGATTGATATTACCAAGGTCCAACTTTAGTAACACGAGTGAACACTAAATCGAAATATTTCATAATTAAACCGTTAGAACATCAAAACGTACTCTAAACACTTACCGATAGCGAACTAAAATCCCTAACACTCAAATCGTTCGTGGAGTACCCGCTGTTTCTTGATTTTTGCCTAAACCAAAAGAGACAAAACAATCCTTTTAAAATTGCAAGCCATGAATGAAAAAATAGAGACAAACATATACTTACAAAACGTGCCTTCAACCGCTAATCAGACTGGAAACCAAAAGAAAAATCGAACAAAGAGGGGGACAAAGAAGAAAAATTTGGCAGAGAGAAAGGAAGAAAAGGTTTCTAACGTAGAAAGAAAAGAGACTTTTAGGAAACAAGAAAATTGATCACATATCCCTATCTTCTCTCCCACTATTTAGAATTTCTGTTTGACCGAAACTCTCTCGGTCAAACGAGTGAAAATAATATCCTTGCTCGTACAGGGATTCGAACACAAGACCACCAGCATATTAACACTCCACTTAACCACCAGACCAGTAGGCCCATTCTTATATGAAATTACCAATAATCAAATATAAGCCCATTGATCAAGTTTAGGTTTAATTCAAAAAAATACCAAAATTTGCCAAAGATGATGCTTGAACCAAAGACCCCTCAGACACTCCCAGAACACTTAACCACTGAAGTAGTTTCACAATTGTGTCAAAATTTACAAAAGCTGAAAAATAAATTTTTGGGGTATTACAACTCTACCCTCCTAAAAGAAAATTTTGGCCTCGAAATTTACTTGATTAGAACAGATGAGGATACTGCTGACGCATCACATCCTTAGACTCCCACGTAGCTTCCTCTGTACTATGATTATGCCACAAGACTTTAACAAGTGGAATAGATTTCCTCCTCAGAATCTTTACGTCGCGATCCAATATCCTAATCGGCTCCTCCTCGAAGGTCAAATCTGGCCTAACCTCAATCTTCTCTACATGAACAATGTGTGTAGGATTAGAGCGGTAGCGCTTCAACATTGATATATGGAACATATCGTGAATACAGTCTAACTCTGGTGGTAGCTTCAACTGGTAAGCAACTGGTCCCACTCGTTTCAGTAACCTAGGGCTCAACTTGCCCTTACGACCAAACCTCAGTACCTTCTTCTATGGTGAGACCTTAAGAAAAACGGAGTCTCCCACAGAATACTCGATATCGCGACGCTTCAAGTCCGCATAAGACTTCTGTCTATCGGATGCCACTTTTAGTCGATCCTATATTAATCTGACCTTATCTTCAATATTAGAAACCAGTTCAGGACCCAGAACTCATCGCTCACTCAACTTAGTCCAGCATAAAGGAGTGCGACACCTACGACCATAAAGTGTCTCATAATGTGCCATTTATATACTAGACTGGTAACTATTATTGTAAGTGAACTCTGCCAATGGCAAATACTCCTCTCAACTACCTCGGAAGTCAATCACACAGCTTCTCAACATATTCTCCAGTATCTGAATCACCCTCTCGAATTGACCATCGGTCTAAGGATGGAAAGCAGTACTGAAGTCTAACCTTGAACCCAGAGCCTCATGTAGTTTTTTCCAGAATCGAGACGTGAAATAAGGATCCCTATCAGAGATGATCGAAATCGGTACCCCATGAAATATCACTATCTTAGAGACATACAGTTTAGCTAGCTTCTGTAGTGAGTAATCAGTACGAACTGGTATGAAATGGACGGACTTGGTCAATCGATCCATGGTGACCCATACAGAATCTTTCTTAGTAGGTGTGAGGGGTAACCCACTAACGAAATCCATAGTCACACGCTTCCACTTCCAAATTGGAATCTTAACTGGCTGCAACAACCCCGAAGGTAACTAGTGCTCGGCTTTAACCTGCTGGTAAGTCATACATTTACCCACCAATTTGGTAACCTCCCGTTTAAGTCCTGGTCACTAGTATAACTCACAAAGGTCTCGGTACATCTTATTTCTGCCAGGATGCATAGCATATAGCTACTATGCACCTCTCTCAGTATTAACTGCCTCAATTCAGTGTCTTTTGGTACATAGATTCTGACATGGAAATAGAGTGCCCCTTCGCTATTCAGTCCAAAGTCCTCAGTATGCCCATTCTCAACCTGTCGAAAACGAAGACCCAAGGATTTGTCTTCCAACTGCTTACCCTTAATCTGCTCAATCCACATAGGCTTAACCTGAAGCTCAGCTAACATATTTCCATCATTAAATAAACTAAGGCGAGCAAACATCACCCTCAAATTAGTCATAACCTTACGGCTCAGTACGTCGGCCACCACATTGGTCTTACCAGAGTGGTATTCAATCGTACAGTCGTAGTCCTTAAACAGTTCAATCTATCTACGCTGCCTAAGATTTAGCTCCTTCTGAGTGAAGAGATACTAGAGGCTCTTGTGATCCGTGTAAATGATACACTTCTCACCATACAAGTAATGCCTCTAGATTTTCAATGCGAATACCACCGCAGCCAACTCTAGGTCATGCATCAGATAATTCACCTCATGAGTCTTAAGCTGACCAGACGCATACGCTACCACCTTACCCTCTTGCATCAACACACATCCCAAACTGACATGTGATGCATCATCAGAGACAAGAAACTCTTTTTTTCGGACTCTGGTCAGATCAACACAGAGCCTCAATCGAAGACAGCTTTTGAGCTTTTCAAAGCTCTCTTGCTACATATTAGTCCAGTTAAATGACACACCCCTATGTAACAGTTTAGTCAAAGGTGCCTCAATTAGTGAAAACCCTTCTACAAACCATCGATAATACCCTGCCAGTCCTAGAAAACTTCGAATCTCAGATATAGTCTTAGGCTGCTTCTAATCCAAGACAGCCTCAATCTTTCAAAGATCGACTCTAATCCTCTTAGCAGAAACCACATGTCCTAGAAACGCTACCTCACGTAACTAGAACTCACATTTACTGAACTTGCCGTACAACTATTTCTCTCGTAGAACCGTGGAACCACTTTGAAGTGTTCATCATGCTCATCCTCAGATCTTGAATACACTAGTATGTCATTAATAAATGCCACTATGAACTAATCCAGATAGGGCTAGAACACTCGGTTCATCAGATCCATGAAAGTTGTTGGTGCATTCGTCAGTCCAAAAGGCATCAGTAGGAACTCGTAATGACCGTATCGAGTTCTAAATGCTGTCTTGTGAACATTAGTCTTCTTAACCCTCAATTGATGATATCCTAATCGGAGGTCAATCTTGGAGAAAACTGAAGCCTCTCGAATCTGGTCAAACAGATCATCTATCCTCGGTAGGGGATACTTATTCTTGATTATCAACTTGTTCAGTTGTCGGTAGTCAATACACATATGCACGGATCCGTCCTTCTTTTTCACGAACAGAACTGGTGTTCTCCATAGAGACAGACTAGGGCGAATGAACCCACGATCTAGTAGCTCTTGAATCTGAGCCTTAAGCTCCACAAGCTCTTTCAGTGCCATTCTATAAGGAGCGATGGACACCGAAACTATTCCAGGAAGAAGCTCAATTCTAAACTCCACTTCACGGTTCGGAGGTAACCTAGGTGGATCTTCAAGAAAAACATCCAGAAAGTCTTTAACCATTCTAATATCCTTGACCGAAGAATCTCTAGAATCAAAAACACTGATGTAGGTCAGATACGCCTCACATCTCTTACGAATCAACTTTTCCGCCCTCAATGCAGAAATTACATTTGACAAATAGTTCTGACGTTCTTCAATTACGACTACCTCGCTATCCTCCTTAGTTCTCAGTACAAACCTTTTTGTGGAACAATCCAAGTTCACTCGGTGTTTAACCAACCAGTCCATTCCCAATATCAGATCAAATTCTCCAAAAGGTAGTTCCATCAAATCAGCTAGAAAAATAGCCCCTTGAACCTCCAAGGGGACGTCTCTAAACAACTTATTTACCCTTACTGTTTGTCTCAGCGAACTCAATACAGTCACCTCATTTGCAGTGCTCTCAACCAAGATACCCAAGTTCTTAGACACAGTACAGGCTATATAGGAGTGAGTGGATCCTATCTCTATCATTGTAGTATAAGGTTCATTATAAATAAAGAATATACTGGTGATGATGCCCGGAGCATCTCCATTCTCTCGACGACGTGCAACATAAACTAGAGCCGGCTGCCTTACCTCAATATGACTAGCACCTCTCCCCGGTGCTCTCTGACCATGGCCCAACCCATTACCACTTCTAACCTGGCCATGACCTCTCGGTGGCTGCTGAACTGCTCCCGGTGGTGGTACAGTACCAGTACCCGAAGCTTGCATTTGATCGGACCTCCACAGACACTCTCTAGTACGGTGCTCTAATGAACTGCACCTCAAAGAAGTCCTAGTTCTTTTCCAACACTTGCCCTTATGGCGTCTACCATAGTCAGTACACGGCGGTTGTCCAATAACAACAATAGGAGCCCCAACTTTGATTGGCCCATCAACTCTCGCCTTTTTCTTAGGCCTCTGAATAAAACTCGAGGGCTCTGAATCCCTCTTGCTCCTACCTCTCTCTCGATTCTGGCGCTCAGTACGCTTCACTTTCTTGGCGATCTTCGCCTTATCAACCAGTGCAGCAAAGTCTCGGTCCCTCTGTAGAGCTATCAGAACCCTCAAATTATCCCTGAGGCCATCCTCAAAGCGAACACATCGCTCATACTCAATCGTCACCATACCTTGTGCATAGTGGCTCAGCCTAAAAAATTTGGCCTCATACTCGACCATTGATCTATCTCCCTGAGTCAGATTTAGGAATTCTCTCCTACAGGCATCCACATAACTGGCCCCCACATACTTTCCCTGGAAAGAAATCTTAAAGAATTCCCAAGTCAGTCTATCAGGCTGAGTGCCCTCCTTAACAGTGAGTCACCACTGATATGCCTCATCATGTAGCAGTGATAAAGCACCCTTTAATTTCTGTTCGAGAGTGTAGTCCAGATCGTTCATAATCCTCTCTGTGGCCTCTATCTAGTACTCAGCCACATTAGGGGAAACTTTAGCAATACCCC
The DNA here is from genome assembly GCA_025698465.1 of Gossypium longicalyx. Taxonomy (NCBI): domain Eukaryota; kingdom Viridiplantae; phylum Streptophyta; class Magnoliopsida; order Malvales; family Malvaceae; genus Gossypium; species Gossypium longicalyx. The sequence continues at coordinate 16,610,026 of CM047005.1, read as the reverse complement.
TGAAATGCTCAGCTCTATTAGACCGGAGTCATTCCGTAACTGACCCGTGGCCTCCAGCTCAAGTATTGGGCCCAGCGATTCTCTCCAAAATCCTTAACATGGCCTGGGACAGTGCGTCATCCCCAGCCGCTTGATCATGAGACCCAGTCTCAATCACAGGTGAACCTGGTGTCTCACTAGTATCTAAATTAGGCAGATTGCCAGATGACGAAGACCCAACTCAAGCACTCCTACGGCCTCTACCACGACCTCTTGTACCTCGTCCGTGAGTACCTCTGGTGCTCATTGTCTAATTGCTCTTTATTTGTATTAACAGTTTTATGCACCAGTTTACAGTTCCAGTGTTTATTAACAGATATTTTATGAACACAGTATCAAAAGTGTAAAGTTTGTTTGTACATTGCAGTGTCAATTAATGTCTATCAGTTTTACTAAAGTCTCAGTACTACCTATAGCAGTTTCATGATATACTATCAAAAACAGGTTCAGAAACTTATTGAATCGGCATTAGAGACTCGGTGTACAACACATTTGGTAAAAAATATTTCAAATCATTAGAAAATAGTTCTTAGAAAATCAAATCTTAGAACCCAAATCCACAGTTGAGTTTTGCAACCTGACTCTGATACCACTAAATATAACACCCCAAACTCGGCCTAGATGTAATGGTCAAATCTGACGGCATCACATGGAATGGAATTTTGAAGTCGAATTACCAAGTCAAAACCGTTTTTGTTGAATATCTTCTATTTTATTTCTCATCCAATTTAAAATTATTTTCTTGTTAATTTAATTCGTTCAAAATAAATTTTGTAGCGGAAGCTTTTAAAACCGTGACATTTGAGAAAAACTAATCGCGTTTAGTAAAATCGTCATTTTTGATAAAACTGAGTTTGCGTTTAAAAATTTGGTATAAAAATAAACAGTCCAAAAGTCCAATTTACATAAAAATATCCCAGAAAATAATTAAGAAATTAATACCATAACTAAAATTAAAACAGTTTAAAATACGTGTGGCCACCGTCGAGTCCTCCGCTGCACCGATCCGTCAAGTCTGGGGATTACCTGTACATATTAAACAAAAGGGGTGAGTTTACGTAAAATCAGTGTGTAATCCCTACAGAAAACATGCATATAGTCACTTAGCAGTAAACAATCAAATGCAATCTGGGCCTAAGCCCATTACAGTCCCAGTAGCAGTTTGGACCATAGCCCAACTCAATTTCAGTATTCAGTATCAGTTATGTACTAGGGCCGTAGCCCATCACAATAACAGCCATGCATACAATAATCAGTAACAAAGTCCTACCCATTCAGCCTCTACACACCATCTCCGTCCAACCCTACACTCTATGTGGGGATTAAATCAACCCAGGTAGTACCGAAAGCGGCACATAAATAGTAATTTGTAGCTGAGCTACCAGATATTAAGCTTAAAGCCTTTCAGTACACTTCCTCCAAATATCATCATCCCAACCCAATGCAATGCAAACATATAATATGTCATACTTTTATGCAACCATCAGTCACATGTACACATACATATATCAGCAATCATGCATAATTTATCATCCATCACATACGCTCAGATCATACATTTTAGGGGTCTAGGTAACGCTTACCAACCCTACAGTAGGATCACAGTCGACTTGGGCAACCCCTGCAAATTAAGGAATCATTTCAAATAAATGGGCTCACACGCCTCTGTGGCTTGTCTGTGTGGGCCCACATGCCCGTATAGCTCATACGGCTTAAATTTGCTCCACACGACTTGGCCCAAAGTCCCACACTTCCGTGTGGCCCACACGACCCAAATCGGTCGAGCCCATATGTTTCACACGGCCTACTTGGCCAAAACACGGTTGTGTCTGATGTGCAAAACCTGGCCTCGTTGATCACACGTCCGTGTTATGGCACACAGCCGACGCTGGCTTTTGCTGAAACCTCATTTTTTATATTTTTGGGTACGCACCTGGTTCATTTTCGCTCCCAAAATGTATTCCTGTATTTCCATACCCTATGATTGACATTACTAAGGTCCAACTTTAGTAACACGAGTGAACATTAAATCGAAATATTTCATAATCGAACCGTTAGAACATCAAAACGTACTCTAAACACTTACCGATAGTGAACTAAAATCCCTAACACTCAAACTGTTCATGGAGTACCCGCTGGTTCTTGATTTTCGCCAAAACCAAAAGAGCCAAAACAATCCTTTTAAAAGAACTAGCCATGAACGAAAAAATAGAGACAAACATATACTTACAAAACGTGCCTTCAATCGCTGATCAGACTGGAAACTGAAAGAAAAACTAAACAAAGAGGGGGACAAAGAAACAAAATTTGACTGAGAGAAAGGAAGGAAAGGATTATGATGTAGAAAGAAAAGAGACTTTTAGGAAACAGGAAAACTGATCACATATCCCTAACTTCTCTCCCACTACTTTGAATTTCTGTTTGACCGAAACTCTCTCGGTCAAACGAGCGAAAATAATATCTTTGCTCGCACAAGGATTCAAACACAAGACTACCAGCATATTAACACTCTACTTAACCACCAGACCAGCAGGCCCATTCTGATATGAAATTACCAATAATAAAATTTAATCCCACTGATCAAGTTTAAGTTTTAATTCAGAAAAATACCAAAATTTGCCAAAGATGAGGCTTGAACACAAGACCTCTCAGACACTCTCAGAACACTTAACCACTGAAGCAGATTCACAATTGTGTCAAAATTTACAAAAGCCGAAAACTAAATTTTTGGGGCGTTACAAATCCTCATTGAGCTCCACAATTGACAAGTCGTCTAACTTCCTTTTATTTGTTAACAGCTCATTTAAAAATTTTGTATACTTTGGCATCTGTGAAAGAGCTTCAAAAAAGGTAAGTTAGTATGCAATTTGTTTTTCAAAAGTTTAATAAATTTATCATATTGTTTGTTGATACAATCTTTCTTCAAAGCTGCTGGATATGAAATTCATGGTTTGTATTCTCTGACCACCAGCTTATGCTCTTTCTTGCTTTCTTCAACCCCATTATTTTTCTCAATAGCTTCTAGATTCAACTTTTTTTAGGCTCAACTAACCCTTCCATGCTTCAAACTGTGATTTCGTGGACTTGTTCCTTTGGGTTAGTTTCAGGGTTACTAGGTAAGCTACCTTGTTGTCTTTCCAAAACTAGTTTAACGAGTTGTCCAATCTAATTTTCAAGCCCTTGAATCAATGCTTGTTGATTTTTCAAAGTTTTCTTAGTGTTCCAAAATCTAGTTTCGAGCACCAAAATAAATTTAGCAAACATCTCCTCAAGGTTTGGTTTCTTTTCTTGCTGATAAGGTTGCTGAAATCCCGAAAGGGATTGTGACCTTTAATTACCTTGACCACCCTAAGATAAATTTGGATGATTCATCCATCCTGAATTATAATAATTACTATAGGGATTGTTTTGAGGTCTAGAATTATTACCCATAAAGTCGACTTGCTCATACTCTATATTAGACTTGAAGGGTGAATATTCTAAAATAATCATCCTCACTCCAATCGCATTGCATTGCATTACATTACTGAATTCCCATGTTTACAGCAACTTAAACCGCCAATCTTTTTAGTCAGTGCTTAAAACTAACTCGTCAACATAATAACTACATCCACATTTAAAACACTGGTTGCCTTGATCGGTTTTGTTCTCATGACTTGCCACTTATAATTATTTAGTGTCATCTCTTTAATAAATTCTTGGGCTACCTTAGGTGTTTTGTTATTCAATGTTTCGCTAGCTGCTACATCAATAATTTGTCTAGTTGAGGGATTCAAACCATTGTAAAAGGTTTGAACTTGTAACCACAAAGGTAACCCATGATGAGGGCACCTTCTCAAGAGATCCTTAAATCTCTCTCATGTATCATATACTGTTTCAAGCTCAATTTGGGCAAACAAAGAGATATCGTTCCTCAACTTAGTTGTTTTGGCAGATAGAAAATACTTAAACAGGAATTTTTCAATTATCTAATCCCAAGTCATGATAGAATCTCATGGAAGTGAATTAAATCACTGTTTTGCTTTGTTCCTTAAAGAAATAGGAACAACCATGTAGCAGCCCATTTTTAGTCAAATCAGAACAGTTGTTTTGAGACCACAAATTCGATGTCAAAATAATTAATTTATTATTACTTTAATTTTTCCAGCATGATATTATGATTGTGTGAAAATTTCATTAAGAAACTTTATTGTTTGAGTGGTCAATTTGATAAAAAGACTAAATCGCGTAAAGTATAAAACTTGTGTTCTATTAGCTAAATGTGTTTAATAGCTATGGAACATTAAAGTGGAGGTTCTTATGTTGTTATTAAACCATCCATAATGTGAGTGGACATATATGGGCACATTTTTAGGTGTTTTAAAGGTTATTAATTAATGTTAAAGTTGTAATTTAGTAAAATAAACATAGTAAAATAATAAAATCAAAATTGTCATCTTCCTAAGTGCTCATGCAACCGAAAATAAGAAGCCAAAAACCTCTATTGTTGTGCTTAAAGGTTCGAAAAACATTACCTTATGCATGTAAGTGCATTTTTATTCGTTTTTAAAATTTTTTAATGTTTTTTATATCGTTGCAGTTTAGTCTAGCTAGCCCAGGGACTATTTTACAAAGCTGTTAAAGATTTTGAGTTTTTCCATTGATGAATACATGATTATTTTGATGTTTAATGATATATTATGAATGTTTGATGATAGATATACAAGTTTTGTTAAGGGATTTTTAGTGAAAATGCAAATTAAGGATTAAATTGTGAAATGTGGAAAATTTGTGGTTAAAATGTGAAAGAAATGAAAAATATGGGTTGTTAGGGACCTATTTGAAATTCGGCTAGCATGGGTTGTGATTGAATTGTGTGAATTTGTGATTTTATGAAATAAGGACTAAAGTGTAAAAATATGAAACATTAGGGGGAAAGTGTAAAATGTGCCTAAATGTGTATTTTGGACTCAAGTGAATAAAGTGGTGATTAAATAAGATGAATTTGATATTATATAGATTAAGAAAAATAAAATACGGACTTAGATCGGGGAAAGAATAAGATCTTAGATTAGTTGACTCGTATCGTTGTTTTTATATTTGAGGTAAGTTTGTATGTAATAAGCATTGTCATAATTATGTTTTAAATGTTTTGATATTGCATAAATTGTGAATACGAGACTATAGACATGTTTGACGACAGTTCGGTTATGTATTGGCACTTGGTGTGCGAGATTGAATTAGCTTTGGCTATATATATTGGCACTTAGTGTACGAGACTAAGATAGCTTCGGCTATATATATTGGCACTTAGTGTGCATGATTGAGATAGCATCAACTATATATATATTGGCACTTAATGTGAGAGATCGATATAGCTTTGGCTATTTATTTGGCACTTATTGTGCGAGTTTCCCGAGTATCAAACAATATTCCGAATGGCTTAACGGGTACGTCAAAGATGTGGATGAGTATGAGTTTGATACGGAATGGTATAGGTATGTACGTAAACCATACAAGCATTGAAATAAGGAGATTATGAAAGTGATAACTAATTTTGTGAATGAAATTGTGATAGGATGATGATTCTATATGTAAATTGTATATTATGTTTTATTTGTTTAAATTGTGCACATTTGGTAAGTTGATTTTAAATGCTATACGAACTTACTAAACTATAAAGCTTACTTTGTGTATTTCTCTGTGTTTTATAGTGATTTCAAAGCTAGCTCGGATTCAGGGACCGTTGGAGATCACTTCACACTATCCAACTATCACTTGGTACCTTTCAAATTAAGTTTTGGGTCATATGGCATGTATAGGGACTTTGGTCATTTGAAATGGCTTGTAAATATATATGTTTTAGTTTGTATATATAGTCATGAATGATGGCTATTTTTGGGTTGTTTTGGTATGTTTTAATTATGTATATATTTGATTGTATTGTGAGTTCATGTGATTGGCCGTATGGCCTAAGTCAGTACACCCTACAGGTTTGGCGCGGCCTAGTACACGGGAATGTATTGCTAGTTTTAGGGCACACGGGCTAGATACACGAGCGTGTGTGATGGCCGTGTGACCCAAGTTAGAGAGTTAAACGGGGTCAGACACTGGCTGTGACACGGCCATGTGATCCTATTTCGAATGTCCACATGGCCTGAGACACGGGCGTGCGTGTGACATGGCCGGGGCAGACGGACGTGTGACCCTTACAGTTTGAAAATTTTTCTATGATCTTAAAAAGTTTCCTAAATTATTGATTTAGTCCCGAACCATTTAGAATGCATGTTTTGGGCCTCGTAGGCTCGTATTAGGGACGATATGAATATTGTTAATTGATATTTGAATGAAATTGGAAAATGTATGTGAAATGTATATGTAATTATTTAAAAAGTTTAGTAATGCTCTGTAACCCTATTTTAGCGTTGAATACGGGTGAGGGGTGTTACATTTATTAGTTTTAGAGCTACAGTTTAGTCGATTCTCAGACTAGCGTAGCGTGTGTGTGAGTCTATCTACACATGCCATATATAACCTGTGATAGCGTGATGAATCCTGACAATTTATAATGTGTTTTCATATAGTAAATGGATCCCAATAGAGCTGTAACTGATGATGTCGAGAGTAATGTGCCAGCTCCCACTCAAGGGGCAGCGCCATCTGAATCTAGACCCGTATCGGGTAGTCAGGGAGGGGAGGCTAGAGAAGCCTTCTTCCAGATGATGAACGAGTGGTTCACACAATATGTCCGGGAAAATCTGGCTGTTCAACAACCTCCAACCCCACCTACTCCTCAACCTGTTCCCGTAGCTCATCAAGTTGTGGAACTTCAACGACTGAATGAGCCTCCAGTTGATAAGATACAAAAACACAAGGCTGAAGAGTTCAAAGCTACCGTAGATGATGATCCTGAACAAGCTAAAATTTGGCTTGAAAACACTATTCAGGTATTTGATAAACTGTCATGTACTCTAGTCGAGTGTTTAAAATGTGCCATATCGTTATTAAGGGATTTTGCGTATTAATAGTGGAATACTCTAATACCAGTGGTACTGAGAGAAAGAGTTACTTGGGATTTCTTTCAAGATGAGTTCAGAAAGAAATACATCAGTCAGAAATTCCTCAATCAAAAGCACAAATAATTTTTAAAACTGAAACAAGGTCGTATGACTATGACTGAATATGAAAGAGAATTCATACGGTTGAGCAAGTATGCTCGGGAGTATGTTTCTACCGAAGAAATTATGTGCAAGTAATTCATTGATGGGTTGAACGAGGATATTAAACTTCTAGTTGGAATCCTAAAATTGAAAGAAATTGTTGTTTTGGTTGATAGAGCTTGCAAAGCCGAGGAGCTTAGCAAAGAAAAGAGAAAAGCAGATTTAGAGGTTAGAGATTTGAGAAAAAGACCGATGAATAAGTCATATCAGTCTTCATAAAAAAGAGCACAAGATTTGTATAGTTGATCCAATGATTCAGTGGGATGTCAGAATAAAGATCGTGGAAATCAATACATGAGTCTTAAAACTCAAGTTACTTTAGTCTCGATCGTTGGCAGTGTGAGAAATAATAAACCTGAGTGTCAACAGTATGAAAGACGACATTTTAAGGAATGTTGGGCGAAAAATAATAATAGAGTTTGTTACAAATTTGGTTCACGAGATCATTTCATTTGGGATTGCCCATAATTAGTTGAAAAAGATAAGATTCAGAATACAAGACCGAGTAACACAGCTACTAGAGGGAGGTCACCGAGGAATGCTAGAAATGTGACCAGTAGTAGAGGCACAACAAAAGATTCAGCTACGGGATCTGAGGCTAGAGCACCTGCTAGAGCTTAAGCTATTCGTACACACGAAGAGGTATCGTCACCTGATGTTATCATCAGTACATTCTCTCTTTATGACACTAATATAGTTGCTTTGATTGATCTTGGATCGATCATTCATATATTTTTGAGAATCTAGTGTCTAGTAAGAGTTTACCTGTTGAGTCTAGTGAGTTTGTGATTAAAGTATCCCCTTAGGCAAGTATGTTTTAGTTGATAAAGTTTGCAAGAACTGTCCTTTAATGACTCGGGTTACTATTTTTCGACTGACTTGATGCTACTACCTTTTGATGAGTTCGATGAAATTTTGGGATTGGATTGGTTGACTCTGTATGATGCTGTTTTGACTTGTAGACGAAAGATCATTGAATTGAAATGTCAGAATAGTGAAATTATTCGAATTGAATTAGATGGATTGGATGAATTGCCTGATATGATTTCGTTTATGTCAGCTCAGAGATGTGTGAGAAAAGGGTGCAATGCTTATCTTGTGTATGTTTTAGATACAAAAGTGTCTGAATCGAAGATTGAATCAGTGCCAGTAATCTGTGAATATCTAGATGTGTTTCCAGAAGAATTGCCAGGGTTACCACCGATCAGAGAAGTTGAATTTGCTATTGAGTTAGTACCGGGGAACATCACTGATATCGATATTTCCGTACAGAATGGCTCCAACCAAATTGAAAGAATTGAAATCTTAGTTGCAAGAATTAACAGATAGAGGTTTTGCACGGCCTAGTTTTTCACCCTAGGGTGCGCCTGTATTGTTCGTAAAGAAGAAAGACGGGTCAATGAGAATTTGTATTGACTATCGACAACTCAACAAGGTTACAATAAAGAACAAGTATCCGTTGTCGAGAATAGATGATTTATTTGATTAGTTGAAAGGCGCAACAGTGTTTTCGAAGATTGATTTGCGGTCTAGTTATTATCAGTTGCGAGTTAAAGATTCAGATGTGCCGAAAGTTACTTTCAGAATGAGGTATGGACATTATGAATTCCTTGTTATGCCTTTTGGATTAACTAATGCTCCCGCAGTCTTTATGGATTTGATGAACCAGATTTTTAGACCGTATTTAGACAAATTCGTTGTTGTGTTCATTGACGATATTTTGATTTATTCACGAAATGAGTCTGAGCATGCCACGCATTTGAGGATTGTGTTACAAACTTTGAGAGATAAAAAACTGTACGCTAAATTCAGCAAATGTGAGTTTTGGCTCCACGAGGTTGGATTTCTGGGACTCATTGTTTCAGTGGAAGGTATACGAGTTGATCCGAGTAAGATTTCTGCAGTTGTTGATTGGAAACCACCAAGAAATGTATTCGAAGTTTGAAGCTTTCTGGGGTTAGCTGGTTATTATCGATATTTTGTTAAGGTATTTTCGATGATTGCTACACCAATGACTAGATTGTTACAGAAAGATGTAAAATTCGAGTGGTCTGAGAAATGTCAACAGAGTTTTGATCAGTTGAAAGCATTGTTAACTGAAGCACCAGTATTGGTTCAACCTGAATCGAGTAAGGAATTTGTGATTTACAGTGACGCGTCATTGAATGGTTTGGGTTGCGTTTTAATGCAAAAAGGAAAAGTTATAGCTTATGCCTCCATACAGTTGAAACCGCATGAAAAGAATTATCCGACGCATGACTTGGAGTTGGCCGCTATTGTTTTCGCATTGAAAATTTGGCAACATCATTTATATAGAGAGAAGTGTCATATCTTTACTGATCATAAGAGCTTGAAATACATTATGACTAAAAAAGATCTGAACTTGTGACAACGGAGATGGCTCGAGCTATTGAATGATTATGAGTTAGTCATTGACTATCATTCGGGGAAAGCAAATGTAGTCGCAGATGCATTGAGTAGAAAATCATTATATTCTTTGCAAGTGATGAATACTTAAGTGTCATTATCTGATAATGGTTTGATATTGGCTGAATTGAAAGCTAAACTGGTTTTTATTCAGCAAATTTGTGAAGCTCAAAAGTGTGATACCGAGTTGCAAACTAAAAGAGTGCAATGTGAGTCGAATAATGATTCAGACTATCAGATCAAAGCCGATGATTGTTTAATGTCTCGAAACAAAATTTGTATATGATAAACTGTCATTTATACATATTTTTACTCTATGCTTAGCGCATTTTATAGATGATTTTTCCTTAGAATTGGTGAATTCGATGCTCCTAATGCCTTAATTTCATGTTTTATACTTAGGTGAGCTTAGGAGAGTAAAAGGAACGAGAAACAGACCAAAAACAAAGAAAATGGGCCAACGTATGAAATCAATATGGCCTGGACTTCCTCACACGGGCAGACCACACGGCCATGTAAATTTGGCAGAATCGAAGCACGACTCACATGGGTAGACCATACGCCCGTGCTACTTTAACAGGCTTGACCATGGCCGGAAGTAATCGTACACGGGCGTGTCACACGGACGTGTCCCTACCAAGCCCAAGTTGAGTCCAATTTGGAAAAGGCTAATTTTGAGGGCTTTTAGGCATTTTAAAGCCTATAAATACACCTTAAAGGAGGAAAAAATGGGAGACGCATAGGAGGAAGCAAAGAATTGCTCAAGAAAAGCCGATTGATCCATCTCGTGCTGATTCACCACCAAGATCAAGATCTCCCTTCAATTCCCCTTCATGAGTTTTGGGTTTTTCTTTATGTTTTATATTCACTATTCTTTTGAGATGTTTACCTTTTAGTTATGAACTAAAACCCTTAAATATCTAAGGGAATGAAACCTAAGATGATCTCTTGTTATTATTATTTTCTCAATTGTATGATAAATATTTGACTTGTTCTTAATTATGTGTTCGCTATTCTTGTTTTGATATTCCAGGATATTGATTCAAGTTAAGCTCTTATGTAGAAGAGGAATAGACCCTTTCTAAGAGTACATTTGTCATAATTAAGTGGAGTTGATTGCGCGCCTAGAGATAGGGTGACAAGATTTTGCCGAATCAGGGTGAAACCTAATAAGGGGATCCATAGATCGAGTTAATGCAACCCTAGGAAGTTAATCAGAAAGAGATTTCAATTATTCAACCTAGGGTTAGACGTTATTAGTCTCGAGAGATATAATAATATAACTTAGGGATTTCTACGGACCAAGTCAAATGAATAAATCGTCCGATTCAGAGTCAAATAACAAGTGAAGTCTAGGTGGATTTTTCCTTAGGTATTGTCTTAATTCAATCGTTTTCCAAAAGTAATCCCCCAATTCTATTTTCTGTGAAATCTTAGTTTAGTTAATTAGTTAGTTAAAATAAACCCCCTTATTCTTAGGCTAGATAATGAAAAGACAGTCATTACTAGTACTTTTAGTTCCTTTGGGTTCGACAATCCGGTCTTGCTAAAACTATACTGTTGTTCGATAGGTACATTTGCCTGCATCGTGATAATAGTTAGTTTCAAGGACGATTAATTATAAATATTTAAAACCTGTCACAAAATCATTATTAAGTTTTTGGCACCGTTGCCGGGGAACTAAGATATTAGGAACACTCAATTTTTATTACTTTAGCCATTTATTTTCCTTGCAAGTTAATTTTATTATTATTATTAATTTAGTTTTTCTTTCTCTTGGCAGGTTTTTAAAGTTTATGACTAGAAGAAACCCGTCAAGACCACTACTTTTTGATGAAGAAATCGATCGCACAGTTCGTAGAAACCGAAGAGAAATAAGGCGAAGCCTAAGATACACAGAGGAAGAGTAAGAGGACGATATCTCAACTACGACTGAGGAGATGGCTAAAAGTCAAGATAATCCACTACCTCCTACGGTACCTGCTGAACTAGCAAATCAAAATCCTACTCCTCGTACTATGTATGATTATGCTAAACCTACTTTAACAGGAACTGAGTCAAGTATAGTTAGACCTGCTATTGCTGCGAATAATTTTGAAATAAAACCTAACACTATTCAAATGATACAACAATTTGTTCAGTTTGATGGTTTGCAGGATGAGGATCCAAACACTCACTTGGCAAATTTCCTGGAATTCTGCGATACATTTAAAATTAATTGTGTTTCTGACGATGCCATTTGTCTTTCGGTTATTCCATTTTTCATTGAGGAACAAAGCTAAACAGTGGTTGAACTCGTTACCACAAGGGTCAATTACTACTTGGGAATAAATGACCGAAAATCTTTATTAAAATATTTTTCACCGGGTAAAACAGCCAAATTACTAATGATCTTTGTTCGTTTGTGCAGATGGACTTAGAAACACTTTACGATGCATGGGAGAGATACAAAGACCTACTTCAAAGGTGTCCTCACCATGGATTTCCTCTATGGTTACAAGTTCAAACATTCTACAATGGTGTGAACCCCTCGACAAGACAGATGATTGATGCAGCAGCGGGGGAACCATCAAACACCTGAAAAGGCTTACGAATTTATTGAAGAGATGTCACTGAATAACTATCAGTGGCAAGTCATGAGGACTAAGCCAACTAAAATAGCAGGCGTTTATAACGTCGATTCGGTTACTATGTTGTAAAATTAGGTAGAACTTCTAAATAAAAAGATTGGTAGTTTACTTGGTTCTATGCAGGCTCATCCAGTAATGCGCTGTGAAGTCAGTGGAGGTGGATCAAGCAATTCAGAATATCAATCCTATGGCCACAGCACGGAGAACGAACAATTAAATTACATGGGTAATAATCGTCGATCTCAAAATAATCCTTATAGCAATACTTATAATGCAGGTTGGAGGAACCACCCAAATTTCTCCTGGGGTGGTCAAGGGAATCAAAGGCCACAGAATCTTCCAGGTTTTCAACAACCACCCTATCAACAGGAAAAGAAACCGAACCTTGAAGAGATGCTATCTAAATTTATCTCAGTGTCCGAAACTTGTTTCCAGAATACCAAGACAGCACTTAAAAATCAACAAGCATCGATCTAAGGGCTCGAAACTCAGATAGGCCAGCTGTCTAAACTAATCTCAGAAAGACCACAAGGTAGCTTGCCAAGTAATACTGAACCCAACCCAAGGGAACAGCTCAATGCAATTAATGTTCAAGATGAAGAAGGATTCGTTGAGCCTAAGCCAGTACCAAGGCAAGAAACTGTGGTGAGCAGAGGTCAAGGTGAAGTAGGTCATGATAAAAACAAATCAGTGAATGTCGAATATAAACCTCGTGTGCCATACCCCAACGCGACAAGGAAAGACCGTTTAGATGAATAATTTGGTAAATTCCTTAAACTCTTAAAAAAAGTGCACATTAGCTTACCGTTTATTGAAGCTCTATCACAGATGCCAAACGCAATGAAATTTTTAGAGGAGCTTTTAGCAAATAAGCGGAAGTTGGACGAGGCGTCGCATATAGAGCTAAACGCATTTTTCTCAGCTATTCTACAGAATAAGCTACCTAACAAATTAAAAGATCCAGGGAGTTTTACAATTCCTTGCTTAATTGGTAGTTTAGATGTTAATAATGCACTAGCTGATTTAGGGGCCAGTATTAAAGTCATGCCATACAAAATGTTCAAACAATTAGGTCTTGGGAAACCCAAATAGACTAGGATGAGCATTCAACTAGCGGATAAAACTATAAGATTTCCTAGGGGTATTATTGAAGATGTGCTAGCCAAAATCGATAAATTTATATTTCCCGTTGACTTCATTGTTCTAGACATAGAGGAGGATAGTAATACTCCTTCAATTTTAAGAAGGCCCTTTTTATCAACCGCTAAAACGATTATTGATGTTGGCACAGGTGAGCTCACACTTTGTGTGGGAGACGAAACAATCATCCTTCAAGCTCGCAATTCTGGAAACACATTGGAAATTGAAGGTGATTGTCTAAACCATTCTGCTAAAACTGACAATATGGTACAACCTACTTTGTAGAAAATGAGTCTGAAGGAAGTACATGAGCCATTCTCAAGCAATAGTAGAGGACCTATTCATGAAGATCGAAGGCTATAAATCGAGGAGCTAGATGAATGGCAGACACATAAACCAAGAACACCTGATAAACCAAAACTATGCCAGAACGAGCTCAATACCTGTAACGCCTTGATTTTTAGGCCTGGAAGTATTAAGCCTTGAGTCTGGGTTCGGGTAAGAGATGGCCTGAATAAATGGGATGATTTAATTTTTATTATTATTTAGTATGTTTAGTTAGTAATTAAATAAATTACGAAGGGTTTATGGTGTGGGAAAAAGTCCAGGGCTCGGCCCATAGCTTTAGCAAATTTTTTAAATTTTGCCTTTTAAGGAAATATGGGCATAAGGCCTTAAAAATAAGTTGGGCAGAAATTGGGCATAAAGGAACGCCGCCCAAAGGGTTAGGCACGCTGACAAGAGGGAAGGAAGGCTCAGTTCGATTCCCAAATGCTCGCAAACATGTTTTTAAGTTATAGGTCACGTCGCAGTGTGCCTTAAGAGTTGTTGGGCCTAACTCATGTCACAATAAGGAACTCAAAGACAAAGGGCAAGGGATGTTAGAAGGTCAAGGGGACCTCAGCTTCAAGGCACTGGTGCGTGCAAATGGTTTTTTTAAGTATTCAAAGTTATGTTAAAATAGGGGTTAAGAGGAGTTGCGAGCATAATCCAAAGACAAAGAGTGCCCTTGGCGCAGCAGCATGCAGAAGCAAGCGCTAAGGAGACCCAAAGGGTCGTGAGTTCGAATACAGGGACAAATAAACTTGTTTTATTTTTTTAGTAGCCCGTGATTGAAGCGAATAAGGCTTATAAGTAAATGCAGTTGTATTATAACAAAAGAGAGGTTGTGTCGCAGCGGCAAGCAGTGTAGCTGGGTATTCCGGAGGTCGCAGGTTCGAGTAGCGTGGAAGGTGAAATTCTCCTTTATTTTTAAGCAGACCGGAGCTTCAGCAGAAATAGATTAAGATTAATTGTGACCCTATTATGGTGTAAAGGAAAGCTTGGAGCAGTGGCCAGCAGTAGGATGTGGAGCGCAGGGACAGGAGGAGGTCTGGAGTTCGAGCTGCTGTGCGCGCGAAGGACCAATTTTGCTGCTCACGTGGGGGAGAGTTAGAGTTTGACCAAAACTCTCCTAGCAATAGCTTGAGTATGTCAAGTGGTGGACTGCTGCTGATGGTGCAAGGAATTTGGATGGGATTTAAATTGGTGGTGGCTGAAATTAAGGAGCAAAACATGGAATTTAAGATCCAGGAAGGAATTGTGCCGAAATTGTTCTTTTAATTTTGGGCTTTTATGAGTTGTTTCCTTCTTGTTCATCTCTTCTTCATCAAGAACCAAACCTATCTTCTTCTACTCTTCTCTTCTCTTTTTACTCATGATAGCCTATTACCCTTAAAAGCCGAAACCTGAATTTCCTTAGAAGCCAAAACCTTCATAAGTCATAGTGATTCGGGAATTAATATCTAGTTCTATTCTCTACTCGCATTTTAAGATTGGATTCACTGTGGATCTAAGATTGAGGAAGTGTTGGAAAAGTTCTTCATCTAATAGATCTCGTGGTAAGTATTCGTAACCCTCTTTCCATTCGTATCTTGTGGTTCTGAAAAAAGTCGAGTAATCCCTAATCGCTTAGGAGGCTATCGTTTTGGACTAAAGGGTTTATTGGGTTTATTTATCATTCTATTATGAGTAAGGTGGAATAAAGGCTGTCGATCAAGGAGCAGTGGGAAGCAAGGACATCGAAACGACTGGATCTAGACTTAGTCATTATTTACGATAAAGGTAAGCAATCTAAGGCCATTAAAGGTGTTGGCCGATTTTGGTAAGGAGATTAGTACGTATTTTGTTTTTGATATGTAGTCTGACGTATTAGTAACTCGATTGTAGGCAGATCATGTGTGGATCTCGCCAACGTATCGTTACAGATCAGGTGTATAAACAACACCCACTTACAGACTAGATCGGCAAAAGCTGAAAAGCCAAAACGCCGAAGAGCCGGTATTTTGTGAACTTGCGAGAGTGCGAGCACTCGTGAGATAGTTTGTTTGTTAATCTTGGTAATCTCAAACGGTAAGATTGTAGAGTGCACAATTTCGTGCACTTCAGTATATTTGGGCTTAATGGGCCGAAATCGGGTTAATGGGCCAACAGCCCACCCGTAAAAACGCCTGTAAGTGTTTCATAATACGTTAATGGCTGTAATATGCATGAAAATCCTAAAATAGTAAATTTACTAAAATACCCCTAAAGTATGAAAATTACCATTATACCCCTAGGTGGAAAATGACCATTATACCCCTTGGGTTAATTCTGTTTGAAACACATGATATTCTGTTTTTGTGTGCTATATGCCATGACATGCATATCTGTTGCATGGGATTTGGGTTTTGTTATGGAGGAAGAACCAGTTCTGGTGGCTATGCCACAAATATCTATTTCTGGTGGCTGTGCCACAAATATCTATTCTGGTGGATCTGCCACAATATCTGTATCTGGTGACTCTGTCACAATATCTATTCTGGCAATCGTCCTACAAATTCTGTGGTGTGTAGCAGATGGGTGGGTCGAGTTGTCTCCCCACATGGTGTAAGGTTGGTATGGGGGTGTATACGGATGGATATGGATTGGGTTTCTGCATACATGCATAATATATGTTCTGTTACTGCAATGGGCTTAAGAGCCACACTGATTTCTGAATAGGGCTGAGGCCCAGTTAATTCTATTTCTGATAGGGCTTAGGCCCAGTAGAGCTTGAACCGATTTAGGCTCTAGTTAGGTTTACTTTACACACTGAGTTTTCTAAACTCACCCCTTAATTTCATCCATGCAGGAAATCCCCAACCATAGTGGACTTGGAGCCATGAGGGATTCAGAGTGGCCACATGTTCTGCAAATTCGCTTTTCTTCATGTGTTTTGATCAGCACTTACTTTAATTGCTTTGGGTTTTTAAGTTGTAACAAGGCCGCTTTATTTTTTTTAATTGTTCTTAGTATGTTTTGTTAGCTTAGATAAGATATTGTTTTGATTGTTTGAAATTGAATAGCTCTAGGGCGTGTTTTAAAAAGGTTACTTGATGTCAAAATATCGCGTTAACAAAGCAGAGCTTCCACAACAAAAACATTTTCAAAAATTAATAACCTTCAGAAATGGTTTTAAATGAATTGGTTTTCCCTAAACAATCACTCAGTTAAAGTATGGCAATGGTTGTGTGCATGTCTAGGATTGGATCAATGGAGAGCTGGGTACTTAAGCAGTCTAATTGACTCACCTCCTCTTTTCTGGCATCCTACCTGGGGCACAGCTTCCATTCACTTTAATCTATAACGAAGATATTCTTTAAACACTAAGAAAGACTTTAGATAAAACATGACTTTTCTAGTAACACTTCAATGTGACACGCCGGATTCAGTCGTAACGTCTGGGCTGGGTTTGAGGTGTTACATTTAGTGGTATGAGAGTCAAGTTGCAACAACTTGGCTGTGGATCGGGTCCGAAAAGCTTTTCAAAAAAATTTGCTAAACTTAGGCCCAATAAGGGTATTTTGGAAACGGTTTTGGAAAGTTCTTGTCAAAGATATTTTACAAGGTATACATGTTTTAAGGTTCAGTCTTAAAATGGTTTAAGTTTTTCTCGGTTTCTAAAATTTGATAACCGAAGAAGTGGCACACTGAATCTCCGGCACCAAGTCTATAAGTATTTCTGTTACTCATACTACACTGTATTAAGATATTACTGTAGATAGAACTGAGATCATATCATGACACTATAGTTAGGGCAATACTAAAAACCCTATAATACTGAGACTGTAGCTAGGCTATGATTCTGTGAAAATGGAAACTTTAAAATACTATCTCAGCATAAAACATATGAATAAGTACTAAAATTATTGAATCGAGGCCTTGGTAGTTATTTGATACGTATGCTGGTAATGTAGAGTATTGATATGGGTTCTGAGGGTAAGCAAAGTCTGCAAACTTCGGGTAGTAGTAACTCGGAGCTTGGTACCAAGGCATTGGCTGAGATAGTAAGGAAAGTGGTAGAAGAGGTATTGGAGACCAAGGTTAAGGAAATTAGGAAAACGCTTCAAGCAGGATGCCTGGAGTGTAAGAAGAGGAAGGATTCTAGTTCTCAGAAGATTGAGCCTCGTTCTGTGAAACATGTTAAGACACGACCAAAGTTTCCAACCTGTAAGAACTGTAATGGGCGTCATCCGAGTGAATGCCATAGAAAGACAGGAGCTTGTTTAAGATGCGGATCGATGGAGCATCGTTTCAGAGAGTGTCCTTGGAGACCAGATTATGGACAGACTACTGGTATGGGTAATATACAGCCGCTGAGGGGTGGTCAGCAACCAACAAGAGGTCAGTAGCAATGGAATGGGTCGTGGTCGTGGAGCACCGCATGGGGTATGGGACATGCCGAGGCGAGACAACAAAATTAGGTTTATGCAAAGATGTCACCGTGAGGACGGAGAAGCTCCTGAAGCAGATACTAGTACGTACTTCTCTCATGGTGTATTATTTACTTAATTTACAATTAGAGCTAGAGTGCGAAGCAGAAGCATAGTGGTTTGACTTTAGTAATACGGTTAGTTGATAGTTGTAAATTTCGAGAACGAAATTTCTTTAAGGGGAGTAGAGTTGTAACGCCCCGATTTTTGGGCCTGGAAGTATTGAGCCTTGAGTCTGGGTTCGGGTAGGAGACGGCCTGAATAAATGGGATGATTTAATTTTTATTATTATTTAGTATGTTTAGTTAGTAATTAAAAAAATTACAAAGGGTTTATGGTGTGGGAAAAAGTCCGGGGCTCGGCTCATAGCTTTAGCAAAATTCTTAAATTTTGCCTCTTAAGGAAATCTGGGCATAAGGCCTTAAAAATAAGTTGGGCAGAAATTGGGCATAAAGGAACGCCTGGCCTAGTGGTTAGGCACACCGGACAGCAGGAAGGAAGGTTGGGGTTCGATTCCCAACATGTGCAAACATGTTTTTAAGTTAAGGGCTGTCGCAGGCAGGCCTTAAGAGTTGTTGGGGCTAACTCATGTCACAATAAGGAACTCAGCACAGTGGCAAGAGACGTTAGAAGGCTAAGGGGACCCCAGTTCAAGGCACGGTGCATGAAAATGGTTGTTTTTCTAAGTATTCAGGTTGCGATTAAAATAGGGGTTAAGAGGAGTTGCGAGCATAATCCAGCACAAAGAGCGCCCTTGGCGCAGTGGCAGCAGCGCGCTAAGGAGACCTAGTGGTCGTGAGTTCGAATGCAGGGGACAGCGAAACTTGTTTTATTTTTTTTAGTAGCCCGTGACTGAAGCGAATAAGGCTTATAAGTAAATGCAGTTGAATTATAACAAAAGAGAGGTTGTGTCACAGCGGCAAGCAGTGTAGCTGGGTGTTCTGGAGGTCGCAGGTTCGAGTGGTGTGGAAGGTGAAATTCTCCTTTATTTTTAAGTGGACTAGAGCTTCAACAAGAATAGATTAAGATTAATTGTGACCCTATTATGGTGTAAAGGAAAGCTTTGTGCAGTGGCAAGCATTAGGATGTGGAGCGCAGGGACAAGAGGAGGTCCGAGTTCGAGCCATCACATGCACGGCGGACCAATTTTTCTCGCTCCTCGTGGGGAGAGTTAGAGTTTGACCGAAACTCTCCTAGCAGTGGGCTTGAGTCACTGCTGTGGACTCGACTGATGGTGCAAAGAATTTGGATGGGATTTAAATTGGTGGTGGCTGAAATTAAGGAGCAAAACATGGAATTTAAGAGTCAGGAAGGAATTGTGCCGAAATTGTTCTTTAATTTTGGGCTTTTATGTGTTGTTTCCTTCTTGTTCATCTCTTTTCATCAAGAACCGAACCTATCTTCTTTCTACTCTTCTCTTCTCTTTTACTCATCTTTTCTCTCGATTAAAGATAGCCTATTACCCTTAAAAGCCGAAACCCGAATTTCCTTAGAAGCCGAAACCTTCATAAGTCATAGTGATTCAGAAATTAATATCTAGTTCTATTCTCTACTCGCATTTTAAGATTGGATTCACTGTGGATCTGAGATTGGGGAAGTGTTGGAAACGTTTTTCATCGAATAGATCTCATGGTAAGTATTTGTAACCCTCTTTCCATTCGTATCTTGTGGTTCTGGAAAAAGCCGAGTAATCCCTAATCGCTTAGGAGGCTATCGTTTTGGACTAAAGGGTTTATTGGGTTTATTTATCATTCTATTATGAGTAAGGTGGAATAAAGGTCGCGATCAAGGAGCAAAGGGGAAGCAAGGACATCGAAACGACTGGATCTAGACTTAGTCATTATTTGTGACAAAGGTAAGCAATCTAAGGCCATTAAGGGTGTTGGCCGATTTTGGTAAGGAGATTAGTACGTATTTTGTTTTTGATATGTAGTCTGACGTATTAGTAACTCGATTGTAGGCAGCTCATGTGTGGATTTCACCAACGTATCGTTACAAATCAGGTGTGTAAACGACACCCACTTATAGACTAGATCGGCAAAAGCCGAAAAGTCGAAACGCCGAAGAACCGGTATTTTGTGAACTTGCGAGTGTACGAGCGCTCGTGAGATAGTTTATTTGTTAATCCTGGTAATCTCAAACGATAAGATTGTAGAGTGCGCAATTTCATGCACTTCGGTATATTTGGGCTTAATAGGTCGAAATCGGGTTAATAGGCCAACGGGCCAAATTCGGTAAAAACGCTCGGTAAGTGTTTCTGTTAATACGTTAATAGCTGTAATATGCATGAAAACCCTAAAATAGTAAATTTACTAAAATACCCCTAAAGTATGAAAATTACCATTATACCCTTAGGTGTAAAATGACCATTATACCCCTTGGGTTAATTCTGTTTGAAACGCATGATATTCTGTTTTTGTGTGCTATATGCCATGACATGCATATTTGTTGCATAGGATTTGGGTTTTGTTATGGAGGAAGAACCCGTTCTGGTGGCTATGCCACAAATATCTATTTCTGGTGGCTATGCCACAAATATCCTGCTCGTGGCTCTACCACAATATTCGATCCGTGACTCACACAATATCTCGCTCGCCGCCAACCATGCCGCAAATTCGTGTGGTGTGTAGTGCGATGGGTAGGTCGAGTTGTCTCCCACATGGTGTAAGGTTGGTACGGGATGTATACGGATGGATATGGGTTGGGTTTCGATACATGCATAATATATGTTCTGCATATCGAATGGGCTTAAGGGCCACACCGATTTCTCGAATAGGCCGAGGCCCGCTTACTTATTTCTCTCGAGGTGGCTTAGTCCAAGTAAAGCTTGAACCGATTTAGGCTCTAGTTGGGTTTACTTTACACACTGAGTTTTCCAAACTCACCCATTACTTTCATCCATGCAGGAAATCCCCAACCATAGTGGACTTAGAGCCGTGAGGGATTCGAAGTGGCTACATGTTCTGCAAATTCACTTTTCTTCTTGTGTTTTGATCAGCACTTACTTACTTTAATTGCTTTGGGTTTTTAAGTTGTAACAAGGCCGCTTTATTTTTTTTTAATTGTTCTTAGTATGTTTTGTTAGCTTAGATAAGATATTGTTTTGATTGTTTGAAATTGAATAGCTCTAGGGCGCATTTTAAAAAGGTTACTTGATTTCAAAATATCACGTTAACAAAGCAAAGCTTCCGCAACGAAAATGTTTTCAAAAATTAAAAACCTTTAGAAATGGTTTTAAACGAATTGGTTTTCCCTGAACAATCACTCAGTTAAAGTGTGGCAATGGTTGTGTGCATGTCTAGGATTGGATCCGTGGAGAGCTGGGTACTTAAGTAGTCTAATTGACTCACCTCGTCTTTTCTGGCATCCTACCTGGTGCACAGCTTCCATTCACTTTAATCTATAACGAAGATATTCTTTAAACACTAGGAATGACTTTAGATAAAACATGACTTTTCTAGCAACGCTTCAATGTGACATGCAGGATTCGGTCGTAACGTCTGGGCCGGGTTTGGGGTGTTATAATACCTTTCCAAATCAACTTAAGGTTAAAGATAAAATTTTATTAGAAGCCACAGATCCTCACATTGTCACTACTAAAACGAATGAAGAAGTCCTCTTACTTGTGATTTAGCATTTTCCCATTCTGCACAAATGAGGTAAGTCATCCCAAGTTTGGCACTTTTAAGGTAAACAACACCCATCTAAAACCTTATTTTGATGAGATTGATAGCAGGAATGAGGAGTATAAATTCCTCGAACCACCATGACCATTCAATGGAGAGGTAAGTCGAGCTTAGACTATAACCAAGAGCTTCTCGAGGCAACCCGAGCACTAATCAGATATTAACTTTTTAAATTTTAGTGTTCAACACCTAACTTACTAACTGAGCTCTTGAACACAAGTTTACTTACACACAAGACACGCGCCAAGCACACAAAGCGCATGCTAGGGGTCGTGGAAACAGTGCAAAAATTTTTTTCCCAAACACGCTACAATAAAACGACACGGCCGTGTAATATGGCCGTGGGCGAGCCTGCCAAAATAACACGGGTGTTCAACACGCCTGTGCCTTAGAACCGTGGTTGAACCTGAGAAAATAACACGGGCGTTTGACACGTCCGTGTCCCATACCCGTGGTCAAACTTGTCAAATTAACACGGGCATGGAGCTGCATACACGGGCGCGAGAG
Organism: Gossypium longicalyx; assembly: GCA_025698465.1. Classification (NCBI taxonomy): domain Eukaryota; kingdom Viridiplantae; phylum Streptophyta; class Magnoliopsida; order Malvales; family Malvaceae; genus Gossypium; species Gossypium longicalyx. Next base: position 16,587,626 of record CM047005.1, on the reverse strand, counting down.
AAGTGAACGAAGACAGATACACCAGCAGACACGGCCAGATGCACCCACACGCCCAAAATACACGGGCGTGGCTGAATGCCGATGCACCCAAATTCAAAATGCGAAACACACGGTTAAAATTGGGGAACACGAGTGTGTTCTCGGCCGCAGCCCCAAAAATCTATAATTAGGTTGCACTATTCATTGTCTTCTTCACCCAAAATCCCTAACCCTAGCCGCCAGAAGTCCACACGCCCCGCCCACAACGCCTGCAAGGCCGCTCCAACCCTATTTTTGACGCTCATTCTCCCTTTCTAGCGCTTGTTTACTCTTTTTGCCTTTAATTGCACTCATTTTTCATGCTAGTTATCATAGAAATATGCATTTTGGATGTTATTTTTATCTTTCTATCACTCAAAATTCATTATCTAGAGTAGTTATCATCTTTTCATGTGAAATTTTACTCATTACATGATTTCCCCTCCCATTTGACTAGTTTAAAGTAATTATTCATGGTTAGAATAATGTATATACTCATGCATTTTGTGTTAACATGTTTCATCCACAAGTATTATTGCATTCCATGAAATTCTCCGCCATTCTTATGCCATAAAATTGATTGCTTTGGTTGTTGTTAGTCTTAGTAGTTGTAATGTAAAATATGATTTTTATTTTATTTTAATTTTTGTCTTCATTTTACTTTGACCATTCCTCAAGATGAATTAATGGTTTTGATTGCAGTACAATGTCGTCTTCACGAGGAAAGAAAACCACCGCCCCGCTCGCTCAAGAGAAGGAAGGGGGTGTCATCTTTCTGGTCCTACCACGGTAAAATTCGCCACCCTTTTCTCGCAGCTTCCCCATTGGGCCCCAAGAAGAACTTTAACAAATACTCCGGCCCGACTTTAATCGCAAGCACCGTGATCGATCGGGCAATGCAGAGAACAAGTTTAGTTGGTCGATGCAATTCAAGCCCTCCTAACCACCGACCCTTTGGGAGCTTTTCTTTGGGATCATCGAGCCGACGATCTCGAGCTTATAATAGAACTATGCTCAACGCTTCATCTTCGCACCATAATGACAAATTACGATGATCCCAAAGACGGCCCAATTTCGCCTAGGCGGATTAGTCTCGCCAACCAAGTGTCCTGCACTTGGTACTACATTGGGCTTATATACAGAGGAGTTCAAGAAGGAAAATGACTTATATTCTCTCAACCGTCACATCCACCGCTCTCCCTCACGTGTGTCAGGCGCACTCGCACTCATATTCGCCACCTACGACCCCAGCCGCCCCAAGGCATCAGCTCCCCTCCATCCTTGAGGTATGTACATTTTATTTTTATCTCACACCTTGACAGGCGGTAAAGAGAGCATCGCATCGCCACCACCAATGACGCCTACTACTTATGGTGTATGTCGCACGAGCACGCCTTCAACCTTGCCTACTTTATCGCCTCTTGCTATTTGCCACCGCATGCAGTGACATCTGAGGGAGGTCATCTCCATTGGGCCCTATGTGATGCGACTGGTGCGACACTTTGGGCTTCTCAACACCGCAGCCCAAGAATCATCCTTGAACCTCATTGGCCAGATGTCTCCACAAGGCATCTCGAGCATGCTAAGCATGAGGATGATCGAAAAGCGCCAAGGAACTTACCCTCCTCAATATCGTCTCACCCAATCTACTGAGGAGGAGGGCCCCGAGGACATTACAAATGATGTCCCTCCATAGCACGAGGACCCACCGCCTTAGTCACCACCACCCTCTCGCTCACCATGCAATGGCTTCATATATCGACATCTCTCTCGAGCACCTCACTCGATTCGAGCAATAGTGTTTATAGCGATTTGACAACATTGATGCTACTCTACAGCAGATTTGTCACCACCTCCACATCTCATCACCAGTCCCACCTCGCGAACCCTCTAACGATGAAGATGTTTAAAAACAATTTATTATTTTATGATTTTAATTTTTATTAAAACTACTTTTAATTTTTATTAGATTTTAGAATTTTATTTTATAATTATCAATTTCTGCTATTCCATTAAGAGTAATTATTCTTATTTATATCTCCTAAAAAAATCTGATTCTCACATTAGCTTATATAGAGCTCCTAAGCTCATCATCGCATAGAACTAAAAACTCCATCGAGAAAGGTTCTCCACGATCGCCATGTCCTCGCTTGACCATGACCATAGCTACCACTAGATATAATATTCTTTTAGTGCAAGACTTATGGTCTAGCTAACCTCTACTCCCCACCGAGTATCCTCCTCCACTCGTACAATTACTCTCCAAAACTCCAGCTTTAAGGAATTCATTCATCATTCAGAAGTTTTACTTCTCTCTTATCTTATGATTGCAAATTTATCTTTTCCTATCTATATTTGTACATTGAGGAAAATGTACATCTTAAGTGTGGGGGTATTCATTTCACTATCGTAAAAATCCTCAATGATTGCCTTGTTCTCTTGAAAGCTCTCATATCATGTTTAGAATAAATTTTGATTGATTTATGATTTTTATTGATATATCTTAAATTAAAACATAGGCATTCATGCACTGAGTATTTAAACTTTAAGACATTAGGGAAGCAAGCATGATAAGTTGATTTTTTTTAAGAATTTAACATTTTAGGTTGTTTACCCAAGTCTAGATATTCTCTTGATTTGAAATTCACAAGTTTAAACATCAATAAACCATAATTTTGTGAGATCTTGAGCCTTCAAGAGCATCTATTAATTCCTTTATGCTCACTTTCATTATGAGTGCGTCAGTATGGAGCTGTTATTCTAGAACGTGCTTGATTATGCATGTCAAGACCACACTATTTGATTTGATATGTCAATATGATAGATGCACTTAGGATTAACCCACTCATGCCATGAAAAGCCTACCTCCATGATTAACCCTTAGTAAACCCTGTTGAGCTAACAAGCTATTTCTTGTATTACCCTTAACACTAACCCTTCACCCATTATTGTTGAAATCCTCTCAATTAAATTGATCCCTATTTTTGTCGAGATTTGAATTGAATAAATTGCTTAGCTATGTCCTGTTCTAAATAGTTAGTTATTTGACTTGTTCTTAAAAAAAAACATGTATACATATAGGTAGTAGTAATCTTTTGAGCTAAAGTAGTTAAATTCCATATTCCGAGAAAAAAAGCTTTGTTGTACGCAACTGATGACTGGTCATTTTTCTAGTTAGGCAAATTTTCAATTCAATCTCGATTCTAACCCTTTCTTCCAGCTTGTGACCACACCCTTTAACCAAAGCCACGTTACAACCATATAAAGACCTTTTGATTGATGTTTCATCTCAATTTATAGTGGTAGAGATTTGATTTTCATGCAAGCCTATGGTAATGACTTTTCATTATTGACTATTGAGTGATTCATTTATTGTCCTTAAACACCTCGAGTGATTTGAGTGAATCTTTACTGAGGATGTGAAACTTTGTGATATTTTGAATCAAAGGTAATTACTTAGATGAGGGGAGACATCTATGTTTTCATGATAAAATGCTCAACTTGGAATGTTTGAAACTTTGATGTTCTTTTAGTCAAATTTTCAATGTTTGATTACCTATGGATTATTTTGAGGTATTATCGATAGAAATTATAAGTTGAGAAGAATTTGTTTTGATTATGAGATGAGGATTTTGCTTGAGGACAAGCAAATGCTTAAGTGTGGGGGTATTTGATAAACCGTCATTTATACATATTTTTGCCCTAAGCTTAGCGTATTTTATGGATGATTTTTCCTTAGAATTGGTGAAGTCGATACTCCTAATGCCTTAATTTCATGTTTTATACTTAAGTGAGCTTAGGAGAGTAAAAGAAACGAGAAACAGACCAAAAACGAAGAAAATGGGCCAACGTACGAAATCAACATGGCTTGGACTTCCTCACACGGGTAGACCACACGACCGTTTCAATTTGGCAGAATCGAATCACGACTCACACGGGTAGACCACGCGCCCGTGCGTTATTTTAACAGTGCTTGACCACGGCCAAGTAATCGTGATACGGGCGTGTCCCTATCGAGCCCAAGTTGAGTCCAATTCGAAAAAGGCTAATTTTGAGGGCTTTTAGGCATTCTAAAGCCTATAAATACACCTTAAAGGAGGATAAAAGGGAAGACACACAGGACAAAGCAAGGAATTGCTCAAAGAAAGCTGAGTGATCCATCTTAGAAGCCAGGTTCACCGTCAAGACTGAAGATCTCCCTTCAATTCCCCTTCAGGAATTTTGAGTTTTTCTTTATGTTTTATATTCAATATTCTTCTGAGATGTTTACCTTTTTAGTTATGAACTAAAAACCCTTAAATATCTAAGGGGAATGAAACCTAAGACAGATCTTGTTATTATTATTTTCTGAATTGTATGATAAATATTTGACTTGTTCTTAATTATGTGTTCGTCATTCTTGTTTTGATATTCCAGGATATTGATTCAATTTAAGCTCTTATGCAGAGGAGGAATAGACCTTGTCTAAGAGTACATTTGTTATAATTAAGCGGAGTTGATTGCACACTTAGAGATAGGGTGACAAGATTTTTCAATTAGGTGAAACCTAATAAGGGATCCATAGATCGAAGTTAATGCAACCTCAGAAGTTAATTAGAAAGAGATTTCAATTATTCAACCTATGGTTAGACATTTTTAGTCTCGAGAGAGATAATAATATAACTTAGGATTTCTACGGATCAAGTCAAATGAATAAATCATCCGATTCAGAGTCAAATAACAAGTGAAGTCTAGGTGGATTTTTCCTTAGGTATTATCTTAATTCAATCGCTTTCCAAAAGTAATCCTCAATTCTATTTTCTCAGAATTCTTAGTTTAGTTAATTAGTTAGTTAAAACAAACCCCTTATTCTTAGGCTAGATAATAAAAAGACAAATATTACTAGTACTTTTAGTTCCTTTGGGTTCAACAATCCGATCTTGCTAAAACTATACTATCTGCTCAATAGGTACACTTGCCTACATCGTGATAATAGTTAGTTTTAGGAATGATTAATTATAAATATTTAAAACTCACACAAAATCAGATCAATATACCAAAGAATTCCAAACTCATTCGTAAAAATTTTGCACGGCACATAGTAGTTGTCTATCCGCTCACCCGAAGTACTAAAATGTATAATGATTTGAAGCAATTGTATTGGTGGTTAGGTATGAAACGAGACATTTCAGAGTTTGTATCGAGATGTTTAGTATGTCGGCAATTTAAAGCTAAACATCAAATACATTCGAGATTGTTACAACCATTGATGATACCAGAGTGGAAATGGGATAGAGTAACGATGGATTTTGTATCGGGTTTGCCTCTGTCTTCGAAAAAGAAAGATGCCATCTAGGTTGTTGTAGACTGACTAACATAGTCCATAATGTGAGTGGACATATATGGGCACATTATTAGGTGTTTTAAAGGTTATTAATTAAGGTTAAAGTTGTAATTTAGTAAAATAAACGTAGTAAAATAATAAAATCAAAAGTGTTATCTTCCTAAGTGCTCATGCAACCGAAAATAAAAAGCCAAAATCCTTCATTGTTGTGCTTAAAGGATCTCATAACATTACTTGTGAATGTAAGTGCATTTTTGATTGCTTTTAATAATTTCTATGTTTTTGAGATCATTGCAGTTTAGTCTAGCTAGCCTAGGGAATATTTTGCAAAGCTATTAAAGATTTTGAGTTTTTCCATTGATGAATACATGAGTATTTTGATGTTTTGTGATAGATTATGAATGTTTGATGATAGATATACAAGTTTTGTTAAGTGATTTTTAGTGAAAATGCAAATTAAGGATTAAATTGTGAAATGTGGAAACTTTGTAGTTAAAATGTGAAATAAATGAAAATATAGGCTGCTAGGACCTAGTTGAAATTGCCAGCATGGGTTGTGATTGAATTGTGTGAATTTGTGATTTTATGAAATAAGGACTAAAGTGTACAAATGTGAAACATTAGTGGCAAAAGTGTAAAATGTGCCTAAATATGTATTTTGGACTTAAGTGAATAAAGTGGTGATTAAATAAGCTGAATTTGATATTATATTGATCAAGAAAAATGAAATACAAACTTAGATCTGGGAAAGAACAAGATCTCAAATTAGTTGACTCGTATCGTCGTTTTTATATCCGAGGTAAGTTCAAAAATGCTTGTTTTGGGCCTCGAGGCTCGTATTAGGGATGATATAAATGTTGTTGATTGATATTTGAATGAAATTGGAAAATGTATGTGAAATGTATGTGTAATTGTTTAACAAGTTTGGTATGTTCGAACCCTATTCCAACATTGAATACGGTGAGAGGTGTTACAAACCGTAAGTGTATGACATCATGAGTGATACCATTAATCTTAAATGTGTTGCAAAACTCTAGAAAGATAGCTAAATTAGCATTTGATCTTCATCTTGCAACACGCCAAACTGAACATATTGTTGCACCTTTGAATTATGTTCTGCTTGATCACAAAATTATTTGTAGCAACATTTAGTTTGACGATACTCAATTCAAATTTCAATCGATTAGGCTTAGTGACCGCTTTCTATTATACTAACGCCCAGATTATGGATACCGCCATAAAATATAAAATTATTGTAACACCCTAACACGATCCGACGCTAAATCGTTTACTAAACATTATCGACCAACAAAATAGTAAACCATTCAAATTATACATTATTACAAACATAATTAAATTTCATTCAAATACATTCATTATGTCCCTTAATCGAGCCCTTGAGGCCCTAAAAATACTATAGAAGCAATCCTGGACTAAATTGAACACAATTGGAAATTTTAAGAAAAAGTTGCAAAATTTAGACTGCAAGGCTGACATGACCATGTGGCCAAGTCGTGTAACTCACACAACTGAGACACATGCCCATGTCTCAGTCCATGTGGACATTTGAAATAGGGACACATGGCCGTGTCCCAGCCCGTGTCCATGCCCGTTTTGTAACACCCCTAACCCGAATCCGATCGCCGAATTTAGGCTAAAAAGGTATTACTGAGCTAAACATTAAATTTCTCATCCACATTAACTAACATAAACAGAGATTGAGATGAATACATAATGATCTTTATGTTATAAATATGCCATTTTCATATGGCCAAAATATTTACAATTACAAAACATAGTTATCTTCAAATTAACCTATACATGCCATATCAGACCAAAAAAACTTTACCAAAAGATCGATAGTAGGATGAATTGTCGATTTATCCCCTAGCCTGGTGGCAAAATCAACAATCTATAAAACAGAGAAATAAGGAACAGAGTAAGCTTTCGAGGCTTAGTAAGTTTTAAGCATTTCAAACAATTAAAACTTTTCATTTAAAATCGAACATTAAGTATCACAGAACTCGTATTCTAATTATATATTACTTGGCCAAATATACACAAGTACACTAATTATAAAGCCTATTGGTTGAATATATATATATATGAATACACAAGAAATTTTCAGCACATGTTTAACTATAGTATAAGGCTCATACAATTACTTTAAGTCACATACTTTCATATAATGACATACATTGACCGAATAGGTCATTCTCTTATTCTTAAATACCGTATTCATCCACACGTATATATATATATCGTTATTTGATACTAATAATTCACTTTAAAATTATTTCACATATGAGTACGCAATACATACCTTAACATGTTAAATATATAGTACTTACTCGACGGTGGTTTTCTCATGATATTCAATGTTGTAATCTTACTTAATTTACTAGCATCAATTTCGCCTTAGTCTTAGAACTTGAAACAAATTTCTAGCACCACCATGGAATTTAAACCCAGATAATACCAGCTCAGAGTCTCATGGGTCTCTAGCCCTGGATAGCATTCTAGCACGAAGCTCATGGGTCTTTAAGCCCTGATAGCATTCTAGCATGAAGGTCATGGTCTTTAAGCCTGTATAACATTCCAAAGATATAGCTCATGGTCTTTAAGCCTGTATACAATTCTCAAGTATCATGCATATTTAATCATATATTAACACATCTCATTGAACATGTCACATTAGTAGTCATTTGCTACATGCGAATATAAGCTCCATATACACTTTATTAATTAAGCTTAACCCGAATTGACCATTCGACTATAGTTCATATACTTAGATTATTTATCACACAACTTAATTCAAGTAGAATCAAAAGGTTACAATTCATCTAATATACACATATCAAGGCATCATAAATTTTTTATACTAAAGGTGACTACTCAAAACTTGCCTCTGATATCGCTTCGAACAATTACAACGGCTTATTAGATTACTTTCTTTTCCCTTATCCGAGTTTGCCCTCTATGCTCTTGAGCTAATTCAAACAAATTTAGCTTATTAAAATCCCATCATGCTAGATTATGGTCTAATATGACAAGAGATTTACTAGGTCATATAGCTACCTTTAGCTCAAATACGAAATGGTCATACCCATTTTAATCACTTTAAACATTCTAATACAATTTAATTAAACATTTCTCCAAGTATACCTTTATGACCGAATATACATATCAAATAAATAGCTTACTTAATACATAACTCACATAGCCAAAGTACATATAACCCTAATGACCAAATAGGTATATCACCAAAATTCCTCGTGACTTAACTTTTAACCCTTTTAGCCGAATATCCATTAAATATCTAGTTCACATACACAAACACAAAATTCATATGGCTTATCATATTTTCGTGTACATATCTTAACTATATAGCTGAATATATATATATATATAGTTCATCAAACCGATATTTATTCCTATTCCCTTTAACACATATGGATCAATTTGACATGCATTTACCTTTGGCACATTCGGTCATTTAAGCAATAACGTATCTAGAATTTAAGCATTTTATACTAAAAATTCTCCCAAGGCCAAATTCATATACATCTTTTAATACTCATACAAAGTTTATATTTCAAATAATTTGTGCATACACCATTAACCTACTAATTAACTAAACACTTTAAAAATTTTCTTTAACTAAACATATTTTCGGCAATGACCACAACAATTTAACAAATCTTAAAAACAATCTATAACATTTTAAATTCATCTTATTCCGCCCCCATGACCGAATGTGCATATATATATAAAAACTCAAATAACAACAAAATTTTCTTTCCAAAGTGCATTTATATACATACGGCAACTTCAATTCATACCTCTCAACAATGAATTCAACTTATCCAACCATCATTTAAGCTACTTTAACATATAATTAACATCTTCCCAAAAACTTATCAAAATAACACAAATTTAGCAACTTGCCGAATGGATATATGTTCAATGATTCATGAATTTAAACCATGGGTTAACTATACTATGTACTTATCAATTTAATTTCATAATCAATTACAAAAAAATCACATTACATACCTTTAAATTGAGATAACCATGGCCGAATGCCTTGGCTTTTTCTTCAATATTTTTCTTTCTAAATTTCTTGAATGAAGAAAGAAAGATGAACACCCATTATTTTATCATCTTTTTCTTATTTTACTAATTATTTTTATTTCAAAATAATGCCATTACTTATTATAATACTTAAATAAAACATATATTATCCATCAATCATCATTATGGCCGGCCACTATTTTAAAAGTGGTCCAATTAACATGCAAGTCCCCCATGTCAATAGTTCATGCATTATTTGGCACTTTAAAATTTACCTATCACATTTTCAAGTCTTATCACAAATGGGTCCTATCTTATAAATTTCACATACAAATGACAAAATCAAAGCATGAAACTTTCACACATGCATTTACACATTTAATAAACATAGAATATAACGGTTAAATATTTTTTATGACTCGATTTTGTGGTCCCGAAACCACTTTCTCGACTAAGGTCAAATTAGGTTGTCACACGCTTAACTCATCGACTTGGTCACACGCCGCCAAGCCACACGCCTGCAGTGCTAGGGCTCAGTATCCCATGAAATGATCTCACATACTGCAAAGGCTAGCCGTAATGTTCTCAACTTGCATGCCTTGAACCTATAGGGACACACGGCCATGTCGCATGGCCATGTGGACCTAAATGTGCCTTAATCAACAAGTTTACTATTTTAAGCTACTTGGAACCTAAGCAAACCATTTACCAATCAAAATACCTATCCAATTTGACTTTAATCACACCAAAGGTATACCAAAATCAACCTAATTTAGTGCCTAACCAATGTACCTCATTGGTACCACAAGTATACATATATTTATATAAAAAAATAACATTATATTCAACCTATTAATTCAGCTTAAGATATCACCTATCAATACCAACCCAAACATACCATATCTTAGCTACTTAACAACCAATTCATCACATACTCTTTTAACCATTCTAATAAGTAGCAAATGGCCATATACTGTAACACCCAATTTTCGGTTTTTTCTGTGGTTTCGTGTTTTTTTTTAAATTTTGGGTGTGTTCTGCGTGGTTAAAATATATATTTTAGTAGGTTAGTGGGCCTTTGGAAGGCCCAAACTTAAGTTAAATCTGTGGTAGTCTTCAGAATTTTGATTTTAAGAACAAGTGATGCAATTGGCGTTTGGGCTTTTAAGAGTAAAGGGGTAAAAGATGTCACAAAAGAAGTGTGGTGTAGTGGCAAGGTAGCACCACTTAGGGACAAGGAAGTGACGCCATAGAAGAAGCAAAGGGGTCCAAGGTTCAAGTCTTGGCTCTTGCAATTTATTTTGGTTTTTCTTTTCAATAAACTGGAAGCAAGTAGGTGCACTTTAAAGTTTAATGTGTTGGACTTATGACACAAAATGAGTTGATGGCCTAGTGGTGGTGGCGTGATTTGGCATGTGAGAGGACTTTGGTTCGAATCCTTAGCACGCAAAGGTTGATTATTTTGCTATGTTGGGACCCATAATAGTTGGTGTTGGTTTTAAACTCGATGATGGAGGATCCTACATTGGGAAGCTAACATAAGAGTAGATGGAGAGCAGCTTTAAATAGAGCAACCATGAGGAGAGTTGGCATACCCTTCCGGCTAATCCTTTCGCTTGGTGGCGTGCTCGCTTAAGTTAGGGCGTCACCAAGAGTGTAGGAGCGCTGATTAACCGCAGCCTCCCAACAGTGTGTGTATTTCTCATTGCTCTAGCAAAGAGCACGCTATTTCGGTCCGCATGATAATGAAATGGGCCATGTAGTCCCAATGGGTCCGTAGAGGCCAAGTGAATAAGTTGTAGAATTACTAAAAATACCCCTATAGGTAGATCACCGATTTACTCCCTGAGGATAAAATGACTATTTTGCCCATTGTGCGAAATGACTAACTTGTGTGATGATTGGGTTAGTTGACGTGGATTTATGGTAGTTATCGCAATTCGTAAAGTCTAATGTGTTAGTGATCAATCGTAGGATTATTACGTGGGAGATATCGCCATCAATCGTCATCAACCAGTGTGTAAACGACACCTCCTTAGATCGAATCGTAAAAGCCAAAATATCAAACGCTGGTATTTTAGAACTCATGAGATGCGCGGCGAGCGCCGTGAGAGACGCTTGTTAATGAATATGGTACATTTGGATGATTAGAGTGCAGAGTGCATTTTCGCACAATGGTATATTTGGGCTTAATGGGCCGAACGCCAATGGGCCAACAGACTCCACTTTGGTAAAAAGACGAGATAGTACTTCATTACTTGGTAAACGTTAGAATGAGCATGAAACCCAGCAATAGGTAATAATTATCAAATACCCTTATACATGAAAAATTACGATTTTACCCTCTGGATATTTTATTTTATCCGAAAAGCATGATGTTCTGCTTTCTATGCCATGACATATTATTCTCGCTGCATGAGACATGGGTTTATATTGATTGAGAAAGCGCTCGCAAAATTTCTTCATCGCAACCGTGGCCTCGCCACATATATATCTGCTTCTAGTGACTTCACCATAATATCCGCACTTCTTTCTGCAGAATCTAGTGGCTTCGCCACATATATAAACATATATATCTATTCTCCGATGGCTCGCACAATATTCAGATCCGTGACTTCACCACAATATTTGGCAGCCTCCTGCAATTTCTCGTGGTGTGAAAGCGTTGGGTGGGTCGAGTAGTCTCCCACATGGTGTAAGGTCAGTACGGGGTGTTATGGATGGCTTTGGGTTGGGATTTCGCATCCATGATATATTTGTTCTCAGATTCGCTTGGGCCTATGAGTTTCATTCTCGATTTCAGATCGCCAAGGCCCAAATAAGTTTGACTCGAAGTTTTGATCTATTTTGGGCTATGGTTGGGTTATGTTACACAATCGAGTTTACTAAACTCACCTTTATTTTCATATCTCAGAAATCCCCAACCATAGTGGGCTTGGAGCCGTGAGGGATCTCGAGGGCCACATCATCCGCAGTTGGTTTTTCTAAGTTAGTTTATTTTTTATTATTTTTATATTCTGATTTAATTTTGGGTTTTAAGTTGTAATAAGGCCGCTATATAAATTTCTCTTCCGCTATGGTTTTTATTTTCTCGATTATATTTATACTATGTCGAAACTACTAGTGTTAGGGCATGCGGTTTTCAAAATTAATGAATGTTTTCAAGACTCAACAAGCACGACAAAATGGATAGCCTAAAGATTGATAAACCGACTTTTCATTCAATTGTTGTTTTTACAAAGACCACTCTAATCATTTAAACCAACGAATGCATACTAAGTCGTAAGTCCACGTGATACGCCGATCCGCCATAACGCTCTAGGATGTGTCCGGGTGTTACATTTAGTGGTATCGTAACCAAGTTGCAATAACTCGACTATGGAACGTCTAAAAATGTAAGTTTTAAAGAAACATTAAATAAAGTTTTTTGTAAATAATTTTTTTAGGAACTTGATTATAAATTGTTTTCTAGAATATTTCAATATTTTCTTTACAAATAGATGATTTTAAAGATTAAAATCAGCTTTTCTAAAATTAGTTTTTTAGAAGGTGGCACACCAAATCTCCGCCCAAGTCTATAAGTTTTCCGAGCCTTCGATTGTTTCAAATATCTATTTTATGCTTGTACAAAACCTTATCATGGTAGTTTAGTTAGGTAACATCGAACTATAGAAACTCGATAAGTAGATCGAGATCAGTGAGCTAGGCTATCGTGAAAGAAAACAAACTCAAACTCAATTATCATATTCATAAGACATCCAGAATAAACATCAAATATTAAACTAATTTATAAAATTTTAATCGATAATACAAAATGAGTACACGAGCAGCCCGTGGAAGAGGCCGTGGACGTGGCCGAGGTAATGGTCAAGCCGAATCTTCGCTCGTGACATGTGTCGCGAATAGATACACCGATACCACCAGCAATGGAGGTAGAGTCTCATGATCGAGGTGTCGGGATGATGCTCGCCCCAAGCGATGCTCGTAGTTTTGGAAAGGGTTATCGGGCAAGTACGGGAAATAAAATTTAGGGTCTATTTCTAAGCCGCTCGCCAATGGAGCAGTAGATATTTGTGGCGATTCGTGTAGCTCCGAATGTGGCCGAGTATTGGTTAGAAGCCACAGAGCTGATTATGGATGACCCGGATCGCTCTGCGGAGCGTAGTCGGGCGGAGCCATATCGCTACTCGTGGATGAGGCTTATCATTGGTGGCTCACGTGAGAGATGGAACTCCCACGATAAAGCAGGTGACTTGGGAGTCGCTAAGACATCCTTCAAAGGAAAGTATGTTGGGGCTAGTTACGTGACACTCGCCGAAAGAATTTTTGAACCCGTGCAAGGGAGTAAGTCAATGGTCAGTATGAGTCCGAGTTTCGAGATCGAGCCGATATGCTTTTGGGATTGTCACTACAGAGTATAAGCGTTTAGTGTACGCTTTCGAGGATGGTCCGAGAGATGAACTTAGGTGCCGATTGCTCGCAGTAGGAGCGAATTCGCCGCTTTAGTGGAGAAAGCCAAGATAGTTGAAGAAGTGAAGCATATAGAAAGACAGAATCGTGAGAAAGATCGTAACTGCTTTAGAGAGATTCAGATTTTCGTGGTATGAACAGAATGTTAAGAGAGCAAGGGTAATGGAGCCACCGAGCAAGACTGGCGAATGCCGCAAGTATATTGCGTGGTTGTAGGAGTTGTGGGAAGATACATATGGGCGAGTGTCGTAAACGCCCGTGCTTGTTTCCGGCGCGCATCTATGGAGCATAGGTTAAGGATCGCCCCGTGAACCGATCAGTTCAAGTTTTAGAGCGCAGGGTCGCCAACCGCGAGGGGTGGGCCATAATTTTCGAGAGGACGGGCAAAGCAGAGGTGGTAATGGAAATGGTCAAGGAAAAAGAGCGCCCGCCGTGGGTGCCGATTTATCGAGGCTCGCCACCGACGCTGGTGTATGCAGCTCGCCGCCGAGGAGGGGGTGATGCACCGCGCCATAATCGGGCACGCTTTAATTTCTAGTATGCCATACATCGCGTTGATAGATGCTTGGATCTACCATTCGTATGTTTCATGTGCTATATCCGTTACTGGGTGCGCGCTCGAGGTGACCGTGAGTGGGGTATCTCGCATTTAAGTCCTTTGGGTCACTTGCTAGGTAGATAAACCGTATAGAGATGTGCCTTAAGGAAAAGTTTTCTGTAGAGATCTCATGGAGCTACCTTTCGAGAATTCGATCTCATTTTGGGAATGGATTGGCTTGTTAAGCATAGAGCTACTTTGGATTGTGCTACTAAGTGAATGATGTTAAAGACCACAAAGGATGAGGAGGTTTTGGTGATAGGCGAGTGTAGGGATTATCTGCTCTAATGTGGTGTCGTGATTGAGAGCCGAAGAAGTGGATTCGAAAGGGATGTGAGGCTTATTTGGCATTTGTAAGCCAATCAAAATCGAGGGTCCGACAAAGGATAAAGTTAGAACCGCAAGCGATTTTCAAGATGTTTTTCCAGAGGAGCTTCCGGTTTGCCTCCGAACCGAGAGGTTGAGTTTGGAATCGACTTGTTGCCCGAACGCACACAAAGGTCCATTGCACCTTATAGATGGCACCGGCGAGTTGGTGGAACCGAAAGCCCAAATTCAAGAGTTATTGGATAGAGGCTTCATTAGACCAAGTGTGTCTTCGTGGGAGCACCATTGTTGTTCGTTAAGAAGAAGGATGGGTCAATGCGATGTGCATTGATTATCGACAGTTGAACAAACTGACGATTAAGAACAAGTACCCACTACCGAGAATCGATAATTTATTCGATCAACTTAGAGGAGCTTCAGTATTTTCCATGATTGACCTTCGATTTGGGTATCATCAGTTGAGGGTTAAGGAGGTGGATATTCACAAGACGCACATTCGTAACTCGATATGGTCACTATGAGTTCTTGGTTATGCCATTTGGGTTAACGAACGCACTCGCGATATTTATGGATCTGATGAATCGAGTGTTCCAAACGCATACTTGGACCGATTCAGTAGTCGCCTTTATCGATGATATTCTCGCTTATTCTCAAACCGAGGAGAAGTATGATGAGCATCTTCGACAGCCGCAAGTGCCGAGGAGAAGGAGCTTTATGCAAATTCGTAAGTGTGAGTTCGTCGAGAGAGGTAACTTTCTTGGGGCATGTTGTCTCTCACGGCGGATCAATGTGGACCCTCAAAAGATTGAAGCAATTCTGGAATAGAAGCCACCGAGGTCAAGCGATGTAAATTTGAAGTTTTCTAGGATTAGCTGGGTACTATAGAAGGTTTATGGGAAGGATTTTCTGATGGCAAAGACTTTGACAAAGCTTATAAGGAATGGAGTACCGCTTGTTTGACCGAGAAACAACAGAATCTTTTGAGAAGTCAAGAAAGTTCTCGCCGAGGCACTGCATCGATTCAAATGAGTTTGGAAAAGATTTTACCAGATGCAGCAAGTGATGCATCACATGTAGGGTTGGGCTATGTGCCGATGCAAGAGGGTAAAGTGGTTGCTTATGCATCGCGACACCTTAAACCACATGAAGTTAACTATCCTACTCATGATCCGGAGTTGGCAAAGTGGTAATCTTTACGCTTAAGATTTGGAGACATTACCGCATTTTGAGAAAGGTCTATTATATACACAGCATCATAAGAGTCTTAAATACTTGTCGACTCGTATGGAGCTGAACCTTAGGCAATGAGAGATGGATAGAGTTGCTTAAGGATTATGACTACGCATTGAGTATCACCTAGGCAAAAGCTAATGTGGTGGATGATGCCCTAAGTCGAGAACTCAGATCTGATCCGAGAGTCATGTTTGCTCGCTTGAGTCTCAGATGACGACGGTAGTCCGTTAGCGTAACCGCAAGTTAGCCGACTTTGGTGGATGAGATTAAGGAAAACACCATGGATGAGTCCTCGTTTCTCGATTCCAAAGAAAGTTAAGAATGGGGATACTTCGAAGTTTGACCGAAAAGTGAGGGAGTTCTCAGTTACCGAGGTAGAGCTTGTATTCCGAAGGACTCTAACTTGAGGCAAGCACCAAAGAAGCTTATGGAGGTCTCAAAGCTATGCATCCCGGAGGGAATAAAATGTATCGCGACTTAAAGAAGTTGTATTGGTGGCCTAGATTGAAGCGAGAGGTAACGGAATTTGTGGGAAAATGTCCGACTTGTCAACAAGTGAAAGCTGAACATCAATTACCTTCCTGGACTTTTTATGCAAAGAAAGTACCACTTTGGAAGTGGGAGAGGGTAACCATGGATTTTGTGAGTGGGTTACCCTTGACCTCGTCAAGAAGGACTCGATTTGGGTAATTGTGGATAGGTTGACCAAATCTTCTCATTTTATACCGTCCACACCGATTATTCACTTTAAGTTAGCCAAATTGTATATGGCGAAAATAAGCGACTTCACGAGTGCCGCGGTCGATTATCTCTAATCGAGATCCTAGATTCACATCTAGGTTTTGGAAAAGTTGTATGAGGCGCGCTGGGTACGCTGGTTGAACTTCAATACAACCTTTTCATCCTCACCGATGGTCACGGAGGATTATTCAGATTCTGAAGACATGTCGAGGAGATTCATATCGACTTTCGAGGCGCTTGGGAGGATTACTCACCGCTGGCGTAGTTTGCATACAACAACAATTATCGTGCAAGTATTCGAATGGCTCCTTAGTTTGCAATCAGATGGGGGGATGTCGTGTGACACCTATTTGTTGGACCGAGTTGGGTGAACGATGTGTTCTTGGACCTCGAATTGGTGGCGATAATCGAGGATAAGGTCAAGTTGATTAGAGACCGATTGAAGAAAGCATCCGATAGATGTGTCATAAGCGCATTTGAAGCGCAAGGGAATTGAGTACTCGTGGTGATATGGTCTTCTTGAAGGTTTCACCTTGAAGAAAATATTAAGGTTTGGGAGGAAAGGCGTTAAGTCCGCGTTCATCGGGGCCTTATCGATTTTTAAGCGAGTGGGTCTAGTGGGCTTATCGGGCTGGAGCTACCTCCGAGTTGGATAGGATTCATGATGTCTTCACGCCTCCATGTTAAGGAAGTATCGTTCGACCCTACTCATGTTGTGCCGGTTGTAGAGATCGAGGTCCAAACAGACTTGACTTTTGAGGAGGAGCCTGTGCAGATTTTGGATCGAGATGTTAAGATTTTGAGGAGGAAATCAGTTTCGCTAGTAAAGGTGCTGTAGCGTAATCATGGCAGAGAGGAAGCTACTTGGGAGCCAGAAGTGGCGATGCGTCAACAATATCCTCATCTATTTGATTTAGGTAAAATTTCAAGGACAAAATTTCTTTAAGGAGGGTAGAGTTGTAACGCCCAATTTTCGAGTTTTCTATGTTTCGTGTTTTTTTAAATTTTGGGTGTGTTCGTTGGTTAAAATATATATTTTAGTAGGTTAGTAGGCCTTTGGAAGGCCCAAACTTAAGTTAAATCTATGGTAGTCTTCTCAGTAATTTTGATTTTAAGAACAAGTGATGCAATTGGCGTTTGGGCTTTTAAGAGTAAAGGGGGTAAAAGATGACACAAAAAGGAGTGTGGTGTAGTAAGTAAGGTAGCGCCACTTAGGGGACAAGGAAGTGACGCCATAGAGGAAGCAAGGGGTCCAAGGTTCAAGTCTTGGCTCTTGCAATTTATTTTGGTTTTTCTTTTCAATAAATCTGGAAGCAAGTAGGTGGCTTTAAAGTTTAATGTGTTGGACTTATGACACAAATGAGTTGATGGCCTAGTGGTGGTGGCGTGATTTGGCATGTGAGAGGACTTTGGTTCGAACTCTTAGCACACAAAGGTTGATTATTTTGCTATGTTGGGATGGCAAGAGTTGGTGTTGGTTTTAAACTCGATGATAGAGGGATCCCACATCGGGAAGCTAACATAAGAGTAGATGTAGAGAGTCGGCTCTAAATAGAGCAACCATGAGGAAAGTTGGCATACCTTCCGGGCTGATCCCTTTGCTTGGTGGCGTGCTCGCTTGGGTCAAGCATCGCCAAGAGTGTGGGAGCGCGATTAACTGCAGCTTTCCTAACAGTGTGTATTTCTCACTACTCTAGCAAAGAGGACGGCTATTTCGGGCCGCGATGGCTAAATGGGCCATGTAGTCCCAATGGGTCCGGTCCTGAGTGGATAAGTTGTAGAATTACTAAAATAGAATTACTAAAATACCCTCGTAGAGTAGGACTACCGATTTATCCTCTGAGGGTAAAATGACTATTTTGCCTCTTTGTGCGTAAATGACTAACTTGTGTGATGATTGAGTTAGTTGACGTGGATTTATGGTAGTTATCATTAATTCGTAAGTCTAATGTGTTAGTGATCGATCGTAGAATTATCGCGGGAGATATCGCCATCAATCGCCATCAACCGTGTATGTAAAAGACACCCTCCCTTAGATCGACCTGAGAAAGCCAAATACCAAAACGTTGGTATTTTAGAACTCGCGAGCGCGGAAAGGCCGTGAGATAGTTGTTAATGAATATGGTGCATTTGAATGATTAGAGTGCAGAGTGTGCATTTTCGCACAACGGTATATTTGGGCTTAATGGGTCGAAAACGCCAATGGGCCAACAGCCCACTTTGGTAAAAAGACGAGGTAAGTACTTCGATTACTTGGTAAATGTTAGAATGAGCATGAAACCCTAGCAATAGGTAATAATTACTAAAATACCCTTTATAGATGAAAATTACGATTTTACCCCCTAAGGATATTTTCTTTTATCTAAAAGCATGATGTTCTCGCTTCTGGTACGATGCCATGACATATTATTCGCTGTATGGGACATGGGTTTATATTGATGGAGGAAGCGCTCGCACCTCATCAGTAATCCGTGGCCTTCGCCACATATATATCTGTTTTTAGTGACTTCGCCACAATATCCGCACACTCGTTGTAACTGGTGGCTTCGCCATATATATAAACATATATATCTGTTCCGTGGCCTCGCCACAATATCTATATCCGTGACTTCGCCACAATATCCGTAGCCTCGCTGTAATTTTTGTGGTGTGTAGCGTGTTGGGTGGGTCGAGTAGTCTCCCACATGGTGTAAGGCCGGGTACGGGGGTGTTATCGATGGCTCGCTGGGATTTCGCATTCATGATATATTTGTTCAGATCCGCTATGGGCCTATGAGTTTCATTCTCGATTTCAGACGGGCCAAGGCCCGTATAAGTCCGAGGTTTGATCTGCTTTGGGCTATGATTGGGTTATGTTACACACCGAAGTTTACCAAACTCACCCTTTATTTTCATCTCTCGCAGAAATCCCCAACCATAGTGGGCTTGAGTCGTGAGGATCTCGAGTGGCCACATCATCCGCAAAGTTGGTTTTTCTAAGTTACTTTATTTTTTATTATTTTTATATTCGATTTAATTTTGGATTTTAAGTTGTAATAAGGCCGCTTATATAAATTTCTTTTCGCTATGGTTTTTTTTCTCGATTATATTTATACTATGTCGAAACTCATAGTGTTAGGTCACGCATGGATTTTCAAAATTAATGAAAGTTTTCAAGACTCAACAAGCACGACAAATGGATAGCCTAAAGATTGATAAACCGCTTTTCATTCAATTGTTGTTTTTACAAAGACCACCCTAATCACTTAAACCAACGAATGCATACTAAGTTGTAAGTTCATGTGACACGCCGATCCGCCATAATGTCCGGGTCGGGTCCGAGTGTTACATTTAGTGGTATCAGAGCCAAGTTGCAACAACTCGGCTGTGGAACGTCTAAAAACGGGAGTTTTAAAGAAACATTGAATAAATTTTTTAAAAATCATTTTTTTAGGAACTTGATTATAAATTATTTTCGAGAATGTTTCCAGTGATTTTCTTTACAAATAGATGATTTTAAATATTAAAATTAGTTTTCTAAAATTAGTCTTTTGTAAGGTGGCACACCTAATCTCCTACCAAGTCCTGTAAGTTTTCAGCCTTTTTATTGTTGTTTCAAATATCTCAAGTTATATGCTTGTACAAAACCTTATCATGGTACTTTAGTTAGGTAACACTGAACTATAGAAACTCGATAAGTAGGCCGAGATCAGAGCTAGGCTACCGCGAAAGAAAACAAACTCAAACTCAATTATCATATTCATAAGACATCTATAATAAACACTAACATATTAAACCGATTCATAAAATTCTTAATCGATAATACAAATGAGTACACGAGCAGCTCGTGTGGAAGAGGCCGTGGACGTGGCCGAGGTAATGCTCTGCCGAATCTTCGCTCTCGTGATATGTGCCGGCAAAGAGATGCACCGATACCACCAAAGAACGAGAGGTAGTCTCATGATCGAGGTGTCGGGACGATGCTCGTCCCGTGCGATACTCCAAGTTTTGGAAAGGGCTGCCAAGGCACAGAAACAAAATTTGGGGGTCTATTTCGAGCCGCTCCCGCTAATGGAGCAGATATTTAGGGGCGATCTAGTGTAGCTCAATATGGTCGAGTATTGGTTAGAAGCCACGAGCTGATTATGGATGATTTGGACTCGCTCAGAGAGCGTGTCGGGCGGGAGCCATTTCATTACTCAAGGATGAGGCTTATCGCTGGTGGCTCACTGCGAGAGATGGAACTCCCGGCGACAAGCAGGACTTGGGAGCCGCTTTAAGACAAAACTTCAAAGGAAAGTATGTTGGGTCTAGTTACGTGGACGCCACGAAAGAATTTCAACTCGTGCAAGGAGCAAGTCGCAATGGCCGAGTATGAGTCCGAGTTTCTAAGATCGAGTCGGTATAGCTTCTCGGGATTATCGCTACAGAGTATGAGTGTAGCGATGCTTCGAGGATGGTTTGAGAGATGAACTTAGGGTGCCGATTGTTCGCAGAGGGAGCGAATCTCGCTGCATTAGTGGAGAAAGCTAGGATAGCCGAGGAAGTGAAGCGTAGAGAAAGACAGAATCGTGGTGAAAGATCTAACCATTTTAGAAGGGATTCAGTGACTTTCGTGTGGTATGAACAGGAATGTTAAGAGAGCAAGGGTAATGGAGCCAGCTCGAGCAAAGATCGATGAATGCTATTAGACCGCAGGTTGTAGGAGTTATGGGAAGATACATATGGGCGAGTGTCGGAAACGCTCCGCGCTTGTTTCGATGCGGATCTATGGAGACCAAGTGTGTCTCCGGGAGCACCGGTTGTTCGTTAAGAAGAAGGATGGGTCAATGCGATGTGCATCGATTATCTGCAGCTTGAACAAACCGACGATTAAAAACAAGTACCCATCGCCGAGAATCGGCGATTTATTCGATCAACTTAGAGGAGCTTTAGTATTTTCCAAGTTTGACCTTCAACTGGGTATCATCAGCTGAGGGTTAAGGAGGTGGATATTCACAAGACTCGCATTCGTAACTCGTATGGTCACTATGAGTTCTTGGTTATGCCATTTGGGTTGACGAACGACTCGCGCGCTTATGGATCTCGATGAATCGAGTGTTTCAGCCATACTTGGATCGATTCATCGTCGTCTTTATCGATGATATTCTGGTTTATTCTGAAACTGAGGAGAAGCATGATGAGCATCTTCGTATTATGCTGCAAGTGTTGAGGGAGAAGGAGCTTTATGCGAAATTCAGTAAGTGTGAGTTCTGGTTGAGAGAGGTAACTTTCTTAGGGCATGTTGTCTCTGGTGCAGAGATCAAGGTGGACCCTCGAAAGATTGAAGCGATTCTGGAATGGAAGCCACCGAGGTCAGTGTCGGAAATTCAAAGTTTTTTGGGATTAGTTTGGTACTATAGAAGGTTTTTGGAAGGATTTTCTGTGATGGCAGCGCCTTTGACAAAGCTTATAAGAGTGTGGAGCGCGATTAATTGCGCCTCCTAACAGTGTGTATTTCACTACTCTAGCAAAGAGACGGCTATTTCGGGCCGCGATGATGGCCGAATGGGCCATGTAGTCCCAATGGGTCCGTAGGCCTCAAGTGGATAAGTTGTAGAATTACTAAAATAGAATTACTAAAATACCCCTGTAGGGTAGGACTACTGATTTACCCCTGGAGGGTAAAATGACTATTTTGCCCTTGTGCGTAAATGACTAACTTGTGTGATGATTGGGTTAGTTGACGGGATTTATGGTAGTTATCGCAATTCGTAAGTCTAATGTGTTAGTGATCGATCGTAGGATTATCGCGCGGGAGATATCATCATCAATCGCCATCAACCAGTGTGTAAAAGACACCTCCTTTAGATCGACCGGTAAAAGCCAAAATACCAAAACGCTGGTATTTTAGAACTCGCGAGCGCGCGAGCGCCGTGAGACATGCTTGTTAATGAATATGGTGCATTTGGATGATTAGAGTGTAAAGTGTGCATTTTCGCACAACAGTATATTTGGGCTTAATGGGTCGAAAAACGCCAATGGGCCAACAGCCCACTTTGGTAAAAAGACGAGGTAAGTACTTCATTACTTGCAAACGTTAGAATGAGCATGAAACCCTAGCAATAGGTAATAATTACTAAAATACCCTTTATAGATGAAAATTACGATTTTACCCTCTAGGATATTTTTTTTATCTAAAAAGCATGATGTTCTGCTTCGTACGTATGCCATGACATATTATTCTCACATCACCAAAGATAACTCACCATTATTTTTTAGAACAACATGAACTTGAGAATAAATATTCAACAAGGATCTTCAAGAGCATTGTAAGCTTCAAATTCTTCAAAAAATAACGATTGTAATCCTTCTCCTCTACATGGAGGATTCCACTCTACAAATATTTGGAGCCAAACCCTTAAACGTTGAGTCCTAAATTGCATATTTAGCCATTAAAATACCAACACAAAAATAAAAAACCATTATATGCAATCTTCATCTACTATTTTCTTAAAAACAAACCTTACAAGAAAATCATTTGACTGATATTTTATTTACTAATGGAATTTTCCTTTACCTTTTCATTTTTTTATGCTAACAACATTATACCCCTAAAATCCAAATTTAATGTCACAAACATCCCTAACACCCCGAGATGATTATAGTGTTATTTCAAAACTTGCACGTGTTAAAATTTTTGAAGTAAATAAAATAAGAATCATGAGTGTTAGTAGAGAAAGTAGTTGGATATTGTAAGAAATTGAAAAGACTTTTGAATTGAGAGAAATTAATTTAAGGTGTTGACTAAATCGTAATAGTGTGAAAAGTGTTAGGGCAAAAGTGTGAATATTAAAAATAAGAATGACTGAATTAGATCGATAGGAAAAAAAGAAAGGATTAGAAGTACAATTTAATCAAGAGAGTGTTAAAAGTGTGGATAAGATTGAAATTAATTGTGAACCACAAAATGTATACAATGATGTTTAGAGTTTTTTCAGTTAAATAATTTTTAATATTTTAAATACTTAATTTAATAGATTTTTATATATAGAAGAGTATAGGATTCTCTTCCATCATCATCCATTTCACGTCACCTCCATCTCCAAATTTAGTCAACTTTCACATTCTTTCATTTTAGTCCTTTCTACCATTTTCAACCACCTCAAGCTCAAAACTTCAAGTTTCTTCCATGGATTCTTAGTGAAATCAATAGAGCAACCTTATAGCAAGCTAAGTTTCTTTTAAAGTTAGCTAGTGTACAGATTTGAGAAGAGAGAAAAGTGAAGTTAGGGATTTGAGTAAAAGTTCAAGGTAACGATAATGGAGTTTCTTTAAGATTTCATGTATATTTCATTAAAAGTGTATGAAAATGATATGTGATTATGTTTTGATATTAAATCTTTATGTGTGTGCTATATTAATGAAGAGAAAGAGAAGAAAGGTGATAAAAAAGGCTTGATAAGGAGAAGGAAGTAGCAAAATAGTGAAGGAAGAAGAAAAGAGCTTTTTCCAAGCATTAGATTGTAAGTATTTCAAGAATTTTACTTTACCTAATATAACCTAAGTGAAAACTTGTTAAATTGGTAATGTAATATTTATAAGATTAATCTATATAAGAAATTGTTAATGTGCACTATCGAATTTATTTTAAAGTAAAGGTGTTAGAAGGTGAGTTTAAATAATAATTTTAATAGCTTATTTGTAGTGAATTTGAAGTTAAAATGACTAAATTGCAATGCGTATAAAAGTTAGACAAGTGAAATAAATAATTAGATAAAAAAACTCAAATAATAGGTTAAACAATAGTAAATTAAATGTCAAGTGATATTTTGATGATTGTTGTCTTTATTTAAGTAAGGACTAAATTGTAAAAAAGTTTAAAGTATGAATTACCTTTGATTTTTAAGAGAATGTAATAAATTTAATGTATATATGCTCATGTAAACAAAGTAGGATATAGATGGCATGCCATTAAGAAATTTTTATGTGTGCTAATGATAGTGGCATTCTGCGGCAATTCAGTGATTTCGCACCGATGCTAGTAAAAGTGGCACTTTAGTGCAAATCGTTAATTTTACATTTCGGTGTAAGATAGTGTATGCATGTTTGTGCAATTAATACAATGATCATTCCACATATCCTACGTGTTCTATTAAGTCTATAGTTGGGCTAAAAATTTGATGGTGAGTGAACTTAATATTGAAATTGGTAAGTGGCTTATAGAATGAGAGTTTGAGATTTCACTATAGTTATTCTCTATTTAACCTTATTGTGTGACAGCCCTAATTTGACCCTAGTCGGAAAGTGGTTTTGGGACCACAAAATCGAGTCATAAAAAAATATTTGACAGTTATATTCTATGTTTATTAAATGTGTAAATGCATGTGTGAAAGTTTCATGCTTTGATTTTGTCATTTGTATGTGAAATTTATAAGATAGGACTCATGTGATAAGACTTGAAAATGTGATAGGTAAATTTTAAAGTGCCAATAATGCATGAACTATTGACATGGGGACTTGTATGTCAATTGACCACTTTTAAAATAAAGGGCGCCATAATGATGGTAGATGGATAATATATGTTTTATTTAAGTATTATAATAAGTAATGGCATTATTTTGAAATAAAAATAATTAGTAAAATAAGAAAAAGATGATAAAATAATGGGTGTTCATCTTTCTTTCTTTATTGTCGAAATTTAGAAAGAAAAATATTGAAGAAAAGCCAAGGCATTCGCCATGGTTATCTCAATTTAAAGGTATGTAATGTGATTTTTTTTGTAATTGATTATGAAATTAAATTGATAAGTACATAGTATAGTTAACCCATGGTTTAAATTCATGAATCATTGAACATATATCCATTCGCAAGTTGCTAAATTTGTGTTAATTTTGATAAGTTTTTGGGAAGATGTTATTTATATGTTAAAGTAGCTTAAATGATGGTTGGATAAGTTGAATTCATTGTTGAGAGGTATGAATTGAACTTTCCGTATGTATATATATGCATTTTGGAAAGAAAACTTTGTTGTTATTTGAGTTTTTATATATATATATGCACATTCTTCGGTCATGGGGCTGAATAAGATGAATTTAAAATGTTATAGATTGTTTTTAAGATTTGTTAAATTGTTGTGGTCATTGCCGAATATATGTTTAGTTAAAGAAAATTTTTAAAGTGTTTAGTTAATTAGTAGGTTAATGGTGTATGCACAAATTATTTGAAATATAAACTTTGTATGAGTATTAAAAGATGTATATGAATTTGGCCTTGGGAGAATTTTTAGTATAAAATGCTTAAATTTAGATAGGTTATTGCTTAAATGACCGAATGTGCCAAAGGTAAATGCATGTCAAATTGATCCATATGTGTTAAGGGAATAGGACTAAATATCGGTTTGATGAACTATATATTTATATATATTCTACTATATAGTTAAGATATGTACATGAAAATATGATAAGCCATATGAATTTTGTGTTTGTGTATGTGAACTAGATATTTAATGGATATTCACTAAAAGGGTTAAAGGTTAAGTCACAGTGAATTTTGGTGATATACATATTCATTCATTAGGTTATATGTACTTTGGCTATGTGAGTTATGTATTAAGTAAGCTATTTATTTGATATGTATATTCTGGTCATAAAGGTATACTTGGAGAATTGTTTAATTAAATTGTATTAGAATGTTTAATGTGATTTAAATGGGTATGACCATTTCAGATTTGAGCTAAAGGTAGCTATATGACCTAGTAAATCTCTTTGTCATATTCGACCATAATCTAGCGTGATGGGATTTAATAAGCTAAATTTGTTTGAATTAGCTCAAGAGCATAGAGGGGCAACTCGTATAAGGGAAAAGAGAAAGTAATCGAATAGCCGTTGTAATCGTCGACGATATCCGAGGTAAGTTTTGAGTAGTCGCTTTAGTATAAAAAAATTTTATGATGCCTTGATATGTGTATATTAGATGAATTATGACCTTTGATTCTACTTGAATTAAGTTGTGTGATAAATAATCTAAGTTTATGAACTATAGTCGAATGGTCAATACGTTGCTTTAATTAATAAAATGTATATGGAGCTTATATTCACATGTAGCAAATGACTACTAATGTGACATGTCTCAATGAGATGTGTTAATATATGATTAAATATGCATGATACTTGAGGAATCAGATCCGGCTTAAAGACCCCAAAGCATATATGTCGAATGTTATCCGGCGTAAAACCCGCAGTGCTTCGTGCTTAGAATGCTATCCGGCTTAAAGACCCGCAGCTTCGTGGTTAGAATGCTATCCGCTTAAAGACCGCAGCTTCGTATAGAATGCTATCCGGCTAGAGACCCGCAGTTACGAGCCGGTATTATACCGGTTTAAATTCCCGCAGTCGGTGCTAGAAATTTGTTTCAAGTTCTAAGACTAGACAGATTGATGCCAAGAATTAAGTAAGATTGCGACATTGAATATCCGCAGAAACCACCGTCGAGTAAGTACTATATATTTAACATGTTAAGGTATGTATTACGACTCATATGTGAAATGATTTTAAAGTGAATTATTAGTATCAAAGAACGATATATATATATATGTATATATACGCGTGGAATGAATACGGTTTTTAAGAATAAGAGAATGACCTATTCGGTCAATGTATGTCATTATATGAAAGTATGTGACTTAAAGTAATAGTATGAGCCTTATACTAAAGTTAAATATGTGCTAAAATTTCTTGTGTATTCATATATATATATTCAACCAATAGGCTTTATAACTTGTGTATATTCGCCAAGTAATATATAATTAGAATACGAGTTCCGTGATACTTAATGTTCGATTTTAAATGACAAGTTTTAATTGTTTGAAATGCTTAAAACTTACTAAGCCTCAAAGCTTACTCTGCTCCTTATTTCTCTGCTTTACGATTGTTGATTTTGGCCATCGACTCGGATCACAAGCAATTCATCATACTATCGATCTTTTGGTACGCTTTTATTTTGGTCCTGATATGGCATGTATAGGTTAGGGTCAAGATAACTATGTTTTGTAATTGTAAATATTTTGGCCATATGAAAATGGCATATTTATAACACAAAGATCATTATGTATTCATCTCAATCTCTGCTTATGTTAGTTAATGTGGATGAGAAATTTAATGTTTAGCTCTGTAATACCTTTTTAGCCTAAACCGACGATCGATTCGGTTAGGTGTTACATATTGTATGTAATTGTTAGTACAGTAAATTCATATGTTAACATTGTTTAATTTTAATGGTAAGTTTAATTTTTGATGTACTTACTAAGCTTTATAAGCTTAATTCGTTGTTTTTCAACGATAGGTAAAGACTCAAGTTGAAGCTCTAAAGTGAAGATACCATCTCAACTCATCACACCTCTAGGCTTAGAAGGAGTATGATTTTGATATTTTTTGTTATAGATTATGGCATGTACATAGGTTTATGCCAATCATATGGACTAGTTTTCTAGTGAAAATACTTGAAGAGTTATGATCATTTTGTTGACCTTACAAACTTGTTAAGTTTTTATTGTGTTAAATGTGGAATCATATGATGATTTGATGGAGAATTATGTTTTATAATGTTTTGAAATGGTTTGGGAAATGATTGATGATAGTTGGGACTTGATTTTAGGCATTTCAAACATGATTCATGTAATCTATCTTTAGTGTTGCGATATTCACAAGCAGTGTCACGACACCCACTTCCCGTGTCGTGACATTGACCTTGCTTAGTAATTTGTATCTAGCATCGTGACACCAAAGAACTCAAAGGTCGCGACATTCGCCTGCAGTTGTGACATCCACTTCCCAAAGGTCGTAACGCTGACCTTATTTACCCTATTTTGATCTCGAATAAGCCTTGATTGGCCCCAATTTGTAACCAAACTTTAAAGGAAGCCTAAATATGACTCAAGTAACTCTAAGATAGTATAATTATTTTAAAACAAAGTTTTGAAATTGATGATCCAAATGAGTAGTCTTAGTATCCAAATTTGACATTCCTTAAGATGTAATAGTTCACTCTAGATTATGGTTGTTACAAAACCATGATCATTATTGTCAAAGTCGTAGTAACTCATTTCTATCACATTTAAGAATGGCATGCCAATTTATCGACAACGATGCTAAATCAAGTTGAAGCATATGACTCAAATTTTTTATCGCATTTTCTACCCCAAGAAACTCATACAAATCATTATCAATTACATGATTTAGGTTCTCATGTCCTCTAGATTCAGGTCTTGAAGTTGGTAGTTCTGGACACACATAATGCAATCGATCATTCAAGTATATTATGAGAAGTTTTAAAATGAATCTCAGAGAGATAAAAAAATTAGTCATAAATTTCATCAAGCTTTCAAGGAGAATCACAAAATGGGGGTGGCGAGACAATGATTGTGGTGTAGGGGCTTTTTTTGGAGAAGAAATAATTGAGTGAAAGGGGGCCAAAGAAAACAAAAAGAAAAAAAATAAAGTGAAAGAAATGAAAAAGTAATTTTAAAAAAAACAAAAATGACATGGCAGCATATTATTGGTTGTAATTATTTTTGTTTAACTGAGTTAACTTTTGGGGGGTAATTTGGGTAACGAAAGATAGTTTAGGCATTCCTTCAAACAAACAAAAAGTTTAGATGCCAATTTAGAAAAAGAGCATAGTATAGATACCAATTTGTGGTTTAAGCTAAAAATATAATAGATATTTCCAAACCCTAATAATATTTAGAAAAACATAATTAAAAATTAAAAACTTACCTGAAAAAAAAAAACTATAAGGTTGAAAAAATCAATTATAATTTGAATATTAATTTTTTTATAAAAGATAAAAATAGATTATAAAAATGTAATAGGTAAAGTTTGTTAGAAGCGGTAGGTAGCGCTTTATAAAAGGGGGTTAAGAGGGATTTCTTTCCCAAAAAAGGTTACGAGTTGGGAAAGGATTAGCAATACATACAATGGTTGATCAAAAGGGGTGTAGTGGTTGCAATGAATGGAATAAGGATGTTTATGGATTTATAGGTACTGCAAAAGGCATTTTATGAGTTTACTTTCCAATATCTAAAAGGCCCTGACCAATCATTTCTTCTGGTTAGTCCAACTAGAGAGCGATATTCGCGACGAGTTGGAAAATTGGCTTAATCATGAAGAGCTTCTTTAGATGCAAAAATCCAAATGTGACTCAAGCACACTTGGGGACTACAACACCAAATTCTTTCATACTAGAATAAATTAAAGAAGGAAATTCAATCAGATCACGCCTATGCATTGATAATGGCAAGTGGTGTCTCGATCGAATATCCTTCAATTTAAAGTAGTTAGTTTTCTCGAGAAACTCTATGGAAAATCCCCTAAACCCATGAGGGGCCTACCTTCTAACATTTTCCTCATCTCAAGCTTCAGACATAGTTTTTTGGAAAGGGCTATTTTCAATGAAGAAATCAAGAAAGCCTTATTCAAAGATGGATCCTCTAAAAGCTCCGAGAAACGATGGCTTTAATGCGCACTCTTTCCAAAGCCAATGGATATTGTAGGTTATGCAATTTATGAGTGGGTTCAAGGTATCTTTGCTTGTAATAACATTGACCGTAAGTTAAATAGTACACCGATCATGCTAATTCCTAAGAAGGATAATCTAGAGAATTTCAACCAATTTTGGTCTATTAGTCTATGCTTGGTAATGTACAAATTGGTAATGAAAGTTATTACTAATAGATTTAAATTGGTTTTCCTAATTTCATCTCGCAGAACAAAGCAGCCATTGTTTGGATGCAATATCTCCGATAATGTTATTATAGCACAAGAAGTCATCCATTCTATGTGGAAAAAATGAATTAGGAAAAATTGATGGTGATCAAGCTTAGATTTGGAGAAGGCTTATGATAGAGTAAGCTAGATTTTATTGGTGCTTCGTTATAAGTCGTAGGATCCCAGATTTCCTTAGATCAAGAATCATGGCGCCATTTCCTCTTCGACTATGCAGATTCTTTGGAATGGAGTTCCCACTTAGAAATTCAAGCTATCTAGAGGACTCGCACAGGTTGTCTTTATCACCTTACCTCTTTGTTCTGTATGGAGTGGTTGGGACACATTATTCAATTCAAAATTTATAAAGATAAGTGGTGCCCAATTTGGATTTCAAGGATAGGTTTTACTTTATCTCATTTATTTTTTATGATGATTTGTTTTTTGTTTTTTATTTTTTTTTTTTTATAAAGCAAAGTTGGAACAAGCCCAATTATTAGTAGGTATTTTGAAACATTTTTTTGTGATTTCTCTCGACATAAAATCAACACTCAGAAAGTAACATTTTCCAAATGTGTTGAAGGTGATATATATACTCGATTAATTAATTATTTAGCTATCGTGTGGTTCAAAGCCTTGGTATTTACTTAGAGTACCTCTTCTTCGTGATCATGTTACTAAAAGTACTGAAGTTTTATAGTGGAAAAGGTGAGGCATAAACCGCAGTTGGGAAGCAAGGAAGTTATCCATTACAAGAAGAGTCACCCCGCCTAATATGTCCTCCTTTGCCATACCGAACTACTTTATGCACTATGATGATATCGAAAGGAGTCTGTGAAGAGATTGAGCGAATTGTAAGACAATTTATTTAGGGCTACGATAGTAGACATCCAAACTTACTTTGGTTGGGTGGGAATCCATTTTTCAATCGAGATCTTGAAGTGGTCTTGATTTCGGCATTTACATGACTAGAAAACTCATTTCTTATGAATATTGGTTTTAACCTAGTCACTAAGGACAATGGCTTATGCGTATGAGTTCTAAGGTTTGGCCCTCTTATGTGAGAACTTAGCTTGGCTTGTGAGTAATGGTACTAGTATTCTAAGCTAGAAGGATTCTTGATCCCGAGAGCTAACCCTTTACTTACGCATATTCTTGCGCATGTGAATTTAGATTTGGATTGCATCCTTAGGGATTTGGTTACGCATGATAGAACTTGGAATATAGATCTTTTGTGTATGCTTGCTTGAAGAGATGATTCAATAGATAACAATCCTCGCATTAGGCTTGGATAGGTGAGTTGGGCTTCCTCGACTTCAGTGATCTCTTTCTGCTCATAGCGCTCGGGTCTCTAAAAAAGATTCTTAGAATTCCAAATATGTTTATTGGAAGAATATCTCAAAATTTCAAAGACCTCAAAGATTTCAAATTTTTCTTTGGCTAGCTTATAATAGAGCTTACTAACTAATTCGGGACGTACTGTGAGGTTTGGGTCATAACATCTCTTGCCCTATATGCGCATGAAATAAAAGATACTATCCATGCTCTTAGGGATAGTCCAACCGCAAAAGAAGTGTGGTTGCATGTGGTCCCAATTGAACAATAAAATGGGTTCTTTTCTTACCCTATTCAAATTTGGTTATCTTCTAATCTTTTTTGTCAATTGAAATTGTAGGAACGTGGAGTTATTTGGTCATGCTTTTTTGGTCTAATCACCTAACGAATTTGGAATAATAGAAATCTCTTCATCTTTCAGAACATTACTTAGCCAACCCTTGAAATTGTCAAAGCTTCTCTTAAGTGGGCACAATAATTTGAATCATGTTAGAACATATATAAGCCCAATTTCAGAATTGATACCAAATGCACACTAAAGGAAAGTAGGTTCATTTACTCTCTAATGGTGCAATGGAAAGAGTTTCTGGGAATGCTTCTGTTGGTAGCGTGCTACGTGATTAGGCTGGAAATTGGATTTTGGGATATAATTGTTATCTAGACAATTTGTAACAACTCAATTTAGACTTAGTTGAAATAGTGGTTTCGGACCACAAAACTGAGGAAAATATTTTAATATTATTTTTCGTGGCTTATTATATGTGAATTAGTATGTGTGAAAATTTTGTATGAAAATTTAATTATTTGTGTGCTCAATTTGATAAAAGGACCTAATTACGAAATGTAAAAGTTGATCACTATATGTTAAGTATGTCTATTTGTTATGCCTTTGTAAATAAGAGGTCCTTATGTTGAAATTAGGCCACTATTATGGTTAATGGACATTAATGGCCTTAATATGTGTGATTTTATAATGGATTAAATAAGATTAATTTGGTAATTGGATTAATAAGTTATAATTAAAATAAAACAAAGTATGAAATTAGGCCATTATCATCTTATATTGCCGAAAATCAAACAAAATGAAGAAGAAGAAAACACAACTAGGGTCTCGCACTTGTGATTGTGGATTAAGGTATGTGTTTTGTTTGGTTTTGATAATTTCTACGCTTTTTGTGATTGTTGCTCAAAGGTACTATCAAGCCCATGTCTCAATTTCTGATTTTGTTGATGATTTTAAGTTATGCCATTGATGAAATTATGAGTTTTATGAAGTCTGATGATAATATATGGAAGCTTAATGTTGGGTTAACATGATTTGTCTTTGAATTTTTGATAACTTTGAGTAAAATGGGCTAAATTGTGAAATTTGTAAATTGAGGGACTAAAATGTAAAATAAATGAAATATGTGGACTTGTATGAGCATTATGAATATTCAACTAGGCATGTGTGCAAAGAAATTTTGTGTATTTTGTGATTTTGTGAAATAGGGACAAAAGTGTCAAAATGTGAAAATATGAGGGCTAATTTGTAAAATGCCCTAAATATGTATTTTTGGATTGATTTGAATGAATGCGTGATTGAATAAGTCAAATTTGAATTTATTTAGATCAAGAATTAAAGAAAATGGAATTAGATCGGGGAAAGTCGAAAGTCGCCGAGTAGTCGATTTCATCCGCTTCAACTGCATAAGGTAAGTCTATATACAAATAAATGTGTTTGTAATGGTTTATGTATGCTTATATGCTATTGAACAATGATGAATGGCTTATTTGATGCTTATATGCTATTGAACAAGGTAAGTCTATATACAAATAAATGTGTCTGGAACAATGGCATCGATATTTGATTACATGTAAGACCTCGTCTGGAACGTTGGTATTGTACTATCTTTCCGAGCAATCTGAGTATCCTTATTTATTTCGAACGGTTCAATGGGCATTCTGAGAAAATGGAAAATTATGTGGATGTGTATCCGACTCAGGTACGTTTGAAATATTTATCATCAATTGAGAATGAAAGGTAAGTATATGTGCAAGTGATGATAATATAAGTATAAAAAAATATGCTATATGTACAAATGAATTGAGGATATGTGAAATGAATATGAACTATATGATTTGTGATAATATTTGGCTATGGAGTATATGTAATTTGATGATACTTATATGCTTAAAATGATGAATTTATTTGTATATGGCTTACTAAACTTTTGAAAGCTTACTTTGTGTGTGTTTTCAATTGTGTTATAGATATCGTAGCTTATCTGAGCCTCAGTGATTGTCGAGGATCATCACCACACTATCGAACTATATTTTGGTACCTTTTAAGAGTGTAATTATTGAAGTATGGCATGTATAGGCTAGAAGTATTAAAATATGTTTTGTAATGTGTATATCATGCCATGTGATATGGATAGATTATGGTTAAACGTATTGTTTGAATTTGGTATATGATATGTGATGCAATGTTACTATTATGATGTGTTTTTGGTTGGCCAAAAGAAATGGTCAGTTTGGTAAGTTTTTGGTATATGTTTGATTGTAGATTTGGTAAAAATTTAGCATGAGAATGAATGAGGTAAATTGATGTTACAAATCATATGTTTTGGTATGTTGATGGTTGCTAAAACTAACTAAAAATTCGACTAAGGCAAGCTTAACCTATCAAATAGTAGTATAGTTATGGTGAGACCGAAAATATCGATCCACAAGGACTAAAAGTACTAGTAATTACTATCTTTTTATTATCTAGCCTAAGAATTAAAGGGTATTTTTAAACTAAAACTAATTATCTAATTAACTAAGATTACGCATGAGATGAAAGTTGGAAAATACTTTAGGAAAACTCATGGAGAAGACAATACCCAAGGAAGAATCCACCTAGACTTCACTTATTACTTTCTAAATTAGACGATTTATTCACTTGTCTTAACTGTAGAAATCCTGTGATTTATGTTAATATCCTCTCGAGACTAAAAACAACCGACTCTAGGTTGATTAATTGAAATCTCTTTCTAATTAAAACCCCTATTGTTGCATTAACTCGATCTATGGATTCTCTTATTAGATTTGACTCTAATCCGACAGATTTATGTCATCCTATCTCTAGGATTGCATGCAACTCCGCTTTATTTTATATGATCTACTCTTAAACAGGGACTTTTCCTCCACTAAATAAGCACATCAAAAACCTGAATTAATATCCTGGAATATTAAAGCAAGGGTTAAACTCACAATTAAGAATAAGAACAAGTATTTATCATATAACTCAAATAATAATAAGATCCGTCTTAGGTCTCATCTCCCTTAGGTATTTAGGAGTTTAATTCATAATAATAATGGAAAACATCTCAAAGTTTGGAAAATAACAAAATATAAAGAAACCTAAAGAACTTCTAGGAAATTGGATGGAAATCTTCAGTCTTGATGTAGATCCTGCTTCCGAGGTGATTCTGATGGTTGTCCTTAAGTATTTCCTGCCTTCTACTCTGTGTGTCCTCTTTATTCCTCTTCTAGGGTGTTTATATAGGCTTTATAATGCTTCAAAACCCTCAAAAGTAGCCTTTTCCGAGTAGAATTAGACTTGGGATAGACAGACATGGCTGCAGCCACGCCCATGTGCAAGTGCTCGCATCTGCAGTGCAATTCTCGACTTGATTTATTGTCAACACGCCATGAAACACTGGACGCAGTGGTTTGCTCACGCAGGTGTGACACACACAGCGTGAATCACCCGTGTGGAAGTGCCTAGGCTGTGTGTCATGCCAAATTAGGCCCATTTTGTTCGTTTTTGGCCCGCTTTACTCTTTTGCCTCCTAAGCTCACCTAAGTATAAAACATGAATTTAAAGGATTAGAAGCATCGAATTCAATAAAACCAAGGAAAATTATCCATAAATATGCTAAGCATGGGGTAAAATATGTATATATTACTGGCTTATCAAATATCCCCACACTTAAGCATTTGCTTATCCTCTAGCAAAATCCTCAACTCACAATTAAAATAAATATCGCTCAACTTATAATTCTCATTAATAATGTTCAAATAATCCATGAGTAGTCATACATTAAAAGCTTAACTATACTTAACATTAAAGTTTCAAACAATCCAATTGAGCATTTCAATCATAAAATCATAGGTACCCCCCCTTTATCTAAGTAATTACCTTTAATTCCAAATTGGCAAGGGTTGACATCCTCACTAAAGATTCACTCAAATCACTCAAAGTGTTTAAGGTTCAATAATTAAGCACTCAATAGTCAAACATGAAAGGTTATTACTATAGGCTTGCATGAAAATCAAATCTCCACCACTATAATGAAATGATACACAAATCAAAAGGTCTTTAACAGGGTTGTAATGGGGCTTGGGTTAAAGGTGTGGATAAAAGCTGCAAAAGGGGGTTAGAATCGAGATTAACTTAATAGATTACCAAACTTAGAAAAAGCATAGCAAATCACTGAATTACAAACAAGTGCCAGAATTAACACTAACCAAAACTAATGAAATGAGCTTTTCTCTCAATATGATAACTTATCCAACAATATGTAACTAAATGAATGTACGTTTTTTTTTTTTAAGAATAAGAACAAGTAAAAAGTACATAAAAAGAAATAATTCAGCAATTGAAAGGGGCGAGAATAATTAGGTAACTCATCAAATTAAATCTCGATAAAAAGGGAGTCAATAAAAAGGGAGAAATTCTTAACGAATCAAAAAGGGTTAAGTTGTAGGTTAATATTAAGGGGAAAATCAAGAAATAATAGTTAAGGCTCAAAGGGGTTCACTAGGGGTCAATTATGTGGGTAGGCTCTTTATGGGGTAAATGGGTTAGAACCTAAGTGCCTTTATCATTTTAGTATATCAAATCAAAGATGTGGTCTCGACATGTATAATCGATGCAAGTTCTAGAATAACAAATCAATGTTGACACACTCATAACCAATAAAATAAGTGAGCAAGAAAGATATATGCTCTAAAAGGCTCAAGATCTCATGAAAATTATGGGTAATTGATGTCCATCCCAGAAATTCAAAACTTCAAGATGACACCTCAATTCAGGGAACAACCTAGCAATTTTACTTCTCAAAAGTCAACTTATCATGCTCGATTCTCTAATGTCTTAAAGTTTAAACAATCAATGCACAGCTACTCTATGATTTAATTCAAAACATATTAATAAAAATTATAAATCAATCAAAATTTACTCTAATAATGATATGAGACAATTATTTGAGAACAAGATAAAAATTTTGGGATTTTCTAATAATTACATAAATAACCTTCTCACACTTAAGATGTACATTGTCCTCAATGTACAAAGATATATAATGGAAATAGAAGCATAATATCAGAAGAGAGGGAGAGAAGCTTAAACCGCTCTCAAATTTTGGATGAAGTCCTTAGAAGAGCGCAAGCAAGAATTGTGGAGAAATCTGAATAAAAGGCATGATTCTGAGTTACTAATAAGCAAATAAACACCACTGTGGAAGAGAATTAAGGGATCACTTGATAATCATTAGAAAGATAAATATGGTTCAAAATATAAAACATAAGTCTTCAAAAATAAATAAGAGACAAACTAGAATTGAAATTTAAATAAAAATAAAAATAATAGTAAAATAAAGAGACTCAAAGGTCCTCATCATCGATGCCTCGTGGGTCGATGATGCCAAGGAGAGATGTCGAGGTGGTGGCAACTGGCAAGAGTGGCATCGATGTCGCCGAACCGCCAAAGCACTATCGCCAAAGCGAGTGAATCACTCGATAAATCACAAAATGGTAGCAGGAGGTCGGTGAATCGCTGGTGGTGGTGGGGTGGGTCCTCGCGAAGGGGAGGGACATCATCGCACATCCTCCGGCTTCTCCCGGTCATCGAGAGGACGAGTCCCAGATCGAGGGGGTTGAATCCACAAAGGTCACTCTATCATCCTCATGTGGATCATACTAGATATTCCTTTGAGGAGACATCCGCCTACTAGTGTGAGTGTCGCGACATCTCCGAGTGTCGGCAGAGGCCGGGTGTCGAGCAAGGCGAGTCACGTAAGGGCTAAGACATATGGGGCCCTCCTATGATGGTCCGTCTGCGCCGAAAAGCTAGGGCAATAAAGTATGCCAAATCAAATACATGGCCAGCCGCCATACTCCATGGAAGTAAGCATCGGTGGTGCAACGACATCTGTGCTCTCTCTCTCCCCGCCAAGGTGTGAGCCAAGATGGCATAGATGTAACGTAATGCCGAGGAAGAGAAGTCATCTTTCAATGACTTGCGCCATAGGAAACCGTATCTAAAGCGCCTACCAATACATCGCCCACACCCAATATTTGAAGAAGCTGAAACAGGTCGTCCTGTGGGCTAGAAGGGAATCGAAGCAGAGGGTGAAGAGCTTCAGTAGAGGTGCTCGAGGAGGTTGCACTAGGACCCTTCTGCTTTTTTGAAGCGAGGATGGCAGTCTTCTTGCCTCATATATTTGTCATTATATATCTGAAAAAAATAATGTAGAATCTAAGTAGTGAAAATAAAAATATAGTCCTAAAAAGAATATTCCCTAACACTAATCATAACAACGACTAGAATAATAGGATAATAGAGAAAATTAGGAACATAATGAAAACAAAAATTGAAGACTATAGAAACAGAAATAATAAAAACCGATGGATGCCAATACTAATAATAAAATAAAGCAAAAATTGAAAAAAAATAGAAAACTAAAACTATGTAACAATAATCAAAATAATCCTAACCAATATCAGTAATAATAATGAAGACTTATTAAAAACTAAGTGAATAAAGAAAAATATACTAAAATTTAAAATAACATTCAAAGAAATAAAGAAATAAAGAATAAAATACTCAAATAAAAGAAAGGTGAAAGTAAAAGAGGAAACCACTGTGGTGGTCAGAGGTGCAAACGGCGGTGGATGGTGCTGGTGGTTGGAGGCAGCCACGGGGGAAAGGGCACGGGCATGGGTTGTTTGGTGGCTGGTGTGGCGCGAAGGTAGAAGGGGATGAAAGGGAAAAAGAAATGAAGGGGAAGGGAATAAAGGAGGGGGAGAAAGAAAGAAAAAAGGGAAAGGTAGGAGAGAAGGGGGCCACGGCAGTTGATGGTGGCTTATTAGGCGCAGAGGTCACATGGCTAGGGTTTTAGGGGAAGGAAGATTGAAGAAGAAGAAGAAGAAGAAAATAAAGTTAGGGTTGGGGTTTTAAAGGGCACGCCATGTGAGACCCGTGTTAGCCACACTACGTCACACTCCTATTAGGCTCGAGTTTAGCCTCGTGTTTATCCCAAAAATTGAATGCCTAATCGCCACACTACCGGGACACGCCATGTGATCAGCCGTGGGTTTACACGCCGCAGTCGCACAGCCGTGTTCTTCGCTGTTCGCTTCTCCCACGCCAGGTATATCGCACACGCCAGGTGTCCAAACACATGGCCGCAGCCTTACCAAAGGTAACTCTCTAACTTGTTTGAAAATTGAAAATTTTGGCTCTAGTTTTCACATCGCCCAAACACGCCCGTGTCCTAGCCGCAGACTTCACACTCACCGTGTTGCACGCCTGCAGATTTATTGCAAGCCGCGGTGGCTCGATACTTGGGGATTTCGTGAGTCCTATTTCCACACGGCCAAGGACACGCCTGTGTCCAGCCGCTGTGGGGTCATTGTTCCCGCTAAAAACACAAAAATAGCTAAAATAAATTAGTTAGTGATGTTAGTGCTTGGTTTGCCTCC
The DNA here is from genome assembly GCA_025698465.1 of Gossypium longicalyx. Classification (NCBI taxonomy): domain Eukaryota; kingdom Viridiplantae; phylum Streptophyta; class Magnoliopsida; order Malvales; family Malvaceae; genus Gossypium; species Gossypium longicalyx. The sequence continues at coordinate 16,548,052 of CM047005.1, read as the reverse complement.
CTATAGAAGCACTTATTTAAAGTCTAAGCTCGACTTACCTCAATTTTGTATGGTCACTTGTGGATTGAGGAGTTGAAACTCCTCACCTCTACTATCAATTTTATCAAAATAAGGTCCGAGTCGAGTATTATTTACCTTGAAAGTTATAAATTCAAAGGTGTTTTACCTTGATTGTACCATGGGAAGGTTTTTAGTACCATGAAAGGAATTGTTCCGTCTATATTGTGCTCTAAAGTAGCAATTGAGGGTCCTTTTCATCTAACAATACTTTGTCCCCGCCTTAAATTGCGCTTGTTTCATCCCTACGCTTGTCATGGTGTTGCTTAGATTCATCATGTGCTTTTGGTTTCTCCTGACATGTGTTCGCCATTCGCCTAGTTCATCGATTTGTAATCTTCGCCTCATGACTCGCTTTTTTTTGTCACATGGGCTAGAATGTGGCTCCATCATGTTCTTCCTAGGGGTTTCTTGAAAAGAAGTTTGAGCCATAATATTTCTCGAGTTAATAGAATTTAAACAATCATCTCGATTATTAGATATATTAGCGTAATCACGAGCTTGAAGTGTAATCATGTCATCTCCTATACGGCGTATCAATTCACCTGTACAACATCATGATAGTTCTAGCGGTTGCTAAAAGGGTCTTCCTAAAATTAGAGGTACGCTACTATCTTCATCCATGTCTAGAACAACAAAGTCAATGGGAATATAAATTTATCAATTTTGACAAGCATGTCTTCAATAATACCTCTAGGAAATCTAATTGTTTTATCTCGCTAATTGAATGCTCATCCTAGTTTGTTTGGGTTTCCTAAGACCGAGTTGTTTAAACATTTTATAAGGCATGACATTAATGCTCGCCTCTAGATCAGCTAACGCAATATTAATATTTAAACTACCAATTAAGCAAGGAATCGTGAAACTCCCCGGATCTTTTAATTTGTTTGGTAACTTATTCTCAGAGAATGGCCGAGCAAACCGTGATTTAATTCCACGCATGATGCATCATCTAACTTTCATTTATTAGCCAAGAGCTCCTTTAAAAATTTAATCGCATTTGCATCCGCGAAAGGGCTTCAATAAATGGTAAGTTAGTATGCAACTTTTTTAGTAATTTAAGAAATTTACCGAATCGCTCGCCCTTATGGTCTCTCCTTGTCGCTTTAGGTATGGGCACACGAGGTTTATATTCCTTGCTTATCGGCTTCTCAGGTACCATTGCTTGCATCAACCTTACCTTTATCTTCCACATTGTCTTGCCTCTGCTTCGATTCAGCTTTAACTAACCCTTCATCATTGTGCATAGTAATGGCATGAAGTTGCTCCTGGGTTAGTTTGAGTGTTACTTGGTAGGCCACCTTGTGGTCATTTAGAAATCACCTTAGCAAGCTGTCCTATTTGAGTTTCGAGCCCTTGAATCGACGCTTGCTGATTCTTTAACGCTGTTTCAGTATTTTAGAAACGTATTTCTGACACCGAGATGAATTTTGTGAGCATCTCTTCAAGGTTCAGTTTCTTTTCTTGTTTGTAAGGTAGTTGTTGAAAGCCCTGGGATGTTGTGGCTTTGATTTCCTTTGACCACCCCATGAGAAATTGGGATGGTTCCTCCAACCTACATTATAAATGTTACTATACGGGTTATTTTAAAGTCTAGGATTATTACCTATATAGTGAACTTGTTCCTCCTTGGTGCTTAGGTTGAAGGATGGATAACTGTGGTTGTGTATTCCTCCTACATTTGAATCACACCTCATCACCGGATGTACCTAAGTAGAACCATACAAACTATTAATCTTTTATTTAAATGTTCTACCTGGTCGTAAAGCATAGTGACCGTGGTCGAGGTTGAAAACATCACCGCTTTTGTCGCCTTTATTCTCATGACTTGCCACCGATAGTTATTCAAAGGACATCTCTTCAATAAATTCATGCCTCTTCGTGTTTTGTTGTTTAAAGTTTCACCGCGGCCATACCGATAAGTTGCCTTGTTTAGGGTTCACACCGCTATAAAAAGTCTCAACTCGCAGCCATAGAGGTAACCCATGGTGAGGGCACCTTCTTAATAAGTTCTTGTATCTCTCTCATGCATCATAAAGAGTTTCTAGATCCATCTCACACAAAAGAAGAGATGTTATTCTCAATTTAGCCGCTTTAGCCTAAGCAGAAAATATTTAAGCAAAAATTTTTGGTCATTTGTTCCCAAGTGGTGATTGACTCACAGAACGAAGTTCAACCATTGTTTAGCCTTATTTCTCTTCGATTTCGTGAGTCAGGCTTCGATCTCACCACAAAAATCAGTATCCCGATGTGTTTCTTCTAGTCATAAACTATAAAACTCCGCCAAAAGTAATGAAAAGAAAAATTAGTAAAGAAAATTAAAAAAATAAAACAAAATTAAATTGCAATTAAAATAAAAATGGCTAAAGTAATAAAAATTAAGCTGCCTTAATATCTTAGTCTCCTGCACCGTGCCAAAAACTTGATTTGGTCGCTAAAACTAACTAAAAATTCGACTAAGGCAAGCTTACTCTATCGAACAAAGAGTATAGTTATGGTGAGACCGAAATATCATATCCACATGGACTAAAAGTACTAGTAATTACTATCTTTTATTATCTAGCCTAAGGATTAAAGGGTGTTTTTAAACTAAAACTAATTATCTAATTAACTAAGATTACGACATAGATGAAAGTTGGAAAATCTTTAGGAAAATCGATGGAGAAGACAATACCTAAGGAAGAATCCACTTAGACTTCACTTATTACTTTCTAAATTAGACGATTTATTCACTTGTCTTAATCAGAGAAATCCCTCGATTTATGTTAATATCCTCTAGAGACTAAAAACAACTCGACTTAGGTTGTTTAATTGAAATATCTTTCTAATTAAAACCCATATTGTCGCATTAACTCGATCTATGGATTCCTTTATTAGATTCGACTTAATCCGCAGATTTATGTCGTCCTATCTCTAGGATTGCATGCAACTCCACTTAATTATGAATTATATACTCTTAAACGAGGAATTTTCTTCCACTAAATAAGCACATCAAAAACCTAAATTAATATCCTGAATATTAGAGAAAAGGTTAAACTCACAATTAAGAATATGAACAAGTATTTATCGATAACTCAAATAATAATAAAATCCGCCTTTTAAGTTTCATCTCCTTAGGTATTTAGGAGTTTAGTTCATAATAATAATGGAAAACATTTCAAAGTTTGGAAAATAACAAAACATAAAGAAACCCAAAGAACTTCTAGGAAATTGATGGAAATCTTTAGTATTGATGTAGATCTTGCCTCCGAGGTGATTCCGATGGTCGCCCTGAGTATTTCCCGCTTTCTACTCGTGTGTTATCTTTATTCCTCTTATAGGTGTTTATATAGGCTTTAGAATGTTTCAAAACCTCAAAAGTAGCCTTTTCCGAGTAGAATTAGACTTGGCTCGACAGGACACGGCCGTGTGCCACGCCCTGATGCAAGTGCTCAGCCGTGTGCAATTTAACTTGGTTTATTGTCGACACAAATGCATTACACACTGTGTGTGGTTTGCCTGTGGTGTCACACATGAGCATGTGAATCACCCGTGGGAAGTGCCTAGGCCGTGGTGCCATGCTAAATTAGGCCCATTTTGTCCGCTTTTGGCCTGCTTTTGCTCTTTTGCTCTCCTAAGCTCACCTAAGTATAAAACATGAATTTAAAGGATTAGGAGCATCGAATTCAATAAAACCAAGGAAAATCATCCATAAATATGCTAAGCATGGGGTAAAAATTTGTATATATTATGGATTATCATATGTCTTTGGCTTATGAATATTATGTTTTGATTTTTGAATTATGAATGAAATAGGTTGATGAATATATGATACGAATGATGTATGATTTGGGTTGAAATTGGTTTAAAATATGATGTTTTAGATGCCTATTTGATGCTTGTAAGGAGGACCTCAATGGGTGGCAATTTGGCCTTGCAAATGGCCTGTTTTTGCCTACATGGGCGTATGTCTCGCCGGCCAGTTGCTCAAGGGCCATTTCGAAATGAGCCCGGCAGACTACACGGTTGTACACACGGCGTGTGCTAGGCCGCAGGCTAAGCCGGGCCGACCACGGGCTAGACACACGGACGCGTGTTCAACCGCAGGGCCAAGTCGCAGCCTCCCTAATTTTCACACGGCCCGCACACGCGCAGTATTGTGGCCGCAGTGAACAAGTCGCATGTATGCCCTGCTTTGACATGGCCTAGACACATAGGCGTGTCTAAAGCCGTGGTGAGGCACACGGCCTGCTCAAGCGAGCGGTAACCTGTATAATATTGAAAAATGTTTAAGTTTTGAAAATTTTGTATGAGCTCTGGCTTAGTCATTGTAACACCCCGCACTGAAGTTCGAGGCCGAGCCCGGGCACCGTGCATTACCATACTTAACTACATGCATACAATCGCTTCCGAGTCACCAAGACTTGATCAAACTTAAAACTTTTTTTTTTTGAACCTTGTTTAAACTCCTTAATATGAGCTTACGAGACCTCAAACTCTCATTGGAAACCATTAGGAACCAACTCAGTCCTTAAACCGACTTAATAAAATGACCTTTGAAACAGTGGGCACATGCCCGTGTGGAAGGGCAACACGCCCGCAGTGATCATTACAACATGATCGTGGTGCCGATGGCCCGTGGTGACACACACGACTAAGCATCTAAGGGCACGCCTGTCCCATACCTGCAGAATTAAATTCTAAATTTGAACCTATAAGGGTTTTCATACTACCGACACACGCCCGCGTGTTCATGGCCCATGTCCTCACATGGCCACGACACTCCCGTGTCCTAGCCCGTGTCCAAAAACCTTAACATTCTATTTTTGATGTCAACATCTAATAAGGCACACGGCCAAGGCACACGCCCATGGCCGTGAGGTCGTGTCCTCCACACTACCGAGACATACGCCGCCGTGTCTCTACCCGTGTTTTACTACCATGCATACCGACTTGAAATTTTACGCATGTGGGACACACGGCTGACAACACGCCCATAGGGTTAGCCATGTGTCACACACGGCTTAGACACACGCCTGTGTCTCATCCTTGTGGACACATGAGGCTATCTACCAAGCCTTTGCCACTCAAACACAATCTAATGCCAATCAACATTTTAAAATCTAACTTAATATGATTTCTCAACCAAACAACCATAGCTAAGGCTTATGTACATTTCATATATTCAAACATGCCATCAATTTCACATTCGTGAAAGACTATCTTGCTGTAACGCCCCACGCCCGAGACCGTCACCGAGTCGAGTATGAGGTGTTACTAAACTTAATTTAACATTTTAAGAACTTTAGATTATTTGTTTCTACATTCACAGCTTTTTAGCTACTTATGTTACAGTCACAAGAAAAATCATATCTCAAGTTTCTGAAACTCAAATCAAGATCCGTAAATTTTTCCTGAATCTAGACTCATATGCCTATCTACTAATTTTTTCTAGAATTTTTGGTTGGGCCAATTAGTACAGTTTATTAGTTAAATTTACCCCCTGTTTCAGGGCTTGACTGGTCTGACTCTCTGTTTACTACGAACCACTTTTATCTCTGTATAAAATTCATATGAATATGAGGTTTATTTCTACTGAAACTAGACTCAATAAGGATTCTGAGTATATAAAATAAGACACCTAATTATATCTGTACAATTTATGGTGAATTTATAAAGTTGGAACATGGGATTCAGAAACTGCTCTGACCCTATTTCTCTAAAATTCAAATATCTTCTAACATATAATTCTTTTACCAGTTTAGTTTGTTTCATGTGAAACTAGACATAATAAGATTCAATTTGATATTTAATCCATCACCAAATTCAATTTCTATGATTTTTAGTAAATTTTCAAACTCACGTCAGTGTTGCTGTAATATTCTGTTTATGGCAAATTTCATCCTTTTTATGAATTTTCATGAACTAGGTAACTTATTAACTTTCCATAACATCAAACATATTCTAAACTAACCATTTCCATAATTTATCATTATCAAGCACTTCCTCAACCATTTCATCACCATACCATAAGATCATTTACACAAAATAAGTATTTTGCTATACATGCCATACTTAAATTTACAAGCCATTTTACCAAAAGTTCTTCCTGATAGTGTGATCGATCCTCCGACCAATCCCGACTCGAGCTGGCTTGTCCAAAACTACAATGAGTAAGAAAGAGGGGTAAGCATAAATGCTTAGTAAGTTCATATGCAAATAATAAGTAACATAACAAAGCAATCATACCAAACAACATTAGCATGGTATCACCAAAACATAAATCTCATTTCTAATCATCTTTCATCATTTTACTACCTTATCGTTATTGTATCAATACTCAACCCGAGGGTTAAGTACATACCTGTCCGGCATCCATTTCACATCACTTACCAATACGCCTCTTTTCATCTCAAGTATTCCTTCATTTGAGTACAACTTACCCGCTGAACTCATCTAATATAATTCGATACGAGGAAGTTTGCACATAAGTGCCACATATGTAGCCAAGCTACCATGTAACCCGCCTCTGCTTAACTCGACTCAACTCAACGAGCTCGGCGTCAGATCCATAATGAACTCGACTCAACTCAACGAAGTTCGGATGCCTAGTTACATCTCACGAACTCTGACTCAACTCAACGAAGTTCAACATTCGCATCCATAAGTGAACTCTGACTAACTCAACGAGTTCGATGCTCAACCATCCTAGTGACATGTCACTTGTATCCTAATCTATTCCTAAGGTTCAAACGGGATTTTCCTCGAACACATATCCTTGTCGCCTTCGAGAATGCCAAATCAATACTCTCTGTGAATAATTTATATTCAACAAATAACTCACATAATTTGCATTTTATTCAAAATTAACCACAAAACATATATTTCATGATAAAAATCAGCATATCATATAATTAACATCAATGACTTAAAAATAACAATTATGTTACATTATTTACACATGAACTTACCTTGGTACCAAAATACAAAGGTTTTGCAATTTAATCCACAATCTTTTCTTTTCCTCGATTGGGGTCAAGCTTTCCACGCCTTTCTTGATCTAAAATAACACATTTAGCTTATTTAATACTCACATTATCAAATTAATCCTTAATTCAAATTTTGGCAAAATTACAATTTTACCCCTAAACTTTTGCATATTTACATTTTTGCCCCTAGGCTCTGGATTAAACTTTATTCCTTATTCTTATGTTTTACAACATGCTGATCACTTTTCCCTTCTATGGCAACATCAAATTCTCACTCTAACATGTACTTGTGACTATTAGGTATTTTTACCGATTAAGCCTTTTTACTCGCTTTTGCTTAAAATCGAGTAGTACAAGTTGTCTAACATAATTTAAAACATCATATTCTATCATAAAATATCAAAATACACAAATTTCACCTATGGGTATTTTTCCAAATATAAACCCTAGGTTAAATTATTGCTAACATAAGCTTTATCGAGTTATCTGGATCTCAAAAACATAAAAATCATTAAAAACGGGCTTGGAATCACTTACTATGAAGCTTGAAAGTTGAAGAAACCCTAGCTATGGAGACATGGAGCATTCGGCAGCAACTAATGGGGAAGATGACTATTTTGTGTCATTTTTCCCATTTTATTTCATTAATTATCCAAATGACCAAAATGCCCTTAATGCCTTTCTTTGAAAATTTTCATGTACAAGCCCATTTTTGTCCAAAATTTTAGAAATTGGTCAAATTGCTATTTAAGACCTCCTAATTAATATTTCAAAGCAATTTCATACTAAAAACTTCTAGAATGCAAGTTTTGCAACTTATTCGATTTAGCCCCTAACTTCAAATTAAGCATTTTATGCATGGAATTTCTTCACAAAATTTTCACACAATCATGCAATCATATCATAAACCTCAAAATAATTATAAAATAATTATTTCTATCTCGGATTTATGGTCACGAAACCACTATTCCGATTAGGGCCCTAATTCGGATATTACACTTGCATTCATATGATAACCTCCAAAATTAGCCATTTTTCATGGCTTTATACAAAATGAATCAAATGTTAAAGTAAGCCATCACATTTGGCCAATTAACAATGACACAAAACTCAAAATTCTAAGTTTCTATACATGTCATACTCAAAATATTAAGTCTAATTATACCGAGTGCTTCAGCTGATAGTGTGATCGATACCTCTGACGCTTGTTGATCTTCGAGCTAGTTAGGCGGCACTATAAGAAAATAGAAAGGAGAGGAAGTAAGCATAAAGCTTAGTAAGTTGCATGCAATAAATATAACAACAACTTTACCATTCATCATCATGCTTATAGTACTAAAGTAGGCATAAGTACAACTTACTCATCACTATCCAATACATTTCACATAGTTTATATTGAGCTCACATCTCATACATTTCAATAGGTACCAGTATCACTCACAACATGGTTATACTTTTCTCGCTTAACTTAAATCAGAATCTCTCACCGCTGAACCATTTGGAATGCTATCGATATTTACTAAGCCTTAAACATAGGTGTAATGCCAATGCCATGTCCTGCATATGGTCTTACACCGCTCATCCATCAAGTCGATGCCATGTCCCGCATATGGTCTTACACTAACTATCAAAATCGAGACCGACGCCATGTCCTGCATATGGTCTTACACTAGCTCACATCTTCGTGCGGTGCCATGTCCCAAACATGGTCTTACACCGACACCTCTATACGTGTTGATGCCATGTCCCGCATATGGTATTACACTCGACACATCTCGTAGCCGATGCATGTCCCAAACATGTCTTACATCGCTTACATCTCGAGGCCGATGTATGTTCCAAACATGTCTTACACTAGCTCTCGCCTCAATACCGATGCCATGTCCTGCATATGGTCTTACACTAGCTCTCATAATGTGGCCGATGCATGTCCTGCATATGTCTTACACTAGCACACAAATGACCTAAATGCCATGGCACGAATATCCGATTTGTTCCGAAGGTTCACCCGGGAGTTATATTAACTCAATTATCATCATGTAATTTCATCACCACAATTAAGCAATTTATGCTATATCAATTCAAACACATATAATAACAAATGTAGTTGTATTATTTACATACAACTTACCTCGACACTCAAAATGGGGCGACTAGTTGATTTAATCTACTTGTTTGGCCTTCCCTCGGTCTAAGTTCAGATTTTGTATTTCTTGATCTAAAATGACAACATTTAGTCATTTAATCATCAATTAAATCTAAATGCTCAATAATTTATAATTTGGGCAAAATGACCATTTTGCCCTCTGCACTTTCACAAAATGACTATTTTACCCTTAGCCCCTAAATTGATTTTTTATCGAGTTTGGCTATTAGTCAAGCTTCAACCACCATTTATCTCTATTATGAAAACCTGAAATTTCCAATATTTCACAATATTACTATCTATTATACAAACTTTACAAAATGGTCCTTTAGGGTTTTCATGAGAAGTCCCTTCACAAAAGTTGTTTATTTCACAACCATGATTCATTTTCTTCCATAAAATTTTAGAAAAAAACATGAACACTCTCATGGTAAAACCCTAGACTTTCAATTATTTTACAAAATAGTGCCCTCATTTGAAAGCTCATGCAACAAGGGTTCTAAAATACAAAAATCATCAAGAAAGACCATCAAAATCACTTACTTGAGAGGGTTACAAGTTGATAAAATTTTTAAGCTTTCAAACCCCAACAATGGCTGAATTTTCAATGGAGAAGAAATGGTGAAAAGGGATGATATCATCTTCCTTTATTTTATTTCTATTTTAGTCAAATAAGCTACCAAAACCCACTTAATTTGACTTTTTGACCATTCTTGTACCCATGGCCAGCCAAGCACTCTTTTTAGGGTCTATTTGCCCTTTAAAGACACCCAATTTTGGTTTTCTAGCCATTTGACACCCTTAGCTATCAAAATAGACTTTTGCACTTTATGCGATTTAGTCTTTTCGACAAGCTCTCAAACGCTAAAATTAATTCACCAAATTTTTCATGCACCTTTATAATCATGTCATCACACATAAAATAATATTAAAATAATTCCTATGGCTTCAAAGCAGTGGTTCCATAACCACTGTTCTGACTAGCCCCAAAATCGGTCTCACATATACCCACTTTCTTTCTAATGCATGTTTAAGGTCTCAATGACCTATATATGGACTCTATGGTAATGTTTGACTATGATTGTGAATGATGTATATGAATTGTTCATAAAATGTTCTGAATTGTCTGCTAACACCTTTAACCTTAGTTCGGTGATGGATACAGGTTAGGGGTGTTACACAATTGTACTCCCTTTGAGGCGAAACTATAAAGTATTCTTGATAGGCTCGTCATTTTGTTAAATAAATTTTACAAGCGGGCCACAATTCAAACAGAAAATTCTGATATGGCCAAGGCCTTGACCGATAAGGGTTTGAAGATTTAGGCATCATAGTGCTTAGAAGGGTTCAAAGGACTATGCGCTCAAGGACAAAGGGCGGATCGATATATGCCCGTGAGGGAAAACTTAGTTGCAGCATCGATTGGCTGCACTCGCCTAAAATGGAAGTCAAGTTTACAAATTTTAGATGTGCCTCTTAATGAGGTATTGAGGCCTTTCAATAAGATAAAGGTTGTGGCGCATTTGAACAACTGATTTGATGTAATTTTGTTTTTTTTTCACAAAAAAAAAGGTGTAATGAAGGAACATGTTGAGCTTATGAAGGGTAAAGATTCTTTACCTCATCGAGGACCTAAATCACCTCTTAAGGTAATAGAGAATCTTTGCCTCTCATAGGCCTGACAAGACCCTTCAATGGTCCTGCTTTGATAAAAGAGAAAAAGTAGCAAATTGCCACTATGATGATGTAAGAGTATGCCCAAAGATCAATCACGAGATGGTTGTGATAACATACTTGATTTATCATGTTTATTGATATATATGCTATTATTATTATTTCAGCTTTTCTCTCGTGTACATAAATAAACTGCTTTATAATAATGTCCCGAGAATAATATGATTATTCTTAAAAGATCCTTAGTCAAGTATTATTGTTGGCTAGACAACAATAATGCATTAAGACTAACATGTAATTGATTGATGATAAAGAGTTGTCATTGATATGGAGTGTCAAAATCAATGCATGAATATGTGTGTTAGAGAACAACATATTGACTCGACTCGCTATGAGTATGTTTCTTGGATTATTATGTAATTGTCACAACATTACTCATAGTGATTAATATGTATATGATCCTCATACTTGAGATCATCATTATCCCAACATCGTGAGTTGTATATTTTGATATAGTCAAATGAACATCGAATCGGTTGTTCTATAAAGACTGATGTTGATATACCACAATCTATGTAAAGGGATATGGTTGATCAATATAGGATAAGTCCCTCCTACATAATGGGAGTAATATCTTAGGCCACTTGATTGAGTGAGACTAGAAATGCATGGCCATGCTCAAATAAGTTGATATGAGATGTCATACTTATTTGTGTATCATAGTTCACTTAAAGTATCAAGAAACATGGGATGGACTATGCAAGTGTGACTATTCCATGACTTGTGTCCATTCCAAAGGTATAGGACTTAAGGATTAATTCATGAAAGGTTAATCACAAAAGGTTATGTCTAATCATGACTTCTCGTAACTTAGGTAGTAATGATGCATTGCTAGATGTCACTCATTGTTTGTAACATTAGAATCGTTTCTAATATTATCGCTAACGCTATAAGAACCTATAGGTCACATGCTATGGTTGAAATGAACGGAGTAAAACATAGTTGGTATTGTATTCTAATTGTCGATGAATTAAATTAATTATAGAATTAATTTAATTGGGCTATCAAATTGTTGAACATACTATATGTACAAGGATGTTGTACACATAATCGTAACATAATTTCATTAGTATATGAATTTGGTTCAGATATAAGTTTAAATAAATATAGTTTATCAAATCTTTATTATAATTAATGTAATTATAATTTTCTCGGCTAAACATTATTATATTTATTTTAATGATGACTATTATGTTCAGATTAATTTTAATGAATTAATATTCATTAAAAATATATCAATTAAAAGGGTGTTATATATGGCAAGGGTAAAAACCCTAAAGAGATAATATATAAATAAGCCCAAAACTATGCTAAAGGGTCTAGTACTGGCCAAGCATAAAAATCATCAAATAGTTTCAGATTTTTCTACCGCTCATTGTCAATCGGGTGAACTACGAGAGGCCGACATCTGAAAGGTTGCCGCTTGGTTCGATAGTGGTTTAGGATTCCCGCTGCCTAGGCGCCATTGCCTACTCGCATTGAAGTTTCGTAATTTTGAAACCTTTTATCACCCCGATACGCCTTTACACATGGATCCATGGTTTGGATCGCTGTAATGTTTTTAATTATTTTATTTTTTCACGCGCTTGAGGCACCTTGTGATTCCAACAGATGATTCAATGTCAACCATAAATGTTGTTTTATAATAGTTTGATAAGTAATTTTAAAATATACTATTTATATAATTATTTTGTGTATTATTTAACTAAAAATATTTTTTTATTTAAAATTTATTTGGCAAATAAATTTTAAATAAGTTTACGTTATTTTTGTCAAAATTTGCTATTAGTCTTTATATTATATATGTAAGTTGTGGATTTAGTCTTTCTACTTTAATTTGGTCAATTTTGGTCACTATACTTTTTGAATTGGACAATTTTAGTCTTTTTATTTTTTTTAATTTTAAAATTTTAGTCTTGACCTAAAAGGTAGTAGTTAAATCCATTTGTTTAAATTCTGTCATTAGTCATATACTATGCATAAAGTTTTAAAATTTAATCTATCTTCTTCAATTGGATCACTTTTTAGCCTTCCTATACTATTCGAATTTCAAAATTTAATCTTGACACAAATTATAGCCATAAACCGTTAATTCACTTTTTTGGAAGGAAAATGTTAAAATAATAGGTTATGGCATTACACATGTAAGAGTGTGTTTGTCGATAAGATTTTGAAAATAATAGAACTTAATGAATTTACCAACTATAATTTAATCAGAATTGAAATTTTAAAATTTTAAAAATATAAAAATTAAAATGACAAAAATTAAAGTATAATAACTAAAATTACAACTTACACAAAAATTACTAGCAAAATTTAAACTACTTTTTCAAATAAAATAAGTGAATATTTTCTAAATATGGTATATTTTTTTCTAATAAGTGATGTGGACTTTACCCTAAACTAAACTAAAATGTATTCACTTCTTTCCTTTAGTGGCAGAATGTCGGGCCACGTGTTAACATTGGCAGACATAAAGTCGTTTATCGTAGTTTTATCAAAACCCTTTCTTCACCCGCACTAATCCTTTTCCTCTGCTTTGCTAGAACGCTGAAAAAAAAAGGGGTTCCAAAAGAAAAGGAGAAGAAATGGCCTCAAAGCTTCTTCTGTCAAACCCCTAACTAAAACTAAACAGAACCGCCGCTATATGCTGCTTCTCCACCGCGGCTTCTGTCTCTTCCCCTTCCGAGTATGAGTTCCCAACAGGAATCACCATGAAAGGTGTGAAAATTTCGGGTCGTCCGCTTTACCTCGACATGCAAGCGACTACCCCGTGGATCCTAGGGTTTTAGATTCGATGCTTCCTTTTACCTTCTCTCGTTACGGGAACCCTCATTCCCGTACTCACCTCTACGGTTGGGAATCTGAAACCGCCGTCGAAACAGCCCGCGCACAGGTCGCGGCACTCATCGGGGCTTCCCGAAAGAAATCGTCTTCACCTCCGGCGCCACCGAATCGAACAACATCTCAATCAAAGGCGTTATGCATTTCTATTAAAGACAAGAAGCGCCACATCATCACGACTCAAACAGAGCACAAATGCGTTTTAGATTCTTGTCGGCATCTTCAACAGGAAGGTTTTGAGGTGACTTATTTGCCTGTCGGGTCTGATGGGCTTATTGATTTGGATACGTTAGGAAAGAAATCCGGCCCGATACCGGGTTAGTTTCGTTATGGCTGTTAATAACGAAATTGGTGTGGTTCAAACTGGTTGAAGAAATCGGTAAAATTTGTAAAGAATTTAATGTCCTTTTTCATACTGACGCTGCACATGCTTTAGGAAGATTAAGGTTGATGTAGAGAAATGGAACGTTAGTTTAATGAGTTTAAGCGGGCATAAGATTTATGGTCCTAAAGGAGTTGGGGCTTTGTATTTGAGAAGGCGGCCTGGATTAGAGTTGAGCCACAAATGAATGGAGGTGGGCAAGAGAGAGGGATAAGGAGTGGGACTGTGCCTACTCCGCTTGTTTTTGGATGGGAGCTGTGTGAGTTGGCGATGAAGGAAATGGAGTATGATGAGAATAGAATTAAAGGGTTGCAAGAGAGGTTATTGAATGGGATTAGAGAGAAGATTGATGGGGTGGTGGTGAATGGGAGTATGGATAGGAGGTATGTTGGGAACTTGAACTTGTCCTTCATGATGTCGTAAGGGGAGAGTTTGTTGATGGGATTGAAAGAAGTGGCAGTGTCTAGTGGGAGTGCTTGTACAAGTGCTAGTTTGGAGCCATCATATGTGCTGAGAGCCTGGGTGTGATGAAGATATGGCACATACTTCTGATTAGGTTTGGGATTGAAGGTTTACTACTGAGGAAGAGATAGATAGGGCAGTTGAGCTTACTGTGAAACAGGTTGAGAAATTGAGGGAAATGAGTCCACTTTATGAGATGGTGAAGGAAGGTATTGATATTAAGCAGATTCAATGGGCGCAGCATTGATGAAATGTTGAATATTGGTGAGGCAGTTTTGGATATGAATTCAGTGTCAAAGAATATTTTGCACTGCCAGCTAAAGTTGCTTAAGCAGAGCTAGAATTGTATGGCTGTATCCTGGTTTCTGTTTCTTGTCCATGTACATGCCTTGAGAGCTTTCTTAGATAATTTATATGATTAGAGAGTAAATCTTGCATCCTATTTTGATAATAGAAACAATAAAATAACCAGTTTTATGTTGTTTAATATGTTCTGTAACTCTAAGCTCACTCTGTGTTGCAGACCAAATAATAGCTAGTTTTATGTTGTTTTTATGTGATGAATGAACAACTTGGGTGATCTATGACTGCCATAGTTATACTCCAATTCTGCTAGCAATGAAATGATTGGGAAGTCTCTGGTTGAATCAAGCATTTTAGACTAGCTCATCAGTCATCATTCTGCACTGGATTCATTTGTTCAGACTTTGGGAAAGAGCTTGCTTTTTGTGAATGCATCTAAAGGATTTTCTTTGTTTATCATCTTCCCTTTTCCTCCAAGCTGGTGAGTTGCTTTCACTACTGATGTACGGTGCCTCTTGTTAACCACGTTTGGCTGTTTGTTGAGTTAAATTGTAAATTTGGGTGGAAAAGGATTCTTTTGATTACGATTGTCCTCAATCCTCATGCTGGTGTAGACCAATACTGGTCTCTAGGATGAAGAATAGTTCTAGTAGATTGATCTTGATGGCTGTTCTCTAAATAATAGTGTTATTTTAGATTGATTAGCATAACTTGAGGATAGTTTCCAGCTGATTGGGGGACCTGATACAACTTGAACCATGTTTCTTGAGATGTCTGCATAGAAAGCATTAGGTGGTCAAGAATCACTTGGCATAAATGGTTAAAATTTTGTAAGATTACTATTCATAATATGATTATAGCAAAATATAAGATATAGGGTGGAATGTTCTTACATAATTTTTGTTTTGATTCATTTTTAAACAAGTCAATTGTCATTAATTTTAAGTCTCAATTTTCATAAAAATATAATAAATTATTAGATTTATATATTAATAAGTAAATATATGTCGATGAAATAAATTTATAAAGCATAATTATAATAATTTATGACTAATCATAATTATAATTATAATTAATATATTAATAAATAATAAATAAGTTATCACAGTAAATATAGTAATTATAATTTTAAAGTGTGATATTTATTGATTCACTGCAGAAAAAAAAGATATTTTTGTTTTTATTAGATTTAATTTTTATTATAGAAGAAAATGATTAGAAAGTAAATTGATTCAAAACTTAAGAATAAGTTCGTAATTTAATCTAAGGAGATAATTGAAATGTTGAAATTTTAAATAATATAATTTTATTTCAAAATATAACATTACAAGTCATAAATGTAAGATTTAACCTTTAATTTTCAATCTTTAATGGATTTAGCACAGCTAATGCCCATACTACATGCTCCCACTTGAATATTTGATGGCTGCAAATGATGCATACCTTTGAGGCTCTAAAATTCTTACCTGAATTGTAGTCTTAG